>VDFB02353493.1:200439862-201133605 GCA_007258455.2 Sequoia sempervirens
AGTGTGGCCAAGCCCCTAGGATCAAGATCCTGTGGAAAAACCAACATAGGCACAAAAGAAGAGCTTGCAGATGATATATGAAGCCATAACTAGATCGTAAACATACACAATCAAAGACAAGAAAAAGGAAAAACTGCAGCGGATCAAGCTTTGACTAGTCATCCAATGCAGTGGACTGAGTGTAGGTTGTTTGTCCAAAAAATTTACAAGTGGAACACGTTCTCCACTACAAAAAAAAATGCATGCTCACAAGGGCTAGTGAAGCTAGGTGTTAACTAGGTGAGCCCCAGGAAGTCCATATCAACGTCATACCCCGATGACTATGATAATGACAAAAGAAAATGCATGCTCACAAAGGCTAGTGAAGCTAGGTGTTCACTAGGTGAACCCTAGGAAGTCCATATCAACATCATACCCCCATGACTATGATAAGGAGAAAAGAAAATGCATGCTCACAAGGGCTAGTGAAGCTAGGTGTTCACTAGGTGAGCCAGAGGGGACCATATTAAAGCCATACCTCCATGAATCTAATAAGGTACAAAAATGAAAATGCAACAAGAAAGAGGAATGTTTAGAGGGATTTTTCTTAGTTCATGCAAGGTCTTACTCTTAGGGGACATCATTCCTAACATCTCCAAGAGAGGACCAATCAAAGGATAAAAGATTCACCACTTAAGGGATGCAATGCATCACATCACCACTAAGGGGAATATAATATGCTAATATAGGTTACCCTCTTGAAGGAAATTTCTCCTAATTTCATGACAAAGATGAAAACATGTTGCATGAAATAAGAAAATCACATCAAAGGACATGAAAAGGAAAAAGAATGCAAGTAAAATCATACTAAAATAATGCCAATGTATGTTGTCACTTTAAAGAAATTGTTAACACCATGCTATGAGCAATTACTTTAAAGTAGCCAAATGAAAATGCAAACAAGAAGGAAGACATGAGAGCCATCTTGGAAATCCCTATGCTAAGTCATATGTTTCCAAGTAAGGATACATCATGCGAGACAAAAGGAAAAGTAAGGGGTTTCCCCCAAAATGAAAACACCAAACACATAAGGGATCTATGGATTTGGGGTCAGTATGTTCTTTGCTACAATGTTTTTAGAAAGATCAGAACTGTCATCATTCCCCGAATACACATAGAACTAGAATAATGACACAAAGAGAGAAAAAATAAAGAAAATCCTTTTGGGTCAACATGGAAGAGACATAGGGTGTCTCAATGCCTTGTGTCCTCCCCAAAAGGAAAACACAAGACAAATAAAAAGGAAAATGAAAGGAAAAGAATAAATAATGAAAAATATTTTGGTTCAACATGAAAGAGACATGAATGTCTCAATGCCTTGCATCATCCCCAAAAGGAAAACAAAAGAAACAAAAACTAAAGTAAAGAGAAAAGATCAATCAAAAGGTAAAAGTATACAACAAATAGAAGAATGCACATAGAGAGAGAAATATCAAATAGAACATCACGAGGGATCACGTTATGCACATGCAAGCAAACAAAAAGGAAATGAAAAGTAATGCAAAAGAAACATAAAAGAAATAAAAGACTAGTAAAATGCATGTGAGTCAACCATCCAGCAAGTCATTTTCATCCTAGTCTTGTTCAGTCTATGCAGAATGTGATCACTAGCAAGAGGGACAACATCAAGTGTTGTACTTAGAGAATCACCTAGTTCAAGACATGATGAATCACTAGGTTTAGGAGGATCACCATGATTGTTGTTGTTTAAGCTCATAGAAGAGGAAAATAACAAATTCAACTCATTGTGCACTTCCTCATCGATTTTAGTCATTTCCTCATCGTCATCCAAGTTAACCACAATGTGAGGATGAATGATAATATCCATAAAAGTTGTTGGTCCTTGTTGTGGTGGAGATATAAATTTTGTTTGTTCTGGTAAAAGAGGAGGGTCATCATTTATTGCTTCTATCATGTTCGGATTTTTATTTTCAATGTTGTTCTCATCATTCATATTTCGAGCAATAGCATGATGTCTACGCCTACACTCTCTAGCATTGTGGTTCCTTTTATTATGGTATTCAAGTTGTGTTTGTGTATGAGTTGGTTTTTCAACCATAGGTTCCTTTTCTTCTTGCGAGGGAAGAATGGAAGAAACCATGGAAGGTTATTCAACCACTTTCTCTTTGGCTTTATAAATTTTCTTAGGAGGCAGATTAGGAATTTTCTGGCTTTATCTAGGTCTCTTGTAGGAAATAGGAAAGGGATTGTTCATGGGTGTATCTTAGTTTTTTGGAAGGGTTTTAGGTTCAACATTTTTTTCTTTAGATGGTGAAGGTTCAAGCATGGGTGGAGGAAATTTCTCAAGGGATATTTCGGCTATGCATTTTTCTTTAAAATTTTGGTAGGATAGGAAAAGGAGTGCATGTTTGAACCCATCATAGGATGAGCAAAACCATCATGTGTTTTAATCCATGGTTTTGATGTATCATATATATCTTGAGTAAGTTCATGCAAATATAAAATTTCTTCTATGATCACATTCTCTCCACAGACAAGATCAATTAAAATCCCAGGAGTGGTCTTGTTATTGATTTTGTCGACTATGTAAACATGACCATTAGGTGCATGTTAGATTGTTTCTTCTGAAGAGAAAGTAATGCCAATGGTTTGTTGTTTACGAGGATTGATGTCAACCAATCCTATCATTGTATCAATAGGAATTTTTTCAGTACTATCCATAGGAATCTTCTCATCATCATCCATAGGACTTTGTTAATGATTTATCAGATTCTCATCATTTTTTTTGACATTCATCACATTGAGCTTAGCTTCACTAGCCTTAACAAATGAAATATTATGGATGGGCATGGGGTTGGTAAATATTTGCAAGTTTTGGTTGGGAGGTGCTACAAACTTAATACCTTTGTCATTTACACCTCCAATTTGGATATGATTGGAATTAGTGAGGTCTTGCACAAGATGTTTAAGATGTTGGCAATGTTCTTTATCATGTCCCTTTTGTTGGTGATAAGCAGAATTGGCATTGTGTTTAAATTTTGCAGGTAATTGCATTCTAGGGTCAAGGGGTCGAATGAGAGGTAAGGTAAGCATTTTTTTTTTAAGGGTTGGGTCATAATGTTGTGAACTGTGTCAGGTAAGGGAATAAATTATCTTTGCGGATCCCCAAAGATATAAGGATTACTCTTCTTTATAGTAGGTACTTGGGTATCAACTGGTTGGGTAGGTTCAAAGGTGGAATTTAGTTGAAGAAAAACTTTTGTTTTTTCTTCTAAAAGGTTGCAAAGTGTATTGGTTTGAAGCTTCATATTTTTTAGGATAGGTAGGGATGGTTTTTGGCTCACTACTGGTTTGGGAATTCTAATAGTCTTGAAGGGAAGTGCATAAATGCATAAAGGAGGGTAATTTCATCATGGTGAGCTTATCCTTTATCTTGCTTTGTTATCTTTGCGGATCCCCAAAGATATAAGGATTACTCTTCTTTATAGTAGGTACTTGGGTATCAACTGGTTGGGTAGGTTCAAAGGTGGAATTTAGTTGAAGAAAAACTTTTGTTTTTTCTTCTAAAAGGTTGCAAAGTGTATTGGTTTGAAGCTTCATATTTTTTAGGATAGGTAGGGATGGTTTTTGGCTCACTACTGGTTTGGGAATTCTAATAGTCTTGAAGGGAAGTGCATAAATGCATAAAGGAGGGTAATTTCATCATGGTGAGCTTATCCTTTATCTTGCTTTGTAAGTTTTATATGAACATCTTTTGAATATGGGAATCATTAATTTTCACACTGATTTGGGAATAAAATGATTGGTAGCGTGAAATAAAGTTAGTGACCTTTTCACCCTCATTTTGATTGCATCTCATCAAATCAGCAAATATCATTTTAGAGACCATGTGCACTTAGAAATGGTTAATAAAGGCCTCAAAAAGTTCATTGAATGAATGAATTGATTTATTCGCTAATGCCAAAAACTAATCCAGGGCAATGTATTTGAAGGACCGAGGAAAAAGTTTAGCCAAAAGTTTGTCTTCAAGGATAAAGTCACTACACAAAGCAGTAAAGGAATTAACATGATTAGTAGGATCGATCCCTTTCCTCCATATTTCTCAAATCTAGGGATCTCTATACCTTGTGGCACAAAATTTTTTAATATCTTCAAGGAAAATGGAATGCTCTTGACATAATATGAAGGTGGATTGTTTTGATTTTGATTTATGGTGGAGACTTGTTAAATGGATGAAATTTTTCGTAAGAGATGGTTAATGATGGGATCATTGCTTGTAGTGTGTGATGGAGATGAATATGTTGTTGGTATGTATGTGTTGGAAGGACTAATGAGTAGATTGGTTACAGGAGGAGATATAAGATTAGAAGCCACATAGGTATAAGGAACACTAGTGGAAATGTTTGAGGTAGGAAGGATGCTACTAGTTCATTGTATTGTTGTGGTCATTTGTGGATTGGTATAGGTTGGAATTGAGGTTATGGTTGAAGAGGGAGAAGTTTTATTTCTTCCTTGGCTTGGCACATTGTTTGAAGCTTGAGCACCATTGGTGGTGGGAGGAAGGTGTTTTCAAAACATTTGAGATAGGTTACTAATGAATTTTAATCCTTCATCACTTTCCATCATGCAGTGAATATTTTCTATGGTAGGTATAATAGTGTTTGAAATGTTTTCAATACTCGCACTATCTTGTAAATGGACTAAGTCTTCATGCATTTTCATTAGGTTTTCTTAAGGAATATGGTCAACCTTTGTTTGAACACTTGGCACAACACTTGTAGGTAAGGTAGGCATAGAAAAAGCAGTGTCAAAGGTGGGATCCATACCTAGTGAACCAATGCCAAGACAAGAAGCAAAAGAGCTTGATAACCCAAGATCCACAACGAGTGTCTTATCGCAGGATGCCATGAGTCTCGCACTCCATCTAACCATAGTATTAGTAGGACACCAAGTACTACAACTCATAAAAGGAATAAACCACAAAAAGTTCAATGAACACAATCTCCTATGCTTGCAATTATAGTTGAAATGAAAGAAATTGGAATAACAACAAATCTAGAAACTGAAACTGAAAATAGAAGGAAACCCATAGAAACACAAAAATGAAATTTCAGATCCTAAAAATTGGAGAATCAAATTAAAGAAGGACTAAGATGTCAGGAAGGGTGTCTTGGTCCTCCTAGTGAGATTCTGAAGTTCTAGAGGCTCAAATAGACAAAAAATAACAAAGAGATATTTCTAAAGAAAAAATCCTAAGAGAGACTAAGATACTAGGAAGGGGATTTTAGTCCTAGTAGAGGTTTTTTCTAGAAAAATAGTGAATTCTAGAATGTTGACAATGTTTACAGATTGCCTATGTAAGATACTAATACTCAAAAATAGAAAAGTGTGTAGATAGGTACAAGAAAAAGTAACTAAGAACAAGCAATTTAATGCAATAAGAATTTTTCTAAATGCAACTAAGATGAAAAACAATGCACTTTTCATCTTTTTCAATGAAATGATGCAATAAAGTAAAGATGCAACTTATATGCACTTTCACTAATGCACATATAGAAAAACCTAGATGCACTTTCACTAATGAAAGATGCAATGCAAGAATGGATGCAATCTAGATCTAAGGACTTTAATAGACTCCAATTCTGAAATGAAATGAATGCTCAAAAGAGTCAAGGTCACCTAAATGATGAGGAGAAAAATGGATACCTTAGAGATATCACACTTTTTCCATCAATCATTCACTGAGATCCTATGAGTGCCAATTAGATTGACTAACAACCTCAAAAGGTGAGTCAATTCTCAATTAGGAAGGAATTAGGAGAGGGTTACTATGAATTTTAAGGGGTTCACCACCAAGGAAATGCTTGGTAAAGACAAATGTTTGAAAACATAGTGTGATATGAAAAATGGCCTAAAACTAGAAATGTAAGCTAAATGAGAGATGCAAATAATGAAATTATGCAACATGGAGATAGAATGTGTGCACCTAGGAAGTATGGAGATGCTATGAGGATTTTGGAAATGCAAATAAGTTGTTCAAAAATGTTGAGGAGGACTAAGATGCCCAGAGTGGCATATTAGTCCCGTTGTTTTTCAGTGCCAATATGGAGTCTTAAAATCTTAGAACTGGATCTCAGAAAATATTTTAAAAATAAGCCTAGGAGGAATACGATGCCCAAGATGGTGTATTAGTCCCATTCTAAGTTTTTGCAAACTTTGAATAGGATCTTGAGCTCCAAGGTGTGAACTTGCTTCTCCTCAGATTGCAAGCTCAGAACCTTCTGAATGTGGCCTATAGGCGAGTTTCCGTGAAGATGACAACTTTGAAATGCAACTTTGCAACTTTTACAACTTTGCACCCCAAGTGATCTTCAAGTCTTCAACCTAGATCTGCAATCAAAAATATGCAAGAGGGGAAAAACTTATTAGTTAGTGAATGGGGGTTTTCCTTGGTCAAAGCCCTTGGTAATTAAACCTTGAAATGAAATAGCAATAATGAAGGAAATGGTGAATGAAGAACATGCAATGCTACAACTCACCAAACCCTTATAAATTCTAAAAAATTGTGTGCAATGGATACAATGGATATGGATCTTGAATGCTTGAAAGATAGGACTTGAATTGCTTGCTTGAATCAAAACCCTACATCACAAATGTTAGCACAACAACACGCATGATGCATGAAAACTCTTTGATATGATGCTTGAATCTCAAAATGGATTCAAATGCTTGATAAAATTCTCTTGAATGCTCTTGTGAACTCAATTTGATATTAGGAATTCTCTCACAAAAGACTTGGATTGAAATGAATGAATGAACCTTGTATTTATACTTATTTAGGCTTAATATCCCAAAATTACATCACACCAACCCGACATATGAATTAATTAAATAAAAGAGGCTAAATCCCACTAGAATTTGAAATTAAATCTTGAAAAATAACCCAAGGAGGACTAAGATGCCCTAAGTGGTATCTTAGTACCAAGTCCTACAAACTTGGGGCACAGGTCCACCAAAAAGGGGCCCAATCTAGACATCCCAAAATCAGGCTCGCGAGATCCTTGGGGGACAAAGATGCCCTAGGTGGAATTTTAGTCCTGACCCAAAAGTTAGGAACACACTAATGGAGTCTGTGGTCACTGGAAATGGAATGCACAACTTCCTTGTTCACACCAAAAGGGGAATGAAGGAAGAGGGAACCAATTTCACAATACTCACATTCAAGAACAAACCCTTGAGATTTCAATGCAAGGGATATTGAAATATGTCAAAGGGGATTTTCCTAAAGGCTAAAAACTGATAATGGAGTTCACCAATAATGCAAAACTTTGAAAATTCAAGATGTTTGAAAACACAATGTGATATGCAAAATGACCTAGAAATGAAAGTAATCTGAAACAAAAACTTATGAAATTGAAAGTGTGCACTTAGAGACTAAAAAGAGATGGAGAGGAGCTTTGGAATCCTAAAGAAGTCACTGTTGATTCCAATTGGGACTCATATGCCAAACTGGGTGACTTAGTCCTACTTCGGGTGAACAATGTCAGAATAGGTTTTGGACAAATGGGTACTTAGATATGAAAAAATATATGTTAGACTCGTATAATGGGACTCATTCACCACTAATGGTGAATCAGTCCACTTCCATATTTTTGGAAATCAAAAGTGGAATCTATAGCTCTCAATCTACACTTCTGCTCTTGGTTCAGATCCGGGTCTGAAACTATCAAATTCAACCTGTAGATCTTCTCCAACCTTCTCCTAGGGATTTGACAACTTTAAATTATTTTGCAAGCTTGAAGGAAACTTTTTAAATCTTTCTCTTTGACGAATCTACAACTTAAACCTACAAATCACATGCAAAGAGAGGGAATAATTATTTAAGGGGTTAGTGAGTAGGGGTTTTCCTTGCTCAAACCCTGGGTTGGTAATTAAAACCTAGAAATGAAATGAAATATGGAAAGAGAATGATGAATTAACAAAAGACAATGCTACAACTCACCAAACCCTTGAAGTAGAATATTGCAAACATGTGAATGATGGCTCCAAAGTGCTTGAATGCTCTTATAAACAAAATGCTTGAATGCTAGATCACTTGACTGATGACATTATTGACATCAGAGGCTCTGACACCTGATCTGAACGACACGAGATGATGGACACTGATCCCATTTGACAATGATGAATGGAGTTTATTCCCACACTAATTTTAATACACAAACATCTTTTATAACACTTTGAAATAAGGCTTGGTAAATGATAAAGAGAGGCTATTTAGGTGAAATACAATAACAAGACCCTAGAAAAGTGTGAAAGAGTGTTACAACACTTTACAACACTTAAGTAAGGTACCACTTGAATCCTTTTAGTTCACAAGGTCCCAAGACCTAATGTGAATGTGTTATCCACATTACAACATTAAATCAAGGCACAATTAAGCCAAAATCACAAGGAGGGCCCAAATGGGATAGAAAAAGTAGAAGGATTACTTTTTCAGTGTCCACAAAGTCATTAAATTATCATTTATGCATTGGAGAATGTCATGATTAACGAGAAAAATATATTATTCATAGAGCTTGTGGACACAAAATAGGACCAATTAAGCCATAAAGAATCATAAATAAAGAAAAGCAAGACCAAACAAGTGTGAAAATTCAAGGGTATGCATTTTCCTACATTACAAGGCAAAGCTAGTTTGGATACGTGACTATTGATGATCACAAGGTTTTAATCCTTGGGTACCAGACCTTGGAAAGAATACCAAGAATCAAGACATTTACCCACTAGGTTCATGAGAACCAAGTGCAAAGAGAGGAACCGGGAATTAGGTTCAAGCGGGACCAAAAATGATTTAAATATATTTGTAATAGAACCTATGGTTTCTAACCTACGACTAAAGAAAATAAAAAGAAACCATCGGGCTAACCAATGAAGAAAAGGGACATGCACATTAGGATGATTTACCCTAGTGACGACTCACTGAGAGTGGCTTACTGACTAGGCGAGAAACTAGGACCAACCAAAGATACAATATCCTTAACAAAACCACATCAAGTCTGGGACTCTGGAGGTCCAGAAAATTGATAAGACTTAGGGGGAAAACCGCAATACTCCACATCTGGGAAACACAAGGATCTAGGCAATGACTAGGCAAGCTGAAACAAAACTTCCATTTTACCATCTCCTCTAAAAGCGGCACACCAAAGAAAGAAAAGGAAAAGGAAATGATAGAAAGGTAGAAAAGAAAGGGGTCCACACTTTGCCAAGGAGAAAAATTGGGTGTGTTGTGAGACCATAAAAACACTAGCAACCAACAAAGCAAAACAAAACAATAGAAATCTAGTTTTGGACCTAATAACCATGCTTCAACTTTCTTCATTCTTAAAATTATAAATGGTTAGACCCTCATTCTAGTTTTATTTCTTCACTTTAACTAGCATACAAGATTAAATATTACTGAGCTCACGTGTGTGAAATTAGTTTATTTCGCTACAATGAATTTAGAGCATAGAAAATGTTTGCATTGAACTACATAATTTGGAAATTCCTTTTATGCCAACATTGGATAGAGCCTTCCTGCAAGTCAAGCATCCATAGCCCCGACAAGGTTATCTCTGCAATTCCCCCAAACATAGCTCTACTGCCAGTCAGGCGTCCATAGTCCGAGTAGAGATATTTGGATAGCCTAAAGAGTTGAATTTTTCTATTTTGATATTTCTTTGATATTCATTTTTTTTTATATATTTTGTTGTAAGATCATTTGATTCAAATTGTAGGAAATGAACCCCACTATTAGGTTGGGAATTACATTCATAGAAAAGGTCACCTTTTGATTTTTTACTCAATGAAAACAACTGAGCTATCCCAAATTTCAATAGAATTATTTAAAAATATTGGTGTTTGTAGCTCAACATCAACTTAATGATTTATACGAGCTGAAGTAAAAGGAACTGAACAATTCCCCAATCATCTATAATTAAAGGACTATTTTTGGTTGAAGCATAGATCGCATTTCCATAATTGATCTAATATTTTGACCACCTTCAAAGGTTGCTAATTACTATATAACCTGACAATGCAAAACCCCAAAAAGAAAACAAAATAAAGCAATAGATGAACACCCAAGAAACCAAAACAATAAAAAAAAACATAACAATTATTTACAAAAGGAACTAATTACAAAGAAAAAAAAAAACTATTTACAAACTATTTACATACTATTTATACACTAGCCCAAGAACTAGCAAACAACACTAAGCTTGGAAGTAATGTTTCAATAATTTCCCATTGACAAGAAATGGGACATCTTCTCTAGTCAAAGTTTTTTTTTTTGGTAAATCACTATCAGAGAGGATAACACTCTTTTTATTGCTTTGAAAAATCCAATTACAAATTTTTAGGACATTACATATTCAGATTACAAGCATTTTTAGAGGATGTTAATATCATTCGATGTTTTTGTTTTGAAGTAGACATATTTTTGTGCTTCACCTCTGTCCATTCTTGTTCAATTGCAAGATCTACCTACCATGTTTAAGTTTACATTGTTGTCACTATTTTCTAGAGTAACCCAAGATAACGAGGAGTTTTTTGTGTGCCTATGTTGTGAAGGAGACAAATTCTTTTTTTTTTCTTGAAGATTCTGGACATACACTAGAGTGGGTTGAGGTGACATCAAATCCTTTTCTTGGTGCACTAGAGAAGAAGCAACATCTTCTTGTTCAAAAGGAGAAATAACATAATGACGGGACCCCACCCCATCCCACAGAGATGGATTGTAGATCGGGGAAGCCTCATCCCCACCCTTACCACAATGAGTAGACACATGATCGATTGTGAAATATTTTCTACACCGAAAGGTGATCTTTTCGTAATCTATTGGTTGGCACCAACGTCTATTGACAAATTTAAGAAAAATATCTATCAGAAGACCTTTTGACACGTCCATTTCCATGCACAGGTGAGCAAAAGTTGAGTTCTCATAATTGATTGTTTCCTTTGAAATGTAGTGGTATTTACCCAACCTATTGCCAATTTCCTTCAAACAATCAATTTCCTAAAATAGTAAGGGAAGATAAGGTAAATGAACCCACAAAAAGTAGAAGAAAATGACTCCATTCATAGATCAAATGAAGGAAACCATGGTTTCATGAATAGGAAATCTCCTTGGAAGAACCATCGACTAGTGTTTAGTATCATTTCTTTATCTTCTACAAAATCAAATTCCAAAATGAAAAACCCCTTGGCATAGGGATAAATGCTTACTTCTTCCTCTGATATTATTTCTAGTGTGAACATATCCAAGAATGGAGATTAGTTAATTTTGGCCATACTTTCATAAATCTACAAACAAGGGTTTGGGCTTGTAAGAAAGCCTCTTTGTCACAGACAAATTTTTCCAAGAAAATCTAAGGGGTTTTTGGTGAATGACACATAGAAAAAGACAACCTTTTATTTACACCACCATGGTTGGGTGGGTTAGAATCGAGCCCTACCTGTGAATCAACATTCTTATGACCATTCAAACCTAAGAAATCATGGTTTAAAGCTTCCTTAAAATATTTGTTGTTACCAACCTTGGCCCCCGTAGATGAACCAGGGAAAGAAGGATCTTGGAATGGAGAAGACAGACTGGAGCCATCAAAATCCTTGTAGGAAACAGATGGGAGGGAGGGAGATGCAGGCATCCTTCTATTCTAGAGCACTCACTAGAATCTCTAATCTACAAAATACCAAATATTTTTTCAAACTTACATATCTCTATTCAAAGTTAAGTCTATAAATGTTGTCACCTAAAATTTTAGACACCTAGTAAGGACCCATCCATAACTTGTTAAACTTACTATGCTCATCTTTACGCTCATGGGCTTTGTCCCAATATAGGGCTAAATTAGATATCCTAAAAGTTTTTAATCCTTGCCATTTTTTCAAACTGCTACTTTACCACATATTGGTGACTAGCAAAATGATCTATAGCTTTGGTATATTTTTCATCTAAGTGCATCAAGACTTTACAACAATCGAGCTTTGGTTTAATCATCTAATCCAATGTACTCTTGGAAAAATTGCCAAGTAGGGATTTTCAAGTTTATAGGCAATATAGGATCTACCCCATAGACTAAGTTGTAAGGAGAATTCCCCAATGTGGGTTTCATCCAAGTATAATCTACCCAAAGGGCTAATTTCAATAGAGAATTCCATTCTCTAGGATTCTTTTCAACTAACCTCTTGATTATATCTAGTAGATTCTTGTTTGATGATTCTGCTAACCCATTTCCCTATGGATAATAATTAGATGAGAATTTCAATGTTATACCATATTCAAATGTCCAATTAGAAAACTTTAACAAGGAAAAATTAGGGCCATTATCACATACCAGTGCATACAATACTCCAAACCTAGTAATAATGCTTTCATCTAAGAATTTGACTACCACCTCTGCGGTGCATTGTTTGCTATGTCATGCTTCAGTCCAAAAAGTACAATAATTGGTAGCAATCAGCACAAACTTGTGACCTGCAGACAATGGAGGATTGATAGCATCGATGAAGTTTGAACCCCATTATGAGAAAGGCTGCATCTCCATCATCGGCTATAATGGTTGAGCATAAATCTTCCTTTATTTGCAATAATTTGGCATGTGTAACCATTCTTTATGTGTTCATAAGTATCTTTGAAAATAGTTGGCCAGTAATAGACATCCCTTAAGATGAGGTGTACAGTAGCTAAAGGTGCTCCATGAGTTGTACCAAAATTATCATGTAATTCTTGCAACACTTCATTCACTTCTATCTTATTCAAGCATCTTAAATAAATTCCTTCGTGATTTTTCATGAATAGAACCCCTCCTTTAATCATATAACTCTAAGATTTTATCTTCAAGGCTCTTCTCTGATTTATTTGTATATGATTAGTGCAGTTATGGCTAACAAGGTAATACCATATATTTGAGTACCAATCATCTTGATCTTTTACATCCAGGGTATATTGTTGGCTAGATATTTGTGGATCAATCTCAAAAATTTATTTAACTAAGGATTGTCCTCAGACCAACTTCACGGGTATAATCACTAAATCAAACTCTTGCAAAATCATAACCCACTTATCTATCTTTTCTCCTAGCTTGCTCTGTTTTAGTAGCATTTTTACTGTAGCATCAGGGACAATAGCCTTGACTATACTTCTAAGAATGTAATGTGAAAATTTTTGCACTACTTTAACCAAAGAAAACACTTGTCTTGATGAAGGAAATGGGAGTCTAAATCCAAAGATTCAGATTTGTTCCAACATCAAATAATGGAGTACCTACCAACTACATACATATGGAAAAAAAAATGAACTAACTAAAAACACATTCATGTAAATGGATTTTTGTCCCCATTGCCCTCCTATCATCCAAGATCCTATGTTGTTGAATAAATTTTCTCTCATAGCACTGTGCACAAGAGGCTATGGTGAATGGAGATTAAAAGATTGAATACGAATAATATGAGATAATAAAATAAAGCATGATAAACTAGAATGCTAGCATGCAAATAAACTAAGATGAAATGGATATCAAAAGAAAGAGTTCAAACAAAGAGTATTCAAAGTGGATGTGAAGACAACTAAAATGCAAAGAATGTAGATGTTAAATGATCGAGAAATGAGAGAGGGAAAGGTTTAAATAGATCTCCTCAAGGGTCGATCCAATATTAGGGAAAATGTGGGATAAATATATGAATGAAATGCATGCAAAATGGTAAATAAACAATAATAGATAAATTATTACACAAATTTGGATTTGATGAAAATGATTATGCAAATGGAGTTTATGAATATGGATAAATGATTATGAATTCATAATATTTTAATGATTATGGATTTATAAATGATTTAGTGAGATGGATAAATATTTATAAAATGGTTATGCATGAAATATGAATATGAGATTAATTATATATATAATGGATAATGGTACTAATAATGGATCCACATATTGATAAAAAATTTAATATTATCAGAGTAAATTTTTATGTGTCTACAACTTGTTTTCAATATCCATGTATTTGAGATCTACTTCTTTAAATTGAGTGCTCATGGAAGAAATCAGATTTTCTTCTTTGTTCTTGCCCCTTTGTGTCAACAGTACTATACACGTATGACCAAAAGAAAATGAGTAAATATAAAAAGGTTTAACATAATCCAGACCTACCACCATTGGTGCTTCCACAATTGCAACTTTCGTATTATTGAAGGCGAGTTTAGTCTAGCTTTTCCATTAATTTTTTGCATCTTTCTTCAACATATCAATCAAGTGGTTTCACTATCTCAGGAAATATGGTAATAAATTTCCAAACAAAATTGATCTTATTGAAATATGATTTTAATTCTTTTTTACTTCTCAAGGGCTATAATTTGAGTAAGGAACTCACTCTATCTGGGTCTATTGAAATACCTCTTTCAATATTAATGTGTCCCAACATTTTTCCTTTAGTCACCTTAAAAATAAATTTCTTAGGATTCAATGAAACTCCATAAGTTTCGCACTTTTACAATATTTCTTTGAGATCACAGACTTGATCTTTGTTCTTGGAAAATATCATGACATCGTCCATGCATATAATAATACATTTACGTATTAAATCTTGGAAGGCACAATCCATAGCTCTTTGGAATATGTCTCTGACATTTATCAATCCAAATGGCATCTTTTTGTAAGTGAAAGTTCACCACTTTGTAGTGAACAATGTCTTCATCTAATCTTCCTTTGTGACCATTACTTGATTTTATGTAGCGAATTCGTCCAAGAAGGACATCATCTACAAACCATTAAAAAATTGTAACACTTCTTCAAATGAAGGGAAAGGATAATTATCTTTTTCAAACGTCTTATTAAGATTTCAAAAATCCACACATAACTGTATATCTCCATTCTTCTTCTTGATAGGCACTAGATTCACAACCCAAGTAGAATGTCTAATAAGAAAAAATATTTGGGTTGAGGGGAGCTTTTGTAGTTCCTTTTGGATCAATGGTTCTAAGAGCACATTTATGGGTTGTTGTTTCTATTGGAAAGTTTTTACATCAGGCTTTAACGAAATCATATGAGTGATGATGGAAGTATCATAAGTTTTCAAATCTCTGTATCTCCATGCTATAACCTTCCAATAATCTCTAAGTTCCTGAGAAATATTTCTTCTTTCTTCTTCGGTTATGTGTAGGATCATCATGGAAAAAATAGGCCCTTAAGTAGCAAAAAATTCTAAAAAATTAGACTTAGGAAACTTGACGTAAAAATTTGAATAAGTTATCTATATTATTTCAAAAATATGTAAGAATAGAATCTATAGCAAATTGAATGTAGTTTCTAAACTAGTAGGTTTATTTAAAAAAAAACCTATTTGGTGAAAATTTTAAATTTCAATGTAGTAGTACTCAAATTTCAGATAAAAAATAAGAAGTAGGTGTCTGTCTGACCACCCTAACCACAATAAAATGATAATATTTTCTTAGAAGATTTTAGATATAAGTAGAGGACTCATGTCCCAATGTGATGCATATTTTTTCTAATTTTTTTTCCAAGTAAATAATTAATTATGAATTTTTAATTACAACTTTTAAAAATATAAAAACTTGTATGTCTGACCACCTTAACTTGGTCAAAAATTCATGAAATTCATTTTTTTTTTAATCCTATAGTATGCGAAGCATAGAATGTGATGCATGTTTCGGATTCAAAAAAATTGATATCATTTCAAAGCTATAGATGTTTCTCTATTAGCCTATCAAACAGGACTTTACTCGTAATTCAAATAGAAAATAAATAATTATTTATTAAATTCAAAGTAAAGAATAATTTATATTGGTGGAAAGCTAAGAATCTCCTTTAAAAACCCTTTTTGTTTCATCAATTTTGGGTTAAAAAATATTCGTCAACCACATACCCTACACATACCCATCATATCACCACCTTTTGGCCCATCATGATCCTGCACATACCCCTTCGGTACATACCTTCCCTATAAGCATGTTCTTAGGATCTTCTTTAGTATTCAAATTATATAATTCAGACTACCCCCCATTACTTCTAGGTAGTTTTTCCTATCAAACTATCTGATCTACATCAAATAGTCTCTTTAACTCAATTATCCCTTTCAAAATATTATTATCTTTAGCTTGAGCTAATTCTTCATCTTGAATTACACCATCTGGGCAATCTATTTCTTCAATTATCTATGCCTCAAAGATACTAGTGTTAGTGATAAATTACAATATGTGAAGATCATCTTCGAACATCTACAAATTTGTAACATTATCGAGAACTGAGAGTAACTGCACCGACTCAACAATAAACCTCCTCAAATCATAAGCATCCAAAGGTTCTAGAGCACTAGCAGCAGTAGCTAAAGCATCGACTCTCCGATAAAATATTTGTGGGATATGAGTAATGTTAAAGGAATCAAAATCTTCTATCAAGTCCCACATTTTGTGTTGATAACTAGAAAGGCATTTGTAATGACAAATATACTACTTTCGAACTTGCTTGACCACCAGCTCTAAATCACCAAACACCTTAAGAATATTGAACTTCTTCTTGATCATGAGCATCAAACCATGAATAAGGGCCTCGTATTTTTCCACATTATTAGTACATTGGAATTTTAATTGGTAAGTAGCAAGAAAAGACTTACCTTACGGACTGATGAGCTCAAATCCAATTCCAATTACTTGTTTTGATTTGGATCCATCAAATTTAAGGGTCCAAGTTTGATCCTCTATAGCTCTGAGCTTAGCATTCTTAAGAGTGGACAAATTAACATTTTCGGTCTGCTTGGCCTACATCTTATCTCCAAGTATTTTTGGCTTAGAACTATTAAGCATAGTGTTTTCTAAACAATGTTGGATTTCAATTCTGTGAATGATTTCTAACACATCATGTAACTATGTTTTGAGTGTGTAGAATTGTGTAACCTACACCAACCTTGAAACAAACAACTTTTTATTGAATCTTTAATTTTCCCGCTCTTTCAAGCTTCTATAACAATATTTGATTCCAAAATTTATCTAAATGACTATCCTCTTCTTCGAAAGAATCATAATATGATTTGACTAACATGTCTATTCTGGGAGTTATCTGATTATGCTTTTCAAAAATACACATGAAAACTTCTTCTATTTTACCTCCTAAACATTGAATTTCATAAACCCTTGGTTCTACATCTATGTATAGAACTTCATTTTATTGATTGTAATCAGTGATCATATATCTCATGTGTGGCTCTCTCTCAATCCTGATTTGATTAGGAACTCCTTTCCATGGTAACCACATATGTGAAAAATTTGTGGTCACGTATCCATTCAAAGTCTTGGACCAATCCCTACTCAATAGCATCCCATAAGTATCAGGTATCTCAAAAACCATAATATCTATATAATATTAAATCTGGGGACCTAACGCTAGATGCATATGAATATTGGTTAATTCTCTGACTACATTTACTTTAGTTTTTTCAAGTTGAGTGAATTTCTTTAAGGATTTTTTTGGAGCTAAACCTAGCATCTAACATATGGACAAAGTCAACACATTATTAGATTCTCCAAAATCTACTATGCAATTATGGATATTTTTACCAAATATTCTCAGTGTGAGAAAAAATGGTGGGGACACATTTCCCTTTATAAAAGGATACTTTCACGTCCACCATAGGAATAATATTTTTGTCTTTTTCCTTAATGGAGCTATCCTCCACTATATATTCTTTACTAAAATTGCTTTCTTTTGAAAAATCTTCTAAGGTATTCAAGAAAGATTTCCTGATCAAAGTTGTTTTGAGCAATTCTAATAAAGAGAGGCTATGTTTACTTTTTTTATCTCTCCTACTAAATAATTAGTCAAATTGTTTTGATCAACAGAGTCTACTTTTTCACTTTGTGAAAAATTTGATAAGTTGTATTGAGAGGTCACTTTGGGTAACCCTGGGGTATTGCTTGATTTATCATCGAGTGGGGTATTAAAGTTATTAGGTGAGATTAACGTGGTCAAAGGCCCTTTGAATCTACTTACACCTTTTGTGTTACTTCTCAAGTCATAGCTATGTCCTTTCGGATATTTTTAAAAATCATGAATTTCATCATCTTCACCCTAAGGTTCATTTTCATCTTGATAAGGAAATGTGTAGGTTTCTAAAGTCATGGTTGAACTATCTTCTTTGTGTTCATAAGTACAACTCTTGAAAATAGTAGGTGACTCAAAACATTCGTAACTTTCAAGAACCAAAGAAGAGTCATATCCTACTAGAAATAATTCATTTCTTGTACGAGGATGAAAATCACACTATTCGTTGTAGTGTGTAGCAATGAAAAAATATCTAATGCATTTTTAAACTAAGGACCATCCACTTCAAAATGAGCATTTGTGTTGTGAATTTTATACCAATTATTCATTGCAAGATTAGCTAAATTCACCTTAGATGTAGGTCTATTATCGGAGGAATTAGCATTATGTAAAGGTGTGAATATTCATCCATTATTTAGTCATGTATTCCAAGGTCTAGGTGGTCTAGGAGCATTATATGTTGAACTTTGCAAACTTTGATTATTACTCTAAGAGTAAAAAATATGATTCCTTAATTGTGTAACCTTTCTAGTTAATCTTTTGAGTTGATCTATGATTTCTTTAATTTCTTCTTTATCATTTGAATTTTTGACCTTTTGACTCTCTTGAGTCTACGAAAAGAAAGAATTTTTGTTAGGATGCAGCTTTGTGATAGCTAGACTAGGGTGCAGGACAAAATCTTGACTATTTCCTTATTGAAAGAAAGAGTTTTGAGGAAATGTCCCATTTTGGACCATTGAAGGAAAATAAATAGGAGTCATTGGATGATTTAATGGAACTCCACCCATGCTCAGAATAGGATAGTTATTCAATCCATTTCCACCATTTATAGATGATCTGCTTATGAGGTGTTTCATTTCTAAATTTACACTTACGACTTTAGCATAGGATTCTAGTAAAGAAGTGGGATGATTTTCCCTTCGTTTCACAAACATAGTAGTTAAAGGATCTACTACTGTATAATAAACCATGATGGCGGAAAAATTATCCACTACATAACATGCTTGTAATCTAGAATAGGCCTTTTGAAACCTGTCATTAAAAGCAGTTACAGGTTCACCATCAAACCTTTTGGTTTGAGAAAATTGATGATATAACAAGGTAGGATCAATCAGTTTTCTAAACCTAGCTAAAAATTGACTTTCCATATCTTGCCATGATCTAATCGAGTTACAAGGTAGGTTGATGTACCACTCATAAAATTCATTGCTTAAGGTATACAAAATCAACCTACATACATCTTCATGTTGTATCCTTACTTTGAAATACATATCCTTAAAGATATTGATATGTTCTTTTGTATCTTTGTGAAGGTAATACTTAGGACATAACATTTTTGGATTCTTTAGGAGATCATTATACACAAAAAAATTGGATCGATGACTCTACATTAAATAAATCCATTGCTATAGGTAGGGTAGGTATAACAATAGTTAGATTTTGTGGTATCACACTTGCACTCCTAGACCCTTGAGGTATGAATGACTTTAGAGAAATTATTTTGACTAAAGTTACATGAGGATTACTAGACCAAGACCTAGTGACTCTGTGAGACTCCAACCTCAACCTTAATGAAACCAAAACAACAACGAAAAGGACCCTCCTTCTAGCGCCACTTCCTATTGATCACGATGTTATTTGCACACCAACAGTGTAGATAAATCCTCACAGACAGATCGTGGGAAGTTATCATTACTTGAAAGACTAAACTAGAACAATCTAAATCTTAGGCTAACTCAGCTTAATCCTGAGGCTCATTTATGTCAAGTCTTGACCACAATAGGTTCGCATCAGGGTTCGTTGTGATAATGTTATTAATCACGAGGGGTAAATAATGATTTTGGGTTCTCAAAGGAATCATAAGGATAGGAAAAATATATTCTAGGTCTGATCATCAGAGAATTTCATGAAATCAACAAAATTTTCAATAACATTTCATTCAAACAAATTTTCTTTCACTTAAGTGAATTTAGTTTTAAGCATTCAACAATATTATGGAATCGAAAGATTTGCAATAATATTTTCATTTAGTTTTATCTTCTTTTGAACATTTTCTGAAATTTAAATATTTATTCTAAAATAAAGCATCAAAATTACTGAAACCTAAAATTTCTCCTAGGTATTATCCATGCATGCCTCAATAATTAACCGAATCAAAGCAAACCATTCCATACATCACCAAATTGCTTCACAGCTAGGCATACAATGATGCAAAATTTTAAAGAAAGGGGGTTTATTTGGACACTAAGTAGGTTTTGTATGCACCCTTAAATGGTGCAACATATAGTCTTTTCCAGTAGAATAAACAACCAGCTACAGGGTATGTGCAGGATCATCATGAAAAAAATAGACCCTTAAATGGCAAAAAATTCAGAAAAATCAGAGTTAGGAAACTTGACGTAAAAATTTGAATAATTTATCTATATTATTTCAAAAATATGTAAGAATAGAATCATATGCCTGAAATGGGTTTATAAACTATCGGTTTTTTTTTTTTTGAAAAAAAATCTATTTATGTGAAAATTCAAAATTTCAATGCAATAGCACTTTAAATCTCAGTGGAAAAAATAAGAAGTGTGCTTGACCACTCTTAACCACAATAAAAAGATAATATATTTTTTATAAGATTCTAGATATAAGTAAATGACTCATGTCCCAATGTGATGCATATTTATTTGTAATTTTTTTCCAGATAAACAATTAATTATGAATTTTTTATTACAAATTTTTAAAAATATAAAAACTTGTATGTCCGATCACCTTAACTTGGTCAAAACTTCATGATTTTTTTTAATCCTATAGTATGCAAAGCATAGAATGTGATGCATGTTTTGGATTCAAAAAATGTGAGATTGTTTGAAAGCTATAGATATTTTTTAATCAGCCTATCAATCTGGACTTTAGTCATAAGTCAAATAGAAAATGAATAATAATTATTTATTAAATTCAAAGTAAAGTATAATTTATATTGGTGGAAAAGTGAGAATCTCCTTTAACAACCCTTTTCATTTCATCAAATTTAGGTTAAAAAAAGTTAACAGGTATGCTGTGGATCATCATGGAAAAAAAAATATGCCCTTAAGTGGCAAAAATTTCAAAAAAATCGACTTAGGGTAACATGATCTAAAAATTGAATAAGTTATCTATATTCTTTAAAAATATGTAAGAATAGAATCTATAGAAAATTGAATGTAGTTTCTAAACTACTAGGTTTATTTTAAAAATAAATAAATCTATTTGGTAAAATTGTACTCAATGCAAGAGTAATTTAAATTTCAGTGGAAAAATAAGAAGCAGGTATCCTGGTCTGGACCAATCTCTAACCACACAAAATGATAATATTGTTTTACAAGATTTTAGATATAAGTAGAGGACTCATGTCCGATGTGATGCATATTTTTGTAATTTTTTCCAAATAAATAATTAATTATGAATTTTTATTACAAATTTTCAAAAAATATAAAAACTCTTATGTCTGACCACCTTAACCTAGTCAAAACTTCATAATTTTTATTTTTTATTTTTAATCCTATAGTATGTGAAGCATAGAATGTGACACATGTTTCAGATTCAAAAAATGTGATACCGTTTGAAAGCTATAGATGTTTTTCAATCAACCTATCAATTAGGACTTTAGTCGTAATACAAATAGAAAATTAATAATAATTATTTATTAAATTAAAAGTAAACCATAATTTATATTGGTGGAAATATGAGAATCTCCTTTAAAAACCCTTTTCATTTCATCAATTTTGGGTTTAAAAAAAGGCGTTAGCCACATGGGCCATCATATCAGTTACATATCGCCACTTTTTGGCCCATCATGATCCTGCACATACCCAGCCACATACCCTACACATACCCATCATATCACCACTTTTTAGCCCATCATGATCCTACACATACCCTACATAAGATTTCAAGCTAGGTGGTAGATTTCAAATTAGCTTTCATATTGATTAGTTTCTATGTTCATGTAAGTTTTTAATATGGAATGGAACAAAAAATAGGAAAAAGAACAAAACTTAAAGAAGTTTTGGTTCTCCAACATCCACAAATTCTAAACTTTAAAATAAAAGTAAAGCAGTAAATGACCTTTTATGGGAACAAAGCCCAAAAGTTTAAACTTAATTCTATCAAATGGAATCATAAACAAGAAATCAAAAAGTAGCACGTGGAAGATGCTAGTTATCATTGGAATATTCCAAACAAAGTCAAAGCTTTGACTTCTTCATTAGCATCAGTCTTCAACTCCAAGCTTCAATATGCAAATGCTCTGCAAAAAACAAGGCCATTAGTATTCTTCAAATTTCAAAACTAGGCACCTCCACCAAGACTAGGAACAACCTACAAAACTCATTTTGATAATATATTCTTGTGCTAACTTCCAGTATCTAGTATCCAGTTATTCATTTCCTTATATCTGACTCCAAGTCTGAAAACTTTTCTTCACCTTTTATCTACTGATACTCTCATAAGGTAGCCAATACCTGATGCATTCACTCTTTTAAAATTCCCTGAATTACCTTCTAGCTGTATTTGATCTTGGTATAATCTTTTGATATTTGGAGGATATTTGCATTCCTCTCCATCTTTTCCATTTTGTATTTGACGATGGAACTCTTGCACTGTATAATTTCATCAATAACTTCCCATTTTAGCGAATGAACAAGGTATTTATTCCTCTTTCAAGCCATTCATTGAAAGCTTTTACTTCTTTACAATCTTTCCCTAGAGTCTGAGGATCACAATTCTACCGTGCTAGCATTTCAATAAAACCTTGATCTTTGTCAATCAATTTATTATATCTTTTGATGGATTTCTCAAATCCTTCCACACATTGTACTAAGGCGTCACCTTCCCAATTCACTTGTTTCTTCAATTTTTCAAACATCGAAACCTCATGTTTTGTGGTTATATTCTCACTTTCCAATTCTTGGACATTTGTTTCAATAAGAGCCTTTAAGTTTCACCTTTCAACATCAGTATGTTCTTGGAAAAACCTACATTCTCCTTCTAATCTTTTGTACTTTTCACACCAATAGTATAACTCTTTATGCTTCGTAATTGCATCTATGATTAATTCTTTTCCATTCATTTCCAAGTACTCCATCCATTCTTAAAACACACTCATTTTATGGCGAAGTGATGTGATAGCATCCACCTGCTCCTTGGAAATAAGTACTGGATTATGAGGAAATTCATCGTACGCTTGAATAGATTGGGCTAATGATTTTATAATTTTTTCTAGGTAGGATATATGTTCTTTCATCTCTCTTTTCTTTTGTTTACTTTTTTGCACCCTGGTGATGGTTGTCTCTAAATTCATTTTCATCTCTTCTAATTCCTATCCCCAAAATGTATGTCCAACATTAATACTTGTCACCTTGTAATCCTTAGGAATTATCTCATGCTTGTTTTTATCCACTATCAAGGTAGCTATATGGAGTGTTCTTCCTCCATCTGCATTCTTCCGCATAACATGTTTTGTTTTTTCTCTTCACCTAGGTTTAGGAGTTTCCACTTCTTGCATTAAGATTCTAAGATCTAGAGGCACTAGTTCCACTTCCAATGGGGAAGACAATTCCCTAACTAACTAATCAGGTGCATCTTTATTATATTCTTCCTTCGCAACATTTTTTTTGTTCTTGATTTTCAACATGTTCAGGAACTTCTCCTCTTACATTCTCAAACTTGCATGTCACATCTTCTAGAACTAAAACATTTTTAGTATTCACTGGAATAGATTCCATATTACCGAGCTTCAACACTGTCTCTTCATTTCCAAGACTTATGTTTTCCTATCTAGTGATGTGCTCAACACCAGTCCTTAGGGAATCACTTTCTTTTTGTCCTATTACACTAGGATTCTCTTCATTTCTCACCCCACCATCCAAGGTTTGTGAATGTTCTATGTTCTCATTTTCAACCCGGTCTTCTCCCAACTTTTCAAAAACTTGCGATTGTTCAATGTCATTTTTGCCACTTCCTAGCAAAAGTTGGAAATAAATTGTATCTTAAATAGTAATATTATAAATGGGACCCTGACTTATAGTATCCCATGTTTCATTTTCATTAAGTATCTCAAGTTTTCTTGCCTCTGGGGTGACTGTTCCTCTTATGAATTCTTCTTCTTCAATGTTTATACTATTTGACCATGTATCCGACATTTCTTCCACCATTGGTTGTACCATGGGTTTCTCCTTAGATTTCTTCTATTTTACTTGTTCCATAATGGAAACTCATTTCTCACACTGTTCCCTGATTTGTTCTTCATTTAACTGAAAACTCTCTTCTAGAACCACAAGAGTCTTTCCCAGTGTTTGTTTTACTACAGTTATATTAACTAAAGGGAGAGAGGTGAATAATTCGGCAACACTCTGAGAGGTAGACCTTGTCTGAGTACGAGTGTTCATTTTTATTCTCACCTCTTCATCAATCATAGGTTGAATCTTTGGCTTTTCCATGGAAGAAAATGTCGCCCTGGGCTTTACTATCACTTTGACCTTACTTGGTCTAGTTTCTTTGTGCTGGCTAGCTGGCGCCAATGAAACTCATTGGCTTGGGGCATCAGGAGTTCTCTCTTCAATATGTCCAGTTGTATCTACTTTACCATCTTTTCTTTTCTTTTTAATCGGCTCCTCATACCCGAATTCACCTTCTTCTCTCTCTTTCTTCTTTGTATTCAGTGTGGGCCTTATCCCATCTTTTCTTAAAGCTTTGCAAGGGTATGTGCAGGATCATCATGGAAAAAAATAGGCCCTTAAGTGGCAAAAATTCAAAAAATCGAGTTAGGCAACTTCACATAAAAGTTTGAATAAGTTATCTATATTATTTTAAAAATATGTAAGAATAGAATTTAGTAGCAAATTGAATGTAGTTTCTAAACTACTAGGTTTATTTTTAAACAAAATCTATTTGGTGAAAATTTGAAATTTCAATGCAATAGTACTTAAATTTTAGGGAAAAATAAGAAGTAGGTGTGTCCAACCACCCTAACCTCATTAAAATGATAATATTTTTTTATAATATTTTATATATAAGTAGAGGACTCATGTCCCAATGTGATACATATTTTTTGTAATTTTTTCTAAGTAAATAATTAATTATGATTTTTTTATTACAACTTTTAAAAAATATAAAACTTGTGTGTCTAACCACCTTGACTTGGTGAAAAATTCATGAAATTCATTTTTTTAATCCTATAGCATATGAAGCATAGAATGTGACACATGTTTTAGATTCAAAAAATGTGATACCGTTTGAAAGCTATAGATGTTTTTCAATCAGCCTATCAATCAGACTTTGTCATAATTCAAATAAAAAATGAATAATAATTATTTATTAAAATCAAAGTAAAGCATAATTTATATTGGTGGAAAGTTGAGAATATCCTTTAAAAACCCTTTTCATTTCATTAATTTTGGGTAAAAAGTCGTCAGCCACACATACCCTTCAAATACCCATCATATTGCCACTTTTTGGCCCATCATGATCCTGCACATACCCACAATAATCATCAATCCAATATTGAGTATGCATCAAAACCTATTCATAAATTTCCTCAACAGTCGTTATCTCTTTACTTTCATAATTTGTATCTGAGATGGGTTCATCATAAACCTTAGTTGAATTATAAACTGGATTCAACACCTCTCCATCATCTATATCCAACTACTCTAGAATGTCATGTAGTTTAAGAATTTATGTTGATTGTAATGAAAACCTTTGATATGATCTCTTCCTCACTTGGTGTTCATCATAACAATTGAGCCAAAAATCTTCTAAATGATGAGCATGAGAATATTTGTTAGCTATCTTCTTAGTAATATTCCCCTCTACATCATAATCCTTTTTTTGGAGTGTAAAGAACTCTAATTTGTACATCTTCAATTCTTCTTCTCACAAATTGACCAGTTTAGCCGCATTACATTTATATTTCCCCATTGTGATGGGAAATTTGATAGAACTCTTATGTGCCACGCTGAAAAGGGCATGGGAAGGCTTCATCTGTCTCACCAATTGCAATAGTAACACTTTGTCTATTGGGTACCTAGGCAACATGAATGGGCATCCATTGAATCCTTCCACCCTGATGTAGGTGAAAGTGGGAAATTGAATGTACCACCCCCTAACCTACCAAATAATCCTCTATGCTTCTAGAGACAACCTTTTAGCTTTGTCACCATCCATTATCCTTACCAACTTCATTTAAAACACATCATTAACTCTCTGATAATGATCCTAGTATTCATGAATAGTAATATGGGGTAAATGAGCATATATCATACTATTCCCTATTTCTCTGTCCAAGGTACCAACTCTACTTTAGAAATCCTTGCTTATTTTCTCGTAGGGTGCAGGAATACATCACATATGAAGACATAGAAAACCATAAAGATCATGGAAATTCCTTTATATTTTCATGTAGCCTATCACTCATAAAAATTCCCCAATGCATTTGCACAGGGCCCTCCATTAATTTGGCTATGAGTAAGAACATCCATGGTTCAAATTTACTTGCATCTCTAGGTCCAACTATCCTACTTAACATAGTTATGAGATCTTGAACATCTGAATTGAACACAGATCTCATAATTGTTTTCATTTGCTTTGTAATCTCCTCCTACCACCACTATGTACTCATAATTTTTCTATTATGCTCTTATGTGCTTAGGTAGGTTTTAACCATTGTTTTTACATCTACCAGATACATCTGGGGAAATATAAGGAGCCCAAATGTATATACAATCCCTTTCGTGGAGATGTTTGCATAGACCATTCCTTCCTTTTTGATAACACTCTTGACTGGGTTGTAACAATTTAAACATTCCATTACCAATTCAGGGGCCTCCATTGGTGGCGGAAACCCTCTTGCTAAATGTAGCCCACTTGCTATAACATGCTTTGTACACTAAGAAGCATTTTCTTGTTGGGATCATGTGATGAATTTGACATAAAAAAAAATCTCGAATGTGTATCAATAATTATCCCACCAACTGGTATGGCTTGTGAAGAAAAATATTGAAATTCATCCTCTGGTCTTACTTTGGAAGTACTCATATTGACTTGTGCATCCTACATTTTTTAACAGATATGTGCCTTGTTTGCGAGTTAAGGTTAAATTTAACTAGTTATCTTCAACAATTCATAAAACTTGCAATCTACCATTTGATTAAATTTATTTCAAAATAATCAACATTTTAATTACCAGAGTAAATAGAATTATCTCAAGACATGCATGCATAAAATGACTAACATAATTTTAGTTATTCGAAACATAATTGGTTTGGTTGGTGATACAATTATTTTTAGAATACAACTTCAAAACCCTTGGTAGCTATGTTCTTTGTTTCTCGAGGTTTACCTTTTTTGCATGCCATAGTATCAATCTTGATCTTTCAATGTCCTTAAAAATTAGTAGTATAGCATGAGGTAGAGTGTTGTGAAAGTAACTCCATGCTCGAGGTGGTGCCAAGTACGTGTGTAGTTCACCACCTTCATTAATTCCCTATTACAATGCAATAATTTTCTCAAATAAAGGTGCAATCATGGTGGATTGGGGTTCAAATCATGAACACCTTAGCTTTTACGTAGGTCCCACCACTAGAGTTGAAGATGACACAAAAAGCTTACATGACATTCTTGTGTGCTACTTTAATTCTTACGAGGACAAGACTTTATAACGAAAATCCACTTTGGATGCGTGACCATTGATTATCACAAGGTTTGAATCCCTTAGTATTGGGGCTTGGAAATATTATTGGGAACCACGACATTTACCCACTGGGTTCATGAGAACTGAATGCAAAGAGAGGAACTGGGAACTAGGTTCAAGTGGGACCAAAAATTATTTAAACATATTTACAACAAAACCTCTGATCTATGACCTTCGGCTAAAGAAAATGAAAAACAACCATCAAGCTAACCAATGAAGAAAAGGGATGCATACACTGGGATGATTTTCCTTGGTGACGACTCACCAGGCTTGGCTTACCATCTAGGTGGGAAACTAGGACTGGCCAAAGACATAATATCCTTAGCACAACTGCATCAACTTCGGGACTCTAGGGGTCTAGAAAATTGATAAGAATTAGGGAAAAAACTACAACACTCCACATCCGATAAAGATAGGTATTTAGGCAATGACCAAGCAAGCTAAAACAAAACTCCCATTTTACAATGTTTCTTCCAAAAGCAACACACTGAAGCAAGCAAAGGAAAAGGAAAGGAAAGAAAGATAGCAAAAAAAAGGGGTCCACACTTTACCAAGGAGAAAAATGGGGTGTGTTGTGAGACCACACAACACATATCAAGGCTTCTATTTGTAGATAAGAGTAACAAGAATATAAAAATTACAAAATTTTCTAGCAACTATTAATCAATGTATCCGAGAAAATATCCAAGTTGGGCACCCAAGTACGACTCTAGGACTAAGAGACATTACAACTTCTAATTGAACCCAAATTCTCTTTCAAATCAAAGTAATCAAGATTACTTGTCTCATGTCCCTCTCATGTGACCTCATATTAAATGTATTATCTATAAGACATCTAATTGTAGTGTCAAAAAATGTCATTGGTAACATTTTCACACTTGTTTGGGCCCTCCTTGTAAAATTGAGCCCAATGGTGCCTTGATTTAGTGTTGTAATGTGTTTGACACATTCACATTAGGTCTTGGTCCCTTGTGAACTAATGAACTTAAAATTGTACATTGCTAAAGTGTTGTGAAGTGTTGTAAAACACTTTCACAGTTTTCTAAGGTTTTATCAATTAACTAAACATAATAAATCTCTTTTTAACCTTAATCATGCCTTATTTAGAGTGTTGTAAAGTGTTGTAACACACTTTCACAATTTTCTAGGGTTTTCATAAATAATTGGGCTTCTTTATGCTTTAACTAGCCTTATTTTACATCCGCAAGCCTTAATTAATGCATCTTTCCGAGGATAATCCCAACACAAATCAACATCCAATCATAATTTAGGTTTTTTCAAGTTGTGTGGACTAGATTTGGTGGTTTGGGACTCATTCGCCACCTTGGGTGAATGAGTCCCACGTAGGTTTTTGGGTCCTGAACTTGGTTTCACATCTTTCTAAGCATTTTTAAAAATGGTCCCATAAATTATGCCAAAATCAAAATTAATTCAAATTAATTCAAATTTCTAGTAGGATTTTGTCCTCCTAGATCTGATGTCATCTTTTAGTGTTGTAATTTCAGGAATTCTTGCATAATTAAGTATAAATGCAAGTTTTGTTCACTCATTTTCACCTACGCATTCATGAGATCGCCTAGCAAGTTGAATGAGAATCCTTATGGAAAATTTTGAGTTCACGCAAGCATTCAAGCATTCACAAGAGCATTCAAGTGTAGATTATCAAGCATTTTAGAGCATTATTCAAGCATCAAGTATCATGTCAAAGATTTCATCCATCATGTTTGCTTTTGAGCTAACAATTGTGATGTAGGGTTTTATGATTCAAGATAACATTTCATTGAAGATCTATCTTATTCAAGCAAGAGTCAAGATCTACATGCATTGGAGTCACTTCATACATGTTTACAGTCTTTATTCCTAGGGTTTGGTGAGTTGCAACATTGCATATTTTTTCATTCACCGTTTCTTCATCTAATTTGATTTCATTACAAGGTTTGATTACCAAAATGGGGTTTGACCAAGGTAAACCCCTTTCCACTAACAAAACAATTTTTTCTCTCTCTCTTTAGTGTGTGATTTGCAGGTTTAGATTGAAGACACATTGAGGAGCAAGTTTGGAGAAAGTTTTCAAAGTGCCTTAAGTTGTCAAAGTTTTCATTAAGAATTGGAGAACATTGGAGAACACATACATGTTGATTTATAGAGATTCGAATCTGAAAACCTAAAGAAGCATATTGAGTAGACTAAGAAGAATAGATTTAGACATTGAAGTTTCAGAAAACCCTAACTGGATTGATTCGCCACTTCTGGCGAACAAATCCTAGTCTAGGTCAAAATTTAGATTTTTAGAGATTCAGATACCCATTTGTGAGATTCTTGTTTCTCCATAGAAATTCAAATCTAGGGCTGATTCACCCAACTTGGCGTATGAGTCCTTATCAACATTAAAGTCAGAATTTCTAGCATTTCAGAGCTCCTTCCAGTCATCTTTAGATCTCCAGGTGCACACATTCCATCCTCCAGCTTTCTATTTTATTTCATTTGTATTTTTAGGTCATTTAGTGAAGCATTGCATCATATTAGGGTTTAGCATTACCTCTTACATTGCATCTTGCATTTCATTTGTCTTTCTAAGTCTTAACTTGGTGGTGAACCTCTCATTAGTTTACATTCAACCCCTAGGACAACCCTATTGCAAGATTCCTTTCTCCTTTGCATTGAGATCTCTAGGGTTTGTTCTTGAATGAGAGAGAGTGAAGATTGTTATTCTATCTCCCAAGCATAGAAACCATCAATTTTCCACCTTTCACTAATAATTAAATACATTTCTGTAATGTGTCATCCATATTAAATGTATTTGTCATGTGTGTCTTCCATAGTAAATCATGAGCCCATTAAGGTATGTTCAATAAACCAACACCATCAATATTAAATTAATATTTCTAATTTGTCATTAATATTAAATGTATTTCTAATGGTTCACACAACCATGTAGGGAAAATATTGGACCCCCAAACTATTGTGCCTCATTTTTAGATAGACTACAACTTTACAATATATTCAATATTCATATGTGTATGATGTGCACAAAATTTCTCAACAAAAATAGCTTGATATGTGTCCTAAACATACTATTTTTTATTTTAAAAAATATGTGAGGTTGTTGAGATAAGGTAAAGGAATGATTCAACCTAAAAATATCCTACTTGTAAAATATGATTCTCATTGGGAATTGATATATTGAGTGAAATTACATGATATTTTCTATTAGGCAATATGAAAAAGATAATTGTCTATTTCTTCTTTGTTGAATAGATTAGATCACAGGGGTCACATGTTCTTCTAGTTTGACACCTTTGATTAGTGTGGTTTTACAATTATGAAAGAATATTGAAGATAACAATCAAGCATGTATGCTTTCTAGATAAATTTGGTGTAGAATACATTCCTTTTAGTGCTCCAAAATGAATTGTTCTTATAATATTTCTCCTTTCAACGCATAAGATTTTTAGATTTGAATTGATGCACACTAAAATTCTTTTAATAGCAACATGTACTAATTAATCATACAAATGTTTACCAAGTCAACTCATAATACCTAATGAGATAGATGTGAGTATTAAAATTTGAATTTTAATATTTAGATTTTAAGGTCTATCCCTTGTTGTTTAAGCCGAGTGATATTATTGTTTTGTTATTAGTATAAAAGTTTGAATTGATTTCTTTTTCACCACCGACGAACATTAAAAGTCCACGATCATATTAAACAACTGTACTGTTTACTTTATGAACTACATTGGAAGATTCCGAGATGACTAGAGTTAGTGTTGACTCTCAATAGCCAAGAATAAGATCTTATTTATTTTCAATATCTCTTGGAATTGGTGTTGAAATCTTTCCTGCCGAATTAAAGGCATAGATTTAGATACACGTGATGCTGAGTAGCCCAAGCACATAAAGTCGATGGTTAATTCCTTCACCGAGAAAGCACTGAAGAATGATAAACTAAATAAAAAGTAGTTCTTGAACTTCAGCGAAACACCTTTATAAGTAGTAAGAAGAGCCTTTGAGATTCACTGAAACAAATTGGACTGCAGCCATGGCTGACAGCAGAAGAGGTAGAGCAATGTTGGTGTTTGGAGTTGTAATGTGGGCGAACTTGTACTTCACAAGTGCCTACGTAACTCCTCCACCCGATAACCACCATCAACCTCCTCCTCCTCCGCCTCATTTTCCTGTCAGTCCAATGTTTGACCACCAGAAATCTCCTCCCCCTCCACCTCATCTTATTCCTATCGATCCAATTCCTTTCCACCCCCACAAATCTCCCCCTCCTCCTGTTTACGAACACAAGTCTCCGCCTCCCCCAGTGCACTCTTTGAGACCTGGCTATCCTCATCACCATAATTGTCCACCACCTCCTGACCACGACCATGACAAAGATCGTCACCACCACCACCATCATCACATTCCACCGCCTCCACACCACGAGGTGAAGCCAGTTAACCACAGAGCGCCGCCGCCGGTTTACAACCACGAAATCCCTCCGCCTTTTCACTATTCTTCTAAACCACCGCACTACCCAGAGTTTCCTCCACCTACTCACCAGCATCCCTGATGATATGCTCTACCACCGCCACCATACCCGTGAATACAAGTTTTTGTTGTGTATGTTTCGTTTCTTTTCTTTCTCCTTTTGAAATTCATGTTATTTGAGAAAGGGTTAGACAGCAGGCATTATATAGGACGTATAGACCATAATAGGTAAGAGCTTTTATTTTTTAGACTGTAAGAATCTGGTAGTTCCTCTATAAACTGCAGTGTGTCCAGTAAAAAAAAATTCACATGATTTGTGGTACTGGTGAGACACGTCCCTAGTACCTCTTGCCTGCAATAGGATGTTTTAGCTAATAGAACTCGATCCTCAATGTTTAAAATTTGTGAAGAACTTTGTAGGTTTCTAAAACCGCTATTTGTTTATTTGCATATATTTGTAATACGGTAAAGTTCTTTTATATCTTCTTTATCTAAGTTTGAAGAGTTATAAATTTTCCAGGATTGAATTAGGAGTTTAGATGATTCACAGTTAAATCGTCTGTGTTGCAGAATAGAAGGATCCGATGAATGAAATGAGAAGAAATGTGCTCGGAACAACCCTTTGTTAGGTTGCTGGTTTGAAAGTAGCCGAATAAAAAAATCACTTATTAATTCCTTCAGATGGCTTCAATAAAACTAGTAGTATTGATAGGGATGACACTGGTTGTAGATGGCTTGAATAAATCTCCCCAAAAGACTGATGTCATATCGTGAATGTGAGTCAATATTGTAATATACTTTTCAATTATTAAAGTTATGTTTGTCTGCCATTGGATTTGAAATTAGAGATTGCATGCGATTTTGTCTTAAAATGTTCAAATGCAATTTCAAATACAGGATTTGAACAATTTAAAATGTCAACTTAAATATAACAGAATATTCGATTAGAGTATCGGATCACTTTTTTAAATCTTGCCGTCTCAAAATGTTTCCAAATAACAAATATCTAAATTGCAGTTTTCCCTTTTTAAAAGATAAATATTTATATTTACAAAGTATTAAGAAATTTTTTTAAAAAAAATTCAAATAATAATAGCTGTCATTATAGTTCAAAGTATAAAATTGAAGGAGACTTTTCACAAATCCACCACTTCTCTGAAATAAAAGAATCCATACAACCAACAAAATGCAACATCATAATGAAAATATCTCGAGATGATCAGACCAAGTCATTGTCAAGGAGCAAAATTTTTTTACAAAGATTGAAAAAATGATGAGAAAACCAATCTATGATATGTCAAATGCAATTAACATCAAAGGCCCATTTCACCAAATAGTTCACAACATTCCATTCTCTAGGAATAAGAAAAAAAGAGAAGGAATAAAAGTGAAACATAGAAAACGTGAATCCTTAAATATTTAGGCACTTTTTCAAATGGTTTCATTAAAGATTTGATGGTATTGGGGGTTTTGATGGATTTGATAAGGTATGCGATCTACTTACAACCTAAAAAGTAATTAAACAACCCTTGACCAAATCTAGAATGGATTTAGAAATGAAATGCAATGATCTAACTAGGCTAATAGTGCAATTTACTATTCTAATACAAATACAAAAGACACAAAAGTTCACAAATAAATTTGGACAGTTGAGTAGGATAGAGTAGGACATTATGCACTTGTAGTTCAAGTTTGAGCCTAATTTTGGAGGACACTCACACTCATTCCTAGGGTGTGAGTGTCCTTGTAGAGCATTTTCAGATCCGTTTTCATAGTCCTGATGTCAGATGTGAGCTTCAGATTCCCGCATTCAAATCTGTTAGACCACTATCGGATAATTTTGTAGGTGAGTTTTCATGGGTTGAAAATATTTAAGTCTTCAAATGCAACAATGAATAAAATATCCTCAAACTCTTTTCAATCTTCTTCAAGCCTAAGATCTGGACATTCACAAAGAGATGAAATGTTGGCCATTTATGGGTTTTCCTTCGTCAAAACCTGTGTAAGTGTTTGCACTTCCACAATGGCAATATCGATGATAAAATTATAAAGGATAGGAAGGAATGATGAAATCACAAAGTGCTGCAACTCACAACCCTTTAATGGCTTCCTTGAAGGATTGAAGTCATGCACATCACCTCAATGACTTGGATCTTACTTGCTTGACCTTCTTGAATGCTTGAATTTATTAGAGACCTAAAAAAGTGTTAGCCTTCACAAAACAATGACAACATGAACACACATAAACTCACATAGATTTTGACATGATATTAGGATCTTGAACTACCACAATAAATCTCTGAAATGTTTCTCTTGACTCTCTTGAATGATCTTGACAATAAATTTTTCTCTTAAATGCTTTTTAATGATAAACATATTTCAAATGATGCAATAACTAGGTATTTATAGAAATTTATTTAATTTTCCAAAAATTAAATCTCCATGGCCGACTCTAGACACTTGAAATTCAAATATTAAATTACCACAACCAGCATATTTCAATCTGGATGGAAAATAAGAGGACATTCATGCCCAGGGTGTGAGTGTCCAAGACCTATTTCCAGGATAGTTAATGTTGGGGGCAACTTATAAGTTAAATGCAATTGATTCTTTTATGCAAGTCCTCAGAAATTCTCAAAAATGGGCCAAAGAATGCATAATTTAGGAGATTAAATACTCAATTAGGTCCAATAATTTAAGGGGGGGAACATAAAGTGAAATTTTCATGGGCAACAATTTACGACAGTACATTTAGCCCCCACTTTAGTGAGAGTATGGACTTACACTCATACTCACACTAAAGTAGAAAATCTACATCAAGAGGGGTCTAATTGTACAAATTTTAAATAGATAGGATGATGATTAATTTAAGGAGGTGATCAAGTCCCCAAGATCCAAAATCTCATGGAAAATAGCCTAAGCACAAAGGAACACACCTACAAATGAAGTTTTAATAGTGCCCCCGAGAGAATATGAGCTATAGATCTGGGACCTCAAGCCTATGTTTTAGATCTTGTAAAAAATGAGGGCAGTTTGGGATGCACCACACACTAGATAGGCTAAATTTATACCCCAGGTTACATTTTTTTTGCCTTTTGTACTTTTGGATTTTAATTTTTTCTTGTTTCATTTAATTTCTCAAAAATTATACCAGACTGTTTCATTTTCATAGTTACCTAGGAACATCATTGCATCATTCTAATTTAGTAAATTTATCAATTATCCAATCAATCACCATCTTAACAAAATTAAAAATAAGGATTACAACCTTGATCCATGATTCTAACTCTTCCTGCCAATTTTGTAGTCAAGTGGATTTGAGATAATTTATAATCCTCAAAAAAATGGGAATAATGTGGTTTATACCCTAGATCCCTTTTTCCAATCAAATAATAACAAAGTTGTCCATTTTTTAATAATGAAAGTTGCCCTGGAATCTCTTCACAGTAAGCAGATGCTTGGAGCCTTGAACTCTACTTTTTTGGTTCTCATTCCTAAAAAGGAAGGTACAGATCAATTAGAATTCTTTAGACCTCTTGCTCTTTATAATGCGGTGTACAAAATTATTACTAAATTGATTGTACAGAGGCTCAAAGTTTGTCTTCCTTCTATAATTTCTGAGGAGTAGGGAGGTTTTGTGGCTGGTAGATAGATCCTAGATGGGGTGGTGGTTTCCTCTAAAGTCATTCACTCTATGGAGACTTCTAAGGAGAAGTCTATATTCATCAAGTTGGACATGGCCAAAGCTTATGATAGAGTTAAGTGGCATTTTTTGCTGAGAATTCCTTTAGGCTTTGGTTTTTGGTGTAGATATAGTAGGAGGGTCCTCAAAGAGAACAATCCTGACCATGCAACAAGAGTCACACAATAGAAGCAACATAGAAATTGGAGGAAAATGTAGGTTCAAACATTCATATTATCAGAAATCTTAGTTATAATCAGCCGACAACATTCAGTCTTATAGATTCGGCTCACAGGCCTGACATACCATGTTTTACATACAATATTCCTATATGCTCCTTAATGAGAGCTGAAATATAACATCTCAAATCTAATATTCATTTAACTACTTTTCTAATGATCTATTATAATGATTTATATCACATCTTGAGATATAGAATCATCTGCGTCGACCAAAGATCATTACAATCTCCAATGAAAGAAAATGTAATGTGTGCATGAATAGTCAGCCTCAAATTTGAATTACTCGTTGGTGAATGCATAGGATGAAGTGTGGAACTATAATTAAGGTCAGGGACACTCCACAGAACAATTCGAATCACACCGTTAAGATCCACAAGTCATAGGAAAGATCCACAAGCAATCAAACTAGCCGTTAGTTTAGAAAATTATTCTGGTGTTTGTTCAAGAAATTTCCATTAAATCCAGAAGCGATAACTTGTCAAAAAAAGATCCAATCATGCTCAAATCTTCGAATAAGGAAAATGAACATGTCCATAATGAAAACATAGATCCGCAGGGTCCGGTGAGCAAATATGATGAAATGTTGAATCTGCCAACTTGAACTCAACAAAAAATGAAACAAGAACAAACTGAAATGAAAATATTTTTGGTCCAAGATTGCCAAGAACCAAGGATGCTCCTACATCAGACATCCAAGGTTATTTGAAAAGTGAGTCCCTCACTTTGCTAGGGATAAAGGAAGACCAATACAGTCTACCTTAGCCTGAGAAATCCAAGAAGAGTCCTCCACTGGTCTACCTTTCCACTTCACAAGATATTCTTTGTATTGTCTTCCGTGTGTTTTCCTCCCTTCCCTGGTATCCAAAATCTCTTCTATCCCAACTGATTGTTGTTAGGAAATTATTTCTCCAATTCTGCTTTACTATCTTCACTGAATTTTGCTTCATGGTACTGATGTAGGTTTGCAATGTTGAATATAGGTGATATACCCATTCCATCTGGTAACTCTACTTCATATGCATTTCCTGAATCAAATTTCTTCAAGATCTTACATGGTCCAAACTTCCTCATCTTGAGCTTATTGTATGTGCCAACTAGAAATATTTCCTTCCTCAAATAAACCATCACTTCATCTCTAACTTTGAACTCCTTATGTCTCCTCTTTTCATCTGCTTGCTCCTTATACTTCTAGTTCATATCTTCCAATTGTTGATTTACTTGAGTATGTACTTTCTTCATGTGTTCTACAAATTCCTCTGCTTCTTCTATCCTTTTATCTTCCTTACTGATGTCTCTCAACTTTGATATACCTCTAGGATGAACTCCAGTAACAATCTCAAAAGGTGTTTTTCTGGTACTCCTGTTCACTGAGTTATTGTAAGCAAACTCTTCTTGTGCAAGGACTAAATTCCAATTTTTGGTCTTCTCTCTAACCAAACATCTAAGCAAATTCCCCAAACTCTTGTTTACTACCTTTGTCTGTCCATCAGTCTGTGGGTGAAAAGTAGAACTGGAGTTTAAATCTATCATTAACTTCTTCCAATGTGTCCTCCAAAAGTAACCATCAAACTTTATATCTCTGTCAGAAACAATACTCCTAGGTAATCCATGCTTGATATAACCACTCCTTTGAAAAACAAGTTTTCTACATGTATTGCATCTATTGTCTTCTTACAAGGTATGAAATGTTTCATTTTAGAAAATCTATCCACTACCACAAATATAGTCATTACCTCTTTGTGTCTTCGGAAAACCAAGTATGAAATCCATGCTTGTATCCTCACAAAGTCTCTCTAGAACTATCAAAGGCTTATACAATCCAATATTTTGACTACTCCCTTTTGCAACTTGAACAACTCTGCAAATCTGCACAAATTTCCTAATGTCCTTATGAAGTTGTGGCCAAAAGTAATTATCACTTACTGCTACTGTCTTATCAATTTCAAAGTGTCATGCCAATCCTCCAATATGTTTTTCTTTCACCAAGTTATCCCTCATTGAACTCTAGAGTACACACAACTGATTCCCTCTAAACAATATATCTTCCTGAATGAAATAATCCAACCACTGACTCCTATCCTCCAAGACTAGTTCTTTACAAGCTCTCCAAGGTTCTACAAAATCTGGGTCTTCCTAAGACAAGTTCTTCAATTCATCAAAGCCTAATACCTCCTGGTAGCGAAAATATATTAACATGGTGCATTTTAGATCGACATACTAACATGCGTTTCTTCCTAAATCATCCTGGGTCAACATTTAATCAAATCCCCTTATCGATTAAAACTCATCAATATCCTCTCTTGGTTAAATAAATCACTTTGTAACTCATTTCTCTTCTTAATTAAATCCAATCCATAGAATCTAATTATCCCTATTTTAATTAAATAATCAATTTATTTGATTAAATCTCTAAGTCTATCCATTTAATTAAACAAATTAAAACCTTATTTGATTTAACCTAACACCATTCCTTTTAATTAAATAAATCAAAATCTTTATTTAATTGGCCTCTTATCATATTCCTCTCTTATTTGATTTAAATAAATCCATAAATCTAAGTCAAAATAAGTCACATCATCTAATCTCCTGTTAAATTAATTAACCCTTGATTAATTTAACCTCATCTCATGTCACATCCTCTAGATAATGCAAGTTGCATGAAAATAGATTTTAATTCATTTATTAAATCTCTATTTTTCCTCATGCATCTTTTTTGGAATATTCTCTCAATTTGAATTCAAAAATTCCAATTCAACATTTACATCCAACAAGGCATTTAAGATCTCTTGCATGTCCTTTGCCTTGAGCCAAGTGGCATTTAGTGCATTTTCCCTTCCCTCTTACATGTCATTTCAACAAATTTGAATTTCAAATATTGGCATTTATTGGCACAAACCCCAAATCTTGCACAACCATCATCCATTCATAACTTGACAAGTGGCACCATATCATTGGATGAATGTTAGTCCCACATTTCTCAAATTTGGGCATTCATCCATCTTGAAATCCTATAAATGAAGAGCTCCTCTCCTCATTTTATCATCCACAATCCAAGCAATGTTACCAATACAAAAATACTTGTATTTCCATCCATCATTAATTCTTAGCTAGGATTTTCTTGATTTGGCTTATATAAATCTTCTCATCAAAATGGATCAACATCATCTTCAACATTCCGAATATTGCATCATAGGAATTGGGAAAGGGCCAATTCTCACATCAGAAATTGACACCAATTCCCCCATGGGATCAAGTGTTTGCTAATTAAATTAGGATTAAATCTAGTTTTTATCATTTTCTTTGTGTTCTTCATTATTTTCATTCCTAGTTTGATTTGTAAATGTATTTCATGGGGAATTTAGCTTGTAATTCCTTGTCTAACTTGTTTATTCCATGTTGTTTGCGGTACTTGGGAAAAGTCCATGAACCTCACTCTCATATTCATCAATAAATTCCTTCTCTACTCAAAGCATCAACAACTTATTTGAATTTCCAGCTCCTATGTTTCAAAACAAAAGTATAACTCTAGAAGGAATTCCACCACATGTCCTTATGTCTACGTTCCAACTTACCCCTACTATTAACTTGCTCTTTTGTGCCTAATGATGCACGTATACAAAACTCCTTAGGCAACAAGTAATGTCTCCACTTCTTCAAGGCTTGACCTATGGCATAAAACTCCTGGTCATACACAGAATATCTTCTCCTAGCATCATTTGATTTCTCACTGAAATAAACTACTGGTCTTCCTCCTTGGCTTAATATTGCTCCAATTGCATTTCTGCTTGCATCACAATCTATCTAAAATACCTTACTAAAGTCTGATAAAGCTAACACAGGTTGCTCAGTCACCTTTCATTTCAACAACTCAAAACTACGGTCTACTCTAGAGGGCCACCTAAATTCTTTCTTATCTCCTCTCATTGTTTCTATCATAAGACAACAAATAGAACTAAAATTCCTAATGAACTTCCAGTAGAAACTAGCCAATCCATGAAATCATCTTACCTCTCCAATTATTTCTAGTGTAGTTCGACGAATTTATCTTACCTTCACAAAGGATCCATCGTCCATCCATATATCCACCAAATCCTAGATACAATTCTTCCTTCCTTGAAACTACACTTCTTAATTTTTTATCGACCTTGTTCTTCTCTCAACCTCATAGCTTGTCTTATATGCAAAAAAAGTTCTTCTCTAGTCTTACTAACAATCAAAATTTCATCCAAGTAAACAATCATAAACTTAGCCAAGAATTTCTTCAATACCTCATTCATCAGCTCATGAAAGTACTTGGTGCATTTTCTAGTCCAAAAGGCATCACCAACCACTCATACAATCCTTCATTTTTCTTGAATGTTTCTTCCACTCATCTCCTTCTCGATTCTAATCACATTGATATCCACTCTTCAAATCTATCTTTTAAAGTATCTATCCTCAAACAATCCATAATTCCATCCATCCTAGGGCAAAATCTGCCTTCACTTAGTGATTTTGTGTATGGCTCCTGAATTGTACACATCCTCCACCTATCCTTCTTAGGTGCTAACACAACATGTCTTGCACAAGGACTTAGCTTTCTCAATCAAATGCTTTCTCAACAACTCTTGCCTTGGCTATTCAACTCTTCATTCTCTTCTAGTTTCATCCAGGTGTGTTTCTTTATTAGGAAATCTAGCTCTAGGAATCGGATCCATACAATGACTAATACTCCTTACAAGCGAAAATCCATCAGGTACATTATCTGAAATGATATCTTCATATTCTGCCAACATCTCATTTATCTCATGGGTTGTTCTTCTACGTGGCACAGTTCTTGACCTTCTTTGGGCGCAGGGCAACATGTGTTCTCGTATTCACCGATTTACATCCAAAATATCCTTCCACCAACCAAAACCGATTCTGTCACTCCTTTCAAACCTCAACTTTAGGAACATCCTCCAATGGCAACAAAGTCTGCTTCATCCCAATAGCAACAATTGTATATGTGTTCTTCTTTCCTTCATGAATAGCCTGTCTATCATACTGCCAAGGCCTTCCCAACAAAACATGGCATACATCCATAGGCATAATATCACACAAAACTTCATCACGATAATTTCCTATCTTCAATTTCACCAAACATTGTTCACTTACTAGTATCTTATGCTCATCTTCAATCCATGCTATCTGATAGGGTTTCGGGTGTTTCAATATTTCTAGCTTCAATTTGGTCACCATTTCTTCAGAAACTAGCTTCTCGGAGCTTCCACTATCAACAATCACTCTACAACATTTACCAACCACCTTGCACCTGGTACGGAACAAATTCTTTCTCTGCAACAGTTCCTGCTCCATCTCACTTTGACACAATACTCTTCTATTCACCAACACTTATCCCTCTTTCGGTTTATTAGATGATCCAACATGATCTTCCTCAACAAAGGTTGTTCTTTTATTGTTCTCTATCTTTCTGCTTGTCTCTCCAAGTGATTACATTCAAATGCTTTATACCCTTCTCTATGACACTTAAAACAAGTTCCCATGAATACTCTTTTCTCTTGTCCTCTATCATCTCTTTTATAACCTTCATTCTAGTAACCACCATATCCTCCTCTCCGGTAAGAGTTTCCATCATCTCTATGGTACGAATTATCATTCTTACTAACTTCCTTATCTTTATTCTGATCTACAAAAGGTCATCTTCCTCCTCTAGTAAAAGTTCTTGCTCTTTGAAATCTTCCACCTCTTCCTCTATTTCTCTACTCATGTCTTTTATCCAGCTTCTCTTTGACTTTTAGGGAACATTGATATGCCTCCTCCACACTCTACAACTTGATCAAACTGATCTCATCCTATATAGATGACCTCAAGCCATTCACATATCTGGCTACTTGCTCGACCTCATCCTCTGAATGTTTGGATCTAATATTCAACTTGTAGAGCTGCTTAGTATACTCTCACACTTGACTCCTTCTGCTTCAAATTTTGTAACTTACTGAAAAAACTGATTTGATAGTCTGCAAGCATAAACTTTGTTTTAAACTTATTCACCATTCGATCCCATGATTTTATAGTCTCCTTTCCTCTTATTTTCCTATCTATTTTCAAATGTTCCCACCAAAGGGATGCATGTCCGTTCAACTTTGTACAAGAAATTTTCACCTTCTTATCTTCGACGGTACCTTCAAAATCAAAGTACTTCTCCATCTTTTTTATTCAATCAATTAATTCATCTAAATCCAACTTACCTCTATAATCTAGTGGATTGAAATGTGGTTTGGCATTTTCTCTAGTTAGGGCTATTATGAACCTCTCTTCTCCTTGATCCAGGCTAGGTTGATCTTCTCTTTCCCTTTCTTCCTGTACTTCTACCTCTTCATCACTCACATCATCAATTGGTCGACCTCTCCTCTGGGTTGTTTCAACTACATCTAATCTAGCAACAATTCCTCTCAACATCTTCATCATAACTAGGTCTCCATTTCCACGCACTCCATTTCCTCTACCATTTATTCTTCCTTCCATCTTTACACATGTCCTTTTCAGTTGTAGGTCAGATCCTCAGTCTGCCACTTCACAACAAATCTTCAACAAGACTCCACAAATTTTGGAGATCTCTCATGGACCAAATCGTGCTCTGATACCAATCTGGTGCAACCACGGTAGGAGGGTCCTCAAAGAGAACAATTTGGAACATGCAACAAGAGTCACAAAAAAAAAGTAACACAAAAATTAGACTCAAATGGAGGTTCAAACATTCATATTATCAGAAATCTCAGTTACAGTCGGCCAACAACATTCGGGCTTACATATTCGGCTCACATACCTGACATAACATGTTTGAAAGAAAATATTCCTATATGCTCCTTAATGTGAGCTGAAATCTAACATCTCAAATCTCATATTCATCTAACTACTTTTATAATGATCTATTACAATGATTTATATCACATCTTGAGATCTAGAACCATCTGCGTTGACCAAAGATCATTACAATCTCCAATGAAAGAAAAGGTAACGTGTGCATGAATAGGTTGGCCTCAAATTAAAATTACTCCTTAGTGAATGCATAGGATGAAGTGTGGACCTATAATTAAGGTCCACACCATCAAGATCCATAAGTTACGAGAAAGATCCACAAGTGATCAAACTAGTCGTTAGTTTAGAAAATTATTCTAGTACCGGTTCAAGAAACTGCCATTAAATCCAGAAGCGATAACTTTCTAGAAAATGATCCAATCACACTCAAATCTTCGAATAAGGAAAATGAACATGTCCATGATGAAAAAATAGATCCACAGGGTCTGGTGAGCAAATATGATGAAATGTTGAATCTACCAACTTGAACTCAACAAAAACTAAAACTAGAACAAACTGAAATGGAAATACTTTTGGTTGATGTAGGATTTCCAAGAAACAAGGATGCTCCTACTAGTTTTAGTCCTGATTGGGTCAGTTGGACTATGAGTTGTGTTACCTATTTCTCTTTTTCTACCTTTATGAATAGGGAACCTTCTGAGCTTTTTAGAGCCTCCAGGGGCCTTCATCAAGGAGATCCTCTCTCCCCTTATCTATTTATTATTATGGTTGCACGTCTCGACGAATTTCTTAAGTCATGGATTTCCTAGGGTAGGATCCAAGGTTGGTGTTGGGGTAATGGGCTGGCACAACTCTCTCATCTTCATTTTGTGGATGAAACTTCTTTTATAGGGAGGGCTCACCTTCAAGAGGTTGTTTCTTTTAATCAAGCTTTGGATATTTACCTTTATGTTTCGGGTCAAAAAGTTAATGAGCACAAGTTTTCTATCTTCGTTTTTAATACTCCTCAAACTATTCAATGATGGATTGTGAATATTTTAAGGTTTCAAATTAGGTCTCTTCCCTTCGTCTATCTGGGATTACCTCTTGTTGTTGGTAGGTAGCCTAGGTCTTCTTGGAAAAAATTGCTTGATAAGTTGTGTAGTAAGGTTAATCATTGGACCCATCATTAGCTTTATAATGCTGCAAGAGTGACTCTTTTGAAGTCTGTTATCCAAGCTCTCCCTATTTACAAGTGTTTTGTTTAGGCGGCTCCTTTGTATTTCCTGGGGGAATTTGATGCTTTCTCACAACAATTTCTTTGGAATGGTAACTTATAGTCAGCTAAGAGGAGTCTTGTAGAGTGGGAAACTATGTGCATGCCACAAAAAGAGGGGGGCCTTGTCTTATGTTTTTTTTTTTTGAATGGGAAAGCTCTTGCAGCCAAGTTATATTGGCATTGGTGTACTAGTTAGCATCAAGTTTGGGCCTGTATTCTTACCCACAAGTATCTTAGGAATGTTATTACTTTTAATGTTCCTCATTTCCCTTTAGAAAGAAGGGGATCTATGATTTGGCATACTCTGAAACTGGGGACTTAGTTGGTTAAGAAGGGGATTTTTTGGATCTGTCATATAGGTTCTTAGGCTCTTTTTTGGTGAGATTCTTGGGATGGTTTTCCTCCTATTATTTCTATATAACCTCATCTCCAATCTCTTTGTGATCATTTTACTACCATATGTTGAAATACAATCAAGCATTATAAGACTGTTTAGAATATTCGGTTGGCCACTAGTCTTCGATGAAAGCACTCCTTGGATTGGCCAGTAGGAAGGTTAGAGGAGGATAGGAAAGAGTTAGCTTAGATTCTTGCATCTTGTGAATGTAATTCCATGGTGGGGAAGGATGTCTTGGCTTGGAGTAACAATGATTTATCTGGTAAGTACTTTGTTTCAGCAATTTATGGAGAGTTGGTTAGGAAAATGTTTGGGGACACTAAGGTTCCTTGGTGGAAGCACATGTGGAAAAAATTTCTTGGCCCAAGTGAATTTTTTTTATACAGTCAGTTGTCCATAACTGGTGTCTTACTTGGGATAACTTGTGCAAGTGAGGGTTCCAGGGTCCCTCAATGTGTGTTTTGTGTTGTAATAGTGAAGAAAGTGTCTCTCATCTCTTGTTCTAATGTTCCTTCTCTAGGGAGATTTTCCACCTTTGGTGTGGTGTGTGGAACTAGGCTTGTTGGCATACCTCTTCTATGGATGAGTTCTTTTCCTAGTGGGGGAGGGCCCCTGTTAATACTTTTCTTCAAGTAACTTGGGCTCTTGGACCAACCTTTATTATTTGGAATATCTAGCTAGAGAGGAATCACAAGATTTTTCAAGATATGAAGTTGGTTGTCCAACATTTGTGGTGGAAAATTCTTCATTCTTTGGGAGAAAATATTTTGGCTAAGTGTGACTTGACTGAGGGTGTGGATCTAGGAGATGTTTCTAGTGCAGGAGCACCTAGGAAAGGACTATTTTGTTTTTGAGTTCTTAAATTTTGTGGTGCTATCATAAGGTCATGTTGACCATTATTTTAGGTGCTTAGGGTGTTTTTAATCTTTGGGAAAGAAGGTGACAAGTGCTAAATGACTTTACGACATCATTTTGTTAAGTTGTCTAGTGTTGGCAAGGTGTCTAAAAACACAGCAGGTTTTACAAAAGTTGTTTTTAGGTCATTTTGAAACCCAACCCAAGCATCTAAATTACTTTGGAAGCCTATTTAAGGCATTCGTCAACTTTTGAAAGAGGTTAGAAGCATTAATGTTGAGTGACATCTTTTTGAAAATTGAAAAAAAATGTACAAAGATAATTTTTCTGCATTTTTGTGTTAAAAACTGAACTTTAATGGCGTAGCTCTGCTATCTTCTTGTTTGTAGTATGTATTATTTACATTGTATAAGATTGAAGTGCCATATTTCTATCTTTTTATACCTTTTTCCTTCTTTTATCTATAAATACTTTATTTTCTGTCATTTTCAGTCCTGTAGCAAGCTGTTTTTAAAAATGGAGTCCTAGGGTGCCTTCCCATCGTACAAATTGTACAGCCTTTTGGGAAATTTGCCTAGGCTCTGTGCTTGTAAATATGGTAGCTGTAAATATGGTAGGTGTGAGGTTTTCTTTGGTTGCAGGAGCTAGAAGAAACGCCTTGTCCTAGGCAAGCCAGTGAAGAGCCCGACTAGGAAAGGCTGCAGTACAGCGTTAATAACTTGCAGGGGATAAAAGATTTTTGAAAAATTATTTTTGGATAATTTAGGGGAAGGTCTTTTCCATGTATGGTGTTAAGGAAGAGAGACCAGCAATCCGTTTAGGAGGAGAAATTTTCACCAATCCTAAAACTGTTTCTGAGCAGTTTAGAACCCTAGCTGCTTAACAAATTTGGTGTTTGGACAGCACACGGCCTGAGCAAGACTAAAAACCTTAAAATATTGAAGGTGTAGACAGGGGAAACACATTACCTAAGTCAAGAACCTAAGTTCTTTGGTGGGTTTAGGAGGGAAAAGCAATTTACTTCTGTTCAGAGGCTCAATGGCTACTAGCCATTCAAACCCTAGGAAAGCATCTTGTGAAAGCGATGGCAAGATAGAAACTTGTGGTTATTTAAGAACCCTAGACAAGTCATTTTTAAGTATTTGTGACCTTTTCTACCCACTACAAGAACCTAGAAAAAGGCTGAATTTATTTGGTCTTTAGGGCAGATTAAGGGCCAAGGGAGAAAGAAGTGTTGAACCAAGCATTGGTTGGGTTATTCAAAATTTGTCAATATAGTGAGGTTGGCAAGAGAACTAGGGAAACTTAGACAAGGTAAATTTCCTATAGGTTAAGGTGGAACAACAATTTCACCAAGGAGGTCTATGACAAGGCCTAGCGCAGGAATCTGTCGTTGCTTCCTGCAGCTTCTAAAACAGTGTGTTTGAGTTCTTGCAGCCTCCCTAGACAGATTAGTATCAGAGCAAGCTAAAGATTTGGGAAAGAGGAATATATGTCAAAGGTGGAGTCCAGTGAATCTCCCGTCATGGTGACAAATGCACAATTAGCCAAGAGGGTTGAAGAACAAGAAGAGGACAACAAGTCTTTAAAAGAAAGAATAGAGCAACTTGAGAAAGCATTGAACAATGCAAGGTTGGAAGGAAAGGTACCAAAGAAAGAAGAGGTTCCAGAGGAGGACAAGGTCCCTGCACCTGACCTTGTTTTGGAGGAGGAGCATTTCTTGAAGGCATTGAAAGCCTTGAGTGGAAAAGGACTTGAGGGAGTACCATTATTTAGTGGGAAAATCGAACCTAATTTGGTCATGGACTGGATAGAAGGCATGGAGAATCATTTTAAGTGTGATAGAGTTACTGAAGCTCAAAAGGTGAAGGTTGTTAAGTCAAGATTGAGAGGATCACCTTTGACATGGTGGAAGTTTATTCAAACTGAAAGGGAGAAAGAAGGAAAACAACCCATATCAACTTGGAAAGGAATGGTTGCTAAGGTAAAGGAAGCCTACATGCCAGATGGCTATGAGATTCAGTTGCACAAGAAGAGGAAAAGTCTCAGGTAGAAAGACCAAGATGCAAACACTTATACTGAAGAGTTCCAAAAGCTTTGCTTGAGATCTAATGTAACAAAGGATGAGAGCCTAAAAGTGGCTAGGTATCTTAATGGCTTAAAATGGAACATACAAGAAGAGATGGTTCTTTTGAGTCCTAAAACAGTACACCAATGTTATCAGTTGCCTATCAAAATTGAAGAAAAAAACAAGAGGAAGCAAGATCAGTCTTCCAGGGGCAGAGGCAAAGGCAGAGATCAAAGAGGACAGCGTGGTGGTTACCAAGGAAGAGGCAATGACCAAAGAAATCAAGGAGACGCAAAGCTCACCAAGCATGGAGGTGAAGCATCTTCAAGATGAGGATACAACAGAGGAAGAGGACCTCAAGGAGGTTCAAATAGAGGAAGAGGAGCAGGTAGGAGCAACTCTTATTTTGCAAACATGAAGTGTTATCATTGTAACCAACTAGGTCACCCTACTTATAGATGTCCGGAGAAAGCATCATCTTCTAGCAATGAAAAGAGAGTGGCCTATGCACAAGAGGACACTATGAGTCCTAAAGCATCTGAAATTAGTCACATAGAATCTGAGGTAGGAGAAAATTTGATGTTTAACAGAGTTCTAATCAGGAAGCTAGTCAAAGAGGAACCTAAGCAAAGAAGAGCTCTTTTCAGAGTAAGGTGTAAGATACTTGGTAAAGTGTGCAAGGTTATAATATATTCTGGTTCAACAGACAGTATAATCTTAGAGGAGGCAGTAACAAAGCTAAAATTGGAGAAGGTACCACACAATAACCCCTACAAGGTCACATGGCTGAATAAAGGGCAGAGTGTTTTGGTTAATGAGCAAGTAACAGTGGAATTTTCAATTGGAGGCTATAAAGACAAGCTGGTTTGTGATGTATTAACCATGGATGCATGCCATCTACTACTAGGCAGACCATGGCAATATGACAGAAGTGCCATTTATGATGGGAAAGAGAACACCATCTCATTCAAGAAGGATGGAAGAACTTTCAAACTGCAGTCATTGATAGAGGAAGATGAAGGACAGTCAAAGGTGCCTAACATCATGTTGAGCAGTGGTAAGGAGTTCCTTAAGAACCTACACCAAGGAAATGAAGGATATGTGATCATGATGCAATCCAAAGAGGAAGAAAAGGCTAAAAGGACAGTCTTACCAGAAGCAGTCCAAAGGTTACTTGATAAGTACAAGACCATAGTAAGTGATGGAACACTTGCAACTCTACCACCAAAGAGAGCAATAAGTCATCAAATTGACTTCATACCTAGAGCCTCATTACCTAACAAAGCAGCATACAAGCTTACACTTGAGCAGAATCAAGAGGTGGCTAGGCAAGTCCAAGAATTGTTGGATCAAGGATTGATTCAAAAGAGCATCAGCCCTTGTGCAGTACTAGTGGTATTGGCAACAAAGAAAGGAGCTAAGTGGAGACTTTGTATTGATTATAGAGCAATCAATAGGATCACCATTAGGTATAGGTTCCATATTCCTAGAATAGAAGATTTGATGGATTGCCTTGGAGGAGCACATTATTTCACCAAGTTGGACCTCAAGAGTGGTTACCATCAAATCAGGATTAAGGATGGAGATGAGTGGAAGACATCTTTTAAGAAAAATGATGGCTTATATGAGTGGAAAGTGATGCCATTTGGCCTCTCAAATGCCCCTAGCACATTCATGAGACTAATGATTGAAGTGCTTAAGGATTTCATAGGATTCTTTGTGGTAGTATATCTTGATGACATACTGATTTTCAGTAAGAAATAAGAAGAACATCTAAAGCATCTGGAGATGGTACTTAAAAGGTTGCAAGAAGAGAAGTTGGCAATCAATCTTGAGAAGTGTGAGTTCTTCAAGCAAGAACTTGTGTATTTGGGGTTTGTAGTATCCCAAGGAATGTTGAAGATGGATCCAAGCAAGGTAGAAGCCATCCTAAACTAGCCTACACCAACCACAACAACAAAGGAAAGAAGTTTTCATGGTTTAGCTCAATTCTATAGAAAATTCATAAGGAATTTCAGTGGTATATGTGCACCAGTCCTAGATACCATTAAAGGTGGTCTGAAAACAAAGTTTAAGTGGACTCAAGAGGCTGATAAAGGGTTTTAAAAACTAAAACAAGAAGTGGCAACCCAACCTATTATGTTGTTGCCTAGTTTTGACAAGTTGTTCACAGTTGAGTGTGATGCAAGTGGAGTAGCAGTGGGAGGAGTACTTAGTCAAGAAGGTAGGCATGTAGCCTTCTTTAGTGAAAAGCTCAATGAAGCCAAGAAAAAGTACTCTACTTATGATCTAGAATTATATGCTTTAGTGCAGTCCCTAAGGAAGTGGAGGCATTATTTGTTACCCAAAGAGTTTGTGGTTTTTACTAATAACCAGGCTCTTAGTTACATCAACACCCAAGAAAAACTGAGTAATAGACATTTGAAATGGATGGAATACATCCAAGCCTTCACATTCACTATTAAGCACAAGAAAGGGCAAATGAATAAGGTGGCACATGCATTAAGCAGAAGAATGCTCACAGTACAGGAGATACAGCTGAAGAGCATTGGATTAGAGAGTTTCAAAGATCTCTATGGTGAAGATGAAGACTTCTCAGAAGCTTATAAGGTATGCTTTGATTTTGAAAATCATTTTCATAGCCAATATGCTGAGTATGCACTGCAAAATGGACTGTTATTTAAGGGCAATCAGTTATGTGTTCCAAGAGGGTCAATGAGAGAAAATTTGATTCAAGAAAAGAATAATGGCAGTCTTAGTGGGCATTTTTGTATCAATAAAACTTTAGAGTTGGTACATAGGTTTTATTACTGGCCTAAGTTAGCAAAAGATGTTAGAAAATATGTGGAACAATGTGTTATATGCATGAAAGCTAAGGGAGGAGCTAGCAATTCTGGTTTGTATCAACCCCTGCCCATTCCTAACAGACCATGGGAGTGTGTGAGCATGGATTTTGTGGTAGGTCTTCCTAAGACCAAGACTAGTTTTGACACTGTTTATGTAGTAGTGGACAGATTTAGCAAGATGAGTCACTTCATTCCTTTCAAAACTACTCATGATGCAAGCTACATAGCTCATCTTTTCTTCAAAGAGGTTGTAAGGATCCATGGCTTGCCTCTAAGCATTGTTTCTGACAGAGATGTGAAGTTTATGAGTCACTTTTGGAAGACTCTATGGAGCAGATTGGGAACAAATCTGTCACTTGGATCAGCTTACCATCCTCAGACTGATGGTCAAACAGAGGTGGTTAATAGAGTGTTGGGTAATCTTTTAAGGTTCTTAACTAAAGAATATGGACAGACATGGGATATGGTGATTTCTCAAGCTGAATATGCCTATAATGACAGTGTCAATAGAACTATAGGGAAAAGTCCTTTTGAGGTTGTGTATGGGATGCACCCAAGAGGTATTTGTGAACTTAGAGACCTTGAATCTATGGAGCATAGGAGTGGACATGTTGAAGACTTCACTCAGACCATGAAAGAGATTCATGAGCAGGTCAAGAACACAATCACAGCAGCAACCCAAAAGTTGAAGGAGAATGTTGATTTGTCAAGGAGGGATGTACAATTTGCAGTTGGGGACTATGTTATGGTCCACCTCAACAAATCCAGATTGCAGAAGGGAATGGAAACCAAGCTACAAATGAAGAGAGTGGGACCATGCAAGGTATTGGCCAAATATGGTAAGAATGCATACAAGGTGGAATTACCATCAGACTTGGGCATCTCTCCATTTTTCAATGTTGTAGATTTGATCAAGTACAAGGGATCAGTCAAGGATGTGGATTAGAATAGTCAATAAGTTCTCAAGTACATCCACAATGTACCCTTCCCTCATCAAGACAAGCTACAAGCATAGAAGATCTTGGAGTCAAGAGTGAAGAAGACTACAAGGCACAAGGTGTACATGGAACATCTTGTCAAATGGAAGCATAAGCATGAATCTGAAGCTACCTAGGTAGAAGAAGAATATTCTAAGAAGCAAGGCATTCACATATCTCTGATCTCTCCCAAACTTCCTTAGTTGTTTGTGCTGAGAGGGGGAGAAAGGTGCAGGAGCACCTAGGAAAGGACTATTTTGTTTTTTAGTTCTTAAATTTTGTGGTGCTATCATAAGTTCATGTTGACCATTATTTTAGGTGCTTAGGGTGTTTTTAATCTTTGGGAAAGAAGGTGAAAAGTGCTAAATGACTTTACGACATCATTTTGTTAAGTTGTCTAGTGTTGGCAAGGTGTCTGAAAACACAGCGGGTTTTACAAAGTTTGTTTTTAGGTCATTTTGAAGCCCGAACTAAGAATATAAATTACTTTGGAATCCTATTTAAGGCATGCCTAAACTTTTTAAAGAGGTTAGAAGCATTAATGTTGAGAGACATCTTTTTGAAAATTGAAAAAAAAATGTACAAAGACAATTTTTCTGCATTTTTGTGTTAAAAACTGAACTTTAATGGCATAGCTCTACTATCTTCTTGTTTGTAGTATGTAGTATTTACATTTTATAAGCTTTAAGTGCCATATTTCTATCTTTGTATACATTTTTCCTTCTTTTATATGTAAATACTTTATTTTCTGTCATTTTCAGTCTTGTAGCAAGCTGTTTTTAAAAATGGAGTCCTAGGGTGCCTTCCCATCATACAAATTGTACGGCCTTTTGGGAAATGTTCCTAGGATCCATGCTTGTAAATATGGTAGCTGTACATATGGTAGGTGTTAGGTTTTCTTTGGTTGCAGGAGCTGGAAGAAACGCCTTGCCCTAGGCGAGCCACTGAAGAGCCCGACTAGGAAAGGCTGCAGTACAGTGTTAATAACTTGTAGGGGAAAAATTATTTTTGAAAAATTATTTTTGGAGAATTTAAGGGAAGGTTTTGGCCATGTATTTGGTTAAGGAAGAGAGCCCAGCAATCCATTTAGGAGGAGAACTTTTCACCAGTCCTAAAACTATTTCTGAGCAGTTTAGAACCCTAGCTGCTTAACAAATTTGGTGTTTGGACAGCACACGGCCTGAGCAAGACTAAAACCCTTGAAATCTTGAAGGTGTAGATAGGGGAAACACATTACCTAAGTCAAGGACCTATGTCCTTTGGTGGGTTTAGGAGGGAAAAGCAATTTACTTCTGTTTAGAGGCTCAATGGCTACTAGCCATTCAAACCCTAAGAAAGCATCTTGTGAAAGCGATGGCAAGATAGAAACTTGTGGTTGTTTAAGAACCCTAGACAAGTCATTTTGAAGTATTTGTGAACTTTTCTAACCCCTACAAGAACCTATAAAAATGATAAATTTATTTGGTCTTTAGGGCAGATTAAGGGCCAAAGGAGAAAGAAGCGTTGAACCAAGGATTGGTTGGGTTATTCAAAATTTGTCAAGATAGTGAGGTTGGCAGGAGAACCAGGGGAACTTATACAAGGTAAAGTTCCTATAGGTTAAGGTGGAACAACAATTTCACCAAGGAGGTCTATGACAAGGCCTAGTGCAGGAATCTGTGGTTGCTTCCTGCAGCTTCTAAAACAGTGTGTTTGAGTTCCTGCAACCTCCCTATTAGTTTCCCGTTGCACTCATCTCAACCTTCCTCTTCAGAGAGGTGCTACTTAGAGTGCAAGCCATATCATGAAAAATAGATGTCGACATCCTTTTTAGAAGATAAATAAGGAGGGGTATTGGTGTCCTCCTCCTCAGGGTGTGTTGAAAATCAACAAAGATGGTTCATCTCAAGAAAATCTTGGTAATGTTGGTATTGGGGCATTGGGCGGAATAGTTCTGGGACTGTTGAGTTTATCTTTTCTATTTATAAGGGTTGGTATACTAACAATGTGATGGAAGCTCTTTCCATTTTATATATGTTGTGGAGTCTGGTTGTGCTCTTAGGTGCAAATGGCTCATTTGTGAATCTGATTCTCAGGTGGTGGTGACTCTGTTGAAGAGGCAACCGTTAGAGGATGTTACTTGGAATTTGGCTGTAATTATAAAATATATTCTTAATCTGTGTGCTTCCTTGGAATCTATTACTTTATGTCACATTCCTAGAGAGTGGAATGGGGTTGCAGGTTGCATGGCCAAATGGGCTTCTGATCATTTACAAAATTGGAAAATTATGGAAAGGGGTCAATTACCCCTAGTTTTTTCACAAAAGTTGGACCACTTAGTGGAGATTGATAGGGGCATGTAATGCCCTTGCTTTTTACTACTTATTTTGTTTTGAATAAATTTTTTACCCATCTTTTAGTTTATAATAATGATAAGTAATTGTCATGTTTTGAAAAATCTAATATTTCATCAATAATTAACGATGAATTCTATAATATTTTCCCATGACAATGTTAATAAATGTAATAAAATTTCATAATATAGGAAAATTTAGAAAACACAAGTGACAATTAAGGAAAAATACACCTAAAAAATGACACATATGATGCCCTAAGTCAATGTATCTCATATTGGTTTCCAATAATAATGGTTAAAAAAATGAACCAAAATAAATTAGAAAGAATTAATAAATAGTGTTGAAAGTATTGATTGAATGATATAAATCATTTGTTGAAACTCCAGCCTAATAGATAAAAGTTTATCTTAGTTAGAAAGTGCATGGGTATTATTAACTTCACTAAGGCTTATAATTGCTTCATGTAGTGTTGGATAAGACAATATGATATCATTAAAGATACATGAGAAGCTAATGAACTAACATCAATATCGACATCATCAACCATTTTGATGGATATCATAAATAACCATAGGGACAACATAATATTTTAAAATGAGTTGTTATAAAAGGAATATCATAATGAGTAAAATAATTTAGTTCTTTAAAAGTGCACTGAATCTATGGGCATAACAATAACATGAAATGTAAGAGATGCATAATTAAATGGTATAATCATGTTGTGCATAGGAGAAGAGTATGTAATATCATTAATAGCCATCATGCTAGATGTATTGTTAATTGTTGATAAATCTTCACTAGATATATGCTCATCAATATCATAAGCCATAGGTGAAGTATGATAAATATGGGACTTATGGAAAAGTGAAGTTTTTCTAGTAGGAAATGGTGATCGCTCCAAATCAATGAAAGAGAGAAAAGGAAATGCATGGAAAATAATACCTTCATTGAGACTAATCATCATTCATACCATGAAAGAAAATGAGAGTATCTAGAATGGAAGGATGGCATGTTACAAAAGATAATCATTTTTTAAATTAAATAAATATGCATGCACATTAGCTAAGGAAATTGACCTACAAAAATCCATAATGGTAGGTTTATCTAAAGCTAGGAGGGTGGGATGAATTATTATTTTTTACTATGTAAATCCAAACCTAAGTCAAAATCAATGAACATATCAAGTAAAATAAATTGAAACCCTAAGAAATTTCGAAGTGAATGATAGAATTAGAATTAATTCACATTTGAGAAACCTAATAGAAATCATGGTATAGCCCTAAGGTCATGATAAGAATTTAAAATTTTTCCATAGTTCTTGGTTTAGTTTCCCTTTTTTTCTGAGCTCTCAAAATTTTATTTCCATGGGTAGGGATTGTTATACTATGTCTAGAGTTTCTTGTATACTTACAAACCCTTCCAAAACCCTAATAGTCTTGCACTTATTGCACTTTTTATTATAAAATCATGTTGACTCCTCATTGTTGGTTCCCAGACTTTCAAATAACAACCTATTTCTTTAAATCCATTTATTATCTAGCCCCATTGACCTAGTGTTTCCTTAATACTTGGTGGAAATATTTCATATCTTAAAAATATTTTGTGCAAAATTCTTCAATAACTGCATGCTTTTATTAAAATTATGTCTCCCCCATTTCGTAGGCATGTCCCCTTCTTTAAAAACATTATTATGTGCATGTGCCAAATTCACTTAAGCTTTGAAGGCCCACTCTTCTTGAGACACATGGAATCATCTCATTGCATCACACCTGACCTTCACATCGTATTTTCATTTCCATAATTTTACACTATGTGATTGATTGTAAACCCTCAAGCCTATAGGACACATGTCAATATCATAGTCCAGTGCATTTGTTCATTACATCACAATTTTTAATCCTTAATGCAAAGTGAAACTATGTTGATGGAAGGACCATTAAGATTATGACATGTGGTGCCATCTTAATTCAATACATAGGCTCTTTGCATCACATTTTTTTAGTTGAGAGCACATAAGATAATTATGATGGGTTATATAAACTAATGTAAGGATTATATTGGAGGAATATTCTAGGACATGTGTCATGAGGATGTTGCATCATAGAAGGATAGTGTATCACATTTTATAATCCTTAGTGCAAAGTAAAATTGCACTAAGTGATAAGCGAATAAGATCTAAACACGTGGATGCATCCTATTACAATGCACAAGCTCTTCACATCGTAATTTCATGATGAGGTCACAAAAGAAAATTGTGCTATGTGGTTTAAGGAGGAATTGGCTATGCAGCCTACAAAAAGGGTTTGATTTGACTATTTGATAGTATTAATTAATTAATTAAAAATAAATAATACATTGTATTCTTTATTTTTAATTAATTAATTAATACTATCAAATAGTTAAATCAAGCCCATTTTTTGGGTTGCATAGACATTACCGTTTAAGGACATGTGAAGGGTATCAAATGAGAATATTTTGGGATAGGTGTCAGCTCTTTACTTCATCACATGAGTTCTTTGCAATGTAGTTTCTTCTCAAGAGCACAAGTGTAACTTGTGTTATGCGCTAGGGCAAGAGGCGCAATAGAGATAACACAAACAAGGGAAAATATTGATGTTTGATTGCATCACATAGCTTTAATGAATTGCACTTTTCTCTCCTCAATGCATATAAAAAATGCAATCAAGTTCAAAAGAGAGGACGAGGATGCGTGTCACTTTTGCATTGCAACATGTTGTATTTTCATATTGCAATTTCATAAAAGCATGTTCAAATGGAAGTTGTGATGCAATCAAAACTTGGGATGGCCATTAATCTTGTTTTGAAGCAATCTAATTTACAATCCATATTTAATCTAGAATGGCTAGTTGGCGAATGAACTGTTTCATACCCATGTGCAATCATGGCATATTTATGGTGTATCTACTACTTTTGTAAGGCAATAAAATCATGAATTATTTGGTTTCTTACCATATTCACAATTGTATTCAATTTTCTAGTGAAATGATCTCGCAACAAGCAAATTCAAGTAGAGAAAAGCTAGGGTTTTCAGGTAAGTGCACCAATTCTATCTCTCTAAGTTAAAATTGTTTGAATAGTAAAAAGGGAGAGTGTTGTAATGGTTTTTATAGGGAAATTGGGGTTGATAAGGTTTCATCTGAAAATTTCCAAAAGAAAATATAAGACCTTAGATTTTAGGAAAAGCAATTGAAAAACCCTATAAGCTTTTCAATTGTTATATAAAAACCTAGTTTTCCTAAACCCTCCAAAAATGAGTGGAGTAAGTGGAAAATATAAATCCAAAACCAAGAGATTGGAAAGGTTTATGGAAGATGACCTTGTAGCTCAACTTCCTGGTGCAACAAAAAGAGGAAAACATTCTCAGGGTGTTGGAATTCTTAGTGATAAATTGCAATACACTGCACAATCAATTAGTGATATAACAACCTCGCAAAGTGGCTGGAAATTATTTGAGTATGTGTTCAAGAGAGGAAAAATTCCATAGCCAGCCTCAAGTTTATGGACCTTAGGCTTAGGAAATTTGGTGGTGAAGAATGTATTTGTTGATGTGGATCTGGTCAAAGCAATTGTATAATATTATGATCCTAATGATAGAGTGATTAAGAGCAAAAAGGGGGACACATTTGTTAGATATTTTAAGGAGATAGATTGTTCAAAATGTTTAGTTTGAATCCATTTGTAAATTTTTCTATTGAATTCAACTCCTTGTGTAGGAAATATGAAAAAGATAAATATAATTACAGGTCATATTGGCTCCCTTGGCATAAAAGAAATGATATATGAATGAAGCATGAATGGTTCACTCCAAGGGAAGTGAAACCATTTAGCTATGATGAATTTGATGACTAATTAAAAAAAACCTACTATGTATTGTGTTAGGTCTTAGGAAAATATTATAATTTGAGAATTCCAATTTATTATGATGATGTTGGTCACTGACATCCAACATAGGAATGTAAATAGGAGATTTGATTTTGTTGCATACATTACAAAGAATATACACAAGCAATTGAAGGATATGAGATATCCTACGACTCCTTTGTATTTTAGGCATTACTCCTTGTTAATGCATATGATTATGTACAGTGGTGAGAAGGCTTGGAGGAGTTTGATGTAATTGAAAAGAAGTGGTGAAAATGATAGAAGGTTGCCAGTCCAAATGTGGACTCATATCTGGGATCAACATTGTAGTGAGGAAAACTTCATGACTTTTCAAAATGTCTTGGTTCAAGGTATATTAGGGAATCTAAGTTGTAAGTCTGGGAAGAGAATCTCATTGAAGATCATGAAGATATTGATACCCCTATAGTTTGGTCCTCAGTTTGGAGTGAAGCATAATTGGGGGAATTGGTACATCTACATAACAATTCTAGTGTGTTTAGGATTTATGGCACTCAAATGAAACCTCATTTCTTTCAAATTTATGTGTTTGACAATTAGATTTTAAGGAGATAATGTAGTAGCTTGATGAACCTGCAAAAGAGCATTTCACGTTGGTGAAAAAAGGGATCTGTTATGCCTTGCATAACCACCCGATTTTCTTCTGGAACAAAATAGGTCCTCCCTTTTTTCTGTTGTCTTCTTTCCCTTTTAGTTGTCTATTTTGATCTTTGGAGTTCTTTTGTTTTTCTCCTAATTTTTGCTTTTGATCTATCTGATTTAATTCTAGTTCTGTCTCAACTTGAGTTGGTTTTCTTCTTGCTGAAAATTGAATGAAATAATCATAAGAAACAAGATAGTTTATTTTAATATATTTCATATGCTTTGGGGACTAATGGAAGCATTTGTTTTGCAGGATTAAGTCTTGCACTTGATGATATTTGCCAAGGGAGCTCAGCTGGAATGCATTCCCCAATCCAGTTGGTCATAAAAATCAGCTAAGGAAAAGGTTGGCAAGATCCCAGGGATGTCACAGTGAGTGAAATTATGTGCAGGCATCGATCGGCAAGACATCAATCAGAGTCCCAACAACTAGGAGCTTCCCAGCGGCATAAGATTTTTCCTTCGGTGAGGGGTATCGGTGAGATCCCTATGTCTCACCGACCGGCGACAAAGAGAATGCATATCAGCAGGAGATTTTGACTTCAGGGTGAAGTCTCGGAAACTTCTTTATGTCCTACCGACTAGCAAGGGTCGGGCTGATACTTCGGCAGGAGTTATGTCTTCGGTGGGGAGTCTCCCCGAGTGTCTTATGTCTCACCGACTACAGATAAAAGGTTAAATTTTGGAAAAAGACTTTCCTTTGGAGGGAGGTATCAGCGAATACATTTGGTCACACCGACACAGCGCAGGGGGATTCTATCGGTGGTCTTCGGTGAGAGGATCAGATTGTCACGGTGACAAAAAACTACACCTATGGAGATTTCTCAACGAACCAAAAGGTGACTATAAGATGTCTCCCCGATAAGAGGATGTTACAGTGACACATGTTAGTTGAAAGGATGTCCATTGGTATGACCGCAAGGGAGGTCTCAGCGACAACAGAGTTTGGCAAAAGGGAGCTTTAGTTGGTATAAAGCCTCACCGACCGAACAACATCCCACCAACTGAGGAAGGTCTCGCCTAGGAATCTAAGCCCGACAATAATTTTGCCTTCGGTAGGAGGTTAGGCCGATTGGCGTAGGTCTCACCGAAAAGGTAGGAGGAGCCCGAAGTAAAGCGGTATCGGAAAAATAGAATGGGCTCGGGGAGAAAACAAAAGGGGTCGCTATGATATCTCCCCAACCTTGGGGTGTCTTTCCGACTAGTGAACAACTCAGAAAAAGAGAGGACCTCAGTGTGAGGTTTGGGAAAAAAAAAGAAGTATTGCCGACATGAAGGAGCCCGCTGAAGAGTAAGCGACATCAACGTAGCAATTTGAGCTCGCTAAGAAGTCTCGGTGACCCGGGAAGGTCTTGGCGACAGAAGCAAAAGGAGCTCGAGAAGAACAAGAGGAACTCGGGGAGAATCTGAATGAATGGAATGGGTTCGGTAAGATGTCTTGCCGACCTGGTGATGTCTCAGCGACGGGAGAAGGCTATAAAGGGTAGCTCGCCGAGAAAGGTTAAATCTCGATGGGAGGTCTCCTCGACCATGTGATGTCCTGCCGATAGAAAGGGGACCCCACCGAAATGAAATGGAGCTTGGCAAAGGATCGTCTTCGCCATTAGATCTTGGCGAAGAAGGAGGTCACGCCAAAGGGAAAACAGCTCGATCCCGGATGGAAGAAAGTGGGCTCGGCAAAAATGAAAAGGAGATCACTGAAGGTCTTGCCGATAGCAATGGATTTCCCAGTGAAGGAGGCATCAGTATAACCAAGGATAACTCACTGTAGCCTATGGCTGACAGTAAGGGGTCTTACAGATATGAAATGAGCTCAGGATAAAAGGTCTGGCCTCGCTATGATATCCTACCGACTAGCACTTGTCATGCCAATGGTCTTTGTGAGCTCGATATGACTTCTGCAGCTTGCCGAAAGGTCTCACCGACTATCTTATGCTACGCCGATAGTTTCCAGTAGCAATATAATTGCATCAGGGAGACACAATTAGTGTCTCACCGACATGGGATTCAATGGGGATCACTTTTGACTGCTCGGGAATCTGGCGTGGTGAATGTCTAACCAATCAGGAGGAGCTAAGAGGGCTGACCTGCAACAGTTTGACCAATTCACCATCCCTATGTAAGAAGACCAACAGAGTGCAAGCAAGATGAATCCATTCTGAGATCAGGGAGGCTATAGATCAGCTCAAATAAAATGTTCAAATCTACAGGGAGGCCCGATGATGTTCTAGAAGACAATCAACCTGTAGCATGAAGGAAGCCGTAGGAAGGAAGGATTTGTGACTCACGGGGATAGCTGTAGTGACCACCTATGGAAATTGATCAGTATTAATGGAAAAATGCTTTTAGAGCATTCAAGTTGGTCCCAATGGAGTTCAAGGTGCATAGGAAGACAAAGAGTAAATGTTGCAGCTACAAAAAGATCTAAAGGCTTCTCCTAAGGTCAAGCCATCACCGACTTGGACAGTAGGGCTTCTCATTAAATGCAACATTGATTCTTCTCAAAAAGATCTAAGATTTTACTGTCCTAGAAGCAGATATTTTGTAAACCCTTATACAGGGGGATAACACATTCTTCTAGTACATTCTATATATATATGGTATTCTTTCCTTTTTGAAAAGGTTAGAAGGATTTAGAAGAGAAAGTTAGAGAAAAAGGTTAGAACTTCTAAGAGACAATTAGAAAAGTGGTAGATAGAGAACTTCTTAGTTAGTTAATAGAAGAAGATAGAGTCGCATCTTGATTCTTAGTAATGAGAGCTTCTTTTGTCTTCTTGTCTAGTAGTAAAGTTTAGTATTGGTTGTAATGTATTTTCCAAGTTCTCTTAGTGTAGTTGGAAACAATCTAGAATCGCAGATTCTCTATACACTGGCTATTGTGCCAGCCTTGTAAATATTGCTTATCTGTTTCACTAACAGTAGAAGCAATCAGAGTTTAATCTACTTCATATTGTGTTCCTGAATGATATTTGTCTTAAGTTCATAATTTGATTTGTGAAGTCTTCATGGAGTGAAAATGTTATTTTGTGTTTTATTTAAATGGTAACTTAAAATGTATTATTTGAATTAGCACTGTGAATGAAAGTGGTTGTGTGTCAATCACAAGTTTACTTTGTTCTGCAATTTTAGTTAACAAATTCCTTGAAGCTAACAAATCTGGTTAAAATTGGATGAATTATTATTCTTTTTTGTCCCAAAACCCTTGTCTATCTTTTGTTGTTTCTTTAAAAACCCCAGTTAAATTAGGTTTTATTTCATGCTTGATCTTAGAACAATCCAGAAGCTCAAGACTAGCAGGCCCCTTGAATATTACGGTTACATTGACCAATTGAGCAACATCAACATAGTTGAGAACCAACTACATAGACCTTGGGAGCTAAGATATCCATGTGATCATCTTTCTCTTTCAGGAGAAACAGAGTAGCAATATTATGTTTCCATGTTGCTGTGCTAGAAGGACCATCAATAGAAACTGGTGCTAGAAGGAGGGCCTAGAAGGGAAAACTTGATAAAGCTTGGTCTTTCTCATCAGAGAAGCCCCACAGAGTTCTTTGATTAGCTAAAAATCCATCACCATTGATAGAACTCAAGACCCCAACAAGACACAAGGTTCGCAAAGCTAGGGCCACCATCATACCACCCTTATCAACTCCACTCACTCCACCAGGATTTTCACCAATACCCCAGTGGTTACCCATCAATCCACCATCCAATCCATCTCAGTTGTCATCACAGCTGGTTTGACCTATTCAACAACTGGTTCAACCCATACAATAGCTGGCTCAACCACCACCCCCACCAATGGAATTCTTTCAGAATAATCCTTCTCCATTGGGGACTATCCTTGGAGGTTTTCACGATATACCCAAGAACCATGAGAAATTTTTCCCTAAGTATATTCATGGTGAGTCAAGGAGTGTTGAACAACACATACAAGCTTTCAAGGATGCTTGTACTAGAGCTCATATAGCTCACCATGATGTAGTCTGTAGGCTATTTCCTTACTCCTTGGGGGACATGGCATACAATTGGTACCTTAATCTTCCTCAAGGTTCCATTTTGACTTGGACACACTTGGAAAATGCTTTCATTAATCAGTTCAGGGTTTATGTGGATCCATCTCTTTTATACCACCAATTTTCCACCATCAGGAAAGAGCCATGTGAATCCTTGCCCCTGTTCAATACCAAATTCTAGCGAATGTATAGGAGATTGCAGGATCCCTATCTAGTCACTGAGAATAGTTCCATTCAAGCTTACTTTAGAGTTATAGACCCCCTGCTTGGCTTGTTCTTGCAAAGGACTTATCAACCAGCTGATATTGATTCTCTATTCAAAGTATATCATTTAGCTATCAAGTTGCAGCAACAAATCAGTTATCAACAAGGAGGCCTAGGAGGAGGTTTCTCTTCGATACGATATCAGATGCATAGCCCAACTCCTCTATTCAATACTATCTTAGGAATGTCTCCCTCCCACTATGGGCCTATATCTGAATTGCAAATTTAGCCTCCTGTCCCATTCTTTGCTATTGGAACTCCTAATCCCTTTCAACAATCACAGCTTCCTCAAAGTTCCCATAGTCATCAGAACCAAATTGGAACACCAAATCATGGTGTTCAACCACCTGCTACTAAGAATGTGGAGAGTGAGAAGATAGTCCAACTTACAAATGAGGTAGAAACCTTGAAGAAAATGTTGTCGCAAGTCACCAATGACATGGCTTAGCTTCGATTGAACCCTTCCCAAAACAATTAGGGTAGCTATCAGAATCATAACAACTACAACCAAAGGGGTTATCAAGGCCAAAACTCCTCAAATCAAGGGTACCAAAACCAAAACAGAGGGTATAACCAAAGGCCAAACAACAACAGGCAATGGAATACAAGGCCCAATAATAGGAGAGTTTCTCATAACTATCAAGCAAATGAGGAAAGAACACATACTGCAAACATGGCCGACCTCAACTTCATGACCAATTGGTGCAGGTTGCATGATACTGTGACCCATTCTGAGGTAAACTGCCCTCAAATGGAGAAAGTTGTCAAGATGGCACACAAAGATGCTCACACATTCTAGGGGAATTCAAACAAAGGAGGTGACTCAATGGATACTGCAATGGCTTATAACCTCTTTTAAGAAGAGCCCTCATTCCGAAGGAAAGAATATAATGAACCAGAGGATGATTCATATGATGCCCAAGCCTTTCAAGCCAAAGGAGGACACTTCTTGCAAAATCAGAATAAAGGTCCATTCACTACATCAGCACCCCCTAATCACATGGTGCCTCCAAATCAAGGTGCTGATAATAATCCTCCACCAAAAGGCCCGCTTGACTTCCATAATAAGGGTAATTCCTCTACCATTTTCAAAAGTAATTCAAGTTATAATATAGAATTTGATGTTGTTTCTGAGATGCAAAGATAGAAAAATTCTTTGTCATTCTTTGACATCTTAAGGTGGTGCCCTGCTCAAAGGGAAATAGTGCTGAAAGCTTTAGAACTAGCTGATAAATCAAAAGGAAAAAGCAAGGTTGCAGCTGCTACAAACATAAATGCAGCCTTGTATAGAAATAAGGTAAGTACCCCACCATTTCTCCTGAGTTTAAGAATTTGTGGGAAGAATCTACATAACTTTTTATTGGATTCGGGGGCTTCAAGAAATGTCATGCCATATTCTATATGTAAAAAATTAGGGCTGGACCCTATCCAAACTAACAAGAAGTTCATCCAACTTGACAAAACGTACATGTCCAAGTAGGATCAAACCCTAGGATTCAAACCAATATAGATGTCCAAGTGGTAGACATCCTAGAGACTTATGGTATGTTACTGAGCAGAGATTTAATGAAAAGTCTAGGGGGATATCTTTCCCTTGAATTTTCACATATGTGCCTACCATGGAGAGGGGTCTCAACTCAGATTAGGATTGAAAGTGAGCCCCACCTCAAGCATATCATCACGGAATATGATTTCCCCAATGAGGTAGCCTACTTCAAAACTGGGATAGGTGTTTATAAAAGAGAAGAAGCATTAACCTATTATGTTCTTCAGCCTAAAGAACTGCCCATGCAAAAGCTCCTTGATCTTATGATTGATGAAAATTGGTAGGCATTAGTCAGAAAACTACAACAAGATCAGCTGGTCCTGGGAGAAGGTGTGGATCTACAAAGTCTCCTACTCCCTAATTGGTGTAGGGTACACTACCAAAGTCATTCTGAGTTGACTTTTCCACCTTCCATTGACATTTTAAATCATGTTTCCCAAGCTGAGGAAGCTAGCACAAGTCACCCTAAGACGACTGCAGACCACTTCTCATTTGAAGCTAAAGAGGCAACAATGCTAACCAGGGGTAGGATACTTCCAAAATAGATTCCTTCCCAAATTGAACTGGCCTTAGTCACATGTCTTAACCAACATACTCATGTGGAACAACCCCAAGGCTTGCTCAACATTCCTACACTCACAAGTATGTCAGAACCTGAGAAGTTAACCAAAAGCACAAGGGACTGTTTAAAGGATAGCCACAAGTTGGATGATATAACTAAGCAAGGATTAGAAGTTACATCTAAGGAACTTGTTCAACACCTCCCCTTCATATTTGATGCAAAAGATCAAACAGCCCCACCCCTAGCTCATTCAACCCAAGTACCCGCCATAACCTCAAAAGAACCAACCCCAGCCTATGATCAGCTATGGACCCTCACATTTGATGGATCCAAATCTAAGACAGGTAGTGGTGTTGGAGTTGTATTAACCAGCCCTAAAGGGAAAACCTTCTTTTCTTCTTACAGGTTGCAATTTGGATGCACTAACAACATGGAAGAGTATGAAGCTCTAGCACGAGGACTGATGTTTGCACACAAGAAGAAGGTCATTGCCTTGATGGTCAAGGGAGATTCAAAAATTGTTATCAAGCAAGTACGCAACTAGTACACCTATCACAATAAAAGGCTGGCAGCATACATAAATAGGGTATGGAATTTGATCGAAGACTTTGATGCCTTTGGGATTAGCTTAATCCCTAGAGAAGAAAATCAGATAGCTATTTCATTGGCTGTTGTTGCAAGTACCTTGGAACCTATGCAAGGCTCCAAGCTCAAGAAATTCTCAATGGAACTAATTTCCACCACTGCAGTTCCTGACAACATCATGAACTTTCAAGTCTTTCATGATGATCAACATATGATGATCTCTATGATGAGTTCAATAGAGATCAAGGGGATTGGAACCCTGAGGAATGTGATACAGAAGGAATTTTTAACTTAAAGAATAACAACATTCCCAAGGGAATGGTGGCCTTGGAGAGAATTTTTTACTCAGATCTAAGGGCTCGAGAGAAGATATCAGCTGAAGATAAAGGAGGTGAATACAAAATAGTTAACTTAGCTGATTCTGGTCCTAAAAGGAATGTCTACATAGGGAAAGCCTGCCCTGAAGCAATCAGAAAAGATATATTGGTAGCACTTAAGAAAGATATTTCTGCAATTACTTAGGGATATGAAGACTTAAAGACATTTGATGCCTCTGTTATGACTCACACTATTCCCTTGAAGCCCGAAGCTAAACCCTTCTGATAGAAGCAGTGCCCTGTCAATGCCCTAATTGAACCCTTGATCTATAAAGAAGTTCATAAATTACTCTCAGCAAGGATAATTTTCTCGGTACGCCATTCAACTTGGGTGGCTAACTTAGTCCTAGTTTGTAAGAAAAACAAGGAGATCAGGCTATGTGTCGACTTCCAAAATTTGAATAGAGCCTCAGAAAAGGATAATTACCCACTTCCTTCACTAGATGAGGTCTTGTAGGCTATCAACAAATCCCAAATTATATCATTCCTAGATGGTTACTCTGGATACAATTAGGTAATGGTCAACTGTGAAGATAGAATGAAGACCACCTTCACTACAAAGTGGGGAACATTCACATAGAGGAGGATGTCATTCGGTCTGATAAATGCTGGGGCAACTTTCTAGCGCGCCATGGACATAGTGTTCAAGGACCTAATCGGTAAGTGCATTATTGTCTGTATGGATGACCTAACAGTGTTCTCCAAGGACAGACTAAATCATCTTGCGGACCTAGCCAAAGTTATTGAGAGATGCATCCAATATGTCGTCTCATTAAACCCAAAAAAGTGTGTGTTCGGGGTTTCTAAAGGGAAGCTGTTGGGACACATAATTTCTGAAAGAAGAATATCAATCAACCCAGATCAAGTTGAATCCATTTTGAAGACCACCTGGCCAGGAAGCAAGAAAGAAATGAGGTCTTTCTTTGGGAAGATAAATTTTATGAGAAAATTTATCACAAGCTTTGTTGAAATTGTCAAACCTCTAAATGAAATGATGAGAAAGGACGCCAAGGTAGAGTGGACTAGAGAAGGAAAGGCCACATTTTCACAAGTCAAATGATCCATCTCAGAAGTGTCAGTCCTTACCAGCCCCAACTACCTCAAGCCATAAAACATCTACTCTTTTGCCTCTAATCATTCCTACGCAGCTGTACTAACCCAACGAAGAGAAAAGGAAGAGGAGAAGTCGATTGCATTCATGAGCTCTCCATTCAAATACACAAAAATCAAATACCCACATCTTGAGAAGCAAACTTTTGCATTGGTTTGGGTTGTTAAGAAGTTTCAGCATTACATCATTCAAAGCCAAGTCGTTGCTGTAGTTCCTGACATGGCTGTGAAGTCCCTACTCATGCAGAGCGAGCTGGGAGAAAGGAGAGGAAAATGGATGGCCATATTGCAAGAATTTGATTTGGAGATACACCCAATGAAACTAGTCAGGGTTATAGGATTGTCTCAGTCCATGGTGAACGCTGGTGACAACATCATCTGTCAACAATACACAACCCAGTCCTTCTCCAGTGACCCCTGGTATGCTGATACCATTTGCTTTATGCTCAATAATCGATGTCTAGAAGGAATGAATGCCACTCAAAGGAGAGCTCTAAGACTGAAGAATTCTCATTACATGATCAAAGGAGGGTTTCTATATAGGAGGAATTTTGAAGGAGTATACTTGAGATGCCTTGATCATCAAGAGGCTCAACATGTGATCTTTGAGTTTCATGGGAAACATGGCATAGGTCATGGTTCTGTAGATTCATTGGCACACCAGATCCACAGATCTAGTTATTACTGGCCTTACAGTGTGTTCAAGGATGCCCATCAGCATGTGAGGACATGTCACATCTATCAAATTTTTGCACCAAGGGAACACCATTCAGCCATGCCTTTGTAGCCCATCTATGAGGTAAGGCCATTTGCCTAGTGGGCACTGGATTTTATTGGGGTGATTAACCCAAATTCCTCTACAGGACACAAGTTTATCTTGACTGCTATAGACTATTGTATGAGGTGGATAGAGGCTATACCCTGCAAGAATAGCACCATAGAGGTAGTGATCAAGTTCCTCACTGAGTGCATCACTACAAGGTTTGAGGTACCCTTCACTCTGGTATGTGACAATGGCTCTGCCTTTTCTTCTACTGAGTTTATTTCCTAGGCATATGATCACAAAATTGTTTTGAAATATTCTTCAAATTATTACCCACAAGGCAATGGAGTTGCAGAGTCAACCAATAAGAATCTCTTAGGGGTAATTAAGAAACTGTTAGAGCATAGCCCTAGAGACTGGCATACCCAGCTGAGATTCACATTATGGGCAGATAGGACTAGGATTAAGGCTTCTTTAAACACCTCACCATTTAAGCTAGTATATGGCCAAGAGCCTGTCTTTCCTATCCATTTGCAAATACCTATCCTTGAGTTCATGCGAAAATTTTACTCTAGTGACAATAGGATAGAAGTTAGACTAGCTACTTTGTTGAAATTAGAGGAAGAGAGAAATGCCGCCTTGCAACAATTCTTTAAGCACTAGGCCATTGTCAAACGTTGGTTTGACAAAAGAGCCAAAATAAGGATTTTAGGATATCTGATCTGGTATTGATGTGGGATAAGGCTAGTGAAAAGAAGGGTAGCCACCAGAAATTTGACAAACTCTGGCTAGGCCCTTATCAGATTGTTGAGATCCTAGGGGAAAATACTTTCCGACTAAGTACTCTAACCAGAGAACCTATCCCATTGCCTATTAATGGACAGTTTCTCAAGCACTATTTTGAGTCATAAAGTTCGTTACTTTTTATTTTGTATGTAGATAATTCGTTGTTCTTTATGTAAATAATTTTTTTGTCTCTTGTTTGTAAATAATTTGTATTTTTGTAAATACTTTCTGTGTTTCTGCTTCTAAATAATCTGCTACTCTTTGTGTAAGTAATTCGCTCTTTGTTTGTAAATAGTTTACTGGCTGTTTGCTTGTCTTTCCTTTTTTCTTTTGTTTCCCTTGTTCTGGGGTTTTTGTTTCATTTTGTTCTTTGGGGTTGATCTGTCCTTTCCATCTGAAATTGTGGGTTGTTATCTAAAGTATGCTATGGTCAAAAGGAGAAAAATGGTTTAGGTATTTTCAGACTTTCTAATTGGAAGATTTTTTCCTAAACTCTTTTTTTCATGTCCATTGTCAATAAAGGTTGTGGAAGGTCTTGAAAACAAGGTGCCAAGTAAATAACTTTCATTAGCTCCTCCAAATCTGTCACAAATCATTAAGATCATCTCCTTTGTATTGGTATATTTGTCCTAGGGTGATAGTGTTGTAAGATTTGAGTGAAAAATCCAATCTCCCAAGTGTTGTTATGAGGTCCATGGTAGTTTTCAACCTAGATCAGATGTTAAACATCTGACATATTGAAAAAGAACTAAATGAGATATCTGAAACTCTATGAGAAAACAAAAAAAAAAAGAGAAAAGAAAAGAATTATCTAAAGAAAAAAAAGGAATTCAATATGAATGGGTGATTCTAGTATCTCTATCGGGGCTATAGACGCCTAACTGGTAGTAGAGAAATGCTGTGAGGAAAAAATAGGTATCTCCATCGGGGCTATGGACGCCTGACTGGTAGCGGAGCAATGCCTGGGATATCATTGCACAACAGCTAAAGGGAATCAACTCATGTAGCTCAAATCTTGCATATTATTGTTCAAAAGATGAGGAAAATTTTATGAAAGGATGATGCACTATCAAGCACACACATAGATTCAAGGGTAGCTAGTGTTGATTTACATTTGAGATTCTAGCTCAACCTTGCTTGTTGAAACTAACCCAACTGGAGTTGTGATATTCATGAACCAAAGGAGTTCTGGGTAACTGAATCCTTCAGCTTCTTGAAAATGGTTAAACCATTTTTCCAGCTAATTCACCATTTGTTATACCTTGCATAACCACCCCATTTTGTTCTAGAACAAAATAGGTCCCCCCCTTTTTCTATTGTCTTCTTTCCCTTTTAGTTGTCTATTTTGATCTTTGGAGTTCTTTTGTTTTCCTCCTAATTTTGACTTTTGATCTACCTGATTTAATTCTGGTTTTGTCTGAGCTTGAGTTGGTTTTCTTCTTGCTGAAAATTGAATGAAATAATCATAAGCAATAGGATAGTTTATTTTAATATATTTCATATGCTTTGGGGACTAATGGAAGCATTTGTTTTGTAGGATTAAGTCCTACACTTGATGATATTTTCCAAGGGAGCTCAACTGGAATGCATTCCCCAACCTAGTTGGTCATAAAAATCATCTAAGGCAAAGGTCGGTAAGACCCCAAGGATGTCACAGCGAGTGAAATTCATGTGTAGGCATCGATCGACAGGACATCAATCAGAGTCTTGGTGACTAGGAGCTTCCCACCGGCATAGGATTTTTCCTTTGGCCAGGGGTATTGGCGAGATCCTTATGTCTCACCAACCGGCGACAGAGAGAATGCATATCAGCGGGAGATTTTGACTTCGGGATGAAGTCTCGGTGACTTCCTTATGTCCTACCGTCTAGCAAGGGTCACGCTGATACTTCGGCAGGAGCTATGTCTTTGGTTGGGAGTCTCCCCAAGTGTCTTATGTCTCACTGACCACCGATAAAAGGTTAACTTTTGGTGAAAGACTTTCCTTCGGAGGGAGGTCTCGGCGAATACATTTGGTCACACCGACACAGCACAGGGGGATTTTATCGGTGGTCTTCGGTGAGAGGATCAGATTCTCATGATGACAAAAAACTAAACCTATGGAGATTCCTCGATGAAATAAAAGGTGACTATAGGACATCTCCCTGATAAGAGGATGTTATAGCGACACATGTCAGATGAAAGGATGTCCATCGGTATCACCACAAGGGAGGTCTTAGTGACAACAGAGTTCAGAAAAAAGGAGCTTTAGTTGGTATAAAGTCTCACCGACTGAATGAAGTCCCACTGACTGAGGAATGTCCTGCCTAGGAATCTAAGCCCGGTGATAATTTTTCCTTCGGCAGGAGGTTAGGCTGATTGGCGTAGGTCTCAACAAAAAGGTAGGAGGAGCCCGAAGTAAAGCGATATCAGCAAAATAGAATGGGCTTGGGGAGAAAACAAAAGGGGTCGCTATGATGTCTCCCCAACCTCGGGGTGTCTTGCCAACCAGTGAACAACTCGGTGAAAGAGATGACCTCGGTGTGAGGTCAAGGCAAAAAAAAGAAGTCTCACTGACATGAAGGAGCCCGCTGAAGAGTAAGTGGCATCGGCGTAGCAATTTGAGCTCGCTAAGAAGTATCGGTGACTAGGGAAGGTCTTGGTGATGGAATTAAAAGGGGCTTGAGAAGAACAACAGGAACTCAGGGAGACTCTGATCGAATGGAATGAGTTTGGTAAGATGTCTTGCCGACCCGATGATGTCTCAGTGACGGGAGAAGGCTATAAAGGGGAGCTCACCGGAAAAGGTTAACTCTCGGCGAGAGGTCTCCCCAACCATATGATGTCCTGCCGATAGAAAGGGGACCCCATCGAAATGAATTTGAGGTCGACAAAGGATTACGCCTTCGCCATTAGGTCTTGGTGAAGAAGGAGGTCATGCCAAAGGGAAAAGAGCTCGAGCCCGGACGAAAGAAAGTGGGCTCAGTGAGAATGAAAAGGAGTTTGCTGAAGGCCTTGCTGACAGTGATGGATTTCCCAGTGAAGGAGGCATCGGTATAACCAAGGATAACTCACCGTAGCCTCTAGCCGGCTATAAGGGGTCTTGTCAATACGAAATGAGATCAGGATAAAAGGTTTAGCCTCACTATGATATCCTACTGACTAGTGATTGTCATGCCGTTGGTCTTTGTGAGCTCGGTATGACTTCTGTAGCTCACCAAAAGGTCTCACCGGCTGTCTTATGCTATGCCGATAGTTTCTAGAAGTGATATAATTGCATCGGGGAGACACGATTAGTGTCTCACTAACATGTGATTCAATGGGGATCACTTTTGACTGCCCGGGAATCTAGCGTGGTGAATGTCTAACCAATCAGGAGGATCTAAGAGGGCTGACCTGTGATAGTTTGACTGATTGACCATCCCTATGTAAGAAGACCAATAGAGTGCAAGCGAGATGAATCCATTCTGAGATCAAGGAGGATATAATTTGGCTCAAATAAAATGTTCAAATCTACAGGGAGGCCCGATGATGTTCCAGAAGACAGTCAACCTGTTGCATGAAGGAAGCCAAAGGAAGGAAGGATCTATGACTCACGGGGACAGATGTAGTGACCACCTGCGAAGATTGATTAGTATTAATGGAAAAATTCTTTTAGAGCATTCAAGGCAGCTCCGATGGAGTTTAAGGTGGACACGAAGACAAAGAGTAAATGTTGCAGCTGAAAAAAGATCTAAAGGCTTCTCCTAAGGTCAAGCCATCACCAACCTGGATAGCAAGGCTTCTCATTAAATGCAACATTGATTCTTCTCAGAGAGATCTGAGAGTTGACTTTCCTGGAAGCAGATATTTTGTAAACCCTAATATAGGGGGACAACACATTCTTTTGGTACATTTTGTATATATGTGGAATTCTTGCCTCTTTGAAAAGGTTAGAAGGATTTAGAAGAGAAAGTTAGAGAAAAAGGTTAGAAATTCTAAGAGACAATTAGAAACGTGGTAGATAGAGAAATTCTTAGTCAGTTAACAGAAGAAGATAGAGTCGCATCTTGATTCTTAGTAATGAGAGCTTTTTTTGTCTTCTTGTCTAGTAGTAAAGTTTAGTATTGGTTGTAATGTATTTTCCAAGTTCTCTTAGTGTAGTTGGAAATAATCTAGAATCGCAGATTCTCTATTCACTGGCTATTGTGTCAGCCTTGTAAATATTGCTTATCTGTTTCACTAACAGTAGAAGCAATCAGAGTTTAATCTACTTCATATTGTGTTCCTGAATGATATTTGTCTTAAGTTCATCATTTGATTTGTGAAGTCTTCATGGAGTGAAAATGTTATTTTGTGTTTTATTTAAATGGTAACTTAAAATGTATTATTTGAATTAGCACTATGAATGAAAGTGGTTGTGTGTCAATCACAAGTTTACTTTGTTCTGCAATTTTAGTTAACAAATTCCTTGAAGCTAACAAATCTGGTTAAAATTGGATGAATTATTATTCTTTTTTGTCCCAAAACCCTAGTCTATCTTTTGTTGTTTCCTTAAAAACCCCAATTAAATTAGGTTTTATTTCATGCTTGATCTTAGAACAATCCAAAAGCTCAACACCAGCAAGCCCCTTGAATATTACTATTACATTGACCAATTGAGCAACATCAGCACAGTTGAGAACCAACTTCATAGACCTTGGGAGCTAAGATATCCATGTGATCATCTTTCTCTTTCAGGAGAAACAGAGTAGCAATATTTTTTTTTCATGTTTTTGTGCCAAAAGGACCATCAACAGGATCTTTCATCCCTAGTTATTTCAATTTTTCCCATTTCACTATAATTGCAAAACAGGGGTTGGAGAAATTTTCTACCATATTGAAAAATATTAAAATGAACATTCAATTGATGAGAAATTGTGTGTTGGGATAATGTGTCTCAACATTTCAATTACATAAAGTAATTTTGATACATAAGGTACTATTAATCATTAGGTCTTAGATTTGACAACCAATATTTTATTAGCTTGGCTTGCCCTAGAAGGCAACCCTATTTTATGAGGGCATTCTATTATAGTTTTGTATTGTGATGTATTCTAAGAGTCATATCAGTCATTTTTCCTATGTTTCTTTGGTTGGTGATACTCTTTTGAGAAGATTACTCTACAAGTATATTATAATCATTGTGATTTTTGAATAATATATTTGGAGGATTTCAGAGTGTGGGGTTTTTCTCTAGAAAGGGTTTACCCCATGTATATCATTGTGTTGTGGTATGTGTTAGAGCCAAAAAAATCCTCAGTATCCACCAGTCTCCATTTTCCTGTCTACATTTCACCTACATCAAAATATTTACTGCCTTTGGTTCTACATTGTGTTTGAAATGAAATACAACAATTTGTGTGACAAGATCCATAAAATCATTGAAATTCCCTTTGTATATATCCACTCATCTTTTTAGATAATCAACAATAAAATAATATATGCCTTTACCACAATACTGCAACAACAAAATAAAGTCTGAGTAGGTTTGTGGTTCCTAACTCAAGAAATAAAACACAAACCTCCATACCACCAAGGGGTCCATCAACATACATAGTCAAGCAGTATGCACCGCTACCCATCAATAAGAAGATTTAAGCAAAGAGATAGTGTGATAAGTATTAAACAAGAAAAACAGACACCACAATATTGGGCATAAGGTGGATAATATAGCTACGACATAGCGGTATTTATACTATTGTCGCACGATCATAAAGATAGAAAATAGTATAGATGAAAAGGCATAAAACCTGATACAACCATACCACAACAAGTGTGACAACTAACAATGGTAGAATGGTGAGACCTATTGTGGAATCATTATAGATTGTGGTAATAAATGTAAAGGATCACATCAATCACTTTGACACATGAATCTAGTGGTGCATAATTGAATCCAAGGTATAAGCTTATTGCAAAAATATTTCGCAAGAGGATGGTATCAATGCCAATATGATTGAATGTAAGCACCATTAAAAAATAAGAGCATTGCCCAACTACTGCACTCATTTGCAATACATTGTCATGGGAGGAGGTGAGGATACTAGAGGAGGAGATCTACAAGTGTCAAACACCTAGGTAAGTGCACAAATAACTCTTTGAAGATGCTCAACAGGTGTAAATATTTTTCAAAGCTCTATCATTTTGAAATTTTAGCAAAAAAGGGTAGAATCATGCCACCTAAAGGAAACAATCAGAAGCAAATAAAAGTAAAACTAAAATTAAGGATGAAGAAAACAAGATAAAAAAGAGGCCTCTCCACCAATCCATTCTAGATATACTCCTAGGATCCACTAGATAAGGAAGGTAATAAGAATTTCCTCATAGATACTGCACAAGGTTACAAAGATTCCCTCATTCCTAAATCTGGGTGGGACTTATTTTGGTATTTTTACAGTAAAAGAGATGGGAAAGTTCCAGATTCAAACACTTGGGAGTTAGGCTTGGCCAAACAGATTGTCTGAAATGTGTTTGTTGATGTGGAGTTTATTAGAATATTAGCTAAACATTATCACCCTACTACTAAAACTTTGAGGTTTCTAAATGGTTTGGTGTTGGTTGAGGTAACTAGGGCAGCTATCATTGAGTGTTTCAACTTGAACAAATAGGCCTTGACTAAGATAAAACTACAAAAAGGTGAGGAAGAGTATACCAGGTTGAGAAGAACTTATAGGAGTGACGAGATTCCCCTATACATGAAAAAAGGTATTAGCCACAAAACAATCCCTATTTCCCCCTCCATTACTATGCCAATCACTGTGGCATACTTTCAATACTATTTTGTAAATACATACCTTGCTCTATACCAAATACAAGGGATGGATGCTCAAGATAATATACCAATAAGCCTAATAATGATGGCCATTATAATCTAGAATTATAAGACTAATATAGTATACGACTTTGCCTCATACCTTGAAAAGGAATTGAATGAAGAATTTTTATAGGTCATAGAAGACAGAGCACCCATTACATTTAGACACTATTCTCTTTTGTGTGATTTGATATTATACCATAATCAAGATAAATGGACCAAACGAATGGACTTGGCTAGAATTGATGAACAAGGGAATCCTACACATGTTCAGAAGTGGTGCTATATTTGGGATAGTCAGTGTAAAATATCAAGCTTTGTGATATTCTATGAAGGTTTTGTATAGAAAATCCTAGGAGTTCTTGGTTACTCAATACCAAGATTTCCCTCTAAAATACTAGAACTATTGAGACCTCTAGCCCTAAGACAGGATCAGGGTCATACACACAATTTTGGTGATTTGTTCTTCCTCCCTAAAGTCACAATAATAAGAGTTTATGGATGCCCTATTTTTCTGCACATACTACCAAAGTTTGTGCCCCTTAGACTAGCATTTCTATATTTTATGTGGAAAATGATGTGGATGGAAAAGGATGTGATGCATAAATAGAAGAAGGGCACATTTTTTACAAGCCTAACCAAGTGTGAAGACTGGTCAGTAGGCTGAGACACTTTGGAGGAGTTACAATATTATTTAAAGACAAGATATTAATTGGATTCTTGAAAGAAAAATTTTATGATCTTGAAAATCATATGAATAACATAAGACATAACCTTCTCACCAGGTCAAAAATTGCGCACCAAGTACACTATGAAGAAGATGTGATAAGAAAATACCTCACTTATCAAGAAGTATTCTATAGAAAGAAAAAATGGGGAGTTATGATGAAATTTGAGGAAGAGAGGAAGCAAAAATACAAAGGTTTCCTAGGCTATTTTGTTGAACAAAATGATACTATCAGAAGAATAAATTTGATAATTGAAAATTTTGAAGACATATATCATAAAAGAGAGGCATATCTTCAAGAACACAACAGTATGATAATTGCAAAGCACACCCTAGACACAACCTAAGAATATCCCATGGAGAAATTGCCTCCTAAGAGAGAAAAGACACAAAGCACTAAACCATTGATCCCTTATAAAGAAAGTGAAGGGGTGGGAAACACTACAAAAGTAGCCAATGTGTTACAATTATTAAAGGGTGATGTTGAGGTTGACCATCCATTCTATGAGACCAATTCCCATAAGCCTAAATAAAGGATGGATGATAAAGAAAAAGAAAATATAGAAATACATATAGATGAAAGAGAGGTTGCAGTGAGGCGATTCATAGAAGATGACGAGTTTATTAAAACTCTAGAATTCAGGGATTTTTGGACAAAAATGAAGGTGAAAGAATTTGAGGAAAGATTGGAGATAAATAAAGTGGGAATTAAAGAATCCCAAAATGATCAAGTGGTGGCACAAACCTTCAAGGAATTGATAATTGATAATATTGACATTAGCCCTTAGAAGGCTAGAGAGATGATTTTAAAAAGTAACATGCTCATTTTCCTTTGTCTAAAATTGAAGAAGATGTTTTTGCTTGACCAAGTACAGGTCCAAGAAGATCCTATGTTAGTTGCAGAGTTCAATTCTGATGAAGGAGTGAGTGGTACAAGATATAATCCCAAGATTGACACCCTAGCTATATGGATCAAGCAGAAGAATACACAAAATCCAAAGCTATTGGATGTGATACAAGGAATGAAAGGGGAAACCATGGTAAGAACATTACACAACACAACCCCTTTAGAGGCTGCCATTATGACTATGCATTCAACCATGTTTACTCGTGCAACTATTAAAGAATTGGAGGATAGACTAAGAGAGTATGAGAAGGAGAAAAAAATTCCTAAATGATGAAGTTAGTATTTGTTCATGGAAAATGTAAAAACTAAAAGAGTCGTTAAGAGGAGTAGGAACCTCATAGAGCAAGGAAATGGTGTTATATGGGCTTCTAAGTGCTCCTATAGATGACATACAAAATATTTCTGCTGAACAAATAAGAGCTACATTGAGAAGGAAGTGAAAAAATGAAGAAGACCAACAATAAATCCCAGGAGGAAATGAAAAAGAAAATTTGGGAAGCTATAGAAAAAATTCTTGACCATAGGGTGAAGTTGGTTCTAGATAAATTAGAGAGTATATATGGTAGTTACAAGTTAATTCAACAAGATATTGATCATATGAAAGCACATATGCTTGTGTTGGATCCCCTGCTCATGAAGTATAAACCTATACACCACACTTTGTTTAAATTGTGTAGATTTCTACAAAGGAGTACTGATGCTCCTACAACATTGAATTTAACTGATCAAATAGTCAAGATGATTATAGATGAATTTCAATATATACAAGCAGAGGAGAAAATGATTAAGACACGAATGGATTCTTTCCATACTCTAAAGAAGTGGTATATACCAGAAATAGCAAAAGATGATGACCAACTTAGAAACCTTGATGGAAAGGGAGTTTGGTTAGATTGTTCATAAGTGTGTTACTCACATACAAAAAGATGGTGACATTAATCCTCATAGGATTAATTTGATTCTAGATGGATTAATTGCTTGTGATGTTGCATATCTAAAATTTGTTACTGATGTGAAGGCGTTGTTAGATAGTTGATGGAAAGTTCATCTTGCAAATATACCAAGGATTAAAGAATACAAATAGCCATCAGATTTCACAACATATCAGTGGGAGGAGAAGTATCTGGCTTCTAAGGAGTAGGTTACTAGGATGAGATAATTTTGATGTCTATCAAGGAGATTAAGGATTTTCCAGATCAATGATCACGGGCCTTCTATGATAATTAATGGATTCATAACATTTGAATGTATTAAATTTTTTATGTTTCTTTAATTATGTTAATCAAACAAATTGTTAGTGAAGAGGTGTAGTTTTTGAAACATTGCCTCATTTTGTAAAAGGCATGTAGCTTGTTGATTCCCTTATAAAAGGGGAAACCAAGGCCTGGTTTTGAGATCATCATCATTATCATTGACACTACTAGTAGTAAATAGGTTGCATTAGTATTGCATATTCCATCCATCCATTTCCATATCTCTGAGACTTTTGTTGTTAATGTACATCTTTTGAAGCAATATAATGGAGAAGACTATTTAGAATTGGTGATTTACTTCCAGTGTTCAATTGTTGCATTGATATTCATTCTAATGTGTTGTTATGTTGTCTCCAAAGTGGTTGCCTTATGCTATTCAAATATATATATTTTGTCAAGACACATTTGTTGTTGTTGTGTGATTGTTTCGATTGGCTTCTGGTTGGAGTGAATTAAAAATCCTTTCAAGTAATTCCTTTCAATTGGTCCATGCCAAGGATTAAAATCCATTTGAAGTGGTTATTATGATTGGTTTCTCTCAAGCTAAGTGTGCAAACCCTTTTCCTAGTACCTGCAAAACAACATGAGTAAACAAGTTAAACAAGGAATTGCAAGCTAAAACAAGGATTCCCCATGAAATCCATTTACAACCTCAAATTAGGAATGAAAATAACAAAGAACACAATGAAAATGATAAAATAAAGATTAAATCCTAATTAGATGTGCAAACTCATGATCCCATGGGGGAATTGCTGCCAATTTGATGTGAAAATTGTCCCTTTCCCAATTCCTAAGATGCAAGTTTTGAATGTTGAAGATGATATTGATCCACTTTTGATGAAAGATGAGAACTCCAAGCCAAAAATCTGGAAAACCTAGCTATGACTCAATGATAGTGGATAAAATTCAAGAGATATTTGAGCATGGTAACTTTACTTGGATTGTGGATGATAAAATGAAGATATGAGCCCTTTATTTATAGAAATCCAAGATGGATGAATGTCCAAATTTGAGCAATGTGGGACTAACATTCATCCAATAATATGATGCCACTTGTCAAACTATGAATGGATGATGGATGTCCAAGATTTGGGGTTTGTGCCAATAAATGCAAATATTTGAATTTCAAATTTGTTGAAATGACATGCAAGAGGGAAGGGAAAATGCAATAAATGCCACTTGGGTCAAGGCAAAGGACATGTAAAATGAAGTTATTTCCTTGTTGGATGTACATATTGACTTGGAATTTTTGAATTCAAATTGAGAGAATATTCCAAAAGATGACTTGTGAGGAAAATAGAGATTTAATAAATGAATTAAGTCTATTTTCATGTGCAAATTGCATTATCTAGAGGATGTGACATGGGATGGGGTTAAATTAATCAATGGTTAATTAATTTAATAGGAGATTTGATGATGTGACTTATTTGACTTAGATTTATGGATTTATTTAAATCAAATAAGAGAGGAATATGATAAAAGGCTAATTAAATAAGGATTTTGATTTATTTAATTAAAAGGGATGGTGTTAGATTAAATCAAATAAGGTTTTAATTTATTTAATTTAATGGAAAGGCTTTAGAGATTTAATCAAATAAATTGATTATATAATTAAATAGGGATAATTAGATCAGATGGATTGATTTAATTAACAAGAGAGATGACTTGATTAGATAAAATGATTTATTTAATTAAGAGATGAATATTGATGAATTTAATCAGATAAGATAATTTTATTAAATGGTTAGACCAAGGGATGATTCAGGAAGAAGCAATGTTAGTAAGTTAGGATCAGATGCACGATGTCAATTGGTATATTTTATGTGTCTACACTAAGAATTCAAAATCCTTTCATGCTATCACAATAATTTTGGAGGATAACACTAGGATTTATAAAGAAGAGTATAGTTACCAATTAACCTTCACATTTGTACAAGGTGCGGACATCTAAAAGTTCCCTACAGTTAGAGTTAAGCTAAGGTGTAAATATACCTATCTTACATATTTGTCTCCATCACCATCATCCACCCCTCAACTCCATTCACCCAATAGATTTAGGAATTGGTCATGTTCAGAACATTTTATACAAATTTTACTTATACACTCTATTCTCTAAACATCTACAGTAGGAATTAGTCATTAGCCTTGCATCTACTTCACACCCACAGGCCATTGTGAGTAGATTTCCCAAATTAGGGTCCATTTTAGACTTTCAAATCTACCTTATCATTTAGGTACACCTGCCTAGATCTAGCAGAGCCTAAAGAACAGGGGTGATCAACCAAATTCACCCCATTTGTTAGCCTAAAATGTATTAAGAGACTGACACCCTCTTAAGGTTCAAAACTTGTAGTTTTGATACCTAATAGATTGGTGACTCTACTGGGGAAAAACTAAGCAGATTTGCACATTAGAACAAGTCATCATAGAGTCATTCAGAACTATTTCAATGTATAAATCATCAAAATACTCTGCTAGGAACAAACACAGAATACTGTAAACTTTTTTCACTTTTCATAAAAGTGAGTGGCGACTCTATCAAAAAATTGTAGGAACGAATGCATGACTGGGAAAAGAAAATATACTTCTAAAAGAAAAAACCTAAAGTTCAGAGCATCAAAGCTTCCTATGAAATGAATGGTAGGAGATCTTTACACAAAGATAGTCCAAAGAAGAATGACTACAAATGGACAGATAAAGGTGACTCTTATCTCCCAAAAGCTAATAGTGCTAAAAATAGGATAGCATCTAAACAACTAGACACTGCATTCATCGATCAGGAGAATATCTCATAACAACCTCCCATATTGCACAATATATTTGATCAGTTGCATGAATCAGAGTACCATAATAATGATCTATATAGAGATCCCCATACCCAATTTGGAAAAGAAAAGACTGGTCATCTTGTTTTCTTCTTTAAGGAAGACCCTTAGAAAATGAAGGAGTTTTTAACCCAACTTGATGAAGAACAAATTCAAAGACAAAATGAGTATCACCACGTGATATTACAACAAAGAGAAGAGACCTAGTTTGGATCCATGGATATCTCTCCCGCTGTTGATAATTATGACGAAATGACCACTCAAGAACTAGAAGAATATGTGGAATGGCAAAGGGAGGAGATCATGAAACGACAGAAGTTGATAAAAGAAAGTGAAGAACTGAAGCAAGAAATGTCCTAGATGAATATCTAGATGAATGTCCATCCAACAAAACCATCAAAATATGTCCCTCCCCATAAGCAAGGAGGTATTATCAATCCATATGGGTCATCTCATAATACAAGCGCTCTGGGTACTTCAAAAGCATTGTGCAATATAGTTGGTAACCCAAAGAGACATGCCCAACATAATGTGCCACCACAAAAATCCCTACCATAAAATATCAGCAACATTCCACAATCTCACCCACCACCAGGACAACAATATGTTCCACACTCTAAGCACCATGTGCCACAACAAAATATATATTCTCACTAGAACATCCAAAAAAATGTGCATTAGCCTCAACATGGATTCCAATATTACCCCAATCTGCCACCTCAGAATCCTTATCCACAAAACCTTACAAGCATGAGCATACAATTTGACTTGACAGGATATCAAATATACCCATATCTCATTGATATTAACTTGAGAAATATTGTCCCTAAATTCATAGGGAACAATGCAGCTACATTAGAAGAACATATAAGAAACTTCAATGCTTTTGTGCAAGATTTGGGCATGGAACAAGAAGATGTCCTTATGAGGCTATTCATGATGTCCTTAATTGAAGAAGCAAGGGATTGGTTCAATAGCCTACTCGATGCCTCAATTACCTCTATAGCAGAATTTAAAGATCAGTTCTTAGAATAGTATGGGAATCAATGTGCTCCTGAATTTTCCTTGCATGAGTTAATAGGAATCCAGAAACATCAAAATGAATCTATTTTTGACTTCAATCAAAGGCTCTCCAAGATCAATAACAAGATACCACATGGATCTAAATTAGCTAACTTAGTAGCACTAAGCATCTATTTAAAAGCCTTTGATCCTAAAATAGGGTATGAACTCAGAAATAGATGTCCTAGAAGCTTGACCAAAGCACAAACAAAAACCATAACCATTGACAACAATAGGAAAGCTTCTGAAATGATTGGAAAAAGAGATAATCTTCGGATCCCATGAAGTCCTAACAGTCACCAAAATAGACAAGAAAATCAATATAGCAATGAAAGGACAAGATTGCATGGCATACCCTATAACACCACTTAGAAGGATGGATGACCAATAGGTAATCCAAATTGCAAAGTGACTCCCAATCCCTTGAGGAAACATGGAGCACATGTTGTGGATACTACACCATGGTGTCCACCATGTCACAGACCCCATGCCCCAGAACACTAGGTGTGGCTCAAACTTGCCAAGAAGATGACTAGTCACAAGAACAAGATAGAGATGGCCACACTCTGAACATGCTAAGATGGGGGTCCCATCAGACCAATGATGGATGGTCATCCTTTGAGGATGGGTACAAATATGATGTCAGCAATAAAAAATACAGTGTTAATATGGAACAAGAAATGTTCTTTAATCTGGAATAAAGTACACAAGAAGGAGCCTATGCATATAATACAATACCACAATTTTAGTTGAGAACACCAACAAAAGAAGAGAAGAGGGCCATCACAGCAAAAGTTGTGGCTAAAGAAAAAAGGAAGTACAACCTAAGAAGTAGACCTGCTGATGTAGACCAAGGAACACCCAAAGGCCTATTTATAAAGGAATAGAAGGAAAAGGAAAATATATCATGTAATCAAAATAAGGGTGAAGCAAAGAAACCTCAAAAGACTGCTCAAAAAGAGACTACACATGTTGAATCTAAGAAAACATGAAGCACTAACAAAGTTTAGACTAAAGGAAGAAAGGCTTATAAATAGACAAGATTGAACAAGGGATGACTACCCCTTCATTTGACATTGCTCAAGCACTAACCCAAATAAAGATGACAGTTCCCTTGATGGAGATGATGAAAATTTGTGAGTATAGAGATACAACTCTCAAATTGATTGCCATCACATCTCACAAACACTAAGATCATAACAAAGAGATCAATACCATTGAGCGAGAGGATACAAAGGAACCAAAGGTCTATTTGGGAGATACCCTTACAAAAAAAACCCTCCCAGGTAGATCCATTTTACACCACATTGGTGATTAATAACAAGCTAGTGAAAATTGCATGATTGACTATGGGGTAGCCATCAATATCATGCCTTTGGCTATCATGAAGGAATTGTGTTTGTGAGTGAATACTACCTATGGGAAGTGTTATTCCATGGATAATAGATTAGTCCCTATAGTTGGAGTAATATGGGATGCAGAATTGAAATTGGCATCATACCCTGAGGTGACATATGGGACATAAATCACTATGGTGGACACTCCCCCTTACTATGGAATGTTATTGTCAAGAAAATGGACTGCGACTATGGGTGGAGATTTCCATCTAGATTTTTATTACGCCATAATACTTGTGAATGGAAGGGAAGTCAAGCTATACAGAGAACCTAGATCAGAGCATGTCCTTGAACTCTTTGACCCTAATCAAATTAATTTCTTTTGTGACATAGACCTTGGAAGTTTTAGAATTGAATATTCAAATACTGATTTACTGAACATGGATCCAATTACTAGATATGTTTCTCAAAATGAACATGGCATATGGCAAATGCATTTTGATGGAGCCTACAATAAAGACAGGAATGGAGCTGGAATTGTTTTCATTTCACTAGATGGAACAACATTTAAGTACTCATTCTTGTTGACATTTGAATGCACAAATAACATAGCGGAGTACGAAGCACTGTTACTAGGTTTAAAAATTTCCACAAAGCATGGGATCAAAGTGTTAACTATTTTTGGGGACTCAGAATTGGTTGTTTCAAAAGTGAGGTCAAAGAAATCTACAAAAAACAAAAGATTGAAGCAATATAGAAATGTAGTGTGTGATAAGTTATAGAGCTCTTTGATGCCTTCACCATTGAGTGGGCGAATAGATCAAGAAACTTGATGGCATAATTCTTTGCAAATGTAGCATTGAAGAGAGATGTCATTACCTTGGCAAGTATCTCACAAGTGGAACTCAAGACTAGACCTACAATTCTTGACAACATTTATAATTGGAAGGTCTTTAATAATGACACAAAATTAATCAAATTCTTACACTTCATTGATCAATATGAGGCCCAAGAGATTGATTTCAATACATTTTTTGAAGAGGTGGATGGTAAACAAACCGTGTTTGGCCAGGAGGTTGTACACCTCAAGAAAAACAAGATCCCTAAATGACTAGTAGCATTAGAAAGGGTGTTTGATGGGAGTGATAGAGAAATTATGAAGCAAACACCAGTAATAAGGGAAGATATTGATGAAATTAATCTTAGGACTGAATTGGCTCCAAAAAAGGTGTACATTGGAAACAAGATAAGCCCAAAAATTAAAAAGATGTTGATCATACCATTGAGAAAATATAAGCATGTTTTTGCATGGTCATATGATGACCTTAAATCATATAGAGAAGATCTATTTTAGCATGAAATCCCATTATAGCCTGATGCAAAACTCTTCAGATAGAAAGAAAGACTGATAAATTCTACTCTAGAGCCCAAGATGCATGAAAAACTCATGAAGCTCAAAGAAGGCTCAGGTATTGTTAAGCTCATCAGACATTCTACTTGGGTTTCCAACTTAGTGTCTATCATAAAGAAGAATGGAGACATAAGATTGTGTGTAGATTTTTGAAATTCGAATGCCTCCTCTCTTAAAGATAATTACCCTCTCCCAAACATGGAGGCTATCCTATAGAGGGTAACAAGGAATTATTGTCCATGATGGATGGGTTTTCAGGGTACAACCAGGTGAAAGTAAAAGAATCATAATAGTATAAGACTACATTCACCACACCTTCGAGCACATATATATGTAAGGATGCCATTTGGCCTCACAAATGTTGAGGCCACCTTTCAAAGAGCTATGGATGTTGCTTTTGCTGACCTGATCAATACAATAATGGTGGTATATCAAGATGATCTCATAACATATTCTAAGAAAGAAGAAGACCATATTGGACATCTTGAAAAAATATTCCTCAAAGCCATAGAGTATGGTATTTCCTTAAACCCTAAGAAGTGCCATTTTGATGTGATCGAAGGAAAACTATTGGGACACATAGTATCCAAAGATGGAGTAAGAATCAATCCAAAAAGAGTATAGTCTATAGACAAGATTCATATTCCAAAGACAATAAAGGCTATTCAGTCTTTCTTTGGAAAAATAAACTTTGTAAGGAGGTTTATATCAAATTTTGTCAAGATTGTCAAGCCTATCTCAAAGATGTTGAAGAAAGGATCCAAGATTTATTGGAAATCATAAGCAATTGATGCATTCATATCTATAAAAAGAGAAATCAAGGAAGCCCTAGTGCTAAAATCTCCTGACTTCAGTAAATTATTTCAAATCTTTTCATTTGCATCATACCACACCATTGCAGCAGTGATGTTACAGAAAAATGATGAAAGGTATAAGCAACCAATATCATTTTTCAGCAAATCTCTTCAAATAGAAGAACTAAAATATGAAATTACAGAGAAGTAGACATATGCACTTGTCAAAGTCATGAAGGCCTTCAAACCATATTTGGAAGGTGCTAAAATAATTGCATATGTTCCTAATGCTATAGTTAAGGATGTACTTGTACAAACTAAAGTTATAGGGAGAAGGTGTAGATGGATTAACATAATTCTGAAGTTTTATATTAAAATCCAAATCACCAAATTGGTAAGACGACAAGGGTTGGCTAGGCTCATGGTTGAATCAAATCTTGAAGCATCTCAAATTTGTAACACAGGGGAAGAAAAATGTATGATCACCAGTATTGAGCACACCTCATGGTACACTAATATAATGTATTACCTCAAAAATAAAAAAATGTCCTAAAGACTTGAGTGAAATCCAGAAAAGAACCTTAAAATTGCATGCCCAAAAGTATATCTTTATGGATGGATCTACCTATACTATAAGAATAGAGATGGAGTATTGTTGTTATTTCTAGACGAACCACAAGAAAAAAATGTGTTAGAGGAGATGCATGAAGGAATATGTGGAGGAAATATTTTGGCCAAAACCACTACCCTCAAGATCCTAAGAGTAGGATACTACCGGCCCAAATTTTTCAATGACTCTTTTACATATTTACAAAAATGTGAGGCTTGTAAAAAAATTTCTGGGAAAATGAAGTATCAAGGAGCACTACCACATAGACCAATGCAAGTTGAAGCTCCATTTCATTAGTGGGGGATTGATTTCATTCGAGAAATAACAGAGAAGTATAGTGGAGGCCACAAATGGATTCTAGTGGTAACTAACTATGTTACAAAATGGATAGAAGTCATCCCTACAAAATAAGCCACTATTAAGGTTGTGATAAATTTTCTGATGGAGAATATCATCACTATATTTGGAACACCTATAAGTATAGTTATAGATAATGGTATGTTTTTTAGATCAAAAGAGTTCAAAATATTCTATGAGGCATACAACATAACAATTTCATATGCATCTCCATATCATCCACATGAAAAAAGGCAGGTTGAATCAAGCAAAAAAAGTATCCTAAAAATCATTAAGAGGATGCTAGACAAAAAAAAAAGGCTTTGGATTCCAAATTAAGGTTGGCAGTCTAGGTGGATAGAATCACAGTAAAGAAACCAACTAGAAAATCACCTTTTGAGTTGGTTTATGAAAGACAAGCAAGGATTTGAATGCATAACCTTTTCCTAGCATATAAGTTTATGCTCTAGGAAGACTTGGATATCCTTGATCCTATGGAGGAAATAATGTAGAAATTGGAAGAACTAGATGAAATTAGAAGCTTGGACCAGGACCATAACACAAAAATGTAGTCATAGGTGATGTAATTGTTTAACAAGAGGGAAAAAGATAGAAAGTTTGAGGTGAATGGCATGGTTCTATTGTGGAATTCCAGATGCCAAGAAAAGGGGAAGTATGGTAAGTTTGATGCTTTGTGGATAGAACCATTTGTTATTATTCGTAAAGGTGGAGAAGATTCTTATTATCTTCAAAGTATGTCAAGAGAAGATCAGGAATTTCTAGTGCATGGACAATTCCTGAAACACTTATTTTCTTAAAAAATATAATTTTCCTTGCACATTATTTTAGGTTTCCTTCCCCCCTTCCCATCCCATTCAATCACATTTACCGATGATCTACATCCCAGAGATCACTTCTATATTCTTGCAATGACCCCATGATCATTCATCCCCAATCGGAGCCACTATTAGAGCTAAAAAAAAATTCCTCAGTATCCACCAGTCTCCATTTGCCCATCCACATTTCACCTACATCCAATGATCTACTGCCTTTGGTTCTACATTGTGTTTGAAATTAATTGAATCAATTTGTGTGGTAGGATCCATAAAATCATTGACATTCCCTTTGTATATATCCATTCATCATTTTTGATAATCACTAATAAAATAAACTATGCCTTTACCACAATAACACAGTAAGAAAATGAAGTCTGAGTGGGTTCATTTTTCCTAAATCAAGAAATAAAACACAAACCGCCATACTACCAAGGGGTCAATCAACATGTGTGGTCAAGCGGTACACAATGCCACCTCACAATTAGAAGATTTAAGTAGAGTGATAGTGTAGTAAGTATTAAACAAGAAAAGTGAACACCATAGTACCACATAAGGTGGATAATATAGCTATGACATGGTGGTATGTATACTATTGTCACATGATCATAAAGATAGAAAATAGTATAGATGAAAAGGCATAGAACCTAATACCACCATGCTACAACAAGTGTGACTACTAACAATGGTAGTATGGTGAAACCTGATGTGGCATCATTAAAAATTACAATAATAAATGTAAGGGATCACATCAATCAATTTGACACACAAATCTAGTGGTGCATAATCGAATCCAACATATAAGCTTATTGCAAAAATATTTAGTAGAATGATGGTATTAATGCCAATATGATTAAATGTAAGTGTCATTAAAAAACAAGAGCATTTCCCAACTACTGCACTCATTTGCAATACATTGTCGTGGGGGGGCTGAGGATACTAGAGGAGGATCTCTACAAGCATCAAACACCTGGGTAAGTGCACAAATAACTCTCTAAAGAAGCTCAATCGGTGTAAATATTTTTCAAAGCTCTGTCATTTTGAAGTTTTAGCAAAAAGGGTATAATCATGCCGCCTAAAAGGAAACAATCAGAAGCAAAGAAAAGTAAAATTAAAATTAAGGATGAAGAACCCAAAATAAAAAAAAGGCCTCTCCACCAGTCCATTCTAGATATACTCCCCAGGTCCACCAAGGAAGGTAATAAGAAGTTCCTCATAGATATCACACAAGGTTGCAGAGATGCCCTCATTCCTAAATTTGGGTGTTTTTATAGTAAAAGAGATGGGAAAGTTCTAGTGTCAAACCCTTGGGTGTTAGACTTGTTAGAATTGCCAAGATCAGATTGCAAACCAGAAATTACCTTCTACAAAGGAGAAAAACAAAAAAGCAGAGATTTGCATAAAAACATGCAAATTGATATATTCGAAAAGACCAATTAATTACAAAAGATTATTTTCTTTATAAAAGCAAAGATTCCTAAACCTAATCTTATCTTGAGCAACAAGATAGCTCAAAAGATAAAGATAAGATCCTATAACCTAGGAAATAAATAATGCCTAAGTAAGCTTATGCAAAGTGTAATTAATAATTAATTACACCAACAAGCTAATATGCAAAGTGTAATTGAATAATTAATTAGAACCAACACCCCCCCATAAAGATGCAACTTAGGGAGAAGTAAAATTATTAACAACTCTGGAATCTATGAGCAACAATAGATGAAAAAGATGAACCGGCAATAAACCAATGCCTGATAGTTATTACAATACAATTTGTCTACATGCAAAAAATGACCTCCCCCCCAAACTCAGGAGGAAACTGCTGCGAAGCCGAAAATGCTGAGAAGGGGCTGCGAATCAAGGCTCTGATACCATGTTAGAATTTCCAAGATCAGATTGCAAACCAGAAATTACCTTCTATAAAGGAGAAAAACAAAAAAGTAGAGATTTGCATAAAAACATGCAAATTGATATATTCGAAAAGACCAATTAATTACAAAAGATTATTTGCTTTATAAAAGCAAAGATTCCTAAACCTAATCTTATCTTGAGCAACAAGATAGCTCAAAAGATAAAGATAAGATCCTATAACCTAGGAAATAAATAATGCCTAAGTAAGCTTATGCAAAGTGTAATTAATAATTAATTACACCAACAAGACTTGGCCAAACTAATTTTCTGAAATGTGTTTGTTGATGCAGATTTTATCAGAATATTAGCTAAACATTATCACCCTACTACTAAAATGGTGAGGTTTCTGAATGGTTTGGTGTTGTTTGAGGTAACTGGTGCAGCTATCATTGAGTGATTCAACTTGAACAAACAAGCCTTGACTAAGATAAACCTACAAAAATTTGAGGAATCGAATATGTGGTTGAGAAGGACTTACAGGAGTGACAAGCTTCTCCTATACATGAAAAAAGGTATTGGCAATAGAAAAATCCCCATTTCCCCCTCCATCATTGATCCAATCTCTATTCTAGACTTTCAATACTATTTTGTAAATACATTCCTTGCTCTATGCCAAATATTAGGGATGGATGCTCAAGAAAAGATGCTAATAAGCCTAATGATGATGGCCATGAAAATCCAGAATCCTAAGACTAATATAGAATACAACTTTGCCTCAAATCTTGAAAAGGAATTGAATGAAGAATTCTTACAGGTCATAGAAGATAGAGCACCCATTACGTTTATACACTATTCTCTTTTGTGTCATTTGATATTATACCAGAATCAAGACAAATGGACCAAATGAATGGACTTGACAAGAATTGATGACGAAGGGAATCCTACACTTGTTTAGAAGTGGTCCTATATTTGGGACAGTCAGTGTAAAATATCAAGCTTTGTGATATTCTATGAAGATTTTGTGCACAGAATCCTAGGAATTCTTGGTTACTCAATACAAATATTTCCCACTAAAATACTACAACTATTGAGAACTCTAGCCCTAAGATAGAAGTGAGGTCATACACACAATTTTGGTGAGTGGTCATTCCTCCATGAAGTCACAATAATAAGAGTTTATGGATACCATATTGCTCTGCACATACTACCAAGGTTTTTTCCCCTTAGACTGTCTTTTCTAGAGTTTATGTGGTAAATGATGTGGATGGAAAAGGATGTGATGCATAAAAAAAAGAAGGGCACAATTTTGCCAAACCTAACCATGTGTGAAGATTGGTCAGTAGCCTCAAACACATTGGAGGAGTTGCAATATTATTTAAAGACAAGATATTCATTGGAATCAGGAAAAGAAAGATTTTTTGATTTTTGATCCTAAAAATCATATGAATCACATAAGACATAACCTTCTCACCAGGTCAACAATTGTGCACCAAGTAGACTATGAAGAAGATGTGATAAGAAATTGCCTCACTTATCAAGAAGTATTCTACAGAAAGAAAAAATGGGGAGTTATGAATAAACTTTAGGAAGAGAGGAATAAAAAATACAAAGATTTACTAGGCTATTTTGTTGAAGAAAACAACCCTATCAAAAGAATAAATTTTATAATTGAAAAATTTGAAGACTTATATGTTAAAAGAGAGGCATATATTCAAGAACAAAGCGGTATGATAATTGCAAAATGCACCCCAGACATAACCTCAGAATCTCCCATGGAGCAATTTCCTCCTAAAAGACAAAAGACACAAAGCACTAAACCATTGGTCCCTTATGAAGAAAGTGAAGGGGTGGGAGACACTACAAAAGTAGCCAATGTGTTACAAACATTAAAGGGTGATGTCAAGGTTGACTAGCCAGTCCGTGAGACCAATTCCCATAAGCTTGAAGAAAGGATGGATGATAAAGAAAAAAAAAAAGAAATACATAAAGATGAAAGAGAGGTTGCATCCAGGAAATTCATAGAAGATGATGAGTTTATTAAAACTCCAGAATTTAGGGATTTTTGGACAAAAATGAAGGTGAAAGAATTTTAAGAAAGAATGGAGATAAATAAAATGGGAATTGAAGAATCCCAAAATGATTAGGTGGTGGCACAAACCTTCAAGGAATTGAGAATTGATGATACTTACATTAGCCCTCATAAGTCTAGAGAGATTATTTCAAAAAGTAGCATGCTCGTTTTTCCTAGTTTGGAACTGAAGAAGATGTTTTTTCTTGACCAAGTATGGGCCCAAGAAGATCCCATGTTAATTGTAGAGTTTGATTCTAATGGAGTGAGTGGTATAGGATATAATCCCATGATTGAGACCTTAGCTATATGGATCAAGAATAAGAATAAACAAAAGCCAAAGCTATTGGATGTGATACAAGGAATGAAAGGGGCAGGCATGGTAAGAAAATTACACGACACAACCCCTTTGGAGGCTGCCACTATGACTGTGCATTCAGCCATGTTTACTTGTGCAACTGTTAAAGGATTGGAGGATAGACTAAGAGAGTATGAGAAGGAGAAAAAATTCCTAAATGATGAATTTAATAAGTTGTTCATGGAAAATGTAAAACTAAAAGAGCAGTTAAGAGTAGCAGGAACCTCATAGAGCAAGGAAATGGTGTTATATGGGCTTCTGAGTACTCCTGTAGATGATGTACAAAATATATTTGTTGAACAAATAAAATCTCTCAAGAAGGAAGTGGAATAAATGAAGAAGACTAGCAATAAATCCTAGGACGAAGTAAAAATGCAAATTTGTGAAGCTATAGAAAAAAAATTTGAGCATAGGGTGAAGTTGGTTGTAGATAAATTAGAGAGTGTATATAACAGTTACAGGTTACTTCAACAAGATATTGATCAAATGAAATCACATATGCTTATGTTGGATCCCCTATTCAATAAGTGGAAGCCTATACACCACACTTTGTTTAAATTGTGATTTAACGAAGATTTTTTTCACCTCTTTCACCTCTAGGGTTTTGTACCTAAAAGGAGAGAGACAAAGATCAACACTTCATTCAAGAACAAACCCTTGAGATTCCAATGCAAATGTGATTGAAATATATCAAAGGGGAATTTCCTAGATGCAAAGAACTGATAAAAGGGATTGATTATTAATGCAAAACTAGGAAAATGTAAAGTATTTGAAAACACAATGTGATATGAAAACATATACTAAATGACCTAGAAATGACCATGAAGCAAAACAAAAAATTGTAAAACTGAATGTGTGCACCTGGAAACTTGTGGGGGACAGAATGGAGATTGAAAATGTTGTTGATTTTGAAATTTTAACCTAATAGGACTCATACACCATTCTAGGCAACTTAGTCTGAGATCTGGAAAATTGCATCGGAGCCCGTTTTAGCCAAATGGGTATCTGAATCTATAGAAATTTATGACAAACATGTATAGTGGGACTAAGTCGCCATTGATGGTGACTTAGTCTGCTTTGGCTTTTCTGAAAACCAAAAAGTCAAAATGGAAGCTCTTGGTCTGCACTTTATGTTCCTCCACGTATATAGATCAGAGACTGCCAAATTTAGGCATGTAAGTGACTTTTTGTGGATATTTTTACCTAGCCAACAAGGAGATGTCTTCAACAAATTTGCAACCTATTCTTCAATGATTCCAAGCCTTAAAGAACCTAAATCTACAAATACACTAAGAAAGAAAGAGAAATGTTGAATATTAGGGAATGAGGGTTTACCTTGGTCAAACCCCTTTTAGGTAATTAAACTAAATGAAGAAATAATATGAAGCATGAACATGAAATAATGGAATTATTACCTTTCTATGACAATAGATCTTGAATTTCTGCAACAATGGATGAAGAATCTTCCCTTGAATGCTTTAGGAAGCTATCTTGATGACTTAGAATATTAAAACCCTAGCTTGCTTGACTTGAAATGGATAATGAATGATAAATGAGTAATAAATGAATTAATGATTTAGGGTTTAAAATATTTTTTATATAGGAAATCCATCTAAAATACCCGTTAATTTGATCCCAAAGGTCGACATGAAAGAAAATTAAACTTAAAACCCAAATTTTCCCACTTAAACCTCAAAAATAGCCCAAATGGGACTAATTCACCAAGTTGGGTGACTTAGTCCCATCTAGATGGGACTCATTCACCTAGATGGGTGACCTAGTCCCATAAGGGCTCTTTTTCCAGTGGGATTTTTGGGGAGTGAAGAATTTCAGTTTTTATGTTGTTCTAGTCAGGTCTTTGATCAAACTAAGCCTCGTGATGCATAATGCGGGGTCATAAGGGCTTATTAATGATGATGTAAAGGGTAATTAGGGCTAGGGACATGAATTTTAATTTGAAAGTGTGATTGAAAACACTTTTCTACATTAAAATGAGGTCCACATAGCCTATAAAGGCATAACATCCAATGTGAATGTGTAAAAAAAATTACAACACTAGATTAAAATTAAGTTTAACTTACAAGCCTTGTAGATTAATGTCATAATATGTTTAATATGTTGAATTAAGGGAAAAAATAGGTCCATTAGATGTATATACTTAATAAAAGTCTAGAAAAATGTAAAAGTATTTTACAACACCTTTACAAGACATCAATAAATGCATTTTATTAAGTTTGCAAGGGTCCAAGACCTAATGTGGATGTGTAAAACACCTCACAACACTAACTCAAGGCATCACTAATTCCAATTTATCATTAATTATTCCCAAATCAAGCAAGTTTCCTTTTTTTCTACACTACATTTATCCCCCACATTAGTTAGAGGATGATCTTCAAACCGCACTAAAGTAGACATTCAATAGGGGTCCAATTGTACCAATGCGACTAGTCTAGGATAACAAAGATGAAGGAGGTGTTCAAGCCATAAGGACCAAAGATCCTAATTCAAACCAACATAAGCACAAAAGGACACACACAGGGTGAATGATTTACAGCAAATCAAGATATGCAATCATGCAATGGCAAGAACTAGAAGGAAGAAAAGAGCGAAAATGAAAAGGTGGATCAAGCTTCGACCATTTGCCCAACATGATGCGGATTAGATCTAGATTGTTTGTTCAAAAATGTATACTCACTCTAACGTGATGGAACTCATGGCTGTCTATTGGGTGAGAAGGCCTAAAAGGTGAGAAACATACACTCATGGCTGGCATGCACTCACACATATGCAGGTGGCTATGGGGAAAGTCATTGCTTGGAATGGGCTTCCTTCTCAACCATACAAAAGTTATACCTCCTGATAACTTTAATAAGGCACCACACAAAAATGATCTTTGAGCTCCATGAGGCAAGCAAAACTTTGTATTCTTGAAAATAATAGACATTGTAAATGAAAGGAATGGTCAAAGGGATTTTTCTTAGTTCGTGCAAGGTCTCATCTTAGGGAACATCATGCTTAATGTCTCCAAGAGAGGAAAAGTGCAAAAGGTCTCATTTTGTTTCCAAGAGAGGATCAATGAAAGGTCTCACCCTGGGCAACATTGTGCTTAATGCCTCCAAGAGAGGAAATCACAAGAAAAAGAAAACCACACAATGGCATATGTGTGTTGATGTATGTCCCCACTTTAAAGTGGTTGCTAACACCATTACTATGAGAAATTTCTTTAAAGTAGAAGAAGAGATGAGAGCTTATTCAAAAATCCATGTGCCAAGTCATATGTTTTCGGTAAGCTACATCATAAAAAAGGTAGTATGTCACATGGGAGCCATCTTAAGGAATGTCATCCACATCCCAAGCTTTCTCTTTATGTTCATGAAAGGTTAACAACTAGCCAAAAGAGGCAACGACAAGTGACATACGAAGACAAGGCTACCTAACCCCTTTCCCCCAATTAGTGTAGGATAAGAGTGAAACGAAATGATTGATAAAATGTATGGTAGAGTGAATTTCAGTATCAACTAGAGGAAGTACATTTCCCCACATAAGGGAGAGCACTAAAATCCTTAAGATGTTGGATTTTACTACATAAAGCCTTGAATTCATTAGTAGAATGACCGTGAGCTCTACAATATGCACAAAATGAAGGATTGTAATAGAATTTATTTTGAGTTCTTGGAGGAAGGGATATCAAGTGATCTTGGAGGAGTCTTGACAAGATACCCTCTTGATCAATGGTAGAAGGTGGTCATGTAGTTTGTGACAAAGATACTTCTTGCTGAGTACAAGATTTCATACTTACACAAGACTCTTTAGATTGTAAGATTTTGTTCCCTCCTTTATACGGGGGTGTAAAATCTTACATACTCAAATCTTTAGTGTTTTGCAAAATAGAATTTGCATTAAGCGAAGATTTCTTTGTATGTTTCATTTCTAGAAAAGGATAACTTTCAAGATTACTAGTGTCAATAAGTTTAGGATGTACTACTGTTAAAGTTGGCTTAGAGGAATCTTGTGTGATAGTGTTGATGTTGAGTGAAGGCTTGGTGATTTCTATCAAAGGACAATAACCAAGACCGTGAGTTGTTTCTTGCATGTTAGGTTCGATGGGGACATGAATACCTTGTTCTCTAGCACCACATACTTTTCCACTATATCCAAGTTTTTTCATAAGCTCGTAACCTTTTCCATAAATCATTCTAATTGCTTTTGGATTGGGTGGTTGTTTGTTGTTAAGTTTGTCAAAGTTTCTTGTGTAAGTTGCTTCTTTGTCTAAATTCGTTGAGGTGGATGCTTTCAAATGGTCTTCTACATTTTGTGCTGACATGACTACTATTTTGTTTCCTTTGTTGGTGTCTTTTTTAATGATCTTTTATTCTCCCATGTATGTAGGTTCAAAATCCAAGGAACCCCAATCATCTCCTAATAGCTTAGTGACTTCTTCAATGTGTTTTTCATTGTCTTTTTGCTGCACAGGTTCTACTTGTGTGGTTGGTGTGAATGTTGTCAAGGGATTATCTTCCTTTTTCACTAGTTGTAAGACACTATAAGGCTTAGGATCAGCATCAAGTGTGTACACTTTGTTGTTGTAAATGTATTTCATTTCATGATGAAGAGTAGAAGGAAATCCATGGTTTTCCCAAGAGAAGATTACATGAAATTTCATGAGGCATAACATGGATTGGTGTATCCAATGTGACCTTCCCAGCCATAAGAGGTAAAATGATCACCCCAAGCATTTTATTTATTTGACATTGTCAGATCCCTTAAGAGATGAAGAATCAGGTTGAATGTTTGATTTATCAATGCCAAGCCTATCCAGAAGGCTCACACTACACACATTAAGGGTAGAGATGGTATCAACAAGAGTTCTCTTTATCCCTTTTCATTTGTATTGAGCTATGATCATGAAAGCATCATTTTGTTTTTGCACTTCCAAAGAGGGGAGTTCACTTTGGTGGAAAACAATGTCAGCATTTATTCCTTGTATCATGGTTGTGATGTCATTTGGTTGCACATTAGAAGGGACATAAACTTGTTGCAAGGATTCTTGAACTATGTTGTGATAGTGAGAGGAGTCTTGAATAAGGTCTCATAATGATATCTTAGTAGGAGTATTCTTAAGTTGCTCAACAAGATCATACTCCTTTCAACTTGGTAAGATAGGGTTAGGTAGGATAGTATTAGGAAAAGGTAAGGGTGTTGGGGTTTGTTGTGGTGGTTGTGGATAGTTTCTAGTGTTATATGTAATGAGCAACAATATTATGATGTAGTTGCTATAAAACATTATTCTTAGGTGGGTAAAGGATAAGTTTAGGTTTATTTTGAGTTGGTGGTTTGTTTGAAGGGGGGTAAAGGATGAGTTCAGGTTGAACAATATTAACATCCCTTGGTGAATTAGACTTTAACATGGTCTCTTCATCCTCTTCTAAGGGCATAATATCATTATTGTCAATGTTATCCTTGTCTTTCATCATGATATCCTCCCTAGGAGGAGAGTTTTTAGGAGAACTACAAACCACATGTTTTTGACATTCGAGGGTTGGTTCTTTTAAAATGACTTCATCATGTAAGTAGGGGAATGATCAATGATGGGATTATCAATACTGGAATGATTAGGAGAAGGTTCTATTTGATTTTCCTTTGTCTCTAAGGTCTCATTCTCTTGTTCCATATTATCTACCCTAGTAGGAGAGCATGTAATATGTTCATCCTAGGTTGAAGTTTTTAAAGTAGCTTCATCACAAGTGGGGAAGGCATAAAGAGAAGGACCGCTATGATTTTAAAATAGATTAACCCAAATGGTAGGAGTATTAGGGAAGGGACGATCATGTTTCTCATGATTCTTAATATGTATATCTTCTAACACCAACCTATCCTCTTTGCATCAAAGAGGGATATTAAGAGATAGGCAATTTTGATTGTCGTGGCTATGGAGACTAGGTAAGGTGATGTTTAGAAATGTTTTTTTATAATATCATGTTCTTGTTTTCCAATATCCTCCAAAGGGGAATGATGAGAGAGACAATCAAGACCCTCAATGCTTGTAGCTTCCTTCACCAAGATACCTTCATCACTAATAGGAGACGTATCAGGAGAAGAACAAGTATGATTGTTATGATTGTATGCACTACCATTCTCACCAATGGGTAATGTAATATTAGGCTTTGTGTCAATGGTTTGATGATGAACATGTTTTTTAATGACCTCATTGTTGTAGTCAAGATTGAACTCATAAGAGGGAATGTTGTATTTATGTAATCCATTTTTAACCAAATCAAAGCCACGTCTCTTGAAAGTAAACATGCTATCATGGAAAAGTAAAGAAAGTGCAATGCAGTGACTTAAAGTGAAATGTTCAAATGTAATTTTCAAATGTGAAACAAAGTAATTTTATTCTTGTATTATGCAGCAACCTGTAAGATGAAATATTGTAAATGCAAATTTGAAATTAAGCAATGCATGAAATGAGCTAATTTAATCTAGATCTAATGAAATGCATGTAATAGAAACTCATCCAACTGGTACATATAGGTAATGGCAGCAACCAAAAGTGTAGACACAAGGTTTTTAGTGTTGTGAAAGGCAGTTTTAGTGGTGGAAAGGGACTAAGTCGCCCAAGGTGAAGAATGAGTCCCAGTGGGGATTTTTCTTAGAATTAAAAAAAAAAAATTGATTAATTTTTATGTTTTTTGTGCTGTATGATGTAGACCTAAGATGCAAATGCAAAATTTTAGAGATTTTTTACGATTTGAGATGCCAAAAATGCAACCTATATGCACTTTCACTAATGTAAAATGTGAAACCCTAGAATGCAACTTGACTAATGAAAAATGAAATGCAAGCTAAATCTAGGATAATTATGGACTCCGGATCAGAAAAGAAGGTATTTGAAAGTTGGTTTCACCAAAATGTAATGAATTTTTTTGTCACCTCTTTCACCTCTAGGGTTTTGTACCTAAAGAGAGAGAAAAAGATCAACAATTCATTCAAGAACAAACCCTTGAGATTCCAATGCAAATGTGATTGAAATATGTCAAAGGGGAATTTCCTAGATGCAAATAATTGATAAAAGAGATTGATTATTAATGAAAAACTAAGAAAATGTAAAGTGTTTGAAAACAAAATGTGATATGCAAACATATACTAAATGACCTAGAAATGACCATGAAGCAAAATAGAAAACTGTAAAATTGAATGTGTGTGCACCTGGAAACTTGTGGAGGCTAGAATGGAGACTAAAAATTCTATCAATTTTGAAATTTTGACCTACTCGGACTCATACGCCATTCTAGGCAACTTAGTCCCAAATCTAGAAAACTGCATTGAAACTGGTTTTAGCCAAATGGGTATCTAAATCTATAGAAATTTTTGACAAACATGAACATTGGGACTAAGTCGCCATTGATGGTCACTTAGTCCACTTTTTCTTCTCTAAAAACCCAACAGTGGAAACGAAAGCTCTTAGTCTGCACTTTCTATTCCTCAAGCTATCTGGATCTAAGACTACCAAATTCGGGCTTGTAAGTGACTTTTTGTGGGCATTTTGACCTATCCAACAAGGAGATGTCTTCAACAAATTTTCAACCTATTCTTCAATGATTCCTAATCCTTCAAAGTACCTAAATCTGCAAATATACAAAGAAAGAAAGAGAAATGTTGAATGTTAGGTAATGGGGGTTTTCCTTGGTCAAACCCACTTTAGGTAATTAAACCAAATTAAGAAATAAGATGAAGCATGAACATGAAATAATGGAATTAGTACCTTTCCATTATAATAAATCTTGAATTTTTGCAATAATGGATGAAGAATCTACCCTTGAATGCCATAGGAAGCTATCTTGATGAATTAGAATACTAAAACCCTAGCTTGCTTGACTTGAGATGGATAATGAATGATGAATGAGTAATGAATGAATTAATGATTTAGGGTTTGAAAGCTTGTTTATATAGGAAATCCATCTAAAATTTCTATTAATTTGATCCCCAAGGCCAGCGTGAAAGCAAATTAAACTTGGGTATATGGAGGATCATCATGGAAAAAACAGGCCCTTAAGTGGCGAAAAATTTAGAAAAATCAGAGTTAGGAAACTTGATGTAAAAATTTGAATAAGTTATCTATATTATTTCAAAAATATGTAAGAATATAATTTGTAGTAAATTGAATGTAGTTTCTAAAATACTAGGTTTATTTAAAAAAATAAAAATCTATTTGGTGAAAATTTGAAATTTCAATGCAGTAGTACTTCAATTTCAGGGAAAAAATAAGAAGTAGGTGTCTATCTGAACTCCCTAACCACAATAAAATGATAGTAATTTTTTATAATATTTTAGACATAAGTAAAGAACTCATGTCCCGATGTGATGCATATTTTTTATTATTTTTTTTTCAAGTAAATAATTAATTATGATTTTTTTATTACAACTTTTAAAAAATATAAAATACGTATGTCTGACCACCTTAACTTGGTCAAAACTTCATGAAATTCTTTTTTTTAATCCTATAGTATGTGAAGCATAGAATTTGATGCATGTTTCGGATTAAAAAAATGTGATACCATTTGAAAGCTATAGATATTTTTCAATCAACCTATCAATCAAAACTTTAGTCATAATTCAAATAGAAAATGGATAATAATTATTTATTAAATTCAAAGTAAAGCATAATTTATATTGGTGGAAAGTTGAGAATCTCCTTTACAAACCATTTTTTTTATTATCAATTTTGGGTAAAAAAAATTTGTCAACCACATACCCATCATATTGCCACTTTTTGGCCCAGCATGATCTTGCACATGCCCACTTAAAACCCAATTTTTCCTCCTCAAACCTCAAAAATATCCCAAATGGGACTAAGTCACCAAGTTGGGCAACTTAGTCCCACCTAGATGGGACTCATTGACCCAGATGGGTGACTTAGTCCGATAGGAGCTCTTTTGCCAGCTGGATTGTCGATAAGTGAAGAATTTTAGTTTTTATGTTGTTCTTGTTGGGTCTTTGATAATTTAAATAAGCCTCGAGATGCACAATATGGGGTCATAAGGGCCTATTAATGATGTAAAGGGTAATTAAGGGTATGGACACAATGTTCAATGTGAAAGTGTGATTAAATACACTTTACAACATTAAAATGAGGTCCACATAGCCTAGAATGGCACAACATCCAATGTGAATGTGTAAAACACATTACAACACTAGATTAAAACTAAGTTTAACTTACAATCCTTATAGATTAATGTGAGAATATGTTTATAATGTTGAATTAAGGGAATAAATAGGTCCATTAGACTTAGATACTTAATAAAAGTCTACAAAAGTGTGAAAGTATTTTACAACACTTTACAACACCTTTACAAGACATCAATAAATATATTTTATTCAATTTGCAAAGATCCAAGACCTAATGTCCAGATGTGTAAAAAAACTCACAACTTTAAATCAAGGTATCATTAAGTCTAATTTATCATTAATTATTCCCAAATCAAGCAAGTTTCCTTTTTTCTATGTTACATGTGCAAAGTTCTACATAGGAGTACTAATGTTCCTATAGCATTGAAACCAATTGAACAAATATTCAAGATGATTATAGATGAATTTCAGTATATACGTGCAGAGGAAAAAAGGATTAAGACATGAATGGATTGTTTTGATACTCTAATGTACTGGTATATACTATAAATATCAAAATATGATGAACAACTTAGAAACCTTGAAGAGTGGAAAAGGGAGTTTGGTTAGATTGTTCATAAGTGTGTTACTCACATACAAAATGATGGTGACATTAATCTTCATAGGTTTAATTTGATTATGAATGGATTAATTGCTTTCGATGCTAGGTATTTGAAATTTGGTATTGATGTGAAGGTGTTGTTAGATAGTCGATGGTAGGTTCATCTTGCAAATATACCAAGGATTCAAGAATACAAATGGCCATCAGATTTCACAATATATCAATGGGAGGAGAAGTATCTAGCTTATGAGGATTAGGTCACTGGATGAGAGCATTTTGACATCTATCAGAGAGATGAAGGATTTTCCAAATCAATGATCACGAGCCTTCTATGATAATTAATGGATGATTCATAACATTTGAATGTCTTAAATTTTGTATGTTTCTTTAATTATGTTAATCAAACAAATAGTTATTGAAGAGGTGTTGTTTTTGAAACTTTGCCTCATTTTGTAAAAGGCGTGTAGTTTGTTGCTTCCCGAATAAAAGGGGAAACCAAGGCTTGATTTTGAGATCATCATTATTGACACTAACTAGTAGTAGTAAATAGGGTACATTAGTATTGCATATTCCATCCATCCATTTCCCTATCTCAGAGAATTTTATTGTTAATGTACATCTTTTGAAGCAATATAATGGAGAAGACTATTTATAATTGGTGATTTACTTCTAGTGTTTAATTATTGTGTTGATATTCATTATTTTGTGTTGCTATGCTGTCTCCAAAGTGGTTATCTTAAATTATTCAAATTTATATAATTTTTTAGGACACATTTGCTATTGTTGCGTGATCATTTTGATTGCGTTCTAGTTGGAGTGAATTAAAAATCCTTTCAATAGGTCCTTGCTAGGAATTAAAATCCATTTGAAGTGGTTATTCTGATTGGTTTCTTTCAAGCTAAGAATTAAAAATCCTTTCATGCTATCACAATAATTTTGGAGGATAACACTGGGAATTATAAAGAAGAGTATAGTTACCAACTAACCTACACATTTGTACAAGGTGCAAACATCTAAAAGTGCCCTACACTTAGAGTTAAGCTAAGGATTAAATCTACCTATCTTACATATCTATCTCCATCACCATCATCCACCCCTCAACTCCATTCACCCAATAGATTTAGGCACTAGTCAAGCTTAAAAAAATTTATACAAATTTTACTTATACACTACATTCTCAAAACATCTACAATAGGAATTAGTCACTATCCTTGCATCTACTTCACACCCACATGCCATTGTGAGTAGATTTCCCAAATTGAGGTCCATTTTAGACTTTCAAATCTTCCTTATCATTCAGGTAACCTGCCTAGGTCTACCAGAGCCTAAAGAGCAGGGGTTGTCAACCAAATTCAACCCGTTTGTTAGCCAAAAACATATTAAGAGATTGGCACCCTCTTAAGGTTAAAAGCCTATGTTTTTGAGACCTAACAGTATACACAATATTTATGTTTATTTTTTATTAAGTTTCTATACCTGTTAAATATCTGTAAAAAAAATTCATTATCCTCCTCTCAAGATTAGTGTAGAAATTTGTTCCACTACCTTAGCATCCTTACATTGTGTCCTTGAAGATTTTATTAATAGTGAAATTAGATTGAGAGGTAGATGTATTTACAACAATCACTTTCATGTGTCAGAGGATGTAATAAGAAACCTAAACACATATGATGAGGTGAGGAAGGGAAAGAAAGATTGGATCCAGATGAATCAATTTGAGAAGAGATTACAGGTGAACCCTACTAAGTGATCCCTTTCTCTAGATATAAAAATTCCTTGGAGAAGGTAGAAAAATGTTGTCTTCCTATGAGGATGGGAGTTTATGAGAATTGTCACCTTGGCAAAGGAAGATCCTAAGAAGGGAGGAACAACTAGAACAATTGTAAGCTCATCTTGTTGAGTCTTCAGCCCCTATTGCCTCAATTCAGCCTATGCAAATCGATGACCAACCAATGGTCCATCCATTAGTTGAGTATTTAGAGAAATTTGGAGATAGGGAAAAAATGGATAAATAGTCTATAGAACATGTTCCTAGTGATGAGGAGGTCAACCAATGATTCCCATCCCCACATGTTAGAGAAGAAGAAGATCATGTACCTAAGAATAGGCTAATTACTAATGTGTATGATGAAAAACATGTACCTAATGACAAAAGCTACAAAGCATGCTATGAATTTATGGATGATGATTCATTCATCAGTGAAAGGTAGAAAATTGTAGCTTTTCTAGGGTTTAGGACCTAGAATGACAATCTTCACTCTCTTATTCAAGAACAAACCCTAGAGATCTCAATGCAGAGGAGAAAGAGATCTTGCAATAGGGTTGTCCTAGGGGTTGAATATAAACTAATGAGGGGTTAACCACCAAGTAAGAACTTGGAAAGACAAATGCAATACAAGTTGTAATAATAAACCCTAATATGATGCAATGACTTATCTAATGACCTAGAAAAGTAAATGAAACAAAAAAAAATCTATAAGAAGGACTGTGTGCACCTAAGAACCTAAAGATGACTTATTAAAGCTCTGAAATGCTAGAATATCTAACTTTTTGACCTACTGAGACCCATTTTCCAAATTGGGCAAATTAGTCCTAGATCTGGATTTCTTAATAGGAACCAATTTTGGGGAAAAGGGTTTTTGAATCTGCAAACAATTTTGGAAAACACGTGTAATGGAACTAATTCACTACTTCTAGCGAATTAGTCCTATTCTGCTTTTTCAAGAATTTAGAGTTTAGATATATGCTCCAATCTCTTCCCTTTCCTTTGAAAATTATTTCTAAATCTAATTCTAAGAAAATACCTACAAAATACAACATAAACTTGATTTGCTAATGGGGGTTTTTCCTCAGTCAAACCCCTAGTTTGGTACTTAAACCCTTATAGTGTAAGAGAGGGTGACCAACCACATTCAAGGCTCCAGGTCATGAAAAGACAAGAGTGGAAGGTTTCCCTAACTTACCTCAACTTAAAGGAATGTTAGGAGATGAGGGACAAGAATGATGAGGACTATAAGGTCCTTCAATCACTCTACAAACCCAAAATTTAGAACAGGGCTAGGCAAGCAGGTTTTTGAGTTCCACACTATGCCTCAGGTATCTCTTTGGTCAAGGATGAAAGTGTGTTTCTGGGACAATAGTGCGACATCTAGCATCTCTCAGGTGCGCTGGCATTCGTACAGCCAAAGGACTAAAAAGATAAGGTGAAAAAATAGAAAACAAACTAACGGCCTAGCTAATGGTTTTTAAGAGAACAAAACAATAGTATGAAATAAGAATTAATAAATGAATGTGGTAGAGCAAGTAGATTAAAGCTAGGGTGACAAGAATGATTCACAAAAGAGCTTGTTCGCCAGTTAGCTCCAATAAGCATGTCTAACATCCACCTACACACAAGAAAGGAAAATTATTGGGGGGATGTATAGGGGCCTACCTTAGTTAGACCCTCGTTTTGGTGTTCCACCTCCATGGAAAACCAAGATAGCAACTATAGAAAAAAATGTGATAAAGGAAGAAATGAAAGTAAAGAACACAATAACACTTCAAAATAGTATTATGCTACTCAAATAAATCATAGAGGAGAGGAGTAGAAAGCTTACCACCTCCACCAAGAGCTCACTAGCTAATGGAGGAGAAAATGAGAGGACTCAAGCCCCTGCTGCAATGGTGTTTTCTCCACATTTTCTCTATAGAGTTGATTAAGTTTTTTTGATGCTGCTATGGAGTGCAATGTGTTTCTTGAAGGCTGAGAATGCAAGAAGTGAATGATAGAATTGCTAGAGAGATCAAGTTGATTACTTAGAAGGATGTGTAGAAGATGAAATGCTTGAAGAATGAGTGAATTTGAAGGGAGAATGAGAAAAATGGCCATATTCAGGTTGGTTGGTCAAAGAGGGGCATTACAAATCAACCCCAATGGGAAGTGTAATGACTCTACAAGCTTCAAATGTAGAAATCCATTAGGGACGTAAGCACACCCCATGGAAATTTGCATGTCGCATGGGCATCCTCGATAGAAATTGTTCTATCGATGAACAAAACAGATGCAAAGTTGAACAAAGGCAGCGGGATAATGTGGATTTTCACCTTCAAATTTGGTTTTCTAATGTGAGGAAGTGTAAAAGGGGAATTTGTGTAAGGGGTAAAAAATTTCTCCTATACATTTTTCCTCCACTTTAGCAAGCATGAATACTGATGAGTGCTTTGGTCAAGTAGATTGGAGAAGTAATAGAGTTAGAAATGTATACCTGAACCGTTGAGGAAGCAGACCACAATCTAGCAAACTGGAGAGCACAAGATAAGAAAAAGACTTTGATGGAACCCTCAAAAGAAAAAAAAATTTGGTTCCATGTTAAAACCCTTATTGCACCAGGACATGGGGTTACTAACTGCAAAATCTTAAAATATTCTTTGAAGCTATTGAATCCTTGTTACCTGTTGTCAGTTATTTTAAGGTATTTTTAGTCATTCACTGTCACTAGGTAACCAACCCTTCCACCCTAGGTTTAGACCATTTTATTTCATAAAATCGGGTAAAGATTTTGAGCCCTTTTTGACTTTTCATTTTACAACCTAGAGGCATTCAAGTTATTTTTGTCCTAGGAAGTCCCCTTCATAAAAAAAACTTGTGAGCACGTGCCTAAAACTCTTACTTAAGTCCCAATGACCTTTATAACTTATCGCTCATCATTGGTTTGGTCATAAGTTTAAACTATGTAATAACAATCAGTGATGGGAAATATTTTCTTTTGATATCGCTCATCACTAATGGCATCCAATCCTTCAACTTTGAAACAACGATGAGTGAGGTTCTTGGTTTTATGCTCTTATCACTCATCACTGACAGCCATTGAAAAGAACATTTGTAATAGCGATGAGGGATATGTTGTCACACCATATGATCACAGATATGTTGTAAAATGTTGTTTTCACATTATCAATATGTGAGGGAACTTATAAATAATGTAAACCATTCATCAGTAATTGCTTGCACCATATATGAGGAGAATTAGTAATAAATGAAGGCCTTATCACTCATTGCAGTTTTGTTTTTGAACTTGAATTCTAAAGTGGTGATGAGTGATGGGTAATTTCTAAAAGGGTTTTCTCTCTCACTAAAATGATATGATCATATGAGTGATGTCTTTATGGTGTTCTATGCAGGTTGTATGTGTCCAAATATGAGCTGACATTACATCTCCCATCATGGATAGAGTTTTAAGGGAAACTTTTGAATCAACGATGTGTGATGGAGGAATAAAGATGACCGAAAGTTAGGCCATTAGATCAAGGGCTAAAGGACATCGTTGGGATATTTGCATCGCTAATAGAATAGGATAGAGAAAAACTAAATCAGCGACAAGTGATGATCACTACATGGAATGAGCTACGTGGCATATTTTTAAGATTCAGCATAAAGCAAGGGAAAAGCAGTAAGAAATTGAAGACCATTGATAAAGTTTTAAAGCAAGATAATCCAATGGACTGAAGATCACCACACAAATTCTTACATCAGAGGTCAGGATCAACGATGAAGTGATGAAGTGTGTAAAGAAAGTTTCCCTCTAAATTAAACTTGTCTTGTGTACTTCACCAGTATTAATGAAAGCACGAATTAGGTTGGCGATACATTTTGATTGACAAATCGCAACGTCTGAGTAGGCATTACAATTTCCCATGGATGAAGTTTTAATTGATTTAAAGAAAAAGCAATGGTTTAGATTCAATCTTGAGCTATAAGTTACCAACTTGCTTGCATGAGGAAATTTTATGTCATTAATCTTGCATGCTTCAAATTGTCTATTTAATATTGATCACTTGAGTAAATTTTTGTGTCATGATTCATTTTTCAATGAATGAGGGTCGACAGTTGATAAGGAAGTGTGTGAGGACTGAATTTTCTTGACAAGTGTGTAGATATTCTAAGGTAAGTGGGTTTCTCATGATGATTCAAAAAACTGAGGGGTTGTGTTTGTTTGAGCCTAAAGAAGGTCTTGAAAATAAATTTGAAATGCATGGAGTGCCTAATATGCCAAAAGGAATAGAAGGAACTAGGAAATTCAAGGAGTATAATGCCAAGGAAAATTACTATCTAGAAGAGCAAATAGTTTCAGAAGAATTATTGAAACACAGAGAGAAGAGGACGATAAAATATAATAAGAGGGAATGGATGGAGAATGATTGTTTCAATGCCATTCCGAAGAAATGCAATTCTCTGTGTAAGGTTTCTAATGGTCCTTCAGATAGTGAGGGAGACACTAATCTAGAGGGAAATTATTATTTCCTCTCCCTGGTATTATCAAGGAATCCTGAGGAAGTGGTGGTGATAGTTTCTTCAATCCCACCATGAACAAAACATGGGTGAATGTACTCTGAGGTTAGAAACTTAGGGTGATGATTGTGCCTTGTTTTTGTTTTTGATGATACCATTCCTTTTCTATTAGGAATTTCCTATTCAACATTCATGTGATTTCTTATTTCATGTGCTGAGGTGGAATAATTTCAGGCTGGCATGGAGGAGAAGTATCAGAATAGATAACCTTGGCAAAATGTATATTGTGTCTGGACAATATACAACTTTTTGTTGGAGCTTCTATTGGAGAATCTTCTTTGGTCATCAAGGATGAGGATTCAACATGGTTACAAAAAACGTTTCCATTCGGGGAGCTGGCGTGTCTTCATTCAAGGAAAATGGAAAGTGGTCTTTTACTCTTCCATTTTCCTAAAAATGATTGCATGCGATAAACTAGGAATATCTCGAATTCTAGTAGAAATGAAATGTAAATGTAATTAGGCTTGATTCTTGTTGCTCCCTTATTCTATAAAAGGGATTTTAGGGCTTATTACAAGGGTTGAAAAATTAGGAGTCTTAATAGATTTCTAGGAAAAGACAGTTTATAAAAAGAAATAAGAATAGAATTCTGAAGTAGACCAGTAGTTTTGTCTTTGATAGGAAGTCATGTATGTAATGGTATTAAATGAGTTCTATAGAAATTATTGATCTCAAAATAAAATATCAATCAAGGAAGTGATACTCTCCTATGTATGTTCATTCAAAGTTATGAATGAGAAAAACTAATGGTATTGTCATTTGTCTTCAAATGTTTTATTTGAATGTATTATTTTGTTTTCAGCTTTAATTCAAGGAATTAATTAAATTGCTTGAAATAGGGTTATAAAATTTGTGGGAGATGGCTTAGGATTACTAAGAAGTTGTTGTTTTCTTGCACAAAGATTTTTCGTAAATGCAAATCACTAGGAAAATAGTTTGTTCCTCTCCTAAACAATTAATTTGTATATTACTGATCCTCTTGCATATTTGACTCCACTTCTCCAATTGATCAAGCACTAGTCATTTGATCAAAAAATATTGCACAAGGTGAACCAATAATTTTCCTAGCTCTAGACATCTGAGAAGATAATATTTAAATAGAAAAATATCTCTAGGGGTAGTGGAATTATTTTCAATTCCTAGCAGATGGAAAATCCTACATTGAAAATCTTCCAAATCTTCAATGAAATTGATTTCATTTGCAATAGAAGGAATTGATCTATGTATAAAATGTTTCACTGATTGATTATATTACACGAAAAACACAATTGGGATCACCCTCCTAGGTTTCACAAAGCTTGAAGTGAAGGAGTACAGATTTAAAATTCCTATGCTTGTTGTGTTGGCCACTAACCTAATAGTTCTTCATTATAGGAGTTGGCTACTTCTTAGAAGATTGTGCAGTTCTACTGGAAAAATCACCAACAGACTTCATAGTCCCACATAACTATGAAGCTGAAGAATGAAAGTGTCTTATAGGCCCATGAACCTATAAGGAGGAAACCCCCAAGATCTCTCACATGAAGGAATCCCTAAGAAGTAAGCGCCTCATAGGCTCGCAAACCTGCAAGGAAGGTGTCCCCCAAGATCTCTCACATGAAGGAAACCTAGAAAAGTGCCTTATAGACCCACAGACCTACAAGGAAGCATCACCCAAGATCTCTCACATGGAGGAAGCTGGGAAAGTTCCCTACATACCCACAAACCTATAGGGAAGGTGTCATTCAAGATCTCTCACATGAAGGAAACCCAAGAGAAAGCACCCTACAGATCTAAAGACCTACAGGGGAGTCACCCATAAGATCTCTCGCATGAAGGAAGCTCAAAAGAAGAACCCTATAGGCCCACAGACTTGTAGGGAGGTATCCCCCAAGATCTCTCACATGGAGGAACCCAAAGGAATCAGAATTCGTAGAGTCCAAAAGCGGCTTCATAGGTGCACCCGTAAAGAGACATCTTTACCTATAGATAGAACATGTTAGAAAGTGGCCAAACATACAAGTAAGTGGATAGTCGCATAGACCATCAACAAGTTGGAAAAATTTCAAAGGGATCCCTTGGGAACCCATCATGAAGAAGGGGTCCACTCAAGGGATGCACTATTCAAAAGTACAGAAGAGATGTTTTTCTTTCTTGAATTGATTCATCACCAAGGAATCCTTTTGAAAGATGTTCACTTCATCAAGGAATTCAAAATGAAGAATATGCCCCCATGCGAGGGGAAGATCAAAGTTGTTCCCACTTTGGAGGGAGGTTCTCTAGTTCTTTCTTTACAAACCCATGATGAAGGAAACATGTTCCATTAGGGTTTCAAGTTGAGAATGTTATTCTTGAAAAGGAGTTTGTGAAGATTCTTGAGAAAATATTCGTTGGAAATGAATGCATTTTCTAAAAATCAAAATGTTGTAGAAGTGGCATTGTCACACATGAGAGAGAAAAATCAAACAAAGAAGAGAGAAAGATAAAGGAAAAGCAAAAGAGAAAAGGAAACACAAACAAAGGGCATAGGGGTAGCCTAATATTTCAGGGTCAGAACTACTCATATATATATATATATATATATATATATATATATATATATGTATAGTAATAGTATATAAAATGAACTATCATCAACCCCCTACTATATCAGACCATGTGAAGAATGCACGAGAAGAAAAAGTAAAAATAAAAAATTGGGTGAACATGGAAGGGAAACCTAAATTCCCCCAACACTTTGCATCGTACCCAATTTATCAAAAATCAAGTGACAAACATGGAAGAATGATGATACAAATAGAAGAAGGTTTATGACACAGAAACCACACTTGTATCCAATCACCAATAGGGTTGATGATGGTCAACTAGACACACAGAAAAATCATGGGGGAACACATCACAACACACACACACATCTAATCTAAAGATAAAAAAGAGACCTCCCCCTAACACTGATCAACCAAGAGGTCATCCATTTCCTACTCTAGATCATTGTAGTGGGAAGGAGGATGAGCCTACAGTGGTGGGTTGTTAAGAGGAGGAGCATCTTACCCTCCCACAACAAGGGCTAATGAAGAGGGTCCCAAAAGGTCCTCTCCACCAAGCTCTTGTGGAGCTAAATTCAAAAATTTCACAAAGATCACTGACAAGGTCGGAACCTCATCTAGAGAGTTAAACATGCACTTAATAGGAGTGACATGTTGCACCTCAATGGATACATAAGATTGTGCCTGAGATTCATTGCTAGGCTCAATGAGTGATTTAAGAGCAATGACAAACTTAGGAGAAGCTGAGACTGGTTCCATCACTAGAAAAGAACAAGTCAGCACAAGACCACCTTTTGTAGAAGGTGGACTCCTCTTACGTCCTTTTTTTCTAGAAGGACCACTCTCTACCTTTTACTTCATCAGAGGATGTGAACTCCCCACGGACGAGGCAAGAAGTGTAGAGGAAGAGGAGGAGAGAACCACATTAGATACAACTGAAGTGTTAGAAATATCTATGGGTTTCGAGAAATGTGGGACATCTGGAAGGGACATCAATAGAGGAAGCACCACCGAAGGAGCAATGAACACCTACACCTTTTTAGGGTCAGGCGCATTCGCACTTGCAGGAGAAGCCAAAAGTGATACAGAGTTGGTTTGAATGGAAGCAGAGGGGAGGAGAGAGGAGGACATGGAAGGAGGCCTTGATACAGGGGTGGTTGTCTCCTCTTCCTTCCTCTGTAAGACAACCTACTCAGCCAAGATAACCTTTCGCCGATGCTTGCACTTAAGCATAAGGCAGTTTCTATGACTCTTTAAACTAGAGGCTGAAGGTTGCAAAGGAACTGAAGGCTCCTACATAGCCATGGGAGTGTCCGGTATAACAATTTTTGGTGGAGGAACAGACTCCTAAATGGGAGTAGGAGGATAAAGTTGAGAAGTAGTGAGAGGAGTCAACTCAAGTTCCTCAGCAGGGAGCCTCTTCATGTCTACTACTTTGGGAGTAGGAGCGATAGGAGACTGTGGAGGTCGAGACATAGAGGACTCTCCATGGGGACCTTTTTGCTCTACTATACACGTAGTACCAAGGTCCAAGTTGTTTAGTAGGGAGGTATGATACCTTGATCTTGGTTCTACACCAAGGAGGGATCATCAGACTAAACGGGTAAAATCCAGGCTTTCTCATCCAATACTCCTCCTAGGAGAGGGGATTTGATGAGTCATCTTGAGAGGAGGCAACCAATTTTTGTGGTACAGGAAGAGCCAATTTTGGTTTTCCCTTGCCCCCAATCTTATACTTTACATAACTCTTGTAAAGTATGTCCATTCTTAAAGGAAGTGGACCAACTAGGATGGGCCATAAATTGTCTAATGAATATCCCCCAAGGGACACCAAAAGGCTGGTATCCAGTGTGATGCACTACATGCACAACACCTTCATGAGAGAACTTTAAACATTTGTGAATAATGGAGGTGATCCCATTCATAGAAGCTAGCCAAGGTATGCCTAGCTTCATCTTGAATAGATCCGACTATGGAATAACATTGAAAACCATGTCAACACCTCTAGGTCTAACTAGGATGGACAAAGTTATCAATCCATATGGTTTCAAACAAAGACCATCATGTGTATAGATGGTGGATTTTGTTTCTTCGTATTATTTTCTATGTAATGAGTCAAGCCACAACATCTGTGATAACATTCACTCAACTTGCAGGGTCTACTAAGACTCTTGGAACAAGGTTACCATTGAGGTGAGCGGGAATATAGAGAGGAAAGGGCTTATTGTTTAAGGGTAAGTACTATGAAGTGAATGTCACATCCAAAGAATTGGTCGCAGGCTATGCAGTAGAAGTAATCATGACCATATTAACATAGGCCTCGGGCTGAGTGATAGAATCGGTGGGATTGGTGGGATTGACAATCATGTTAGCAAAATGCAATGGAAACAGGTCTGTGTATATCTACAATTCACTATTTTCTTTTACCACCAATTTATTAATGTTTTGTTTTCTTCCATCGAGATGAATAGTATCATCCTTGATGTGATCTTGTCTCTCGTAATACATGAGCATGTAGCATTTGGTATCATGTCCATTAACTCGATGGTATTGACAGTAGGTACTTGCATCATACCAACTAGGGTTTGGTGAGATTATGATTTTATCCTTAAATTTTGCAAGATGGAAGAATAAGATTGGGCTAACTTTATAAATTTTTGGTTGCATTCGAGGCCATTGTCATCTTCAATAGCTACTACATTCACAATGGCTTTACCTTTCCCAGAGATTGACACGATGGAATTTCCTTCAAAATGGGAGTGTGAGGAGGATCCCCCAAACTAAACCACCACTTGCTAGTACACTCATAGAGCTGCTGCACACAAATGCACAAAAGAAGGGTATTTCATAAGGGAATATTTCTCCTGCCAAGGCCTTTGCAAGTTCCCTATGAATACCTTGTGCATGTCAGAATCGGGCATTAGATATGAGATTTGTGAGAAGAGTTCCTACTATCGCACTATGAAATCAATGATCTTTTCATTATCATCCTGTTTTCCTCAGACGAGATCCAAAAAGGTCATCTTCGGCCCCATGTTAGCTTGGAATTATCATAGAAATTGGTTTACAAGTTGGTCAAATGAGAAAATGGAATTATCAGGAAAGGAACAGTACCAATCAAATGTCATATCCTTGAGAGATCGAGGGAATAGTTTTTCCATCAACCCATCATGATGGAAGAAATTTGTGCACAAGGTGTTAAAGGTGGAAACATGTGTTTCTGGGTCCCCTTTTCCACTGTATTTCTCAAATTTAGGAATCTCTATTCCTTGAGGGAAGGAGATGTTTAGAATCATGACTGTCAATGGGATATGCTGGAAGAAGGGTTGTAAGATAGGCTAGGCAGAGGCTTGGGAGAGACTCGCTAACTAGCTCTACATCTTACACATATTCTGAAGAAGTGTTTATAATAGGGTCATTAGAAGATAGAGGGCCAGGTGAACCTCCTCTAGAACTGCCACTAGACCCAATGATGTGGCCACTATCGGAACCACCACCATAGCCACCGCCACTAGTAGGGCCTCTGCTAGAGTCACCTCTACTTCCAAAGCCACCATCATGACCTCCACTAGAACTACTTCCACCAACACCACCCCTAGTGCCGAAGCCACCACCACTACCAAAGACTCCACTACTCATCCCACCAAAACCTCCACCACTAGAGGTGATAGGAGGGGTGAAGCTAAAACCCAAGGGGATCTTGTTCACTTTGATAGTGTTAGATCCTTTAGAGGAAAAGGGGATGATGATTGAGGGTACGGTATCGGTCATGTATACAAACATAGGAGGCATTGACAGTCCTAGCTATCTCTCATGATCTTCAAAAGTGGCTCCTCATATAATATTAGGATTGCTTTGAGGAGCACATGCATCAGTCATACTATAGAGACTAGCCAAGAGTTCTATGCATGTTCGTTCTTTTCCCACTATATAGTTTAGTTTGTTGATAACCCGAGCGACCCTAGCCAACTTTGGGTCTCTTTCCAAATGATGTTCCAAGTCAACTGAGGATGGTGTAGGAGACACAGGAGGAGTGCAGATGTGATCGGTCTTTTCAAAGAATTTGACCTCGCCTCTTCACAACTGCTCTTGTATGGCGAGAACAACGGAAAATCCAGTAAAAGGGCCTATAGAGAAACTAGTAGTGACCTTCATCCTCTCCATCGAAAGGTTTCGTATACTTCTTCTAACAATATACCCAGAGGTTGTGGACTGGGTTGCAATGTTCATAAACCTTCACAACACTTAGGGGCACAACAATCACAAGGTATAAGGGAAAAGCCTCAACACCAACAAGTGGGAAAATGTTGGTTCACATTGGGTTCAACAAAAATGTAAGAGAGGGGGACCAACCATGTTCAAGGCCCCATGTCACGGAGAGCCAAGAGTGGAAGGCTTCCCTTAGTTATGTTAGCTTACAACAATTTTAGGAGATGAGGGACAAGAAAGATGAGGACTATAAGGTCCTTCAATCACTCTGCAAACCTAAAACTTAGAATGGGGCTAGGCGAGCCAGTTTTCAGGTTCCACATTGTGCCTTAAGTAGCTCTCTGCCCGAGGATGAAAGCATGGTTCTGAGATGACATCGTGGCACACTGGCATCTCTCAGGTGCACTAGCATCTGTATGACTAGAGAACCAAAAAGATAAGGTGAACCACTACAAAATAGACTAATCACCTAGCTAATGGTTTTTAAGAGAAACAAACAACACTATGAAATAAGAAAATATAAACGGATGTGGTAGAGCAAGTAGATTAAAGCTAGGGTGACAAATGATCTCACAAAAGAGATTTTTCATTAGAAGAATCATGTCCACCTACACAAAAGAAAGGAAAATTGTTGGGGGGCACTATAGTGGCCTGCATTAGTCAAACCCCCATTTTGGTGTTTCCACCTCCATAGACAACCAAGATAGCAACTGTAGAAATAAATGTGATAAAGGAAGAAATGAAAGTTAAGAACACAATAACAATTCAAAACAGTATTATGCTACTCAACCAAATCATAGAAATCTTACCACCTCCACCAAGAGCTCACTAGCTAATGGAGGAGAAAATAAGAGAACTCAAGCCCCTGCTACAATAGTGTTTGTTCCACACTTTCTCTACGGAGTTGATGGAGTGTTGTTGTTGCTGCTATGGAGTGCAAAGTGTTGCTTGAAGGTTGAGAGTGCAAGAAGTGAATGCTAGAACACTTGGAGAGATCAAGTTGAGTGCTTAGAAGGATGTGTAGAAGATGAAATGCATGAAGAATGAGTGAATTTTAAGGGAGAATGAAAAAAATGACCATATTCGGGTCGGTTGGTCGAAGAGGGGCCTTACAAATGGACACCAATGGGAAGTGTAATGCCTCTATAGGCTTGAGATGAAGGAAACCGTTAGGGACATAAGTGCACCGCATGTATGTATACATCCCACATAGGCATCCCTGACATAAATTATTCTGCTAATGTATAAAACAAACGCCAAGTCAAACAAAGGTAGCGAGTTGATGTGGATTTTCGCCTTCGAATTTGGTTTTCTAAGGTGAGGAAGTGTAAAAGGGGAATTTGTGTAAGGGGTGAAAATTCGCTCCTATACAGATAGAAACAATGAAACTCGAATGTAAATGTGAATGTACACCCTAGCCTTAAGTGTGTCTAAGACGAGGAAATTTAAAACATAATACAACCCTATATTAATGTGTAAGAATAAGATGCATGAATAAAAACATGAAGATGAATGACTCACTTTGAGAGACCTCTAATCACCCAAAAGGAGCCCTAATGATGCTTGTACCTTCCTTAGGCTAAATGTAGAGTGATAATAGAGGATGGAATCACTTATGAAACAAGTCATTAGGCTTTTCTTGATGGCTAGTTGCATCTCCCCAACCTAGATATTGGATGAGTCAGGAGCAAGGAAACCCTTAGATAAATGGAAAGTTGATTTTGGAGGTATTGTGCATTATATATATATATAGATAGATAAGATGGTAAATCTAACCTAGCCCTATGAAATGGTTCAATTGATGATTTGTTTAAATTGGAGGTGAATTTGGATAACTTTACTAAAGAGGCTAGAGAAATAACTAATGCAAGGTATAATGCACATAACAACAAAGTGAAAAAACTACTTGCATTCAATTGGCCTACTATAGAAGAATTCAATTATTGGCACGAGAAATATACTGAGTGAGCCAATTTTCAATTATTTTATGCTTTTCTATTGTGGTGGGACCAACTTTGTTGTCTTTTCTACTTATGTTGGCAGTTCTCAGGTTTTTAGAGAGCAAAGAAAGTGAAGAAAAAAGGAACATCATGTACAAGTACAGCCACTTTCAACTTTGAGCACTTTTTGAAAGGAAAAATAGATCTACAACTATGTACAACATCTTTTGTTGTATATGGGTGGTGCAGGGGCACCATGGAAGCTTAATCTTTTGCAAGTTTTAGGATCATGGATAATGTTAGGTCATTAGCTTTGTTTTCTTTTTTATCTTGAATAAGTTCCATTGAGACCATTTAAATGTAATTAGAGTGTTTTGGGGTCATGCGAGAAAATATTGTAAAAAGTTGTCAAGCAAGAAAATACAAAATTGCAATCTAGGTAGGTGAAGAGTCATTTTGTGGGGAAGTTTAAAAATAACTTATGTTTGGTTTGGGAATTTGGAAAGAGTTTAAATAGGCTTTGTGAACATTGATGAAGAGACTTTTTTACATTCAAAAGATCTGAACAAGAAAAGAAGACATTTTCCCTAAGTTTTCACTGGTTTTTCTATATTTTCTAAACTTTCCAAGCATTCTACAGACTCGTACTACAAAGTTGAGATTGAAGGTTTTTTGGATTGAATAAAGGATTGTATTAAGTTTTTTTTGGGCTTTGAGTGGATTGATTTCATAAGAAAATAAAGATTTTATTGCATTTCTTTTGAAACTACCTGTATATATTCAATTTTAAGGGTTGAGGGTTTAAGAATGCTTTAGCAAGCCATTCCATCTATTGTACATGTTGTGGCTCAATGGAATGGCCCAAGTAGGTAGGATTAGGTGTGTTTAGGGAGTCCATGTTGTTTTATGTTCAAGGGAGGTCTTTTGATGGCGTGGGCATGAAGCCCTAATTGTGAAAAATGGAGGTTTTGAGTGAAATTTAGTGGTTTTAGGTTGGAAATGGATGAAATCCATTGGGGCAGTAGTTTCTGAAGTTGTTTTAGGGATGTGTAGACATAATGAAACTTGTTTGAAGTGGTGGAAGAGTTACTAGTGGACTTGTTTTAGGAATGTGTAGACATAATGAAACTTGTTTTAGGAATGTGTAGACACAATGAAACTTGTTTGAAGTGGTGGAAGAGTTACTAGTGGACTGGAAATCATATTCTCATTAAAACCTCTTTGTAAAGGCATAAAATGAGGGTTTCTTCTTTTGGTTGCATAGTGTGTGTTCACTTGAAAAATAATTTTGAAATCAGAGGATTTGAAACCTAGTCTAAGAATTTTTGAAGGAATTTTGTGTTGGTGGCAACTATAAATGGGTGTTCCTTTGTAAAACTGACCTAATTGAAGGTTTGGGGTAGCGTACGATCCTTGTTTTGAAGGATTTGGTCCATAGTGACCATAGGTGGGTTCAAGGTATGTTTGAGTGGACAGTAACGGGTGCCTAAAAATGTGTGTGGATTGAGGGTTTTTTTTAGATAGATTGTGAGTTAAGATCAAAAAGAGCTGTTTGCACACCTACTAGGAAAGCAGTGCCATAGTGAATGAATTCAACCATGTGAGGGGTTTTTGGTTTCAATAGTGGTTGAAAACATCTAAAATAGAGTTGGATAGTTGAAGGAACTCCGTATGATTGCATCGGTTGGGAGTCAATGGGATATTCTACTCATGAGAAGTTGTACTAGTATTTTGTTATGTATAAGGTTGTAAAATTTTAAAGTGACACTAGGAAAAAGGCTCGAAGCTTTTTTCTCCCTTTTTTCTATAAAAGGAAATTCAAGGCCTTTTGCAAAGGATCTTGAAATTTTTCTAAAAAGAGCACATTTTGTACATAATTATGTATCTAGTCGAATTAAGTCTTGATAGGATATGTTGTAAATGTGATTGATAATTTTATATGTTCTGGCTAAGTTTTATGTCTAGTTCTAAGTGTTCGAGTTTTTGGATATCATTTCAGTTTTCAAGTCTTTGTTATCTTGTGTATCGATCTTTGGTCAGTTTTGTGAGCCTTGTCATCCTGCGACCCTATATACATAACTCATTTTCGTACCAACTTCACTTCCTTATAAATTATTTCTTTTAGGTTTCAGTCTTCTTGATAGTTGTCAAAACCCTTTTGTCTACAGCCCAATTTATTGAACTCTTTCATTTTGCAAAGGACTACTTTTACAATGGTCTTTTTTAAAAACAAGGTAGTTTTTTGGTGTTTTCAAGAACTTTCATAAGGACTGAAGTTGCTTTTCTAACCATGCTTGATCTTGAAAAAAGTTTAGCAACATCATCTAAGGTGAGGCTTATTAAGAAGGGATATGTTAATAAAGGACAATATTGTTAGGGCAAGCTAAAAAATTTGAACTTAGTTGATTACCGAGTATACTTTCAAAAGGAATTCAAATATCCAAATTTGTTGAGTGTACCAAGGTCACCCGATATTATGGCCAAGTGGCATATGTGTCAGACGTTAAATGCTACCAATACTATAGTAGATGAAATAAATGCTCGATCATGCAAAATTAAGTCATCATTTGTAACATAATCATTCTTCTTGGAAAGTGTAATCTCAAAACTTGAGAAGAATAGACATACAAGCAACACTCAAATAAATAGCTTGAGCAAGAATGAGTGACATGTTTTCCAGGTGAGTGGTATTTCTAAATTTTGCTATCATAATTGTTAATTTTCTTCCACATCATAGAAAAGTTGAATTTTCTTTGAATAGAACACCTAGGAAAATGAAATAAAAATATTTGGAGTATGAATATTTGGCTAGCCTAGATAGTTATTTTCAATAAATTTGTGATACAAGGTTAGGGCATATAAATTTAGGTGCTTTAAATGAAAGAATTCACAAACCAACTAGAAATCCAATTACTTAGAGAGTAGTAGAAAGTGGTCTCCTTGAAGCTACTACATTTCCAGTAGTGGTACAATGCACAAAATTGGTGTTAGAATGTATATCTTGTTATAATCCAGCGGTGAGAGAAATATGTATAGAAGAGAACAATCTCTTGGTTTCCCTTGATAGAGCTACAATAAGCGGTTGTTTTAGGCTGCTGCAAAGAGAAGTCTATTCTCATTTCAATTTTACCATATCCCAAGGTTTCAGAAAAGAAGGGGTACTATCAAAACTGCATTGCAAAGGAATGTTTTGGTCCCCCTAAGAAAGGAAAGTCACAACTTCCCAAGAAAATGCACAAGTCACATTTTAGGGAAGAAATCCCATACATTATTGTGCTATTACATGGGTAAGGGGAAATATGAATGCACATGATTTCAAAGAATGGATGTATTTCTTCATTCAAGTTATCTTTGGTGGAATCCAGTATCTAGATTGGTCCACTATAATTAGTGATCAATTGGATGATACGATGAGGATCTTTGTTATTAATAGATCATTTTTTATGCATGAGAATCCCTAGTTGTAAAGAAATCTCATGTCAACCAAAAAGAGTTCTTTTCTTACACTACATTCAATAGTAGTTTCAATATTTCATTCCTCAACTCACAAAGCAAGATATAGCATCTACAAATTGGAATCTATCACATATCCAAATCTCACATCATTTTCATTTGTCTACTGAAAGTTATCATCCACAAAATTTCATTGTGTTTACCAGTTAGTGCATTGAGGTTGACTTGGTCCAAATTTGTTATTGCATACCTATTCTAGATCATGCGAGGGCTTTATGGGACATCATACAAGCATCTTGGGTTGATGGGAACCTATCTGGGAGATTCAAAAGTTATTTCTTTTCACATGGAATTATCATTTTTATATTTTGAGGCTGACATTCATGTATGATTATTCATTGGGTCTATGACCCTTGTGGCCAACGTGAACCTTTATTGGAGGTTGAGAAGCATATTTATAAGCATTTGTAATCATTCAGGAGGGAGTTCAAGGGGAGATTAGTTAGTTGTTCATGATTAGTTAGACTTCGCATAAACCCTTTGATGCATGCAATAAGGGTTGTTGGCTCATTGTAATGTTGAAATACCTTGTGGAAGAACTGTGAGCCCTGAATATTTTCCCATAAGGCATGTATTACATGTAATATTTATAATTCAATAAAGTTTCATGTTCACATATTAGATCCTTGTGTTATTTGCATTATGTTGACTCATTGATGCATGATTTAGACTATCCCTTTTGGAACCGTTGTACCATGACTGCACCAAGTGGTATTAGAGTAAGTTTCAATTCCTAAAAGAGTTCCTTGAGGTGAACAGATCCTTGACTTGAGGTAAATTGTAGGTGTTTTCAAACAATCACCGATTGCAAGGCAGTTGAAACCCTTATAGCCAAATCGCCAAATTGAGGTAATTGCATTGATTCAAGGGGAAAGATTCCGCCAAGGAGAGAACCTATTTTGGAAAATGTTGTTGGAAGAATGGATGAAATGTTGGAAATAATGCAAGAAATGTGAGTTCAATTGGATGTAGTAGAACAATATTGAAAGCAAGGCCTAAACCCTAGGCATGCAGATGAAAGTGATGATGAAGCAGACCATGCGAATCAATTTGTAGAAGCCCTGGATGAAGAAGAAGAAGAATCAAATTAGATAAATATATTGAAGGTGATTTTAAAGATTGGAAAAAGACCTAGAGTTGAAATTCAAAATTATGTGGGAAATTTGAATCCCAAAGAATCAATTGATTGGATCAATGAGACCGAGGAATACTTTGCATATGAATAAATTAAACATCCAAAAAGAGTCAAATTTGTGAAAACAAAGTTGAAAGGTCATGCTACATTATGGTGAAAAAAAGTTCAATTGGACCAAAATAGGAGAGGCAAAGAAATAATCATCAAATGGGATAGAATGGTGACAAATTTGAAGAATCAATTCATACCAGCAAACTACGAATTTGATTTTTTTAAATGACTTCCAAACCTGCAACAAAAAGAAAATATTTTTGAAGGAATATTGTGAAGAATTGTACAATATGATAATAAGAACCGGTCATAGTGAAGCAAGTAAAGAAAAGGTTGCAAGATATATCAATGGACTGAGAAAAAACATTCAAGAAGAACCGAGCCTTGTAAAGATGACATCAGTTGAAGAAGCATACCAATTCATATTAAAGGTGGAAGAGAAATTAAACAAGACATTTTAACAAAGGAAAAGAAATGCAAGAGGAAGATTCTAGAAGATTGGACCCCAATCTAGAGAAAGAAGACCTTATATGGAGAAAAAAAGATACAACACCCTACCGGAGTGAAGAGAAGGATGCCAATTCATATCACAGAGGTAGAGAAGATATAAATTTCTACAATAGTGATAGAGGAGGTCATAATTCTTACTGTAACAATGGTTACCAGAGAGTTGAAGGAAGATCTAAGAGAAGACCATTTAGAGGAACGTATTTCAAGTGTAGAGGTGAAGGACATAGAGCATTTGAGTTTCATCGGAAAAGTACCATAAAGAAACATGAGCATACAAGAAGAGGATCTTATTTGGAGGAGGAACATGTTGGATCACCTAATTTAGTTAAGAAACTAGAGAAAGGAGAATCATTTATGATGAGGAGAGATTTGATGCATGAAGAAATGACTAAGGTACCATCGCAAAAGAAAATTCTATTTTGAACTAGATGTAAATTTGGAGGAATGGTATGTAAAGTTGTCATTGATAATGGCAGTACTAATAATCTAGTTTCAGAGGAGATGGTGAACAAGTTCAATCTAGAAAGATTAAAACATCCAAACCCCTATAGGATATCATGGATTCAAGATGATTATAAGATATTGGTGAATGAGCAATGTTTGGTGAAATTTCATATTGGGTCATATAGGGATGAAGTATTGTGTGATATTATGCCTATGGATGCATGCCATTTAATGTTGGGAAGATAATGGAAATATGATAAGAAATCAATTCATGAAGGAAGAAGGAATACTTTTACTGTGACATCAAATGACAAAATAATTAAGTAGATACCTTTAGAGAAAGACGAGAAGACTAAAGTTTGTGGCACTAGTAGACTATGTTTGGTAGATGGAAGGAAATATCTTGATGGATTGAGGCATGAGAACATGCATTTTGCATTGATTGTAAAGAAGGTTGGTAGTCTAGAGATAGCCAAAGGTGAAGATCCACCACAAACACAAGTTGTAGAATTGATGACAGAGTATAAAGACATCATGTCAGAGAATGTACTAGAGGAATTACCTCCATTTTAGAGTATCATTCATCATATATATCTTATACTAGGAGAAGTTTTTCCAATCAAAGCAACACATAGAATGACATCAACAGAGAATTTAGAGTTGAACCAAAAAATACAAGAGTTGTTGAGGAAATGATTGATTAGAGAAAGTTCAAGCCCATGTGCGGTACGTATTGTACTTGCACCAAAGAAAGAAAGAGAGTAGAGAATGTGTACAGATTCAAGAGAAATCAATAGGAGCACTATCAGGTACCTATTTCCATTGCCAAACATGGATGAAATTATGGACTATTTGAGTAGAGTGAAATATTTCACAAATATTGACCTAAAGAATGTATATCATCAGATTAAGATCAAAGAAGGAGATGAATGGAAGAATACATTTAAGACAAATGAAGGATTTTATGAGTGGTTAGTAATACCTTTTGGATTGACCAATGTTTCAAGCATCTTCATGAGATTGCTGAATGAGGTACTGAATAAGTTCTTGGGTAAGTTTTTCATTATTTACCTAGATGATATTATGATTTTTAGTAAGACTAGAGAAGAGAATTTATGGAAAATCTGACAAGTATTGCACAGGTTGAGAGAAGAGAAGTTGTTGATTAATGTAAATAATTATAGTTTCATGAAGATAGAATTGCTATACCTTGGATTTTTTATTTCAGTTGAGGGATTGAAGATGGACCCTAAGAAAGTGAAAGCAATTTTATATTGGAATAAACTAGTAAACATTGGAGAAGTGAGATCATTCCATGGATTAGCCAGTTTCTACTAGAATTTTATCATGAGCTTTAGTAGCTTTTGTAACCCTCTGATAGAGACAATGAGAGGAGATAAGAAGGAATTTAAGTGGACATTTGAAGCACAAAGAACTTTTGAATTGTTGAAGGAAAAAGTGACAGAACAACTAGTGTTAGCATTACCAAATTTTGACAAAGTATTTCAAGTTGACTGTGATGCAAGTGGAAATGCAATTGGAGCGGTATTGAGTCAAGAAGGAATACCTATAGCCTATTTTATTGTTAATTTAAATGATGTTAGAAGTAGATATTTAGTTTATGATTAGGAATTATATTCCATAATTCAAGCCTTGAAGAAGTTGAGACATTATTTGTTGCCTAATGAGTTTTTGTTGTACATAGATCATCAAGCTTTACAATATTTGAATAGTCAAGGAAAGGTGAATCAGAGACATATGAGATGGGTTGAGTTCATGTAGAGTTACAAATTTTTATTGAAACATAGGAGTGGTAAGTCAAACAAAGTGGTATATGCAATGATTAGGAGAATGAATTTGCTAATCGAGGTGAGAGTAGAAGTATTGGAATTTGTAGAGTTGAAACATATGTATAAAGTGGATGCAGACTTTAGTGAAGCATGGAGAGAATGTAAGGAACCAGTAGTGATATACAAGAGCCAATGGTTAGACTATTTTATTCAAGAAGCTATGTTATTTAGAGAAAATTATTTGTGTATTCCAAGGAGTTCAATGAGGGATAATTTGATCAACGAAAAACTAGTGGAGGTTTAATAGGACATTTTGGAGTGGAAAAGATAGTAGCTTTGGTCAGTGAACATTATTGTTGGCCATAGATATATAAGAATGTAACAAAGTATGTTCAAAGTTGCATAATCTGTCAAGTTACAAAAGGAGGTAGTCATAATATTTGATTGTACAAACCTTTGATAGTTCCAGAGAGACCTTGGGAAGATATAAGCATGTATTTCATATTGGGATTGCTAAGAACACAATGAGGTTATGATTCTATTGTGGTAGTAGTGGAAATTTTTTCTAAAATAGCATATTTTATTCTTTGTAAGAAAACTAATGATGATGTACATGTTGTTGACTAATTTTTCAAGGAGATTGTGAGATTGCATGGATTGATTAAGAATATTATTTCAGACAAAGACACTATGTTCATTGGGTACTTTTGGAGGACATTATGGAAGAAGATGAAGATAGGTTTGAAGTTTAGTTCAACATATCACTCACAAAAAAATGGACAAACAAAAGCGGTAAATAGAATCTTGGGTAATTTGTTAAGGTGTTTGGTTGAAGATAAGGCTAGAAATTGGGATATAGTTTTACCATGGGCAGAGTTTACATACAATAACTTAGTTAACCGAAGTACAAGGAAGAAATCATTTGAGATTATTATTGAAACACATCCCAAAGGAGTTACAAAGTTAAGAGACATCAGTATGGAGAGAAAAAGGAGTGCAGAGGCAACATAATACATAGATTTCATGGAGGAATTACTTAATCAAGTCTAGAAACATTTTGAAGACTTGAATAGTATGTATAAGGAGATATAAAATGAACACCAAAGACATAAGGAATTTGTTGTAGGATATAAAGTTGTGCTATATTTGAGGAAGGAGAGATTTCTAGTTTGTACATATAGTAAGTTGAAGATGAGGAAGTTTGTGCCATGCAATATCCTAAGGAAGTTTCATTTTGCACACGCATATGAAGTGGAGTTACTAGAAACATTGGATATATCACCTATTTTTAGCATTGCAAACATATATGAGTTTCATGAAGGAAAATAAAGTGGTAGTACTAGTGAAGCAAATTTGAAGTAGTTACCACACCAAAAACCAAAGGATATTGAGAAAATTTTGGACACCAGAACTAGGAGTACTAGGAACAAGTAATACAAATAATATCTTGTGAAGTGGAAAGGTAGACCAGTGGAGGATTCATCATGGATATCTTAGGCTAAGGTGGACCATCTTGGTTTTCCTCCTAGCCCTAGAAATTGAGGGACTTATTTTTCTTTCAACCTCGTGTGTCTGATGCAGGAGCATCGCTTGTTGTAAGGAAATCTTGTGTCAACCAAAAACAGTTCTTTTATTGCATTGCATTTAGAAGTAGTTTCAGTATTTCATTCAACATTTTACTAAATCTTCATTTCTTATCTTGCAAAGTAGGATATAGCATCTACATATTGGCATCTATGAAATATCCAAATCTTACATCAATTGCATTTGCCTACTAAGAGTTATCACTCATAGAATTTCACTATGTTTACTAGTCAACACATTGAGGCCTACCTAGCCTAGATTCCTTATTGTAGACCTATTCCAAGTCATGCAAGGGCTTAATGGAACATCATACAAGCATCTTGGGTTTATGGGGACCTATCTAGGAGATTCACAAGTTATTTCATTTCACATGGAATTATCTTTCTATATTTTGAGTTCAACCTTCATGTATGATTATTAATTAGATCTATGACCCTTGTGGCTGATGCAAATCTTTGTTGGAGCTTGAGAAGCATTTTTTAATCATTTAGGAAGGAGTTCACGGGTGATTCATTAGTTGTTCATGATCAGTTAGACTTTGCATAAACCCTTTCAAGCATGTAATAAGGCTTGTTGGCCACTTGTAATGTTGAAATCCCTTCTAGTAGGCCTGTGAGCCCTAGATATTCACCTTGATCAAGCATGTATTACATGTAAGATTGATAATTCAATAAAGTTTTATGTTTGTATATTATATCCTTGTGTTATTTTTGCTATGTTGACTCATTATTGTATTTTTTGGAATATTCCTTCTAGAACCCTCCTACTATGACTAAACCAATTTTACATGTCTTATTACCTCTTCTATTTCCTGGATTGTACAAGACCTGAGATTGGCTTAAACCCTATGGAGGATTTTGATGAACAAATTCAAATTTATTATTATTACCCTGATTTGTAGATTTAAAAGTGTTATAAAAATTTCTCAAGGGTAAATGATGTGCTCAACATGAATGTGGTTAAGGAGTTACAAGGTGATCCAGGTCAAAGAATATCTCTCAAGGATTTTCAAATTTTCACCAAGTATGACAGTCTTTTTATAAAATTTCAAACATTTACCTATTTGTGGGTTGGAGGATTTGATGAATTCCCTCTAAAACATTGCAGATATGTAGAAGGTAAATTCATCTTGATGAAAGTTTTCCATCAAGCTGCAGAGGTAAACAAAAGATTTGTGGATAGGAAAAAGGTTGGGATTCCATTCACAATTGATTTATCATATTATGAATGCAAGTCTCAGTCAAATTCCCTTAACTTGAGGAGATAAATTGCAAAGTTCTCTTTTGGTACCTATGAGAGGAGGTTCCCATTCGATAATAAAAATCATGTGATAAGTAATCTTCAGTTTAGTCCTTGATATTATCATATGCCTCACTTTGAAGAGTTCTAGGTGAATTGTGTGGATGATTATGAGGTACAAAAATTACCTTTGTCACTTATGGATTGGAATAGTGAAGAAAATAAGATATTCAGTTTAGAACTTCAGTAATCCTAAGAAGGACACAAATTTGGTTAGCCAAAAAGAAGGGAGAGGCTACCAAGTCTCCATCAAAGGAGAAGAAGGGAGTTTGAGAACAAAAAGGTGTTGGTCATATAGGCACGAGGTCTTCCATGCCAACACCATCAATATAGATTACATCTCTGTCAAGTGGTAGTGGGAATGGGGATGATCCTCCCAAGAAAGGTAAAGGACCTAAATGAACTTGAGGTGAAGGCCCTCTTCTCAATGTCATAGATGAAGAAAAAAGTGGTGATGATGTTGAGCAACAATCAACAAAAATTAATTAAAGAAATGAAGCTAATATGGAAGCATTGGAAACTCGCATTCAGAAACCAAAGTGACCCCAAGGTGGAAAAAAAGTGAATGTGCAAAAAGGAAAAGCTTCAATTTCCTCTACTTTGAGCATATGTAATGTGATGAGATCTCCCTTGCTAAACAAATCCCTTTCTTTCTCTATGATTGGGACTTCCCAAAACCTAGATAGACCTTCATCTACACCATCCTAGTTAGAGAGTTCTCTCTCTAATAAAAGGAAGATAGTTCCTATCATATTACCAAAAGAGGATGTTATGGGAAAACTTCTACAAAGAGCTCCTAAGGTAAAAAAAAATTGAAAACTATTGCTAGGTTGATGTAAGATGAAGTTTCTAGACAATTTGTTATGGAGGTTGCTCAACCTTATATACAAAGGGATCCTAGCCAAGCTAAGGAGACAAATTACATTGTGACCAAGGTAGATTTAGGCCCTCCTAGTAGGGATGGAGATATCCATAATTTTCAAGTCATTTTTTTTCAAGGTTGGTGGAGAGAATAGAAAATGATAAGCAAGATAACAACGAATTGAAGACACCCATAGAGCTCCTATCTAATTGGATCGTAACTTTAACAGATCCTTCACCTCAACCTTTGAGTTAGGCTAGTCCTACTTTTGATCCTAATTCAATTGTTGGGAATACTATGATGAGAAGGATCTAGAAGGATAGTTATTATGGGAAGGTTGTCCAAAGCTGGGTTCCTGAGATGAAAGATAATGGACCTCCTATGATTGAGAAATTAAGGAAAGTGTATGATCAATTTGTGGCATTAAGGAATTCGATCAAATTTGAATTTTTCATTTGTAAGAAAGAGGAAACACATTGGCTACAAATTGATCGCGAGCTTAATGATATTATTGCCATGGGAATGGAAAATTTCGTTGCTCATAATATCATTCCAAGAAAAGAAAATAATAGCTCACTCTCATGTGGAAAAAAGGTATAGCCTAGAAGCTTGAATTCATAAAATCAAACTTCTTAGAGAAAACAATTTTTTTGAAATAATTCAATCGTTTAAACAATAATTGTATCAACAATTTTATTGATTTTGAATGCCCAATAATGAAGGAGATAATTAGGGACCCACCACTCTTGAAGAGTTGAAAGAGGCCTTCTTCAAAGTAGACATATATTCAAGGGAACAATGATTTGATAAAGAAGTGCTAAGAAAGTTTGCCAAGATTGATTCAACATTGTTATGGAACGAAGACTCTCCTACACTTATGATGTTTAAAATGGAGCACATTCAAATTTCCAAAGCTAATTTCTAGTTGAGAATGAGAAATGTAACTATCCCACAACAAATGAAAAATTATTGATGTTGTGATGGTCTATAATGATTACCAGGTATGCATGGTAGGTACTCAAAAAAAGTCATCTAAGGAAGAAGAACATTCCTGTTCACATACCGAGCCAACTTAGCATTAAAATATTTTAAGTTTCTCTTGTTTTTTCATTAGAAATGGTCTAAACTTGATTATTTTGATTCTTTCAAGAATCAATTATTTTTAGCTATTTCACAAGATTCTAGTGACAATTGCATTTTTAAAAACTATAAAAATATTTTATTTTGAGGTTGCAATGGTCTGACATTTTGATCCCCCTTGCACTGTGATGCATGAGTGAGAATAGATCATAATAAAGGATCAATTTTTGCTGTTCTAATTCAATTTTTGTAAATGTTTGTTATCTATGTGCATTAAATTATGAATTAGATGCTAATGTTTTTGAGTGAGTCTATGAGATTTGACAAGAATTTGGATAATCCTTACCTTTGAGGAATTGTTATTTAGTGGTATTTAATTCATTTATTTTCAATAAGTGATTGAGATTGTGCTAAGTTAAGTCAGCAAGCATTAGTAATCTAATTTGTGAGCCATGATATTAATTATTTTCCATTCCATTTCATTTCAACATAGTAGTTTAATTTCAAGCATTTTTCATCACGCTTGTACCATGGCTATGAGAAAGTGTTAGTTTTCCTTTATTGCTTTCTAATCAAAAGAATACCCCCTTTTCCTTTATTGCTTTCTAATCAAATGCATACCCCCTAATTCATATATTTAAAAAAAATAAAAATTATATCAGAAGAGGGAGTTGTACCTCAATCAAAATTTAGAGGAAGATTACCAATGCAATCTAGTAATCTCTCCAATTATTGTGAATTGATCTATCCTTCTTGGGAATCATAGAGTCATTTGTATTCAATTTTATAAAGGACAAATCTGTTCACTAATAGATTTTTGGTGACTTTAGTAGGGAGTTGAAGCAAATTCAATACCTTGAGCTAGAAATTTTTTGTCACCCAAGCCTTATACCAAAAGTGACAAGAAGAAAGGTCCCTTCGATCCTATTTATGAGGTTATGTATAGAGGAGATTTTGATGAAGTTGTAAGACCAAGAATAAGGATTACACTGAGTAGGCCATCTTCACCTACCTAGGAAAAACTCCCCCTATCTATTGATTCGCTTGTTACTTACCAAGCTTTTTTCTTATACAAAACCCCTATTCCTATAATTTATATTCTGATTACTGCCTATCTTAACTAGAGAATGGCTCAGCCAGTCCCATGTGGAGGGGTCATTGGGCCATTGGCCCTTGGATTCCAATTGAATGACCTTCTGAAGGGCTCTAGAAATAATCTTGCAAAGTTTAGGGGTGCTGAGAAGGTCACTCCTAACGATCATTTGAATACCTTTTTCACTTCTTGTAGTGTTTTGGGAGTTCAACATGAAGATGTAGCAGTGAAACTTTTTGTAGATTCATTGGCTCCGGATGTTCTCACAAAATGGTTTTCTCGTTTTCCTAAGCAATCCATTAATACATGGGATGACATGAGAACCAAGTAAGAAGATCATTTTAAGAGTGTAGAAGATGAACACACTCTTTTGGCCAAGCTCACTCAATAAAAAAAAGAAATACATCAACTAATGAGAAATTTTGTGGCTCAGTTCAATAAGACAGTGAAGTGACTTGAACAAGAAAATAAACCTTTAGATGAGAACCTAAAGTTTTTCTTTGTGAATTGATGCAGGATCATCCATGGTTGTAAAAAAATCTTGTATCAACAAAAAACCATTATTTTATTGCATTGCATTAGTAGCAATTTTAGTAGTTCATTCTATATTTTATCATATCATTGTTTCTCAGCTCACAGAGTAGGATATATAATTTACACATTGACATGTATCACATATCCATATTTCACATCATTTGCATTTGTCTATCGAAAGTTATCACTCTGAGAATTTCACTGTGATTACCAATCAGAGCATTTGGGGCTAACCTAGTCTAGATTTCTTAGTGCGGACCTATTCTGAATCATGTGGAGCTTAATAGGACATCATAAAAGTTGATGCAAACCTATATTGGAGTTTCAAAATCATATTTATAATCATTTTAATTCATTGTAGATCATTAGGTAGTGGTTCATGATTGGATAGATTCAATATATTTTTGCATAAACCCTTTGAGGGAATGTAATAAGGCTTGTTGGCCAATTGTATTGTTGAAAACATTTGTGGTAAGAATGTGAGCCCTAAATATTTTCCCTAGAGGCCTATGATTCTTGTAAGTTTATCAATTCAATAAAGTCTCATGTTTGCATATCAAATTGTTGTGTTATTTTCATTGTGTTGACTCATTGTTGTATGGTTTAGACTGTTACTTCAAGAACCCTCCTATTGTGACTAAATCAAGTGGTATCAGAGTGAGTTTTTTATTCTTGAAGGTATTCCTTGAGGTGAATATATTGCCAAAATGAGGTAGATTATATTCATTTTCAACTGATCATTGATTATGAGGTAGGTGAAACCCTTTGTAGCCAGATCGCCAAAATGAGGCAGTTGCCCCAATTTGAGGGGAGATATGCCACCAAGGAGAGTTTTTTCTATGGTGAATGTTGCTATAAGAATGGATGAAATGTTGGAAATGATTTGGAGATGAGAGTTATGTTAGATGTTGTTGAAGAAGATTGAAGGTGAGGCCTAAAGCCTAGGTAGAGTGATGAAAGTGATGATGAAGCAGAACATGTGAATCAGATCAAGTAAAGATGTTTAAAGTGATCTCAAATATTGGAAAGTGACCTAGAGTTGAAATTCAAAATTACACAAGAAATTTGAATCCTAAAGAGTTAATTGATTGGATCAATGAGATGGAAGAATATTTCAAATATGAAGAAATTGAAGTTTTGAAAAGAGTCAAATTTAAAAAAAAGGTTGAAAGGTCATGTTTTGTTATGGTGGAAAGAATTTTAGTTGGATTGAAATAGAAGAGGTAAAGAAAGAGTCATTAAATAGGATAGAATGATGAAAAATTTGAAGAATCAATTCATACTAGCAAAATATGAGCTTGAATTGTTGAAGAGATTATAGAACTTGATATTAAAAGAAAGATCTATGAAGGAGTATACTAAATAATTCTACAAGATGATAATTAGAACTAGTCATAATGAAGCAAGCATAAAAAAGGTTGCAATAAATCTCAATGGAATAAGAACAAACATTCAATAGGAATTGAGTTTAGTAAAGATGGCATCTGTTGAAGAAGAATATCAATTTGCAATAAAAGTGGAAGAGATGTTGAACAATAAGTTTGAACAAAGACAGAGAAATACAAGAGGAAGATTCCAAAAGAGTGGACCCCATTCTAGAGAAAGAAGACCCTATGTGGAATAGAACAAAGATTCAAAACCCTACTAAAGCAAGGAAAAGGATGTTAAATCATACCAGAGAGGGAGAGATGATAGAAATTTTAACCATAATAATAGAGGAGGTCGTAATTCTTACCGCAATGATTGATACCAGAGAGATGAAGGAAGATTTGAGAGAATAGCATTCAGTGGAACCTATTTAAAGTGTGGAGGTGAAGGACATAAAGCATTTGAGTGTCATCAAGGAAGCTCTAGAAAGAAACCTGAGCATACTGAAAAAGAAACATATGTGGATGAAGAACATGTTGGATCCCCTAATTTAGTTGGGAAACTAGAGAAAGGGAAAACATTAGTGATGAGGAGAGCTTGAATGCATGAAGAAGTAATTGAGGACCCACCACAAAGGAAAAGTCTATTCAAAACCAGGTGTAAGTTTGGAGTAAAGGAATGTAAACTTATGATTGATAGTGGTAGTATTGATAATCTATTTTCAGAGGAGATGGTAACCAAATTGAATTTGAAAAGATTGAAACATCTGAACCCCTATAAGATAGCATGGATTTAAGGTGAGAATAAGATATTGGTGATTGAACAATGGTTGGTGAAATTTCATATTGGGTCATATAGGGATGAAGTATTGTGTGATATTATGCCTATGGATGCATGTCATTTACTATTAGGAAGACCATGGCAATATGGTGGAAGAAGAAATACTTATAATGTGACATCAAATGGAAAGAGAATCAAGTTGACACCTTTGGAGGAAGAAGAGGAGACTGAAATTTATGGCACTACTAGACTATGTTTGGTAGATGAGAGGAAATTTTTGGATGGATTCAGACATGAGAATATGTGTTTTTCATTAATCTCAAATATTGGTGACAAACCTAAGGCAAAGAACTCTATCGCAAAGAGTAAGGCGGTAGTTGAATTTTTGACAAAGTATGAAGACATCATGTCCAAAAATGTACTGGAGGGGCTTCCACCAATTTGGAGTATCATTCATCATATAGAACTCATAATAGAAGCAAGAACTTGCTAAACAAAGCAACACATAGAATGACACCATCAAAGAATGTAGAGTTGAACCTGTAGATTCAAGAGCTATTGAGGAAATAATTAATCAGAGAAAGTTTGAGCCCATTTGTGGTACCTTTTTTACTTGCACCAATGAAAGATGGAGAGTGGAGAATTTGTACATATTCAAGAGGAATAAATAGGATCACTATCAAGTATAGATTCCTACTTCTAAGGATGGATGACATTATGGAATGTTTGAGTGGAGCAAAGTATTTTACAAAGATTTATAGATCAAGAGTGGATATGCTTGGTATTTTTTAATTTTTTTGAAGGACTGATGATGGATATGGAGAAAGTAAGAGCAATTGTAGATTGTCCTACACTAGTAAACATTGGATAATTTAGATCATTGCATGAATTAGCTAGTTTCTACTAGAATTTTATCAAAAAAATTAGTAGTGTTTGTAACCCCATGACATAGACAATGAGAGGAGATAAGAAAGACTTTAAGTGGACATCCAGAGCACAAAATATTTTTGAATTGTTGAAGCAAAAGGTGATAGAGCAACAAGTATTAGAATTACTAGATTTTGACAAGGTATTTCAAGTTGATTGTGATGTAAGTCAAAATGCAATTGGAGCAGTTTCAAGCAGAGAAGGAAGACCTATAGCTTATTTCATTGAGAAGATTATGATCATGAATTTTATGCGATAATTCAAGCCTTGAAGAAGTGGATACGTTATTTTTTCCCAAGGAATTTGTGTTGTATATAGATCATCAAGCTTTGTAGTATCTGAATAGTCAAGATAAACTGAATCAGAGGTCCATATGAGATGGGTTGAGTTCTTGTAGAGTTATACATTTGTGTTGAACCATAGGAATGGAAAGTCAAACAAAGTTGCAGATGCATTTAGTAGAACGAGGAATTTGTTGACAAAGATGAGAGTGCAAGTATTGGGATTTGAAGAATTGAAGCATATGTATGAAGGTGATGTATATTTTTGTGAAGCATGGAGAGCTAGTAGAGAAATAGTAGTGATTGACTAGAGTCAATGGTTGGATTATTTCATTCAGGAAGGTATGTTATTCAAAGGGAATTAGTTGTGTATCTCAAGGAGTTCAATGAGGGATTATTTGATCAAGGAAAAGCATAGTGGAGGTTTAGTAGGAAATTTTGGAGTGGACAAGATAGTAGCTTTAGTGAGTGAACATTATTTTTGGTCATAGATATATAAGGATGTAAGGAACTATGTTCAAAGTTGTAGAATTTTTCAAGATGAAAAAGGGAGTAATCATAATACTAGATTGTACAAGTCTTTGATAGTACCGCAAAGACCTTGGAGATATTTAAGCATCGATTTCATTTTTGGATTGCTAAGAACATAAAGAGGTTATGGTTCTATTATGGTGGTCATGGACATATTTTCTAAAATGACACATTTTATTCCTTGTAGGAAGACTAATGATGTTGTGCATATCGTTGACTTATTTTTCAAGGAGATTGTGAGATTGCATGGATTATCTAAGAGTATTATTTTAGATAGAGACATTAAATTAATTAGATAGTCTTGGAGGACACTATTGAAGAAGATGAAGATAGATTTGAAGTTCATTTCAGCATATCACCCATAGAGACATATGCATAATTTGTTGTTGGAGATGAAGTGATGGTATATTTAAGGAAGGAGATATTTCCAGTTGGTACATACAATAAGTTGAAGATGAGAAAGTTTGGAACCTATAAAATTCTAAGGAAGTTTTATTTTGGAAATGCATATGAAGTGGAGTTACTAGAGACATTGGTTATATCACCTATTTTCAATGTGGTAGACATATATAAATTTTATGGAGGGAAATCAAGTGGTAGTTGTAGATACCACATCAAGTACCAAATGAGATTGAGTGATTTTTTTATACTGAAACTAGAATGAGCACTATGAAGAAGCTGTACAAAAAATATCTTGTGAAGTGGAAAGGTAGACTAGTGGAGGATTCACCATTGATTTCTTAGGCTAAGGTAGACCATCTTGGTTTTCCTCCCAGTCCTAGAAAGTGAGGGACTTACTTTTATTGAAACCTCATGCGTATGATGTAGGAGCATCCTAGGTTGTAAAGAAATCATGTATCAACCAAAAATAGTTATTTTCTTGCATTACATTTAGTAGTTCATTCCACATTTTACCATATCATTGTTTTCCAACCCATGGAGCAAGATATAGTATCTACACATTGACATCTATCACATATCAAGATTTCACATTATTTGCATTTGTCTACCGAAAGTTGTCATTCTTAGAAATTAATTATGAGTACCAATCAGAGCATTTGGGGCTGACTTCATCCAGATTTATTAGTGCAAAGCTTAATAATGCATCATACAAGAATCTTGGGTCGGTTGTGACCTATCTTGGAGATTCACAAGTTACATATTTTCATGTGGAGTTATCTCTTCATATTTTATGGTCGACATTCATGTATGATCATTCATTGAGTTATTCACCCTTGTGGTCGATGCAGACCTATAATGGAGCTTGAGAAGCATATTTATAAGCATTTTAGTTCATTGTAGATCATCAATTAATGGTTCATTATTAGATAGATTCAATTTATTTTTTATAAACCCTTTGTGGGCATGTAATTAGGCATGTTGGCTAGTTGTATTGTTGGAAGCCTTTGTGGCAGGCCTGTGAGCCCTAGATATTCGCCCTAGAGGCCTATGTTGCATGTAAGTTTATCAATTCAATAAATTCTCATGCTCACATATCAAATTGTTGTGTTATTTCCACTGTGTTGACTCAATGTTGCATGGTTCAGACTATTCCTTCTGGAACCCTCCTACTGTGACTATGCCATGAATGCTCTACATGTAGACATCAATTTTCACCTAAGGAGAGATCGAGTGGCTGACCTGGGAGACACTCAGATGTTATCTATTGAATTAGAAGATGATTTTATTGAGATTGGAAAATGGAAAAAGGAGCTTCAAACAAGAGATTCTCAACCCTCAATCTCTGGTAATCCCATGATTTAGAAACTTGCAAATGATATCATCTCTTTAAATTGGTCGATTCCTAAAATTACTCAATCTTATCAGCATCCATATCAATATATTCCCAGAAGAAATCCAAGTCAACATTTTGGGGAAAAAAATAGATAGTTGTAATTGCCTCCTACACAACAATGGTTGGCAATAGAATTACCTCTTAGTCAGGGCAAAAAATGCACCATTCATTTGACCTTTGAACATGAAGGGGTGAATTACCCTGAATTAAGTAGGTATTGAGAAATGAATGAAGAACAAGGAAGAATAGAAGCAAGGAATGAAGAAGAAACTACATTGGGGGGATATGGTGACTATGAGGTTAATTTTCTAGAATTCACTCCGAATATTTAGAGAGGTAGAGATGTGTATACCAATTTAGATGAGGCTTCCTACATGGTACTCACCCAAGGCCAATAGAACTCAAATAAAAAAGGTACACTTGATTCCAATAAATCTCCTACCTCTTTCAAATTTCACTCTTCTAATCCTCATAAAGTTCCAAATGTTGTTCCCAAAAATTAATTTGTTCAAGCCTCTAATAAGTACAAAGTTCCTTTTGATTTTTTTGATTTTTGTTAAAACATAAAATTTCAAATCTCACCTACTAAGTATTTGAGGTCCAAGCCTAGTGAATTGGATAAGTTGGTAAAATTTATTAAATTTATCCATTTTGAAGCTAACCTAGTAGAAGAAGATCTAGTCAACCATAAAACCTCATCCTCTAAGTCATCTCCAATTGCTAAGAATACTACTCTGACCACACCTGATCAGAATCCCAATCCTTTCTATGTGTCTTTGTATATCAATAGTCATAGATTAAGTAATTGTATTATTGATTCTAGAGCATAAAATAATGTAATGCCTTTTGACATAGCCAAAGCATTGGGCCTTTCATTAACTCAAACTTGTGGAAAATTCTACTCAATGGATGCCAAGCAAGTTCCCTTAGTAGGATAGATGAAAGATGCTCTGATAGCTCTAGCAACCCATCCTAATAAGAGACTTAAGTTGACAATATTAGTCGCATATATACCTACAAGTTATGGTATGCTTCTCAGTTGAATTTTCTTCAAGGATTTAGGTGGGGAAATTTAGATGCACTAGTCCCAGTCATTCATCCCGCTTGGAAATAAAAATATCTATCTAGAACCAAAACCTAAGGTCAAATTCACTATCCTAAAATCTAATGATAAACATTATCAAATCCTATACATAGATTCATTATTCAAAAATTATATGTTATTCTTTGAGGATACCAATAGTGCGGCCACTTTCAGCCTTGATATGTCTTCTAAATTATGGACCTTAGAATTTGATAGAAGTTGTGCTAGTTCTAATTATAGTGTAGGGGTGGTGTTAGTTTCACTTGATGGTGATAAATTTTATTCCTCGTATAGGCTAGAATTCAAGAACACCAATAATACAACTAAGTACAAAGATTTATTATTGGGAATGACTATTGCTAAGTATAAATGAATCAAGAAGCTAAGGGCAGTGGGTGATGAAAAATTAATTGTCAAAAAGGTGAGTAAGGTGTTCACTATTAAGAATGGGAGGTTAAGGTTGAACCGTTGATTTTTGGTTCCTAGGGCTTCTCTAACTCTTCTAGGGTTTTTCACCTAAAAGGAGAGTAGGACAAAAATGATAATGGTTCATTAAATTTAATGTTATGCGTGATGTTGTATAACCTAAATGAAGCTAACTAAATGTAATTGACTGATCTAGAAGAATGAAAACAAATGAAAAAGTGCAATTAAAGCTATGTTTGAAAATACAATGTGATATGCAAATAACTAAGTAAATGAAGAAATTATGCAAAATACGAAGGAAAGGGATGAATATGAGCACACCTAGATGAAATTTGATGATTTTGGAGTGTTCTGGATGCTGACGGAAATTACTAATTTTTCACAATGGGACTCATTTTTCCAGGTTGGCGAATTAGTTCTCCTCCTCATGAAAAAGTGTCGAGAGCAAGTTTCTATCTGTCAGGATCCAGAATATGACAAAATTCAAATTTTCAGTCCTAAGGTGGGACTCATTCACCATAAGTGGCAAGTTAGTCCTCTCCCAAATTTTTGAAAAGTCAAGAGACAACTCTACAACACCATATCTGGCAAAGTCTGCTTGTCAGGTTATCGGAGTCAATTCTATAAAAAATGGACAAAAAACCTTCTTCAAGCTTGAAATAGACTTAAGTTGAATTGAAGCACCTAGTTGACTTGTAAACCAATCTTCAACACCAAAACTCTTGTCAAATCTACCTACCTAGGTCTACAAACAAACATGCAATAGGTAAAAATGGTTTAAGGTTAGTGAATAAGGGTTTGCCTTGGTAAAACCCCGTTTTGGTAATCAAACCTTCAATAAAGTAATGAAATTTAAAGGAATGATAAACTAACAACATGAAATTTTGATTAACTTACCAAACCCTTGATGATGCAATTATGAAGTAATGTCAATGGTTGCTTCAAAGTACTTGAATAGTGCTTGCAAGGATGTCGTAAAATGCTTGAATACTTGAAATATGAGATGAAATGCTTAAATGAGTGAGGAGATATAAAATGAGGTGAAAATCACATATTTATACACACTTTTTACTTAGTTACCCATTCATACCTCATCACAGGCTCACATCAAGTGATTTTGAATAAAATGCCAAAAGGAAATTTAAAATATTTTGAATTTGGGGCCAAGGGGGACTCGTTCGACACCATTGGAAAATGGGTCCCACCTAGGACCTAAAAACAAGTGTTAGGAAATATGTTGTATTTAATGTTGTTTGTTAGGATAATATTCAAAAATACACTTGATTAAGCACATGAGAGCATAAAGGGGCCAAATAAAGCATGAAAAAATGATAAATAGTGAAGATGTGCCTAGAAAAGCATGAAAGTTTGTTACAAGACATTACAACACTTCAAAATAGGACTTTGTTGATGAATAAAAAGATTATTTTTAGGTGAACTGCAATTAATAAAGTCTAGAAGAATGTAGAAATGTCTTACAATAATTCACAACACCTTCACAAGACATCGTTCTTTGAGTTTTAGTACCTCAATAAGCATGTTCAAGCCATGTCACAACATAAAATCAAAGCAACAGTTCCAAAACCATGAAACAAGACCTAAAAGGCCATGAAAATGACAAGGGGCCATTTTTCTATAACACATTTAGCCCCCACTTTAGTGAAAGGGTGAATTTGCTTCAAACTCACACTAAAGTAGCCATGAACATCGAGGGAAGGGTTCAAATGCACTTTCACTAGCAAGATGGAATGCAATGGTCAAGAGGGATGGTCAAGCCCACAGGATAAAGATCCCATGGAAAACTAGACATACAAACAAAGGAACACACAAGTGTTGAAATGAATCAAATGAAAAAGAGAATGTGTACTCACTCTGGGGCGACAGAACACATGATAGTCCACCAGTTGAGAAGGCCCAAATGTACTCACTCTAGGGCCACAAAACTAGTTGTTCGTGGGGTGAGAAATCCCAAAAAGTGTAAGATACATATGTAGTTGGTATGCACTCACAAACACAAAAGTGGCTATGGGGAAAAGTCATGCTGCTAGGTGGGCCTCCCGCTCAAGCATGCCAAAGTTATACCCATTGAAAACTTTAACAGGATGCCACAAAGAAAAATGCTATGAACAAAAAGAACAAAGGTACCACAGTCATGCAAGCTACGTTATGCAAGGTGGAAAAAATGTAAAATATGTAAAATAAGTTCAAAGGAGCCTTGTTTAGTTCATGCAAGGTCAGTCACTTAGGGAACATTGTGTCTAATGTCTCCAAGAAAGGACCAATCAAAGAATAGTAAATTTGCAACTTAGGGCATCTAGTGCGTCGCATCAGACCGCCAATAGGAATGTAATATGCTTAGAAAGATCACACTTATGAGGGATATCACACCCAATGTCATCCACAAAGTGACAAACACATCATGTAAATGACAAAGCTGCAATAGGAACCAAGAATAAAAATGAATTAATGGTAATGTATGCCCCCCACTTTAAAGGAATTTCTACACAACATTTTGTGAGAAATTACTTTAAAGTATAGAAGAAAAGAAAATGTAAAAAGAAAACAATACATGAGAGCCAACCTAGAAAGCCCTATGCCAAGCCATATGTGATGGAACTTCAAAGTTTTGATCCTTATGTTCCATTTCTTTGTATCATGTCTTATGTCTCTGGTCATCTATGGTGTTTTGGAAAAGCCTAAGGTTGGGGTTTTACCTTTGTCTTCATGTAAAACCCTAGTGTTCATCTTACACCTTGGGTGGGATCTATTTGGCCGTTACTTTTTGGGAGGGTTTTAAAACAACTTAAGCCCCATCACTTCGTCTAGGTTGGGCCCCCTTTTCTATTTTATAATTTAATTTCCTTTGCTTGACTTTATCTTCCTAAGTCTTGGAATGGTCTCGTGCTCCCTCATTTAAGTGACAACTTATGTCATTGTTTGTTGATGGCCTAGTGATGTCCCCTTATTCCTTTAATAATGTTTTTATTTTGCAGGGGGACAAGTTTGCATAACAGTAGATCAATTATCATTTGATCTCAACTATTCCCCGCCATCCCGCAATGACCCCTCCACACTGTTTTGATCGCAATATCATGGGTGAGCACCACATGTCTCGTCTGGTGAAGCCGAAGGGATGATAAAATACTTCAAATGATGCATCTATTTTTTTCATACATTATGCAACAGGTTACTAAAGTGTTTATGAGATGCACATGTTTTAATTCAATGGAGATATTATAATCTCGGTAGGAAAAAGTGCTCAATGGTTAAGGACAAAGTTGGAAACTATATTGGATGATCTGGATTGTCGATGGTTGAAGATCTACAGTTGCCTACGATCACCTGATTAGAAGTTGCGAGGTCTTTATTGATTGCAATATCATGGGCGAGCGCCACATGGATTTCCTTGGAAATGCATAGTATGGTGGCCCCCTTGTTTCCATGATGGAGATTGTGTCAGTTTGAATTCAAGGTAGTCATTCAATTATCTAACCAAGGTGAAGGATCGATGGCTAATATTTGAACCTGCATCAAATGTGATTGGAGCCATTCATGCAGTGCATGAGTAAGCTTTAATGGTAGACATGACATCTACTACCATGGTTTGATCAAAATAAAGCAATTATTCATTTGCTTTTGGTATCACAAAGCATTCAAAAAATCTTTGTGGAGCAGTCGCAGAGCCAAGGACGAAGTTACAAGTTGTCACAACAAAGATTTGGGTTTCTGCAAGCATAAAGCCGTGAGTTCAATTATGTGTTTCCTAGTTATTTTGAATTTGAATTTGGGGAAAAAAATTTGTGTGCTTGTTGCAGGACTTGTTGATAATTGTTTTAGGGCTATAAGTTAATTGAATTGTGGGAATTACAAGGTTCTATTTTGTAATTCCATATTTTTTGTTTAGCCCTAGTTTGTTTGAAGTTTGAAATTGCAAGGAATCCTTAAGCCCTAGTTTACTCAAGATGGCACTGACAAAGCAATACTCTTGCTAGATTGATTATTTAAGTAGAAATCTATATGATGATTTCCTGCATCAATTGCTCTTTTCAATGAATGATAGGAAGAAGGGGTTGGTTTTGATGCAAGGAAATAATCTAGGGGAGGGATTAGTATATAATTATTGCATCATACTCGATGTTAGGGTTCCTCTTACTGGTCTAGAGATGTTCAGATTATGGTTTGGATAGAGTAATTTGACCCACACCTTTTCAAATGGTTGGATGTATGATATGGGGAAGTTGGTGGTACCAAATGTGTTCCCTAATATAGACTTTCTTAGGGTAGTGGTTGCACGATATGACCCTATCACACGGGTGATTCAAGATAATGATGGAAAGGCTTTGTTAAGCATCAACAAAGAGGAATTCTGATAGGTTTTTGATCTGAGTGAGCCTAGTACATTCTTGGTTCCTATTGATCTTGAAGAGATGAAACAGGAACATGGGAGGTCGAAATCACTTTTCAGAGCTAAGTTGCTCCCACCTCATTTGGCTAGGGCAGGAGGTTCAAAATTCCATATTAGCCCTAATGACCAAGAACCTTTCAGACTGAATTGCTTTGCAAAGAATTTCTTCGCTACCTTTTACTCATTGTGCCAAATTTTGGATTTTCACCCCAACATGGTGATGCCTATTGCTTACATGTTTATGGCGGTGCAAATACAACACCCTAATTTCTCTATGATTTATGATTTTTCTTCTTGGTTGGCTGAAAAGATACATGAAGGGTTGTTGAAGTTACAGAAAAATGATATAGACACTCCATTTTTCTAGTATTCCATGTTAATGTATATGTTCTTGTCCAAGAATGTTGAATTCTTCTCTGAGAAGATGGAGTTAAGGCACTGGGTTAATGAAGAAAGATTTCCAGTGTAGGAGTGGACTACAAATTTATCATGTAATAGAGAGAACACCAGTTATGTGCATTTTGATAATCATTTTTCTTCTAGATTGAGAGCTAGGCTAATGGTAAATGTACCCAGGATTCCTGAGGAGTTGCATGATTTCCTCAGACCAAAGGGGAGGAAGCCAAAATTGAAGGTTTTCCATAACTGGGGTGATATTATTCTATACCCAATCAACACTATCTTGAGGGTGTATGGTTTTCAGGGGACCCCTCGTATATTTCCATACAATGTGCCACCAAGAGTGGGACTTGCAGAAGTCATAGAAAATTGGTTGTATTCATGAGGACAACCTTACTCGGAAGGGTAAAGCAACATTTTTCCTAGATTACATAGTGGTATCATATTTTTTCTTTTCAAAGGGAGGTTGGGTGCACTTTGGGAAATTTTTGGAAGAATACCATTTGAGGTGTGGTCCCAAGCGACAGCATGATCCTGAGGGCTTCTTTACTCTTTTCAGAAAAAGGATAAAAAGTGGAAAGTTCATGCATGAGTTCAACTTCCATAAAGACTTGATTAGAAATGAATTTGACCTAAATATCTAGGAGTTGAACAAGGAGAAATGGGTAGCTTATGACAAGCTATTGTCTATTGTGCATAAAATGGATCCAAAATATGATCCATTGATGGAGTTCAGTCCATATCATAAGAAAATTGACTTCTTGATGGGCAACTTCAAAGAAATCATGGGCACCTTGATGACCAAGAAGGTAAACTTGTAGTCAGAATTGGGCATCCAGGAGCAAGATGCCAGGCCAATTGAAGTGAGGCCAGCTTACCAACCTACAGAAAGATGGCCTATTTATAGAAGGAAGAGAAATGATAGTAGTAATGAGGAAGAAGAGGATAGAAAGGAAAAGAAAATAATGAAATTGCCTACACAAAAAGGTCCAAAGCTCAAAATGCCTGGGGAAATTAAAATTATTGATTTAGAAGCATCGCCTAAGAATAGTCCCTCACCACCACCATCAGATCCAAGCCCTAAAAGGCAAAGAATTGAACAATCACAAGAGGATTTGGTGGATGATATTGTTGTCACTAACCAGGACATGCAAATGGGTATGCCTTCCCCTCCTAGGCTGGTTGAATTGGTTATCTCTTATCTAGATATGAAAGGAAAATGTGTGCAAGATGCAAGAATGGAGGCATGTAAGGAGTTTCTAGATGATAATGCATTTGTAAAAACTCCAATTTTCTTGCAATTAGTGTGGAGAATGAAACTAGAAGAATATCAAGATAAATGAAAAAGGAGAAGAGAATTGAGACCTGATAGGTCAAACCAGGAGAATGATGATGAAGTGAAAGCTAAACTAATGGAAGAGTTCAAGAACATCACTCCTGAGGAGGGGAGAAAATTGGTAAATCAAGCTAGTGTCTTCATTTTACCTGAATGGGACATTACATATGCTATAGCTTTTAATGCTATTCTGAAGTCCAAGCACCCCTTACAAGATTCTAAATAATAGGTCAAGGAAGCATTGCAAGATTCTTCCTTCAGTGAAAACTACAGAACCTTAGCAATTTGGGCTTTGGCCCCTCAAGGGAGAAAGCCGAATGTTACTGATATTAACCTAAATTTGAGAGGAGGGTTGATAATCAAGAGAGCTTTAGAGACCTCAACCACAAAAGCTACTAATTTGACTGTGAATATGAAAAAATTGGCCCAAAATACTGTTGAAAGAGAGGAGGCTAAAAACAAAATCCTAAAGGAGAAGTACAATGCCATAATTGGGGAATATAGCAAGATGCAACAAACGAATGTTGAGCTGCAGACTGAGGTGGATAGGATAAAGAACAAGCAAATTGGGGAGACATCAAGTGCTCCAAGGATCAAAAAATTACCTTCCAAATCAAGGTCAATGCTTCTTGCTTCTCCTATTGTCTCTACACCAGGGTCTCCCAGTCAAACTCCTTCCCTCAACCCTACTTTAGAGCTAATTGATGAAGAAATGGAATGCTCTATTGATCCTTTGAAGAAACAACTAATGCACAAGATTACAGAGTTACAAGCATCCTTGAAGGTGAGTGAGGTTGTAAATGTTGTATTGAGACATTTAAATGAGAAATTTGCTGACGGATTATCATCTATGCATTCTTTATATTCTTATTATTGAGTGCAATAAAGAATATTGATAGGGATCAGGAGGTAGTAGTACCATTAATTGAAAGATGGATCCATACGGCCAATGATCTAGATATAATGTATAAAGCCTCAAGGTTTGATGTAAATAATAGGCCTCAATCATTAAGGCCTACTCAGGTGTTAGTTAAGTCATTGCAAGGTTTTCAGACCTTACTAGGTGACTTGAGTAGGAAGATCAGAGAGTTGGTGAATAATTTTGATGATTGGAGCGACACATTGTTACCTGACATAATTGATGAGCAAGGAAATATCAAGTCACTCCAACAATGGAAAGACCAAGCAAATGAGGTCATCAATTGTCAAATTAGATTAATTTGTGATGACTCAGATTATGATTTATTGGTGAGTTGTATGGACAAAATCATTAGCACCAGTTCATTTTTTGATTCTTTTGAAAGAGAAGCAAATTAGATGGAAGTTAAGTATACAGCTTATAGTGTCAAGGTGAATGAGGTAATCAATTTTTATTGGCCAACTGATGAGGGATACCAGAAATGGGTAAATGTATATTTAACTGAGGAGTAAAAGGAGTAGGCTATTAACGGTTGACAGATTAGTTGTTGCAGTTACAATAGTTTCCAGTTTTGTTTTTGGTGACGGTCTTGGCATGGAATTCTTGAAGTTTCTATTGCTACATCAATCATTCTCAGTGGGTACGATGAATATGAGGATTCTCCATGAAATTGTTTTTGTAACAGATTTTTGGAATGTCACTAAGCAGTCTAATTGGTTGGTGACACGTGTGCTTTCTGGCCCAATGCTTGTTTGCTCCTTCGTTTCTATAAGGATTTCAAGGCTAAAAGTACGGGTTAGAGAGAGATATTTTTTGGTTGAGTCTAGGTGAAGTGCAGAGCAAATTGTAAAGTTTGATAGTTTTAGAGAAAATGCAATTTAGGTTTTGAGTCATTCTATAGTAGGTTTTGAACTCATGAGGATTTGATGTTTTATGACAGTACTATCATTTGAATTGAAATGATTAATTCAAACTCATGTCTCTCCATTGTACATGCATATCTAGATTTTGAATAAGATGATAAAAGGTTATCTCATTCTTCTCACTATTGTGGTGTGTATGATTCTTGTTTTAGCTTTAATTCAAGGAATTAATTAAAATGCTTGAATGGGGATTGTAGGTCGATATGTTCTGTATGAGGATTTGATAAGTAGTATTGGGTTAGAATACATGTTGATGAGATTGTAAAGCAATGTTATGAAGGATCTTATATGTTATGTGTTAAATCTGTCATAAACCCTTCGATGTTTATGAATTTGACTCCCCCAATGGATATATGGCACTGATCTAAGTTGTACTATTTTTTATGGTTCAATATTTGTTTGTCTTTACCTAGATCTTGCTACAAATTGCAAATCAAATGACTATCTAATACTGTGAGATGTGTTGTAGTTATCTCATGCTCCAAATAGTTGATATTACTGATGAACAACCAATTCTATTCGGTATTATCATATTATGTTGAGCTATTAAATGAGATTGTCTATTATTGTTAATGTCATTTATGATAATGGTGCAGAGGTTGTAAACACATTAAGGGATCACCCTCTCGGGTCTTGTAGAGCCCAAAGTGTGGGAGGTCTTTAAAATCCTCATCAATTGGTCCTGGTCCTTCGAGCCGCCCTTGATTGGAATTGGTAATTCTATAGGTAGATTAGAAGACCAACCTGGTTACAGTAAAAACAACCAACAATATTTTTTGAAGTTAGGCTATGTCATGTCAAGGAAAAATGAAAAACAAAGAAAGGGAGTTTCCCCCCTGAAAATAAAGCACACCAAACACATAAGGGATCTATGGATTTTGGGTCAATATGTTCATTACTGCAATGTGGTTATGAAAGAGTGTGGAACTATCATCATTCCAAAAAGTACATAGAACTGGAAGAATGACACAAAGAGAGTGAAAACAAAGGAAAAAGAAAGTGCATTTTGGGTCAACATGGAAGATAAATTGCTATCTTGACGCCTTGCATCGTCCCTAAAAGGAAAACTCAAGGAAAAAAAAGAGAACAAAAAGGCGAAAGAAGATAAAAAAAGATTTTGGATCAACATGAAGGAGACATTTAGGTCCTCAATGCTTTGTGTCATCCCCAAAAGGAGAATACAAACAAAAAAAGACAAATACCTTGTGGGTCAACATGGAAGAGACATAGGGCATCTCTACGCTTTGTGTCATCCCCAAAAGGAAAACACAAAACAAAAGTAAAAAAGACAAGGACCATTTGGGTCAAGATGGAAGAGACATAGGGCGTCTCTATCCTTTGCGTCATCCCCAAAAGGAGAACACAAAACAAAATGAAAAAGACAATGTACGACATATAAAAGAAGAGAGATACAAATAGAAGTGTACGAAGAGAGGGTATATCAAACACATGATATAGGGGAACACAATATGCACATGAAAATAAAAACAAAAAGAAACAAGTAATGAAAATGCAAGTCAACCATTAACTAAGTTATGGGTTACTCATTCTTAAATGGATAAGCAGAAAAGGAATAACATAGTTAAGAGACAAAGACAAATGCATTACAAGGATAAGGCTAACAACTTATTGCCCTCCACAAAGTGTAAAGGAAAGAATGAGCCGAGGTGAATGATGAGAATGGATCATGCAATAGTGAGAATAGGGAATTCTACAACTATGGCACGATGAAGGGCATTAGATTATTTTAAGGTATGACAGGGAAACAATCGGTATCAGTGAAGTGATAATTATCTAGTATTTCCTTCAATGTCCAACATTCCTTAGTATGATGTCCAAGGATACAATGATATTTGCAAAATGGTATGTTAGATCCTTTTGGACAAATGACCAACCTGTTCATAGGTGGTAAAAGTATAAGACCTTTGTTTAAGAGTGGTTGAAGTCTCCTTTCACATTCAGGGGGAGGATGTGTGGGAAACTTGATATTTTCGAGTTTGTAAGGTCATTTTCGCTTGATAGATTCACCTTGTTCATGAATGGAAGGAAGAAGAGGACCCATAGGGATCCTAACATCCTTGTCATTAGAAGGAGATAATGGTTGCTCACATGGAAGGAGAATGTTTAAGTTAGGACCCGAGCATTCAAGATCATTGTTCCAGCATCCCGAAGTCTCCCAGGTTGAAGAGGATGTCTATCAGGATGAGAAGGATCTTGATATCCTAGTCTTGTTGTGTGTGCTTCAGTTGATTGTTGCTCAAGAAGTTGATGGATGTCATGTTCATGTGTTGTGTCACAACCTTTTTTACTTAAGATAGTGAATCCTTTACCATATGTCTCTTTAAGGTTAATAGGAGTGTATGTTACTTTGTGATCATAAAAGGGTTGTGAATGTGAGTGGTGAGAGGGACTAGGTCCACTTGAGGGAGGAACATTAGGTCCTATAGTGACTTCACGATGTAGGTAGGCAAAGTGATTGGGAGATGCAACAGTGGGAAGATCTTGTGACCGCATGGAGGGATAAAAGGTTGCATTTGCTTCTAGGTGATCAAGGTAATCATTGTAGAACTTGTTCATGCTAGCATCATCTTCTCCAATTATTTCTACCTCACATGGAGGGAAATCATGAGGAGTTAAAGGAGCATGAGGTTGTTCAAGGTCATTAGGGTCACAGCCAAAGGCACAATTGGACATGTCTACCAATGACTTTAATGAATTCCAAAACTTATTGAAAGAAAATTCCATGATGCAAATAAACTAAGATGTAATAAATGATGAAGAATAGAGAATATGTAAATCAAAATAGAATGCAAAAATAGGAAGCAGTAATACAAAAAAATGCTAAAAAGATGACAGAAATATTGTTTGAAAAGTGTAGGGGGACTGATTCACCCTAGGTGGCGAATGAGTCCCAATATGCAATTTTTTTGTATTTTTTAGAGATTAAGGTAAATTTAATGTCCTATAGAATGCAAAAAATGATGGAGAATGCATAATTTCTTGTTTGTTAATGAGATGCAATGCAAAAATAAAAAATAATTGAAGCTTTCACTAATGCAAGATAAAACATTCTTCAATGCAAAAATAAAACAATATACTAATTGAATGTTAATGCACATGCAAACTAGGATGAAATATGAAATCAGAAATGCAAAGTTCTCAAATGTCGAGTTCACCAAAATGAACCGTTAATTTTTGGTTCCTAGGGCTTCTCTAACTCTTCTAGGGTTTTTCACCTAAATGGAGAGAAGTAGGCCAAAAATGCTAATGGTTCATTCAATTTAATGTTATGTGTGATGTTTTCTAACCTAAATGAAGCTAACTAAATGCAATTAATTGATCTAGAAGAATGAAAACGAATGCAAAAGTGCAATTAAAGCTATGTTTGAAAACACACTATGATATGCAAGCAACTAAGTAAATGAAGAAATTATGCAGAACAGGAAGGAAACAGATGAATCTGAGTGCACCTAGATGAAATGTGATGATTTTGGAGTGTTCTAGATGTTGATGGAAATTACTGATTTTTCACAGTGGGACTCATTTGTCCAGGGTGGTGAATTAGTCCTCCTCGTGAAAAACTATCGGGAGCAAGTTTTTATCTGTCGAGATCTAACAAAATTCAGATTTTCAATCCTAAGGTGGGACTCATTCACCACAACTGGTGAATCAGTCCTCTCCCAAATTTTTGAAAAGTCAGGAGACAACTTTGCAACACCAGATATGGGTATGTGCAGGATCATCAAGGAAAAAATAGGCCCTTAAGTGGCGATGAAAATTTAGAAAATCAAAGTTAGGAAACTTGACGTAAAAATTTGAATAAGTTATCTATATTATTTCAAAAATATGTAAGAATAGAATATGTAGAAAATTGAATTTTGTTTCTAAACTACTAGGTTTATTTTTATTTTTTTTAAATCTATTTGGTGGAAATTTGCAATTTCAATGCAGTAGTACTTAAATTTCAAGGAAAAAATAAGAAGTAGGTGTCTGTCTGACCACCCTAACCACAATAAAATGATAAGATTTTTTTATAATATTTTAGATATAAGTAGAGGACTCATTTCCCGATGTGATGCATATTTTTTTGTAATTTTTTTCAAGTAAATAATTAATTATTATTTTTTTATTACAAATTTTAAAAAATATAAAAACTTGTATGTCTAACCACCTTAACTTGGTCAAAAATTCATGAAATTGAATTCTTGTTTTTTTAATCCTATGGTATGTGAAGCATAGAATGTGACACATGTTTTGGATTCAAAAAATGTGATACCGTTTGAAAGCTATAGATGTTTTTCAATCATCCTATCAATCAGGACTTTAGTCGTAATTCAAATAGAAAATGAATAATAATTATTTATTAAATTCAAAGTAAAGCATAATTTATATTGGTGGAAAGTTGAGAATCTCCTTTAAAAACCCTTTTTGTTTCATCAATATTGGGTTAAAAAAAAATTGTCAGCCACATGGGCCATCATATCACTTGCATATCGCTACTTTTTGGCCCATCATGATCTTGCACATACCCATATGGAAAATTTTGCTTGTCGGGTTCCCAGAGTCAATTCTACAAAAAATGGATAGAAAACCTTCCTCAAGCTTGAAATAGGCTTAAGTTGACTTGAAGCACCTAGTTGACTTGTAAACCAATCTTCAACACCAAAAATCTTGTCAAATTTGCATACCTAGGTCTACAAAGAAACATGTAATAGGGAAAATGGTTTAAGGTTAGTGAATAGGGGTTTGCCTTGGTCAAACCCCGTTTTGGTAATCAAACCTTCAATAAAGTAATGAAATGTAAAGGAATGATAAACTAACAACATGCAATTGCTATTAACTTACCAAACCCTTGATGATGCAATTCTGAAGTAATGTCAATGGTTGCTTCAAAGTGCTTGAATAGTGCTTGAAAGAATGTTGTAAAATGCTTGAATACTTGAAATATGAGATGAAATGCTTGAATGAGTAAGGAGATGTAAAATGAGGTGAAAGTCACATATTTATACACACTTGTGCCTTAGTTACCCATTCATACCTCATCACAAGCTGACATCAAGTGATTTTGAATAAAATCCCAAAAGGAAATTTAAAATATTTTGAATTTGGGGCCAAGGGGGACTCATTTGCCACCCATGGTGAATGGGTCTCACCTAGGAACTAAAAACAAGTGTTAGGAAATATGTTGTATTTAATGTTGTTTGTTAGGATAGTACTAAAAAATACACTTAATTAAGCACATGAGAGCATAAAGGGGCCAAATAAAGCATGAAAAAGGGATAAATAGTGAAGATGTGCCTAGAAAAGTGTGAAAGCTTGTTACAAGACTTCACAACACTTCAAAATAGGATTTGTTGATGAATAAAAAGATGATTTTTAGGTGAATTTTAATTAATAGAGTATAGAAAAATGTAGAAATATCTTACAACACTTCACAACACCTTCACAAGATGTCATTCTTTGAGTTTTAGTATCTAAATAATTATGTTCAAGCCATGTAACAACATAAAATCAAAGCAACATAGTTCCAACACCATGAAACAAGACCTAAAAGGCCATGAAAATGACAAGGGGTCATTTTTCTATGGGACAAAGGCATTATAGAAATAGAGTATGGGATGAAATAGAAGCCTTTGACACATTCTCTATTGAAGTAGTCCCAAGGGAACATAATACTAGAGCAGACTCCTTGGTCAATTAAGCTTCCCTACTTCTTTTGCACCCTAACTTCAAGGAAATTCCATATCAAATTGAAATAGTACACTGACTAAGTGTTCCTGACAACATGGAAAATTGAGAATTTTTTGAGAATGACAAGCAGATACAAAATTTTCTCGAATGCGTGGAGATGTTTGCAGAAGTGTATTTTGAAGGTAGCAAAGCTGTGTGTGAAGAATTTTATCTAGATGGGAAGAAAGACCTAGAAGAAGGTATGATCCAATTGACTTTAGGGAATAGAATACCTAACGGATTGGTTTCATTGGAACAATTATTTGAAAGGCATGATAGATGCATTAAGAAGAAAATGGTTGAATGTGTAAATTATTTTGGGAAGTACAAATCCATCAATATAGGGATGCCAGATAATCCCAAGTTGGTATATATGGGCAAGTATTACACTCTTGATGAAAGGGATATGTTAATTCAAGTGTTGCTAAAGTATAAATATATTTTCACCTGGTGCTATGATGAATTGAATAATTTCATGGGCGGATGAATGCGAAATCATGTATACCACTCAAGCATGACATATCACCTTTTAGGAAGAAACAAAGAAATTAAAATTTGAAGGTTACTGATGACATCTTTTAGGAGATAGAAAAGATGTTGAAGGATCGAATCATCTATCCTATCCACCACTCCATTTGGGTTGCTAATAGTTTTCCTGTTCACAACAAAAATGGAGAGATAAGGATTTGTGTAGACTTTTGAAACTTGAAATAGTCATCTCTAGAGTACAATTATCCTCTCCCAATGATCGATCATGTGTTGCAGACGGTGGTTGGTTTTCAAATGATGTCAATGTTAGACAGTTTCTTTACTTACAATCATATTATCATGGACTAAGAAACCAACATAAAACTCCCTTTGTTACTCCCTAGGGTACATTTTCCTATAATATAATTCCTTTTGGGCTAATCAATGTTGGAGCTACATTCCAAAGGGAGATGGACCTATCTTTTTGGTGATTTATGGAATAAGATTATGGTGATATATTTAGATTATTTGACTATCTTCTCCAAGAAAAGGAACAATCATTTCAAGTACTTGGAGAGAATCCTACAAACATGTTAGGAACGTGGCATATCTTTGAACCCTAAGAAGTTGGTGTTCAGAGCTACTAAAGGAAAAAAATTGGGAAACATTGTTTCAAAAGAAGGTATTAGAATTGATACAGAAAGGGTTAGAGGCATTCAACAAGTGAGTTTTCCTTCAAATAGGACTGGTGTGAAATCTTTCTTTGGGAAAGTGATTTTTTTATGGAAATTTGTCCCAGATCTTTTTACAAATACTAAACATATAGCCAACATTATGAAAGAAAATCAAGGCTTCAAATGGAGAAATGTTGGTAAACAATCCTTTGATGATATCAATATAGCCATTGTAAATGACTCAATTTTGGTGCACCCAAACTTCAATAAATATTTCATCATTTATTCCTATGTATCGAGACATACAATGTATGCAATCCTCTTTCAAGAAAATGATCTAAAGATTGAGGCTTCTATTTCCTTCATGAGCATACCACTAAAAAATCATGAACTGAATTATTATCAAGTTGAAAAAGATACCTTTGTAGTTGTCAAAGTAGTCAAGCAATTCAAGTTTTACATCTTACACTCTCATGCCAAAGTTTTTGTTTTTGTTGGTGCAATAAAATGTATACTCATGCAAAAATAAATTGGTTGTAATAAAAGGGGCTCATACTTAGCCAAAGTCCAAGAATATTACTGAGACATTAGACCCACCAAGTTGGTCAAAGGTAGAGGAATCTGTAAGCTTATCATTGAACATGAACTAGAGGAAATTTAGGTTTCTCTAATAGTATTGCCTGCGAGTCTACAAGACCCTTTGTTTTCTTATGTAGCCTATTATATTTCTTATAATGAGTTTCCATCACATCTCTCCCTAAAGGAGAAGAGGAACTTCAAGTTGAAGGCATCCGAGTTCATGATCTAGAATGCTACACTTTATAAGAAGGCTCTAGATGGGACATTTTTGAGGTTGGTAGACAAAAAACAATAATAGAAGCTTATTAGGGTGTTCCATGAAGAAGCTTACAGATGGCACTTTCTTTCCTCTTTCACAACTTTTAGGATTCTTTGACAATGTTATTAGTAGCCAGACATGTTCAACGATGCTTATCATTGGGTGGAAAATTATGAGAAATTAAAAAGATTCATGGGAAGACCCCAATTAGCTACATTTCCATTAAGATTGATAGTGATTGAAGAGCCCTTCCAACAATCGGGGTTAGATTTCATGGGGCTGATCAATCTTGTTTCAAGTGCAAGGCATACTCATATTCTAATAGCTCTAGATTACCTCACCAAATGGGTTGAGATTGTCCCTGTGAAGTGTACAATATTCGAAGTAGTATGTGATTTTATCAAAGAAAGTATTTTGGTTCATTTTCAGGTTCCTAGGAGGTTGGAAATTGATAACACAACCAACTTCTCAACTTCATAAATTGTTATGTTCTACTATGATCATGGAATATCTCTCCCATTCATCATATTTTTATCCTCAAGGGAATAGGATACTGAATCTAGTAATAAAAATTTGGTGACTATCATAAGGGAGTTGGTGGACAAAAACTAGTGAAATTAGCATCAGAAACTATGTGAAGCTTTATTGGTTGATTAGACTATGCCGAAGAGAGCTATTGGGATGTCCTTGTTTGAATTAGTTTATGATATTGGTATAGTTCTTCCTTTGCCCCTAGAACTAGCTACCACAAAATTGCAAATGACCCTTGAAGATCAACAGTTCCATCTTTGGAAATGAGAATACTGTATTTCAGTGAGCTTGAAGAAAAGAGATAAGACATGGTGGATAGGATTATTGTGCATCAAGCATGGTCAAAAAGATCTTTGACAGGAAAACTAGACCCAATAATTTCATTGAAGGTGACATGGTTTTATCGTGGGATAAGAGGCAAGAACCCAAAGGAGCTCATGATAAACTTGATTCCTTATGGAAGGGTCCTTTTTTGATTCAGCGGATGCATGAGAATAATTCTTTCAAGTTGTCTTATCTAGACAATACCATCTTGCCCCTGACATACAATGGGTAGGATTTGAAACTATACCATATATGAAGTAGGTGTCCCCTACCTTTGTATTTTAGTAGTTAGAAGTTTTTGGTTTGAGCTTGATTTTTAGTTCACTTGTGTTCCATTTTTGGTTTATTTTGATCCTTCGCCTTGATCTTCTTGCTCATTTAGTCTTTAGATTTTGTAAACCAATGTGCTTAACTAGATATTATTGGTTCTTATGCATCCTGGTCAATTTGCATCCCCACTTAGATCCAACAATTGCATAAGTTTTATGTCTAATTCTAAGTGTTTGAGCTTTCAGGTATCCTTTTGGTTTCCAAGCCTTTGTTATATTGTGTTTTGTTCTTTGGTCAGTATTGTGAACCTTGTCAACCCGTAGCCCTATTTTCACAACTTTTCTTCTTATCGACTTGGTTTTCTTTTAAACAATTTCTTTCAGGTGTCAGTCTTTTTGATAGTTTTCAAAACCCTTTTGGCTACTGCCCAAGTTCTAGAACTCTTTCTTTTTTCAATGGAGTACTTTTTCAATGGTAATTTTTGAAAATAAGGCAAGTTTTAAGTGTTTTAAAGAACTTTCATTGAGATCAACATTGCTTTTCTAACCATGCTTGGTCTCAATGAAATTTTAGCAAAATCATCCAATGTGAGGCTTATTGAGAAGGGATATGTTAATAAAGGACAAGAATGTTAGGGAAGACTAAAAATTTTGAACTTCATCGGTTATCGACTATACTTTCAAAAGTGAAACAATGGAAATAGGGAACTACCCGCACAATACTGGTTTACAATTTTTGGCCAAACTGGACACTAAACTAATTTTTTTCTATTTAAATCTTCACTTTCAAGCACCTATAGTGGCTAAACCATGAGGAATTTGAAGATGATGCTATTAACAGACATAGAAAAACTAAGAGTGGGGGGGGGGGGGTGAATCAGTTGTCACAAAATTCAAACTTAAAAACTTCAACACTTATCAATTCCAAAGCCACACTATTATGTTATTAAGTATGAGCATGAAACACAAATAACAAAAAGCAAATCAACACAATGAACACATATTTTTATGTGGAAAACCCAATGAGGGAAAAACCATGGTGAGGTTTAACTCACAATATAAAGAGATTATAAAACTGAATACATAGGCTGACTGCCAAGGGCTCACTACGTAGAAGAGGACTCACTGTCCAAGTACAAAGCTCACTTCCTACAAAAAGGAATCATTTTCCAACAGGCAGGATCATTTCCTATAGATAGAAAATAGATCAAAAGATCAACCACAACAATTAAAACAAATCCACAACCTTGAATAAAGGATTGCAGAAACCTTTAGCTCACTACCTTCAAGAATCCAACACAATGAAGAACTGCTACCTCAACACACTTTCACACACTTTTTCTCTTATGATTTTTGGCTTACTTTGTCACTTTGTATCACTCTATCATACAAATCTTCACAATTCAACTTGCATTTATACCATCTTCAACCTTAGAACCTTTGTCCAAGTTCAGCCACAAAGACCTCATTTCATAAATTCAAATTAGGTCGGAAACTCAACATTCCTGTAGTGGAAAGGAATGAGAATGGACCAACAAAACATTTATCCAAGACCAAAAAAAATTCTTGGATCAACCACACACTACCCTAATTAAATTTTATTCTTTGAATGAAGTGTAAGCACCAGGTTGGCCAAACCTAATGAAAACACAAATGAACATTGATGTACATGCTTCCCAACAAGAAGATGACACATGTATGCCACAACATGCTTCATTATGCATGAGAATACATCTCAAATTCTTTTGGATACATCCTCGGCAAGAGCAACAAACTTCAAACACTGAACACCTTCCACTAGTCCATCTGAACTATGCAAACACACATAGCAACACTAAAAACATGACTTTCGGACCACCAAACCTCAAACTTCTTTGCCATAACCCATGAAAAATCTTCACAAGACATATCCTAAATCCACAAGATTTAAAACAAAACAGTGGAGGACTATGGAGTAGAAACATTTCTCCCAGTCCACAGAAGACCAACTCTGGTAGAACAGTTCACACACAGGAGAGTATAACTTTCTCATACCGTCACACTCAAAGCTAAAACTCTGGAGATATCACCACTATACCATCATTATCAAACCTTCAGATCCGTAAAAGCATAGGATCAACATAGGAGAAATGAGGAACACATATCAGAGCACAATCTGAACACACTCAACATTATGACTTCTCTTCTTTGTTAATTTTCTCAATATCACTTGGAAACACACCAATTCAACACATCTGCAATGTCATAAAGATAGCTCCATGTACTCATAGCATCTTAGGAGCATCTCAAGTAAACATGTACAATTTGCAACATATTGAACTGTGTTGACATCAATGACAACATTAATGACAACACCATAAAACTAGCTCATACTTGCAACAATCTCCCCCTTTGTCATTGATGGAAACACATGATGTGAAAAACCATCAAAGACAACATCTTACGCAATATCTTGGGAGAACACCTTCTCTTCCTCAGCAACTATTTTTCATATGACTTTCTCTCCCCCTTTGACATCAATGGAAAAGATCACAAACTTTGATCACTCCCACTTAGGAGTACACTCATACGCCAATAATGAAAACCTTTTCTACTCCCCTTGCAGAGTAGACCCATTTATCAGTCTAGATAAATGAATAATTTGTGAATTCACTTGACCGAAGCTCCTTCATGTGCACCTAGTTTAGAAGGCCAATGACCCCCAACCTCTCCCTAAGATGCTCAAAAGTATCCTTTGGAAGAGCCTTAGTAAATATATCTACAATTTATTCCTTTGTTGTCACATACTCCAGTCTAATTTCATTCTCCAACACCTTTTTTCTCAAGAAATGATATTTGATAGATATGTGTTTTGTTCTTGAACGCATAACTTGATTCTTTAAAATATTTATGGCACTTGTGTTATCACAGAAAATAGAATTAGGCTCATCACATACTACTACAATGTCTTTTAGATTTTGCTTCATCCACAAAACATGTGTACCACTTGATGTTGCAACAATATATTTTTCCTCTGCAGTGGATAAAGAAATTGAGTCTTGTTTCTTACGCAACCAAGAAACCAATCTTTCGCAAAGAAAGAAAGCACCTCCACTAGTACTCTTCCAGTCATCCACACAACCAACCGAGTTTGCATCAATATAGGCACTCAAGGTGAAATCAGCACCCTTAGGATACCATAAGCCAAAATCTAATGTACCTTTAAGATATCTAAACATTCTCTTTATAGTTGTAACATGTGCCTCTTTAGGATCTACTTGAAATCTGGCAACTAGACATATTGCATGCATAATATCTGGTCTAGTAGTAGTAAGATACAACAATCCACCAATCATAGATCTATATTTGCTCTGATCACTCTTAGCAGATTCATCATCTTTGCTCAGTTTACATCCAGTTACCATAGGAGTACTAACTGGTTTGGAATCATCCATTCCAAATTTCTTCAACAACTCTTTTACATACTTAGATTGTTAAATGAATATCCCTTTATCAGTTTGATTCACTTGAAGACCAAGAAATAAATTCAATTCACCAATCATAGACATCTCAAATTATTTTTGCATCTCTTTAGCAAACTTTTTACACATGCCTTCATTACCACTGAAAATGATATCATCAACATATACAACTACTATCAACATTTTTTTACTTGCACTTTAAATTACAAATTTTTGTCAGTAGAGCCTTTGCAGAAACCTTGTGTTTTCGGGTATCTATCCAATCTTGCATACCAAGCTCTAGGAGCTTGCTTCAGTCCATACAACACCTTCTTCAACTTACAAACCATGTCCAATTTTTCAGATAACTAAAACCCTTTAGGTTGTTTCGTGTACACTTCTTCTTCCAATTCACCATTTAGAAATGTTGACTTAACATGCATCTGATATACTTTGAAATCCTTGTGAGCAGAAAATGCCAAAAACATCCTAATAGCTTCCATTCTAGCCATAGGGTAAAATGTTTCTTCAAAGTCTATGCCTTTAACTTGTGAATATCCCTTGCATAAAAGTCTTTCCTTATTCCTTACAACTTCGCTTTCATTCAACTTATTCCAAAACACCCATTTTGAACCAATTACATTCTTATTCATAGGCCTAGGGACTAGTTCCCATGTTTGATTCTTTTCTATCTACTGCAACTCTTCTTTCATAGCTTTCATTTAACTCTTATCTTCACATGCTTCATTGATAGACTTAGGTTCAATTTTAGAAAGTAAACACATATTTACCTCGGTTGCTACTTTACTTCTTGTGTTCACACCTTCACTCTTATCTCAAATTATCTTTTCTTTTGAATGATTCTTTTGTACATACTTAGGAGTCTTAACAACAAGTTCTAGTTCATTCTCTTCTTCTTCTTCTTTAGTCTGTTCTTCTTTTTGTTCTTCTTCCTTTTCCTTATTCTCCTCAAGTACATGTCCACTGATAGAATCATCAAGTTCAACTTCACTTATCTCAATAGCTATACGTATGTCTTCATCAACTTTCACATTAGCACTTTCAACAATCTTTCTCAATCTTTTATTAAATCATCTATATGCTTTACTAGTAGTAGAGTATCTAAGAAAAATTCCTTCATCACACCTAGCATCAAACTTTCCAATATTTTCATCATCTCTTTTAATGTAACATCTACTTCCAAATACCTTAAAGTACTTCATAGTAGGAGTCTTACCAGTCCATAACTCAAAAGGAGTCTTTGTGTTGTTGCTTCTAATCTGAACTCTATTAAGAACATAAACAACAATGTGTATTGCCTCTCTCTAGTACATGTCTAATACATTTGATTATTTCATCATGGTTCTTACAACTTCTTGTACTATCCTAGTTTTCCTCTCAACTACCCTATTTATAGAAGGGTTCTCAGAGTAGAAAACAATTTATGCCACGCAGTTCACAGAATGTAATAAACTCACTAGATGTGAATTCTCCACCTCTATAAGAGCTCAAACATTTGATTTTCAAATTTACTTGATTTTCCACTCTTTTTTTGAACACTTTAAACCTATCAAGAGCCTGATTCTTTTCTATAAGAAAAGAAACCCATTTCATTTGATTATAATCATCAATAAGAAGCATGAAATACCTATCACCATTCAGGCTTCCTATTCTAGTAGGACCACAGAGATCAGTGTGAACTAGCTCCAACATTCTAGTAGTAGAGTGCTCTTTTCCCTTCAACCTACATCTTGTCTATTTCCCCAATTGACAACTTATACAAATAGTATTAGTAGGTCTTCTGATTCTAGGTAGCCCTCGAACAATTTCTTTTGAAGTAATTTTGACCAAATTATCAAAATTTACATGTCCCATTCTCTGGTGCCATAACCAACTTTCATTGACTTGAGATAGAAGGCACTGACCATCAACTCCCTTAAGCTAATAGATGTTTCCATGAGTTATCCTTCCAGAAAAAACCATATCTCTACTTCCAGACCCTTTTTTGATTTCATAGGTATTATTTTGAAACACAAGTTTAAAACCATTTCTACACATCTGACCAACACTCAAAAGGTTATGCCTCAAACCCTTCACATAATATAAATCATCAGTTTCATACACTCCATCAAAACTAATTGAACCTTCCCCACAAAACTTAGCTCCTGAATCATTACCAAACATGACTAAACCACCATCATACTTTTCAGGTTTAGTGAACTTACTCTTCTCTCCAGTCACGTGATTAGAACATCCACTATTAATTACCCAGTAGTCTTCATCCTGCCTTGCATGAAAAGCGTAACCAAATTACCTTCCATCCTATTCCTCTTATTCTTTGGAGCCTTCTTTCTTGCACATTTTCTAGGGTTAGCAGATACAGATTTACTTTCCAAAGCTAAGAATAAGCATTCACTATCATCAACCTCATTTTCAGATTCATCATCAGAGATTTTGGTTTCTTCTTTAACATAGTACAACTTCTTGTATTTCTTATCCTTCCTATCCTTATCTTTATAATCCTTTTTATTCTTATGTACAACTCTATTCGGACATCTTGAAGCATAATGACCAATATTTCCACAACTAAAACATTTAAAGGGAAACATAGCTTTATACTTTTTGATAACTTTATTCAACTTCCTGGTGAAGTTCGCTTCCAACTCATCTGAACCATCACTCTCTAGATCATCTCCAATCTTCATTGCCTTAAAAAATTTCTTTGTCTTTTCTTCTTTCCTATCTTCTTTCCTGAACTTTCTCATCTCAAATGCTTGCAAGGTGTTGAACAACTGTTCTTTAGTATACTTCATAGGATCATACATCTCTTCAATAACTACGATCTTATCACTGTAGCAATCTACTAGGGTGATCAAGATCTTCTCAATAATATCTTCATCGGTCAACTTTCCCCCTTGATTCTTAACTTCATTTGTTGTCATCTTAACCCTCTAGAAATAACTTGTAAACTCTTCACCTTCTTCCATTTTCATATTTTTTAAATGTTTGCTTTGCCACCAACTTCTTTGTCAATTTTACTCTTTCATTTCCTTCATACAGTTCTTCCAAATTCATCTAGACATCATAAGCAGTATCTAAAGAAAGAACCTTAGTTCGCTTAGTTTTAGATAAAGCACTGTAAATAGCATACCTCACTTTCTCATTCTCCTCATAAGAAGAAACTACATCTACAGAAGTAGGACCATTTGCTGAAGGAGTATACTTCATCTCAATAGCCTTCCAAGTCTTGTAACCAAGAGAAACAATATATCCTCTCATCTGCACTTTCCAATCACTGTAATCAGATCCATCGAACATAGGGATTTCCAACTTATGTGCCAATAGATCTTCCTTAATCGGCTAAGCTCTACACCAAGGAACCAAGGCTCTAATATCAATTGTTAAATAGGTGCATGAAAATTGAGAGGGGGGGTGAATCAGTTTTCACAAAATTCAAACTTAAAAACTTCAACACTTATCAACTCCACAACCACACTATTATGTTATTAAGTATGAGCATGAAACACAAATAACAGAAAGAAAATCAACATAATGAACATAGATTTTTATGTGGAAAACCCAATGAGGGAAAAACCATAGTGAGGGTTAACTCACAATATAAAGAGATTATAAAAATGAATAGAGAGGCTCGCTGCCAAGGGATCACTTCCCAAAAGAGGACTCACTATCCAAGTAGAAAGGCTCACTACCTATAGAAAGGACTCACTATACAACAGGAAGGCTCACTACCTACAAATACAAAAGATAAAAAAAGATCCACCACAACAATTAACACACATCCACAACCTTGAATAAAGGATTGCAAAAATCTTTAGTTCACTACCTTCAGGAATCCAACACAATGAAGAACTGTTGCCTCAACACACTTTCACACACTTTTTCTCTTATCATTTGTGGCTTACTTCATCACTTTGTATGACTTTTTCATACAACTCTTCACAATTTGACTTGCATTTATACCATCTTCTACCTTAGAACCTTTCTCCAAGGTTAGACACAAAGACCTCATTTCATAAATTCAAATTAGGTTAAAAACTCAACATTCCTGTGGTGGAAAGGAATGAGAGTGGACCAATAAAACATTTAACCAAGACCAAAAATAAAAATTATTGGATCAAAAACACGCTACCTTAATTAAATTTTATTCTTCGAATGAAGTGTAAACACCAAGTTGTCCAAACCTAATGAAAATACAAATGAACATTGATGTACACGCTTCCCAACAAGAAGATGACACGGACACTGCAACACACTTCATTATGCACAAGAATAAATCTCAAATTCTTCTAGATACATATGTGGCAAGAGAAACAAACTTCAAACATTGAACACCTTCCACTAGTCCATCCAGACTATGCAAACATACACAAGAACACTAAAAACATGACTTCTGTACTACCAAACCTCAAACTTCTTTGCTAGAACCTAGAGAACACCTTCACAAGACATATCCTAGATCCATAAGATCTAAAAAAAAATAGCGAAGGACTACGGAGTAGAAACATTTCTCCCATTCCACAAAAGATCAACTCTTCACGAATAGTTCACACACCAGTGAGTGTAACTTCCTTATACCATCACACCAAAAGCTAAAACTCAAGAGATATCACCACTATACCATCATTATCAAACCTTCAAATATGCACAAGCATAGGATCAACACAAGAGAAACGCAAAGCACATACCGAAGCACATTCTGAACACACTCAACATTTTGACTTCTATTATTTATTAATTTTCTCAAAAGCACTTGGAAACAGACCAATTCAACACATTTGTAACATCATAAAGATAGCTCCATGTACTCATAGCATCTTAGCAGCATCTCAAGTAAACATGTACAATCTACAACATACTGCACAAACTGTGTTGACATCAATGACAACATTAATGACAACACCACCAAACTAGCTCATACTTGCAATAGATGCAAACTAGTGATTTGTGAAATTTTGTCTATAGATTCTAAATATAATTTTTTCAAAAAAATTGGAATCAAATTGCACTTGCTTTTCCATCTCCTTCGAAAACTAGTTTTTTTCAGTAAACACCATTTTTAAGGAGTGTCACTCACTGTATAACACAATTTTTTTTCCATGAAGGATAAAATTATAATTTTTTGAATTTAGATTTGTAACTACAGTATCTAGTGCTTTCGATTGGTTTCATAGTGTTTTATTGAATATTTTTTCTTAATCAAGTTTTAAAGTCAAACCAATTACAATTGGGAATAGGCAGACTATATAACACATAACTTTTTTTGTATGTATCGAATTGTAATTTTTTTCTTTTGTCCAATCAAGGACTTTAATATCTAGTGCATTCATATTTTTCCTAAAAAAAAATTGATAATCTTCTATTTTTCCACGTGCAGAACGAAGAGAGCTTTTTTTTTTTGAAAAACCTACATTCACAAGAATTAAAAAATAAATATAATAAAAAATTAAATTTATTTAAAATTATACTTTTTGGGAAGCTTATAATAAGGACTACATACTAACAAAAATAAATTTTAAATTAATTCATTTGATCTCCCAAAAGGTAAATCAAAAGTGTTTTTTTATTAGCATTTTGATAGTTGTAAAGGAGACTCTGTTATAGGTATGGTTTAAGACTAGCGGGGTTCTATCCAAGGGGGTTTGAACTAAGGTAGTTTGATGAAACCCTCTTCAATTGGAATGTTGTAAATGGAACTTTTTAAGGCTTAAATCATTATATTTTCTAATATTATGTGATTTCAGCAAAAATCAGAATCTCGTAGAAATTGTTAACCAACTTTGTGGGATCACCCAAAGGGCTCTACATTTGAGGAGATAGAGCACAATGATGGGATTCATATCTCACACTCTTGTTTCACTCAAGGAAACCCTAGATATCTCAACCCAAGGATGAAATGAGGGAAAGAGATTTGCTAAAGTTTGTCCTAGTGTATGATTAGAGACTAAAACGGGGTTCACTACCAAGCTAGGGCTTGGAAACACAAATGACATGCAAGACCTAATTATGAAACTCAATGATATGCAAGACTATAATAAATGACCTAGAAATGAATGCAAAATAGAATAGTGAATTGGAAGATCAGAGATGTGCACCTGGAAACCTATAGAAGCTTGAATGAAAGGATAAAATGCTGAAAATGTTGAATTTAAGGCCTACTGGGACTCATATGCTAGACTGGGTGATTTTGCCCCAAATTAGTGTTTTTGGGAAAGAACACAAATCTAGAAGAGACAAGTCTAGAACTCCTAAAAAACTACAAATTTTACTACACTAGGACTCATACGCCAGAAGCTATGTGTCAGTCTTTCTTGGCTTTTTTGAAGGATCAAGATCTAAATTTGCTCATCAAATTCATCCTTGTCTTCTCAACCTAGTTTTAGATCTGAACTAGAAGATTTTTCTCTGTAGGTTTCCTTCAATGGTATTGTAAATAAGGTGACAACTTTAAAAACATTACATACTTGACAACTTCTTTCCAACCTTGCTCCTTAGAGAGTCTTCAACCTATATCTTCAAAACACACACTAAAGAGAGGGAAAATGCTTTTTTGTTAATGGAAAGCGATTTTCCTTGGTCAAACCCCATTTTGGTAATCAAACCTTGTAATGAAATCAAATGAGATAAAGGAATGATGAATGAAAAAACTAAGATGTTGCAACTCACCAAACCCTAGAAATAAAGTGTTACAAACATGTATGAAGTGGCTCTAATGGATGTAGATCTTGACTCTTGCTTGAATGATATGGATCTTGAATTGAATGCTTGCTTGAATCATAAAACCGTATATCATAATTGGTAGCTCAAAAATAAACATAATGCATAATGACTTTGACATGATACTTGATGCTTGAATAATGCTCGAAAACACTTGATATTCAGCTCTTGAAGACTCTTGAATTCTCTTGTAAACACTTGAGTGCTCTTGTGAACTCAAATTCATTAGAATGCATAAATACATGAAAACTTAGGAGAAAAAATGTGAAAAGACCTTATATTTATACTTGTTTATGCCAAATTTCCCAAAATTATAACACTACAAGCCCACATAAAATCTACAAGGATAAAATCTAGCCAATATTTTGAATTTAATTAAATTTTAAGCCACACAGGACTCATATGCCAAAAGTGGCATATGAGCCCCATTAGGCAAGGCTATGGGACCCATTTTTTAAGAAAAGATTAGATTCATGTGAAATCTAGATCGGTGCCCCAAAAATTAGGTGGGACCCATATGCCCAAGGTGGCGTATGAGTCCTAGATCACTAAATATGGGCCATACAATCCAAAAAAACCTAAATTGTGATTTGATGCTAGTTTATGTTGGGATTATCCTTAGAAAGATGCATTAATTAAGGCTTGTGGATGTAAAATATGGCCAAATAAGGCATAAAGAATCCCAATTAATAATGAAAACCCTAGATTAGTGTGAAAGTGTTAGGGGTGAGTGTAGGATCATAGGGGTCGAGAAAGTGGTGATATAACCCAAAAGTGGTTGATGACATTTTTTTAGTCCAAATTTGATGAAACGAAAAGGGTTTACTGATAAATTTTTAGTGTTCCACAAATATAAGATATGACTTATTTGAAATTAAATAGATAATTATTGTTGATTTTTTGTGTGCATTCTAAATAAAGTCCTTGTAAGGAAAGCTAGATGCAGAAGCAACTCTCCTAACGTCAAAAACTCAGGGAAGAATGTAGAGATACCTATTAAATTTTACAATTACAGTCCAATTAAGATGCACTAGAAAGAGATTACTGAAACAAAGAAATAGAAAAACACATATGAACACCAGATATATGTGGGAAAACCCTTATGGGAGAAAAACCCACCACACCAAGAGAAGTCACTTTGTATTATAGTAATAAAGATTATATACAGATATCTGACTTATCTTTCTGATGTCAGTTTTCAGCAGCATTCACCATGAAAAACCTTGATACAAAACATTCATGTTACAGTCTTCATAGAATAGAATTCATCCACTGATCATACAATCAAACAACAATCCATTGATTCATCGAACCCATCACAATCTATAATCAATGAGTATAACCATGTTGCCCTTGTCTGTCGAGCTTCCTCTCAGTAACGGCCACAACAGTCCAACTGCTAGCAGTTCCCATTTGGCTTCTCTAATTAGCCAATGACTCACCACATAGGATGGTCTTCTCTCGGTCAAAGCGATCAACCTATGTTGGCATGTTGGTGAGACACTAACCATGTCTCCCCAATGCCACAAGACTTAACTATCGATGTTGCCAAGAGTCATCCTTATCACTAAGATGTTACATCGAGTCCAGAGAGCTATCGCTCAGACTTCGCCATGTTTCCAAGACCTCATATTGACAATCATCACATGTATTGCTATCACCAAGACTTACTGCTATCAATGAAACATCATACCGAAGCTTCAAAGTCACACAGACGTGATTTTTCCATTCAGTGAGACAATCATCTTTCACTAAGAGATCATACTGAGTCATTAAGGGTTATACAGAAATGTTCAACATTCGGCAAGACATACCGCTATCACTGAAATGTTACTCTGAGATATTAAGTCATATCAAGCACCAAGCAACAATCAGAAAGACTTTTGTCCATTGCTAAGACTTCATACTGAAGTCTTTGTGTCACCACAAAGACTCCAAGTGTATCCTGTTGGCAAGACTTTCCTATCAGTAAGAATTCTTACCGAACACCCAAGACTCTCCCAGAAAGCTTCAACAGAAAACATTGTCGGCAAGACTTTAGCTATCATGGGGACTTCACACCGAAGTAAGCCTTTCGGCCAAGGGTCTCCCCGATATACGATATGAATGGCCTGTCGGCCAGAGATCTCCACTCGGTAGGAGGTCATATCGAACACAACATGTCATAGTGATAGGATCATTCGGTGAGACTGAAGCAAGGTCACAGCGACCTGAACTGTTCAACAAGATTCAAGTTGCTAGTTGGCTAGACACAAAAGATGTCACACCGACTTGGCCCTTTCAGAGGTTTCAACCTGTGGGATTGAGGCACATATTTCCAACAGTCCTAATTGATAGGCTAATTGAAAAAAATTATAATTCTTATATGATCTCACATTCTTTAAATCTGAAAGATGAAACACATTCTATGCTTCCCATACTATAGGATTAAAAAAAATGATTTTCATAAATTTTTGACCAAGTTATGCTAGTCAAAAAAGCAAGTTTTAATATTTTTCAAAAAATTCTAATAAAAAATTCATAACTAATTATTTACTTGCAAAAAAGTAAAAAAAAAATGTGGCACATCCAAGCATGTGTCCTCTACTTATATTGAAACTTTCAAAAAAAATTATGTTTTACTTGTACTTAAGCTGGTCAGACGTACATTTTCTTTTTATTTTTTCCCTAAAAATTTACTACTGCTATATTGAAATTTCAATTTTCCACAAAAAAATTTCTTGTATATTTTTCAAATTATGTTAATATCCTATTGAAATATTTATGTCATGTTGCCTAACTCTATTATTTTTAATTTTTAATGCCACTTAATGACCTAGTTTGGACCCCCATGATCCTGCACTGACCCTAGGATACACTTTACAACACCCCAAAGGAGGTACTGTAATTAGGTTAGTTTACTTTGCAATGCCCCAAGTCCTAATGTGAATGCATTAAACACATTACAACACTAAATCAAGGAAACATTAAGCTCAAATTAACAAGGAGGGCCTAAACAAGTATGAAAATGTAGAGGGATACATTTTCTATAGCCACATTTAGCCCCCACTTTAGTGAGAGAAGGAACTTGCTTCCAACTCACACTAACATAGACAAACTCGCATCAATAGAGATCCAAGTGTACCAATGGTGGTAAGATAGGATGAAAATGGTCAAGAGGAATGATTGAGTCCCTAGGATCAGGATCCTATGACAAACCAATATAGGCACAAAATAATGCACATGAAAACAATATAAGGAGCAGCAACAAGGCACAAGCATACACTGCCAAAGACAAAGAGAAAAGAAAAACTAAACAAAAAGGGGTGGATCAAGCTTCGACCATTTCTCTTGTATGTTGTGGATCATATCTAACTTGTTTTTCAAATATGCACACTCACTCTGAGGCAATGGAACTCTAATTTGTCTATTGGGTGAGTATCCAAAGAGGTGAGACATATACACACATGGCCGATATGCGCTCACACACAAGCAAGTGGGTATGGGAAAGTCATTCCTATTTTTTTCTTCCCGTTCAACCATACCAAAGCTATACCTCATGATAACTTTGATAAAGTTACACACAAAAAATAAATTTGAGCTTCATGAGGAAAACAAAGCTTCATATTCTCATAACTCATGAACAATCAAGATGGCTCCATAGGCATAAAAAGTGTGTTATGCAAGGCGGCCATATAACTAAAATTTGTAACATAGTGTAAGGTATGTTCAAAGGAGTTTTTCTTACTTCATGTAAGGTTTTAACTTAGGGAACATTGTGCCTAATGTCTCCAAGAGAGGACCAATCAAAGAATATAAAATTCACAACTTAGGGGATGTAGTGTGTTGCATCAAGCCACTAAGAGGAATATAATATGCTAAGAGAGATCATGATCTTGAAGGACATCACACCTAATGTCACCACAAAAGAAAAATATGCATCGCATGAAGTAAGAAGAATGCACCATGAAACATGAAATGCAAAATAATAATGCCAATGTATGCCCCCACTTTAAATAAATTGCTAAACACCATGTTGTGAGCAATTACTTTAAAGTAGCAAATGATAAATGCTAATAGTAAAGAAGACATGAGAGCTAACTTGGAAATACCTATTCCAAGTCATTTATTTCCAAATAAAACTACATCATAAAAAGGAATTTAAGAGAGGTTTCCCCCAAAATGAAAATCCAAACACATGAGGGATCCATGGATTTGGGGTTAGTATGTTCTTGCTACAATGTTTTTAAGAGAGCTTGGAATTTTCATCATTCCCAAAATACTCATAGAACTGTAAAAATGACACAAAGAGAGTGAAAACAAAGAAAAACCTTTCAGGTCAACATGGAAGAGACATGAAAGTCTCAACGCCTTGCGTCATCCCCAAAAGGAAAACATAAGACCAAAAAAAAGATAAAGAAAAATATTTTGGGTCAACATGGAAGAGACATGAATGTCTCAATGCCTTGCATCATACCTAAAAGGAAAACACAAGACAAAATAAAAGATAAAACATTTATGACATAGAGAAGAATGCAGGTTCAAATAGAGGAATGCACAGAGGGAAACACCAAAGAAAATTTCATGGGGGATCACATTACGCAAATGAAATCACACAAAATAAAAAGAAATAATGTAAAATAATAGTAAGGCACATGCAAATCAACCTATTAGAAATTTTTCTGCATCCCAATCATGTTCATCATAAACAAAAGGCAGAGAGCTAGCCAAGGGACAATAGCAAGTGCCAAACTAGGATCACCACCAAGTTCAACACTCTTCCTAGCAGAATTATCATGTAATCTCATAGAAGACGGAAACAATATATTCAATTCATTATGCACCTCCTCGTCAATTTCAGCAATCTCCTCATCGTCATCTAAATTAGTCACAATAGGAAATCTAATGATAATGTCCAAAAAAGGGTTTAGCTCCTATTGCAGTTGCAGTATAGGATCTTTTTATTTTGGTGAAGAGGGAGACTCATCATGTATTGCTTCATTCAATTTGGGATGTTGATTTTCTTTTTGTGTCTCTTCATTAAGCCTTCAAGCAAGAGCACAAAGCCTACACATATGCTCTCTAGCATTTATGTTTCTTTTATTATGAATTTCAAGTTGTGTTTATGTAGGAGTGAGTTCATCAACCATAGGTTTATCTTTTTCCCTAAAGGGAGGAATGAAAGGAGCCATATGAGGCTGTTGGTTATTTGGAATTCCTTTAGGTTCGATCGTGGTATCATCAAGGATGGTAGGATTTTTTATAGGTTGAGGCATGTTTGTAAGGGATAGTTTCACTGTACATTTCACCTTTAACTTTTGATAGGATTTGAAAAAGAAGTCTTCTCAAGGTTTAATAGGTTTCATAGGCTTGGGTGAAAAGAAATCTAATGAAAAGTTCCCTTGGGAGGACAAAGGATTAAATCCATTATGATGCACAGTAAAGATTTCATTTTCAAAGGGAAAATTTGAGCATTTATGCATGACTGACGGGATAAATTCCATGGAGGGTAGCCATGGGTAACCAAGCTTCACATGGAATTGGTCTAATGTCAAAATGATGGAGAATGAGACATCTAATGTTTTCAATCCTATTTGTAAAGGTAAAGTGATTGATCCCATCTTAGGGCAAGCAAAACCATTATGTGTCTTTATCTATGCTTTTGGTTTATCATATGTTTTTTCATAGAGTTCATGCACAAGTATAAATTCCTTGGTGATCACATTCTCTCCATAGACAAGATCAATTAATATCCCATTAGTGGGCTTATCATTGATTTGGTCGGATATGTAAAGAGGACCATTAGGTGCATGTTTTAGAATATCTTTAGATGAGAAATAAATGTCAAAAGGATTTTTATTTTGTCCCTTACAATGTTGAGTTTTGACCAATGCAACCAAACCATTGATAGGATTTTGTTCTATAGGATCTTGTTGATCAATATCCATAGGATTTTGTTGAATTGTGTCCATGTTCTCATCATCCATGTCAATATTCATCACATCATTCTTTGAAGTTTCACTAGCTCTAACAAATGAAATATTGTGTTTTGGCATAGGGTTGGTAAATATTTGGAAGTTTTGGTTGGGATGGGCAACAAAATTATTTCCTTGATCATTAACACCTTTCAACTAAAAGATGATCAAAATCAATGAGGTCTTGCCCAAGATGTTTAAGATGCTTACAATATTTTGTGTCATATCCATTTTGTTGGTGATAATGGAAATAATAATTCAATCTAAAGTTCATAGGTAGAGGATTATTAGGATTGAGAGTCTTAACGGGAGATAAGGTGATCATATTTTGTTATAAAAGTTGTGACATTGTGTTATGCAGGGTATTGGGTAAGGGAGTGAATTGCCTAATCAAGATCCCAAAATGTGAAAGGAGTTGTCTTCCTTATAGTAGCTACTTGGGTATCAACATGTTGATTTGTTTGTTGAGAGTGATTTAGTTGAAGGAAGCATTTATTTTGTTTTTCTAAAAGGTTGGTAAATTTTTTGGTTTGTGGATTTGGACTTCTCAGGTCGGCTAGAGATGGGTTTTGTTTCATGACTACTAATCAAATTTTGATAATCACGAAGGGTAGAGCACAAGTGCATGAAGGAGGGGAAATTCATCATGGTACACTTATCTTGTATCTTAGTTTACAAGTTCTCAATGAACATCCTTTGAAGGTGAGGGTCGAGAATCTTCACATTGATTTGGGATCAAACCTATTGATAGCGTGAAATAAAGTTGGTAATATTTTCCTCTTCTTTTTACATGCATCTCATCAAATCAACTAAGGTCATTTTAGGAGTCATGCACTTGGAAATGGTTTATAAAAGCCTCAAAATTTTCATTAAATGAATTAAATGAGTTATTCGGTAATGAGGAAAACCATTCTAAGGGGGTATCCTTCAAGGATCTAGGGAAAATCTTAGCCAAGAGCTTACCCTTATTAATGAAGTCACTACATAGGGAAATATAAGTGGAAACATGGTTAGAAGGATCTCCTTTTCCCCCATATTTCTCAAATATAGGAACCTCTATACCTTGTGGCATCGATTTTCTCAAAATCTCTAGGGATAAGGGTGTTAGAACACAATGATCAATCTACTGAGAGGGGGGTGAATCAATAGAAACTAAAACTTTAGCCCTCAAAACCTTTATGCAGATTACTTCCTTAAATCCAAATACCTTGTGCAGTTTTCTTATTCAACTTTTATTGTGTAGATTGAAACCTAAATATGTAAACATAATAATGCAAATAGAAAATCAACACAAATGCCCAAAACACCAGATATATGTGGAAAACCCAAGATGATACAAACCATGGTGACAAAGGCTGCTCCAGTCTACTGCCCAAATCCAACATCACAAATGAAATATCTATTACAATGTTTGAGGGCTACAACCCAAGTAAGCATCAACTACTTAATTTAGAAGCAACCACTTCAAAGAAGCAACAACACCCTATTTTAGGAGCTACAACTCCAAGGATGCAACAACACCCTAATATGAACTACAACTCAGTACAATGAGGCTACAACCTCTATGATAACAATTTCATAAATGGATACATTGGTTCTGCCTAACCTATAATACATCATTATAATCAGTGATTTGTTGCACACTTTACAACTTACACTAGTGTTGTTGAAGTTGCACTCCCAGCAACACACCCCAACTCTTCACTCTTCTCCACACATAGAACATTCACTGTTCTATCTTGCGCCTTTCCTCTTCTTTCCCTTTATGCAGTGTCTCATAGATCTGCACTCACTTTAATGCCAACCTAGATGATGATCTATGTTGTGTCTAGGTTACACGTGTGTGCATTCACTATCTGCACTTGTAGCTTTCCCTACTCACTTCTTGCAGATTCAACAAATTTGGCAATACCTGATTGTCTTCTTTTATTCTTGACTCCACTGACTTGTAATCACTTCCTTAAGATTCTCACCACCATTCAAATATTTTTCTAGGGTTTCCTTAGCTTGCAAACTTTAGATGCAATAAGCTACCTTTTCCTCGAGCCACACACCACTGTCTAGCTCATCATTAAATCATTTTATAGGATCTATCAGATATATTCATTGTCACTCTAACTCTGCATCAAGCGAATTCCACATTTAATTAAGTTATAGAAAGTTTTCCTTATTCTCTCTTTCAAACCCTAAAATATGATTATGCATTTAATGCATTCTCCTATCCATTTTATTTGATTCGATCTTGATCACCTGTTAGGGTTTCCAGAAATCTTCCTTACACCACCTCTTCATTGAGCCTCAAAACATTTAATTCAGGTACAAAGAAATTTCCTAATTTAGCTCCTTGTCAACCCTAGAATCTGATATGCATTAAATGTATTATTTTCCAGTAAGATCATATTCGATCTTGATCACTTCTCTAATCTATTATGCCACCTAGTTGATCAAATCTTCATCAAAATTGGTTATAAGTATAGTTGGACCAATTAATTTTTTCCTATATGTTGGTTACTAGTCAAAACCCTTGTTCACATGGACTTATCTATTTGAGATCTTCATCTTTGAATCTAAGCCATCAATCTCCTTCTTTGTGCCATGGTCCTATGCTTTCTATTCACTGTCACAACTTAAAATCATTACCCTCAGATTGGTTACCTTTAATCATGTGCCTTCAATCTCTACTAATTGGTGATCACCACTAGATCAATCACCTTTTGATCTCCATCGTCGATCACATAACCATTGTGATCACACAGTGCATCACAATAACCTTAAATCATGACCATCATATCAACCTTCAATCTTGACCATTGGAATGACGGTCCTTTAAAACTTCACCACATGTCTCCTTCATACACTGCTCACCAAACATGGGGTTGACTAGGACATGTGTCCAAAATCCGCTCATCTCGTGAGCTTGAAAAAACCTTTTAGGGTCTATAGGCTTTGCCATTTGTCATCCACCTCATTGCCATTCAACTCACAACAATGATGTGAGTTGGTCTGTCAAGCAATCGATCTTTGCCACCTATCAATCTACATCATCATCGATTCCCACTAGCTTCATGCCTTATCACTTCATTGAGGGGACATTTGAACAAGTCCTACTGATGACCTTCAGTCACACTAATGAAGATTCCTTTCACTACCATCATCTAATCTATCTCGTGTAATCTGCACCATTCCCCGCTACACTCGTAGGTCTTGGATGGGCCTTGCCAGAATTCTAGTGGGGTGCATGGGCTTCTACCATCTGTCCATAGTGACATCACTTTCCACTAGCTGTGTATGCCATCGTCATGCACCATTCGATCTTCAACATTCAATCACCACCGTTCGCCAAACCCCATGTGACTTAATTGGGACTCACCACGAACTCAGCGATGCATGCAGGAATGACCTAACTTCCTTAACCATCACCATTGATCTTGTGAAGACAAATATTTGCTTGGGACATAGGAAATATTCAACACGCCAAATATTTTCTCAATCAGTAAATGCAAGGTGAAGGGGCTGGTTCCCCAAATGACATCAAAAGCTTAAGTCACAACTTAAGCTACCTACAACCGCCTTAACCAGTCACTGATGAAATAGAACTTTTTGTACCCATGACCCTTTGATCTGATGCCTACTTGACTATGCGGGTTCCACACTCACTTCTCTTTTTTGAGTTGTAAGTTAGACATTTTCCTAAAAACACAACCAACCTTACAGCGTGATCTTCATAAGTTCATCAAATTGGAAAAAAAACCACTAGCACTATACTTAGTCAAAATCCTTGAAGCAGTAAGCTAGAGAAACTTAGAAAAATGCCACCTAAGATATGACTTAGCCAATTTTTTTATTTTTTTCTGGTGCTCAACAAACATGTAGACATCGCCAACTTAGGCAATCTAGTCGGTCACCAATATAGGAAGATAGACATAAGTTATGACTTAAGTTATTGATAACCTATCATAGCAAGTCAATGAAGAAATATAACGTTGTAACCAACACTACCATGATAGCAAACACATAGGGTTTATTTGTTAACCCTAATATCACTCAAGAGCATACTTAAATCCATTCTGAGCTATCCTTCATTTTCTGGACCTGTAGACCACATCTCTGCAATGCTCTCAAAAAACTCACATCGAATCTGGTACCTAATTTTTCATCAAATACTTTAAAACAACTGTAGTAGATAGATGACAACATTTTGTCAACTAAGAAACATATTGAGCAACTTGCTCTTCTGCACCAACAACCAATCCACATACTTCCAGAACTAGATCCACTGCTCTCACATCCATCCTATTTCATCATGCAAACAAACTCCTTTGCCTGATTTTCCCTTTTGACATCAATGATAACACTATGTGCTTATGCACAAGATCAATACACTTCTCCTCTGATCCCCTTTTGACATCAATGACAACATATTCCAACAAGCGGATGTCTTTTGACATTATATATATGTTGTCCATTTTCATTTTGGTTTATGGTGGAAACTTTCATTTGAAGGGATGAAACAATTTACAAAAGTTGATTTATGAGAGGATCATTGTTTATATTTTGAGATGAAGGTGAATAAGGTGGAGGTGTGTATGTGTTCGAGGGACAAGTGAATGTAATGCTTATAGGAGGTAAAGCGGTAGGAGATATGACATGGGATTCCACAAAGGTACTAGGGATGCTAGCAGGAATACCCAATGAAGGAATCACATTACTAGTGGGTTTCATTGTTGTTGTAACTTGAGGGTCGGTATAGGTAGGAATAGAGGCAATTGTTGTGGGAGGGGGGATTTTAATTCTTCCTTGACTTGTTACAATTTTTGAAGGTAAAGGACAACTAGTTGTTGAGGTAAGACATGGCCCAAAAAATTGAATTATGTAATGCATAAGATCAACTCCTTCTTCACTTTCAATCATGCGATGTATGTTATCTATGGTAGGGATAACAGTGGTTGAAGTGTTTTCAGTACATATTTGATTTTGTAAGTTTTCTAAGTCTTCATGAAAATGGATTATGTTTTCTTGTGGAATACTAGCAACCATTGTTTCAACGCACGTCACACTACTTGAAGGTAGAGGGATGTTAAGGGTATGGTCCATACCCAGTGAACTAGTGTCAGCACTAGTAGTGAAAGAGCTAGATAACCCAAGATCCATAACAATTGTGCTAGGGTATGTGCAGGATCATCATGAAAAAAATAGGTCCTTAAGTGGCAAAAAAAAAAAATAGAGTTAGACAACTTGACGTAAAAATTTGAATAAGTTATCTATATTATTTCAAAAATATGTAAGAATAGACTCTATAGAAAATTAAATGTAGTTTCTAAACTACTAGGTTGTTTAAAAAAAAAAATATTTGGTGAAAATTTGAAATTTCAATGCAATGGTACTTAAATTTCAAGGAAAAAATAAGAAGTAGGTGTCTGTCTGACCACTCTAATCACAATAAAATGATAATATTTTTTTATAATATTTTAGATATAAGTAGAGGACTCATATCTTGATGTGATGCATATTTTTTTGTAATTTTTTTCCAAATAAATAATTAATTATGAATTTTTATTAAAATTTTAAAAAATATAAAAAACTATGTCTAACCACCTAAACTTCATGAAATTCAATTTTTCTTTTTTTAATCCTATAGTATGCAAAGCATAGAATGTGACGATATTTTGGATTCAAAAAATGTGGTACCATTTGAAAGCTATAGATGTTTTTCAATCAGACTATCAATCAGGACTTTAGTCATAATTTGAATAGAAAATGAATAATAATTACTTATTAAATTCAAAGTAAAGCATAATTTATATTGGTGGAAAGTTGAGAATCTCCTTTAAAAACCCTTTTCGTTTCATCAATTTTGGGTAAGAAAAAAGTTACCAGCCACATATCCATCATATTGCCACTTTTTGGCCCATCATGATCCTGCACATACCCGCTATCGTGGGATGACATGAGTCTCAAACTTCATCTCACTATAGTATTAGCAATAGGAAACCAAGTAGAAAATCTCATAAAAGCGAAAATAAAGGAAATGCAAGATGCAATGAACACAAGCGAAATACTATTCTATAATGAAGTTAAGCTAAATGCAATGAAATGAATGAAAAAAAAACTTTATAAACTGAAATAGATAACTAACAACAGTAAATAGAAACAAAAAAATAGAGTTTTTAATGCTAGAAAATGTAGTCTAAAATATGAAACAAAACTAAATCTCCCAAAGGGGCATATGAGTATTGTAGACATATAAAAATGTCCTAAGCCTTTGAGCGTCATTTTTCTTCATCCAAGTCCTTCGATAATTGAATAATTTTAGTTATTCAATTATGTTTGATTATATTCCTCTATTAATTAAATAATTTTTAATAATTATTTAATTAATTCACTTTCTAATCTTTATTCTATCCTGACTGATTAAAAAAACTAATTGTGTCACTAATTTCTCCCTCTTCTTCAATAGTTAAATGAATTATTATTTATTTAATTATTTTGTTATCTTTCATCTATAGTTAAATAATTACCATCAAATATTTATCTATTCATGGTCCTTTAATTCTTCCATAGTTAAATAATTATTAAAATCATTTAACTATCCCATACCACCTTCCCTATTAAATAATTAATCTAAATTAATTATTTAAGGTCTAATTTTCATCTCTCCATTTAATTAAATTGATAACTTTAATTCAATGCTCTTCTTTTCATTTCATCTAAATAAATAATTTGGATAAATTATTTATTTTCCACTTGTCATTTTCTTCCATTTTGAATAAATAATTTAAAATAAATTATTTATGCACCCCCACTTGCTCAAAGATACCATGTCATTATTTCATGTCATAGACTGCATGTCTATCATAGCCTGCATGTCTTGCATGTCTGTCATAGCCATCGGCGTCATAGTTTTTTCCATGCATGGCATATTCTTGGTGCATCAATTTTGGACCATCAATTCGACCTTCAATCTCGTTCGTCCATTCAAAATTGCATTTTCTTATAAAATGGCAATTTCGAATTCATTTGGTCTTCTTCCTCTTCTCTCTCTCAAGCATTCATGTGAACTTTCTAGCTTTCTTGTTTTCATCCATTTTTACACATACTTAGAGCTTCTCTTAGTCATTTAGAGTCATTTTGCATAGAAAAATCCTTCAAAACTTGTGTAGGACATAGCATAATCTTAAAGTTGCTTGAAGAATCTGAGGGCACTCTTCAACTTGCAGCAAGCTAGAAGGTGTAGTGGAGGTCATCCATGGAGATTGAAGATTTGGGTAAATTTTCTTCATTTATTTTCATTTTTTCTCCTTTGCTCTCCATTACCTTTTTTGGATTTTTTGGAGTGGGGCTCCCAAAAACTGCTTCTTTTGGAGCAACAAAAAAAATCGAGCTCTTAGTTTTTAGTTTTCTTTAATTTCTTTTTCTTAGTTTAGTTTAGTCTCTTCATTTTCTAGTTTAGTTATTTATTGACTTTTAAGTTTTATTTTGGTTTTTAATATCTTGTCCTAACTTAGTTTTTTGCAGCTTTATCATTGGTCCAAGATATTTATGAAACTACTAACTTGTGGTTTTGTAGCTCCGTTAGTCGAAGACTCATTTCTCAAACAATGTATTTGTGATTTTTAGTTTATGAACACTTCTTTTGGTGCACTAAAATGAACTTTTGTTTGCAAGTGTTTGATTGTGCTGGATGTGGTAGGTGATTATGCTCTCACCCTGTGCAAACTTGGTGATCAGAAAGCCAGACCCACTTTATTTTTGTAACCTTTAAGATTTAGTAATCGAAGTATCCTCTCCCCTTGCACTTTCGGGCGATCCTGGGTATAAGAGAAATGGTTACTGACTCTAGAACTTGGGCTTGTTTTGGTGGGAAAAAGTACTCACCTGAGAATGACTCAGACTGATAGCACCCTGAACCCAAGGGACTTCCAGCCAGTATATAAAAGTGGATTTTTGGGGAAAGCCCAAGAATCACGCGTATGGTTCCAACGAGATGGATCTGAAAGGGGACTCTCGCTGCATGGATCATGCCCTATGAATGGAATGCCCTTACTAGACACCTTTTGTTTTAGAGGCCAACCATTTTCAGTTGTTGCTTGGTATAGTACAGGGTACAGTATCATGCCCAAAGATACTCACTACTGATCCCCTTGAGTAGAGATAGCAGTTCTTGGGAAGTCACTACCCAAGAATCTAAAGTTGGTGTGCCTGAATGAAATTAATGAGCCGTGGAGGGGAGCCAGTGCCACCAAACTTCTAACCTATCCACTTTCGAGAAGGAAAGGTGTTTAGCACCAATCCGGGGTATATCGATGGGCTATATCAAGTATACAAACCCTTGGCCTATTGGCCTATTAGGATTGTGCTTGTCTCATGTGTGTTTGCATACACCAAAACATTGTGCTTCTCAAGTGCTTGTTAGATTTTCAAACATTGTTCACCACATTTACACATCTTGAAAAAACCTTCAATCTTTGACAAATCAGTTTTTCTCTCAATAGATCTAAAAACTCAATTTTAACAAACTGTGGTGCAACTGTTACAACCGCATTCGCTTAAACTGAAACGCATCTACCATACTGTGACGCATTCGCTGCCTCAAACAATGCATTTTCCTAATAGAAACAAAACCCTGATGCAAGAATCTGAGTCTAAACATTGTCATCCTACTATCAAAAAATTCTTCCAAGAGGTCTCTATCAGAAACCAGCTTTCAAATTGCTCAAAATCTTCATTTTTTGCCCATTAGTTCGCATTTTTGATCATAGGCTTAATCTTTCAAATATTACTTTTATCCATTAGATTCATAATCATCATCTTAGCATTAGCTTGACCCTAGGTTTTCATCTTTGCATGCTTTGGATTAGGTGAACCTCATCACAATTTGCAAAATCATTGCTTTCAAAACTAGGTTATCTTGGACTTTGTCATTCACTTCTATCTTCAATCATTGTCACTTTTTGTGAGGCTTTCCAACTCAGCAGTCTAGCTAGGAAAAATCACTAGTCCTTTTGACTTTGTCACCTTGTCATTTTCAACAAGTCCTTTGGTAACCAAAATCGAAAACAAAGACTAAGCTTAGAGTTTTTAGGTATCCTTGTCTCCAAATTGCATTCTAGTTTATACCTTGCATACTTTATTCCCAAAAAAAAAAATACAAAAACATTATTCATCCTAGTTGTTAGTTTGAACCTAGACTTTGCATTAGTTGCATCTTTAGTCAACATAATCATCTTAGTCCTTATTTTTCACCTTGTCATCATTGTTGAATCCTAGTCATAATCATCACTTTCACTTTTCGGCATTTCGCATTTTCTTAGGTACACATTATAATTTCATTGCATTTTCATCCTTTATCACATAAAAAGACAAAAGCATAGGCTACTGTCATATTTGCATTGTCATTATCTTCATTTGAGCAATTTCCTTTGATGGTGGAGACAAGACTTCAATGAAAGAAAAACAAATGGAAGACTTTGGACAAGACTTTAACAACACAAATATCAACACCAATCCCAATGACTGGATCTTTGATGACCCATTTGGCAATTTGAACACACAATCTTCCATGAACATGTCAAATTCTTTTCAAAATCCACTTTTTGAACAATTTATACAAAGAGACCAAAATGGACAAGTCTATGTTGAAAACTTAGAGGCAGCAGCCCAAAATCCTGAAGTTGCTTCATTTGTAGAAGAATTGGTCTTGAACGATAATGATAGATACCTTGCTATGCTTTTAGACCAAGGTGCAAGATTACCAAAAGGCTTCGAAATTAATACCATATGACCTGTCTCTCCTAATAATATGACACAAAACACAACATCCCAACATGACAAGAACAATACCTTGATCAATAACATTGTTGTTACTACTCAAGTTGCCACTACCACTATTAATGCGACATCTAGTGGCACCATAAATCAAAACACCTCATCTTTAACCAATGCAACATCTACTGGAGGAACATCTACTATGAATGTGCCTACAATTTCCACATCATCTTCACAAACAATAGGAGCTACCTTTTCACAGACCATGCCTACAACATCCACACCATCTTCACAAATGATAGGAGCCACCTTTGCGTCTACATCAATAGGTACCACCTCCTCAAATCCTATGATTGGTTCTTCATCTATGACAATGGGGGAATCTTCATCACATCCTTACAGTGGAACCTCATTTAATCCCTTTGGACGAAATTCACGACGTGTTTTCATCCAAGGTCCTCAACACAACATTAACACATCATTGCAAATGAACATCCAACATGGACAAGGGCACAATATGCATATATCACATGGACACTTTCAAGGACCACACACTACCATGCCACATGGACAATTATTTCAACAAGGACAAGGAACTCAAATCACTCAACAAATGCATAACTTTGGACATCAAACAAGTCAGGGACCTCAAATACAGACAAACATGGCTGGGTCACATATTCCTACATACTCATCCCAGATTCATACTCAACAACATATCCCCAATCACAAATGGAAATATCAGCAAAACATACCTTACTTTCAGGCAACCAATGATCCTGTTGTACAAGTCTTGCTAGCAAAAGTGGATGACCTTCAAAAACAGATGAAAAATATGAAAATCCCTTACAAGAAGATGCAAATGACATATGACTTATGTCCATATCCTTTTGATACAATGTTGTACATGCCACCATTTCCACATGGTTATGTGGCTCCAAACTTCAACAAATACAAGGGTAAAACAAATCCACTTGACCACATTAGAGAGTTTGTAACAAGTTGTGTGGATATCACTCATGAGCACGCATATCTAATGTGACTATTTCCTAAAAGCCTCGTAGGACTAGCCCTAGAATGGTTCTATACACTGCAACCTAGAATTCAATCATGGAAAGAACTTGCTAAAAAATTCATGAAAAATTACACATACAACATTGACACAGACACCTCCATTACCAATCTATGCCAGCTCACACAAGAAGATTCAGGTGAAACCTTTTTACCATTCTTTCAAAAATGGAGGGGCCTAGCGAGTCACTGGCATATAGACATACCTAAAAAGGAAAAGGTTGACATGTTCGTACAAATGTTATTAGGCCCACTAAAAAATGGCTTGTGTGTTCATTGTTGCACAACTTTTGCAGACCTAGTTGAGCAAGGTGTCCAAGTTGAACAAGCCCTCATAGCTGAAGGAAGAATAAAATACGGTCCTAAAAGCACAAATGCAAACCCTCCTTCTACTAACAAAACCAAATTTTGGGTTAAGAACAAACATGTCACCAATGATGGTGTAGTTGATGCTAAGGCTGTCAACACTATGGGTCCTATGATTACTCTAAAAGGGACACAACCGCAAAACACACAGGTGATGACACAAACCTATGCTACTAATGCTATCCATACAAATTAGAATAACCAATGCAATCAAAACAATCAAATTCAAGGGCAACCTAGACAACCAAGACAATTCACTAGAAGTCACACATATACCCCTTTGGGTGAACCTATTGATGAAGTCCTCATGCATTTAGAATGGTGTCATCACACTTCAGGACCCCAAACCATATGACCCTGGGTAGTTTAAACCATCTTGGTAGGATGATAATGCATTTTGTGACTATCACCAAATAAAAGGACACAAAACATCTTCCTGTAAACAATTGAAAAATCTAGTACAAGACCTTATTGAAAAGTGTATCATTGAAGTTGGTAGGCCACAGTTTGCTTCTAATACAGATCATACAATACACAAGAACCCACTAAAGGATCATGGTTCAAGAAACCATTCTACGTCAAACCTTAATAACAATACTCGAGCCAACCATGCCCGTATGGGGTATGACTATTCTGGGGGACCTATTATACATCACATTAGAACAACTGATGAACATGTCTGTACAATCACCGTTAGAAAGGTCCCTGAATGCAATGGCACCACTCATAGCGGAAAGGTCACCATAACCGGCCCTCCTCCCCCTAGACAGCCAAAGGTAACAATAGCTGGCTCATCCACTTCATAGTCACAATCACGTCCACAAAAAAAGCAATCCCAACCTAAAGGAAACTTTAATCTTATTCACCGGCTTGGAAAAATACCCGCACAAACCTCTATTATTGAGTTGTTACGCATCTCGCCTACCCATAAGGCCATCCTAGACAAAACACTGCAAGAATCCTCCATTCCCCAAGATATTGATGTCAGCCAATTCAAAGCCATGGTAGGATATCTCATGACACCCCACCATATCACCTTTTCTGACCAGGACTATTCGTCATCCAAATCCAACCATAATGATGCCCTTCATATCGAAGTCCTTTTTCATAAACATAAGGTAAGACGAGTCTTAGTAGATGGCAGAGCAAGACTGAATATATGTCCCTTAAAATTGGTCAAGGCACTTGGTTTTTCTGATACTTGTGTAGACGCCACAAGAAGCATTGTTATCAAGGCATATGATGATGAAGAATGTTCCTCTTAGGGTGTAATTACATTCCCTATTCGAATCGGGCTAGTCATTGTCAACACCACTTGCTAACTTCTATATTTCAACTTGCCATACAACATTTTACTTGGTCGACCTTGGATCCACGCTCTGAAAGCCATCCCTTCCACGTATCACCAATGCTTGAAATTTAATTTTGAAGGAACTGAGATTACTATATACGGAGACCCTGATCCATTCCAATATTGTACCAACCTACGATGTGTCTCAGAATGCCAAGTCCCTATCAATAGGGAAGCTCTGATGTCCTTGTCTTCCAAATTCATTGATCCCTCAGCACTCGTGAAGTCTTCCGCTTCTTCGACCACCACGACCATCTCCCTAACACCTTCCACTTCATTTATCACCCCAAACATCGACCCGAGCTTCCAAATTCAGGACCAAGGATGTGGAGAGTACAAGCTGAATACAGCCTATTGCATAACCAAGATTCCCAAGTCTCCCCAGGTCTATGGCAAACCTTGTTTTAGAATACAAGCACAAGAAACTTTCAGGGTTTCTCCAAATACAATTTTCATAAAGTGGGGTGAAATGAGTCAAGAGGACACAATTGATATACTATCCTAGATTTATAGAGAACCACAAGACTTAACTCCCTTCCCAGTAACAATATATGGAAAAGGATACACTATGATAAAAGAAAAAGGTTATGATGGAAAAAGTGGTCTTGGCAAGGATAAAAATGGAAGGCGTGAGCCACTATCAGTTTCAGAAAGACCAAAACATCTTGGGTTAGGGTTAGGTCCATGAGAATCTGGCAATCCAAGTACCAATGTGCTTCCATGTGAGTTAGTGTATGCCTCAGACTGTGTTGAGACAACTGAGGACACCTCCTCTGAAACTGACTCTCATGAATGGGAATTTGGCTCTCAGCGATCCTTAAGTGACTACTACCTTGAGGAATTATTCCTTGAAACTGGCAAGCCTACATTTGAGGAATGATTCTGGAAAATGTTTAAGATTGATACAACACCAAATGATGTCAAGTCCAGATCATATTATATTCCCATTCATCCTAGCCCCGACATACCAGCCCAGTCATCCCAGGCTGACAACCATCATTCGAAATCACATAAGCCAAAACTTTCCACTACTGATCCTGACTCTAATACTACTCCCTTTGTCCCTTACTTCGTTGGTGAGTATGAAACAAGCAAAGGAGAATACTAGATAGAATCTGACATAGAGCCAGATGATGACTTCATTTTTAACATCTTGGCATCCATTTGCATGCTCTCTGTGTCATCTCCTCAATTTGCAAATGTTGATGATGGAATATCCTTAGTTTACCTTGACCTAATTGATTGGAACCAACAAGGCCCACTAGCAATGGACACTTTTGCAAAATGATGAGGCTTTAGCGAAATTTCTAGGACTACATGAGGGCATTCCAAATGGGGATCACAAAGCTGGATTTGCTATTGACTTGGATTGTGTTGCTTATTTCAGGGAGACTATGCCATCCTCTAGTCACAAAATTAAAAAGAAAAATAAAACAAAAAAATAACACGTCTCTAGGTGAAAACTGAAAGGCACCTTTTGAGGACAAAATAGTAAAAATAAAGGATGTATCCGAGGGTGAAAACCTCCCTGAGGCACCTAAGGGTGGAGGATTGGACTTTCTCCCCGTAGACAGAGAAAAATCAGCAATGCTCATAGAAGACACCATACTAGTTAATATAGCTACTATGGAGGACCCCAAAATGGTTCTCTTTGTGGCATCATTGACAGAAGTTAAATACCCAAAATTTCAAAAGTTCTTCTCATAATGCAAGATAAACTTCGCATGGTCTTATACCGATATACCAGGGTTAGATCCTGAGTTAGTGTTACATCACTTTCCATTATTGCCAGATACCAAGCCAGTAAAACAAAAGCTAAGAAAAATGCACCCGCAAGTTGCATTGCTGGTTAAAGCCGAACTCAAAAATTTATTGGATGTAGGTTTTATCAGGTCAATTGACTATGTTGAATGGATATCCAACCTCATCCCTATCACCAATCCTACTGGACAGATTCGCATATGCACAGACTTTTGAGATCTCAATAAAGCATGCCCTAAAGATGATTTCCCTCTGTTGAATATCGATATCATTGTGGACCTTATAGCTAGATATGAGATGTTGTCCCTTATGGATGGTTTTTTCTAGTAATAATCAGATTCGTATTGCCCCTGAAGACCAACACAAAACTACTTTCACATGCCCTTGGGGTACATACTGTAATGTCATTTGGTCTTAAAAATGCAGGTGCTACATATTAAAGGGCAATGACAACAATATTCCATGACATGATGCACACATTAATGGAGGACTATGTGGATGACCTTCTGGAAAAATCATTGAAAAGAAAAGACCACCTTTCGGTATTAGACAAAGTTTTCAGGAGGCTGGAAGAGTATAAGGTCTAGTTAAACCCGAAAAAGTGTGTTTTTGGTGTAACATCAGGCAAGTTTTTGGGGTACATAGTCTCCCATAGAGACATTGAAGTTGACCCTGCCAAAGTTAGAGCTATATTAGATATGCCTCCTCCTAAGGGAATCAATGACCTAAGAACGCTACAAGGAAAGCTTCAATCTATCAGATGGTTCATCGCTCAACTCATGGATAGGTGTCAACCATTTTAGTATCTTCTACGCAAAGGGATCCCCTTTGTGTGGACAAATAAGTGTTAGGAAGCATTCAACTAGATCAAACAATACTTATTTTCACCTCCAGTTCTAATGCCTCCCATCCAAGGAAAACCATTAATTATGTACATCTCTGTAACTACTTCAACACTGGGGGCATTACTAGCACATAATGACTATGAAGAAAAGAATGAACTATATATTATATCAGTCGAACACTAGTGGGGTATGAGCTAAATTACACACCCGTTGAATGTGCTTGTTTGGAAGTTGTATTTGCAGCCCAAAAATTAATGAATTACATGTTAAATCATAAGACACACTTGGTAGCCAAGATCGATCCCTTGAAGTACCTCTTGAATCGAGCAGCATTGACAGGACGTTTGGCAAAATGGGTCATAGTCCTTAGTGAATATGATATTCAATATGTCGAGCAGAAATCCATCAAGGGACAGGTAATAGCAAACCAACTTGCAGACGCAGCAATACCAGATAGCCATCCTCTTATAACAAAATTTCCAGATGAGTTCGTATTTCAAGCGGAGCCCCAACAGCCTTGGCAATTATACTTCAATGGATCTCACACTAATCATGGCTTGGGAGCTGGGATACTATTCATTACTCCACAAGGAGATTCCATCCCAAGGTCATTCTGCATTGCATTTCCATGCACTAATAACATGGCAGAGTATGAAGCACTAATTACAGGACTCTGAATGGCTATCAAGTGGAAAATCAAGAATTTGCAAGTCCTCGGTGATTCTCAGTTAGTTATCAACCAAGTCAATGATGAGTATGAAACCAAAGATGAGAAGCTAATCCCTTATAAATGGATGGTTGATAGTTTTCTAACATATTTTCATAGGCTATCCTTTGAATTGATTCCAAGAACACAGAACAAGGCGCTAACGCTATGGCAACAATTGGATCTTTGCTTGATATTCCCAGCAATGTCCCATAATTTGAGTTTTTGGTTGAGCAGTTATTGGTTCTTGCTTATGATGTCCCTGAATCTAAAATGGTCTATGAGCTTGTTGGTTCCATTTCCCCCTGGTATAAGGACACTTTTGACTACCTTCATTCGCAGATCCTTCCTCAAAACCTTTCTAATAACCAAAGGAAGTCCTTTATCTGAAAAGTTGCATGTTATACCATCATCAGCGACACCCTTTACCATCGTAGCTTTGACAATACCCTTCTCCATTGTCTTGACACTAATGAAGCAAAAATGACCTTACGGGAAGTACATGAGGGTATATGTGGGTCCCATTTGAGTGGCCTGACCTTAGCTAAAAATATTATGAGACTTGGGTACTATTAGCTGACACTAGAAAAGGATGCACTGGAATTTGTAAGAATGTGTCACCAATGTTAGATTCACAGTGATTTAATTCATGCTCCAGCACAAGAGTTGAGGCCGATCACTTCTCCTTGGCCTTTTGCACAATGGGGACTTGATCCCGTGGGAAAGATTCACCCTACATCCTCCAATGGACACAAATTCATTATCACCGCCACTAAGTATTTTACTAAGTGGATCAAGGCCATTCCACTCACTTACATTACTGGAAAATAGATCTCCAAGTTCATCCTCAATTACATCATTTATCAGTATGGCAATCCATAATCTATCATCATGGATAATGGTCATCCCTTCAAAAATCAAGAGGTCCATTAACTGTGTCGACATTTCCATATTAGCCACCACTTTTCCACACCATATTACCCACAGGGAAACAGTCAAGCTAAGGCATCTAATAAAACCATTATCAAAATTCTTAAAAAGACTGTCAATGATGCTGGCCATGACTAGCACATCCAACTCAACCCTGCTTTGTGGGCATACTACACGAGCATCCGTACCCCCATTGGTGTACACCTTTCGCCCTTGTCATTGGAGCTGAAGCCATCTTGCCCATAGAGGTTGAAATTCCATCTTTGTGAGTCTCCATGAAAGGCCTTACCACTGATGAAGAATACAGACAATCAAGACTGCATGAGTTAGAAATGCTAGATGAATGTAGACACAATGCATTGAATCATTTGCAAGCATACCAAAATCGTCTATGCAAAAGTTATAACAAAAGGGTGATGACTCAAAAGTTTGACATTGGTGACCTAGTTCTCATGCAGAATCCCAAGAATCAATCAGATAGAGAAAAGCCAGGAAAATTTGAGCCCAATTGGTTGGGCCCTTACGTCATCATAGCATCATTTGGTTCTGGAGCATATCAATTAGCTACTCCCGAAGGTGAACAGTTGATGGAGCCAATCAACAGTTTACATTTGCACAAATTCTATGCTTAGCGTCAGAAAGCCTGTCCGAAAACTAGTGAAAATACAAAAAAAATCGTCACCTTGATGAAAACCTGGAAAATAGGTGTCCTAGTGACACCAAAAAAATGAATAAAATGATGACAAAAATAAATAGAAATAATTCATCCAATAGTGAAAACCTGGTAAATAGGCGCTTTGGATAAGTACCATGGTGAAAACCTGGCAAACAGGCACCATGTGTAGTCAGTCATTGTTGTGCCATCTACTGTCACTCTATCTACCATTGTCCTTGATAAACATACTCTTTTCTGACATTTGTCATTACTCTTTACCCTAACATCATGACATTTCCATCCATGGCTGACAATAGTTGAAATCAAGTCTTCCATACTATCAACTATCCATACTAATCATATCTTTTCTTTACATTCCATTTTTCCTGGCTCATTCTCAACTTGATTAGGGGCAAAATTTTATCATGAGACTACAATGGGTACCACACGTGATCCTAAAAATTAGAAAATGTCCTAAAAAAAGACCTAAAAATCAAAAAAATGTCCTGAAAAAGACCTAAAAATTGAAAAATGTCTTGAAAAAGACCTAAAAATCATAAAATGTCTTGAAAAAAGACCTAAAAATCAAAAATGTCATGAAAAAGGACCTAAAAATTGAAAAATGTCCTAAAAAAAAACAAAAATTAGAAAATGTCCTAAAAAAAAAAAATCAAAAAACATCCTTAAGAAAACACAAAATATTCCAAAAAATAGAGTCATGTTAGTCAAAACAGTCACATCAATTCAAGTCTTGATTAGTCTTCATCATTGTCGAACTACGTTGTCTCTGTGCATTTGCTACATAGGCAAGGCTCATGTTTGAGTTCCCGAGACATTAGGTCAATCCTAGTAGGTTTGTCAAAATAAATCATGACTCAATCTTTGGTCAACAAGACAAAGTCATTGGTCATGTCGAACTATGAGGTCTCTGAGTTTATGACGTAGGCAAGGCCATCTATCGATGAGCCCCCGAGGCCACACTAGGTCAGTCCATTAGGGTTCATTACACAATTTTCTCACACACATGAAATAGTCTTTAAATTCAAACAAATGATCTACCTAAGTGAACTTCGACAATCTATCAACGAAACATGACAATCATCTTGGCATATCAAAATCGGTCAAACTCAGTCAAACCAGTCAAATCTTGCTTACTCTTCAGATGTGTCGTTCTACAGGGTAGCTCGTCATTTAATCATGCCCTAGAATGTGTCCTTCTTAGGCATCGTCACAATCATCTGGCATTTTGAGGATTCTCACAACATTCGAGATATGTTCCTCTTGACATCGACATTATTCAGGATGTGTCCTTGAATTCGACATTTCGGCAGTGACATTATTCAAGATGTGTCCTTCTTGAATCTGACATCTTGACATCGACCTTGTTTGGGATGTGTCCTTCCCAAATCTTGACATCAACTTGGCATCGAAATTATTCAAGATGTGTCCTTCCTTGAATCTGACATTGTGACAGCAACATCATTTGGGATGTGTCCTTCCAAAACTTGACATCAATTCGACATCTCGACATTGACATTGTTTAAGATGTGTCCTTCCTGAACTTGTCATCAATTCGACATCTAGACATCGACCTCATTTGGGATGTGTCCTTCCCGAATTTGGTATCACCCTAGCATTGACATCATTCAGAATGTGTCCTTTCTGAGTCTGACATCTTGACATCGTTTAAGATGTGTCCTTCCTAAAATTGACACTAATCTGGCATCTTTACATTTTCAACTCTAACACTTTGACACCAAGACATTCAACATTTTGGATAAACTTGACATTTTGGCATCCAGACACTTCGCAGGCACTTGGCATTTAATTTTACAGTGTTTGTTGTGTATTTTTGGCATGTATGTTACTAGTTCCTCGAGGATGTCCTAACAACGGGATTTAGAGGAGCAATGAAGTTTCATGATTTGTATTGCTTTTTTTCACTATATGTGGTTGATTATGACAAAAATACTGGGGCAAATATGCCTTTTAGTATGAGTCATGATCATCCTTGTCTATGACTATTTATATCAAGTGATGGTATGACCTTGTACACCTTGATTTAGATCATATCATGGTGTTTGTTGGACATCACGATAATCTGCCCAATGATGATTAAGAGCAACAATTAGTAGTCCTACAACAATGTGTTGAAGGATTTTTTTTTGTCTTACTAACATCCATCTCCTTCCTTGTCATCTTCTCTCAAGATAATATCATATAGGAATGGCATCCATATCATCATCCATATCTTTTGCACTAACATTTCTTGGTCTCTTCATATTCTAGTCTTCTCATCAATTTCGAGAGCACACCCGTGTTCTTGGAACCCATCTATCCTCATCATTCTTCCTCATCTTATTTTGCACTGGGGCATGACTTTGACTTATTTTTCTTTGTCACAATGCGACAGGCTGCATTATGACAAAGAGGAGCAAAATGTAGACACATAAAAATGTCCTAAGCCTTTGAGCATCATTTTTCTTCATCCTCGTCCTTCGATAATTGAATAATTTTAGTTATTCAATTATGTTTGATTATATTCCTCTATTAATTAAATAATTTTTAATAATTATTTAATTAATTCACTTTCTAATCTTTATTCTATCCTAACTAATTAAACAAACTAATTGTGTCACTAATTTCTCCCTCTTCTTCAATAGTTAAATGAATTATTATTTATTTAATTATTTTGTTATCTTTCATCTATAGTTAAATAATTACCATCAAATATTTATCTATTCATGGTCCTTTAATTCTTCCATAGTTAAATAATTATTAAAATCATTTAACTATCCCATGCCACCTTCCCTATTAAATAATTAATCATCTAATTTTCATCTCTCCATTTAATTAAATGCTCTTCTTTTCATTTCATCTAAATAAATAATTTGGATAAATTATTTATTTGCCACTTGTCATTTTCCTCCATTTTGAATAAATAATTTAAAATAAATTATTTATGCACCCCCACTTGCTCAAAGATACCCTATCATTATTTCATGTCATAGACTGCATGTCTGTCATAGCCTGCATGTCTTGCATGTTTTTCATAGCCATCGGCATCATAGTTTTTGCCATGCATGGCATATTCTTGGTGCATCAATTTTGGACCGTCGATTTGACCTTCAATCTCATCCGTCCATTCGAAATTTCCTTTTCTTATAAAATGGAAATTTTGAATTCATTTGGTCTTCTTCCTCTTCTCTATCTCAAGCATTCATGTGAACTTTTTGGCTCTCTTGTTTTCATCCATTTTTACACATACTTAGAGCTTCTCTTAGTCATTTCGAGTCATTTTACATAGAAAAATCCTTCAACACTTGTGTCGGACATGGCATAATCTTAAAGTTGCTCGAAGAATCTAAGGGCACTCTTCAACTTGCAGCAAGCTAGAAGGTGTAATGGAGGTCAACCATGGAGATTGAAGATTTGGGTAACTTTGCTTCATTTATTTTCATGTTTTCTCCTTTGCTCTACATTACCTCTTTGGATTTTTTAGATTTAGCAATTCTAACCTAATCAAACATAAATTTCCAAAGATACAAGTACCAAACAAGGTTTTTTAGAGGTTTAAATGTTGAATAATATTCACCACAGAATACCCAAAAATTAGAAAAAAGCTCTTGTACTAGGACTAAATCGCCTAGAGCGGTGCATGAGTCCCAATTTAGGGTTTTTGCACAAATTTCAAAAAATTCTAAGTGAAAGCTATGATTTTTGGTTTTTATGATGTCTACACTAAGTGCAAATGTAGATTTTAGATGAAATTAAGTGATGCAAGATACAAAAATGCAACCTATATGCACTTTCACTAATGTAAGATTTAGAAACCCTAGAATGCCAATTAACTAATGCAAACCATAATGCAATGTTAATGCAAGTGATATTTAGGTTATGATGCACTCCAAATCAAAATTAAGATGTTCTAAATGCAAGCTCACCAAAATGAAACAACAGAAATAAGGGGGATCCACCGTTTAGGAGATGAAGCAAAATGACGGGGTTCCTTTTAACACTCTTGTTTCACTCAAGGAAACCCTAGAGATCTCAACCCAAGGATGAAATGAGGGAAAGAGATCTTCTAAAGGTTTTTCTAGGGTATGATTAGAGACTAAAATGGGGTTCACCACCAAGCTAGGGCTTGGAAAGACAAATGGCATGCAAGACCTAATTTTGAAACTCAATGATATGGAAGACTACAATAAATGACCTAGAAATGAATACAAAACGGAATAGTAAATTGGAAGATCAAAGATGTGGGCCTGGAAACCTATGGAAGCTAGAATGAAAGCCTAAAATGCTGAAAATGTTGAATTTAAGGCCTACTGGGACTCATATGCTAGACTGGGTGATTTAGTCCCAGATTAGGGTTCCTAGGCAAGAACAAAAATCTGGCAGAGACAAGTTTAGAACTCTTGAAAACTACAAATTTGACAGTACTGGAACTCATATACCAAAAATTTCGTATTAGTCCTATTTGTCTTTTTCAGTATATTAGGATCTAAATCTTCTCTTCAACTTTTTCCTTGTCTTCTAAACCTAGTTTTTGGATTTGAACTAGAAGATTCTACTTTGTAGGTGTCCTCCAATGGTCTTATAAACAAGGTGACAACTTTGACAACTTTACACACTTGAAAAATTCTTTCCAGCCTTGCTCATTAGAGGCTCTTCAACCTAGATCTACAAATCACACACTAACAAATCACACACTAAAGAGAGGGGAAATGTTGTTTTGTTCTAGTGGAAAGGGGTTTTCCTTGGTCAAACCCCATTTTGGTAATCAAACCTAGTAATGAAATGAAATGAGATAAAGGAATGATGAATGAACAAAATGAGATGTTGCAACTCACCAAACCCTAGAAACAAAGTGCTACAAACATGTATGAAGTGGCTTCAATGGATGTAGATCTTGAATTGAATGCTTGCTTGAATCATAAAATCCTACATCATAATTGTTAGGTAAAAAACAAGCATGTTGCATGTTGAATTTGTCATGATGCTTGATGCTTGAATAATGCTCCAAAACACTTGATAATCAACTCTTGAAGACTCTTGAATACTCTTGTAAACACTTGAATGCTCTTGTGAACTCAAATTTGTTAGAATGCATGAATACTTGAAACTTAGGAGAAAATATTTGAAAGGGCCTTGTATTTATACTTGTTTATGCCAAATTTCTTGAAATTACAACACTACAAGCCAACATCAAATCTAGGAGGATAAAATCCTACCAAGAATTTGAATTTAATTTAATTTTAAGCCACATGGGACTCATATGCCAGAAGTGGCATATGAGTCCCATTAGGCTAGGCTATGGGACACATTTTTCAAGAAAAGCTTAAATTCATGTGAAATCTAGATCAGTTCCCCAAAACTTAGGTGGGACCCATACGCCCAAGGTGTAGTATGAGTCCTAGATCACTAAATATGGGCAATACAATCCAAAAACACCTAAATTATGATTGGATGTTGGTTTATGTCAAGATTATCCTCAGAAAGATGCATTAATTAGGGCTTGTGGATGCAAAATAAGGCCAAATAAGGCATAAACAAGCCCAATTAATAATCAAAACCCTAGATTAGTTTGAAAGTGCTAGGATACACTTTACAACACCCTAAATAAGGTACAATTAGGTTCATTTAGTTTACAAGGGCCCAAGACCAAATGTGAATGTGTTAAACACATTACAACACTAAATGAAGGCAACATTAAGGTCAAATTAACAAGGAAGACCTAAACAAGAATGAAAATGTAGAGGGATACATTTTTTCGTTGCCACAAAAAGCAATTCAAATATCTGAATTTGTTGAGTGTACCAAGGTCACCTGATATTATCACCAAGGGGCATATGTGTCAGACATTAAATGTTGCCAATACTGAACTAGACAAAATAAATTCTTGATTGTGTTAAATTAAGTCGTCATTTGTAACATAATCATTCTTCTTGGAAAGTGTAATCTCAAAATATGAGAAGAACAAACATATGAGTGGCATTCAAAGAAATAGCTCGATCAAGAATGGGTGACATGCTTTCCAGGTGAGTGGCATTTCTAAGTTTCTCTGGTAATTGGCAATTATCTTCCAGATCATAGCATAGTTGAACTTGATTTCAAGAGAACACCTAGGAAAATGAAGTACAAATATTTGGGGTATGAACATTTGGCTGGCCTAGATTGTTCTTTTTCTAAAATTTATGATACAAGGTTAGGGCATATAAATTTAGATACTTTATGGGAAAGAATTAACAAACAAGACAGAAATCCAATTACTTAGAGGGTAGTAGAAAATGGTCGACTTGATGGTGTTGCATTTCTAGTAGTGGTACAATACACGAAATTGGTATTAGAATGTATATCTCGTTATTATCCAGTGATGAGAGAAATTTGTATAGAAGACAACAATCTCTTGGTGACCTTCGATAGAGCTACAATAGGTGGATGTTTTAGGCTGTTGCAAAGATAAATCTATTCTCATTTTAATTTTACCATATCCCAAGGTTTATTTTCATAAAAGAAGGGGTACTATCGAAACTGCATAGTAAAGTAATGGTTTTATCCCCCTAAGAAAGGAAAGTCATAGATTCCCAATAAAATGCAAAAATCACATTTTACGGAAGAAATCTTATAAATTATTGCACACTATTGCATAGGGTAAGGGGAAATATGAATGCACATGATTATGAAGAATGAATGTATTTAGATTCATTTAGGTTATCTATGGTGGCATCTAGTATCTAGAGTGGGCCATTATCATTAGTGATCAACTTGATGATACAATCAGGAGCTTTGCTAACAATAAATCAATTTACATGTATTCTTACCTCTTCTATGTCATGGCTTTTAGAAAACCTTTTATTGGCTTAAACCCTGTGGAGGATTTTGATGGGGAAATTCAAATTTTTTATTATTACCTTGATTTATAGCTTGAAAAGAGCTATAAGAATTTCTCAAGGGTAAATGATGTGTTCAACATGAAGTTGGTTAGGGAGTTACAAGGTGATCAAGGTCAAAGAGTATCTCCTTAGCCTTTTCAATTGGTCACCAGGTATGGCAGTCTTTTTATATAGTTTCAAACATTTACCTATTTGTAGGTTGGAGGATTTGATGACTTCCCTCTAAAACTTCCTAGATCTGTAGAAGATAAATTCATCTTGATAGAAGTTTTATATCAAGTTGTAGAGGTAAACAAGAGATGTGTGGATAGGAAAAAGGTTGGGATTCCATTCCTAATTGGTTTAGGGTATGAATGCAAGTCTCAATCAAATGCCCTTACCTTGAGGAGAGAAATTGCAAAGTTCTCTTTTGGTACCTATGAGAGGAGGTTCCCATTCAATAGTACAAATTATGTGAAAATTAATCTTTAGCTTGGTCCTAGCTATTATCGTATGCCTCACCTTGAATATTTTTGGGTGGATTGTGTGGATGATTATGAGGTAAGAAAAAGGAATTGGATGAGACTATCTTTAGCGTAGATCTTCAATTTCAAATTGGGTTGGAATATAAGCAGAATACAATATGAAGACTCTAATTTAATTGATCCAACCTATACTCAACGGGTATAGACATTACCTTTGTCACCTATGGATTGGAATAGTGAATAAAATGAAGATATTCAGGTTAGAATTTTAGCATTCTTAAGAAGGACATAAGTTTGGCTAGTCAAAAAGAAGGGAGAGGCTACCAAGGCTCCATCAAAGGAGAAGAAGGGAGTTTAAGAACAAATAAGTTTTGTTCATATAGGCACAAGGTCTTTTGTGCCATAACCATAAATACATATTACATCTATGTCAGGTGGCAGTGGGAATGGAGATGATCCTCCTGATAAAGGTAAAGAACTAAAATGAACTTGTGGTGAATGCCATCTTCACAATGTCATAGTTAAAGATTAAAGTGGTGATGATGCTGAGAAATAATCAAAGGAAAGTAATCTTGAGGAAATGAAGCTAATAGGGAAGTGCTAGAAACTCACATTCAACAACCTGAGCAACCCTAAGGTGGAACAATAGAGAATGTGCAAAGAGATAAGCTTCAATTTCCTCTCCTTTCAGCATATGCAATGTGATGAGATCTCCATTACTAAATAGAGCCCTTCGTTTCTCTACATATAGGACTTCCCAAACCCTAATTTACATATTCAAATACACCATCTTGGTTAGAGAGTTCTCTCTCAAAGAAAAGGAAGACAGTGCCTATCATATTACCAAAAGAGGATGTTGTGGGAAAACTTCTATAGAGAAATCATAAGGTAAATAAATTGATAACTACTACTAAGTTGATGAAAGATGAATTTTTTGGACATTTGGTTATGGAGGTTACTCAACCTTCTATACAAAGGGATCCTAGCCAAGCTAATGCAATAGATTACAATGTGACCAATGTAGATTTAGGCCCTCTTAGTATGGATGGAGATATCCATAATTTTTCGGTCACTGCCTCAAGCATGGTGGAGAGAACAAAAAAGGATAAGTAGGATAAAAATGAACTGAAGAGATCCATAGAGTTCCTATCTAATTTTCCTAGAACTTTAATAGATCCTTCATCTCAACCTTTGAGTTAGGGTCCTACTTTTGATCGTAATTTAGTTTTTGGGAAGGCTATGATGAGTAGGATACAGAAGGATAGTTACTACTGGAAGGTTGTCCAAAGCTAGGTTCCTAAGATCAAAGAGAAGGGACCTCCTATGATTGAGAAATTAAGGAAAGTGTTGAATTTGCTGTAGATTTAGATTCCTTTTACTGCTCAAAAGAAACATATTGTTAAATCATCTTTGAGATTTTGATATGCAGTTTTCTATTGTCAGGTCAATATTTTTACATGAATTGCAAGTAATAGCTGTTACTGAAATTGAAAGCAATTTTCCTAGGACCATCCTGCTTCCATCATGAAGCTGCTTGGGGTGGTTTGAAACTGCATATACCTGGTTTGAATGTTATGTTATTGGTTGGGAAGAGTGTTGTATGCAGGGTTGCTTTAAACTATAAATGCACAATGTGGGATCTAAGTAGATAGGAAATTCATCTGAGGACGTTAGAAGTCTTGGCCCTCGTTGTAAACAATTCATTTATTTCCTCGATGAGTTGACATCATCGTCATCACTTCAATCGTCAGTGGAACTAATTTCAAAGAATAGTTTTTCCTTCTTAAAGGATAGACTACAAGCAAAAGAGAACATGGAACAGAACTCTAAATTGGCTCATATCACTTTTTAATAACGGGATTTACGAGAAGCAGTCAATAATAAAGTGTTTGCACGACTCTGTTATTAAATCTTCTGTTTGAAAATGTTATGCGGGAATTTGTTTAGTTGGGGTGGGACTGGAGAGGGTTTCACTTACCCGCGACTCTCTCAGATTATTAATCAACCCTCTTTTAATTTTGTGCTCGTACACTGCATCTTGATTTATGTTTTATCTTTCTCCTTTATTGATGAATTATCCCGAAAAGAGAGGCGTAGATCTGGATCCATGTAACGTGTTACAGGGCGATCGTAATGTCAACTGGTTAATTACTGCACGCGCACAAGATGTTCTTAAAACAATTGACAGACCTCATAAAGTTAGTGATGATAAGGGGTCTAGGTACGTTTATAAATAGCAAGAGACTCGGCCATTCAGTGCAACAGACGCAGCGCAGCAGCCATGGCTGAGAGCAGAACTATTGCAATGGTCTTCCTTGGAGTTGTACTGTGGATTAGCTTGTGTTTCACAATTATCCATGCATCTGCCCCCCCTCCTCTTTATCAATTTAAAGATCCCCCTCCTCCTCATATTTCACTTCGTCCTACTTACATATACAAGTCTCCACCTCCTCTTACTTACATAAGTCTCCTCCCCGTACATATATACACAACTCTCCACCTCCTATTTACTTACACAAGTCTCACCCCACTCCTTACATATACAAGTCTCTACCTCCCCCTACATATATACATAAGTCTCCACCTCCTCCTATTCACTTACACAAGTCTCCCCCTCCTATTTACTTACTCAAGTCTCCTCCTCCTCCTTCTTACATATACAAGTCTCCACCTCCTCCTATTTACTTGCACAAGTCTCCAACTCCCCCTACATATGTACATAAGTCTCCCCCTCCTCCTCCTTACATATACAAGTCTCTACCTCCTCCACTTTACTTGCACAAGTCTCCACCTCCCCCTACATACATACATAAATCTCCACTTCCTCCTATTTACTTGCACAAGTCGCCACCTCCTACATACCTACACAAGTCTCCTCCTCTTCCTATTTACTTACACAAGTTTCCACCTCCCCCTACATATGTACATAAGTCTCCTCCTATTTACTTATACAAGTCTCTGCCTCCTCCTACATATCTACACAAGTCTCCTCCCTCTGCTTATTTGTATAAATCTCCCCCTCCACCTACATACTTACACAAGTCTCCACATCCCTATGTGCACAAACACAAATCTCCACCTCCACCCAAAAAGATTGTAAAGCGAGGATCACCCTATCATTAGAAATACCCACCACCTCCTCACCATGACCACCATTACCATCACCACTACCACCACCACCACCACCACCCGATTCCATCCCCTCCACAACATTCTTACAAGTTCCCACCTCCACTACACTATACATCTCCGCCATTTCCCACCCACAAATCGCCACCATCCTTCCCAAAAGCTCCTCCACCTCCTCACCATGCTTGATTAAATAGATCACGAATGTCGCATGCCTGAAAATGGGTTGGGCTTAACTAGCACACTCTAAGTGTTGACCGCTTAGAGTAGCTGGTGCGGGGCCCTCTTTATTCATTCCTTTTCTGAACATCTGTTTCTTTTCTTGTAAGAAATCCCGTTAACCGCTACAGTAAGCAGTTAGTCACAGTTAGCAGCCCAGGCATAATCCAAACCAAAATTAAACTCATTGTTCCCGCACTGGAGAATATGGGACATGCTTCATCATACCCACAGATGCACATAGTCACAGTCATTATTAATGAAACTCCGATAAATTTGGATTTCAAATTTGAATATGCAATCTCCCGCCTAATCCACTGAAAGGAGCAACCGGAGGATTTCTTCGACTGGATCAAACATCACAACCATAACAGTTGCAGGATTAAATGGGTCATCCTCATATTTGTCGACGCTTGGAATGGTATTTGATACAAATGTTACAATTTTGCTTCTTTAACTATGACCTTGTCTACTGTGTTTGAGAACTAGATATAAATAGTTGTATGATTTTATCGCCATTAGCCATTCCACTAGATTGTATTCCAAGGACTGCCTCTTCTCACCTTTTTTTGTAAACACTATATGCTTCAGATGTGTAGCAAGATCTCACACAAGGCAGAGCTATGCACACAAAGGATGATAGTGCTCGGGACTTACACTCAACAAAACCCCTTCACTCTCATTATTCCTGTAAAAACATGTTTTTACTGTTGTTAAGATCTACAATTTATGTTAACATTGACTTTGGGTGAATTGATAGAGAATTTATCAAATAAAATAGTATTTTAAATTGTAAGATTTATTTAAAAATAATATAATATCTAAAAGTTAAAATATATTTAAGTACTTTAAAAATAAAATACTAAGTTATATATAATATTTGTTAGACTTAAAACAATTAAAATAAAATAATTAGAAAAAATATAGAATAATAAAAATATTAAGGAATTATTTTTGAAATTATTATGTAATCTTGTAAATATAATATAAAATAGATATGTCATTAATGAATAAAAATATAATTCATAAATTATGATATATATTTTAAATATATATATTTTAAATATTTCATAAATATTAAATTCAAGGTATTTATATTGAAATTGTTATTTAGGATATATAGGTGTCTTGACGTTATATCTTTGGACATCTTTTATAAAGAAATATTTAATATATCTATATGATTTTGTAAAAACATAACTAATCTCTCAACACTCTCTACCCAATTACTTTATCCTCTCCTCTAATAAGTCCCCAAAGAAGGTCTATACACACCTAATAAAAATTTTTCATGACTAATTATTATATGGAGGAAGTAAAAGTGCATCAACCTAGTTCATAAATAGACGTCTATAATATATGTTAATATTCTACAAAAGTGAAGTGGAAAGATAATCAACTTGCTAGTAGTCACCCCCAATGAAGTTAGGAAAATGAAGTGGAGTCATTTATCATGCCAGAAAAGGATATGTGAGAAAAAAGACAATCTAATTTGGGATTATAATCCAATCTTAAGTGTTATTTTGTATTTAATTATTCTATGAATTTGTTTAAGAAATATTAATTAGCACATCTAGTGCAATTGGAGCAATTGATAAATACATTGGGTGTTTATTAGCACTCATAGATTTTAACCTATAAAAAATGAAAAAATAATCTTATTTATTAAGAAAATAAGCAAGTTGCCATTACTTTATGATTTCCAATTCCAAGAAGGTTATGGAAAGCCATATGCAAGTGATGAATGTAAATAGTAAACCTTTTGTTAGGAATATTTCATCCATAAATATCATGTGTGAAAAGGTTTTAAGTTGCTATTAGTTCTTCAATATAATTTTATTCTTTATAATATTTATTATATCAAAAGGCAGTCTATAGTGGTAGAAAGACAACAACTATCAAATTTTTATGATATACATATAAACTAAAATATAACTAACATATATTTAAAAAAATTAAAAATAGAAAATTGATCTGCCAATCATAACCATAAAATAATAATTCAAATAAGATTCAATAAGTATAGATGTCTTACAAATTTCCTACATATTATTTTTTATATGATGTGAATAATATTGTAAAATAGTCTATACAAAACAAGTTACTATCCTATCAAATAATCCATACAAAACAACAAACTTTGAGATCATAATTTCAATCTTTAGAGACAAATGTAATTCTAGGATTTTAGTGTCGACATCCCAATGAAATTGATTCATAATCTAGTCCATATAGTTCAATTTGGTGTTTGGTGGCTTAAGAGACCAACAATATTTAAGGAATTCATTATTGGCATCCCAAGAAATATGATTAACTATTTTTTTTTTAATATTTGAACAAACTTAACTTGTTGGTATTTCAATCTTGGGTGAATTCTATTATATAGAAGAAAACCAACTACATTAGACCTCTTCACACAAATAAGAGATATTTCAAACTTATTATATATAATGACCTATTACTGTTATATGACAAATCTATTAAGCATAACTTGTATATTTTTTTTATTTATAACTCCTTATTGAATAAATTTTAACTACTCATATATTTTGACCTTATAGCCAAACTTAAATGGGTATGGGCAAGATCATCATGGAAAAAATAGGCCCTTAAGTGGCAAAAAATTAGAAAAATCAGAGTTAGGCAACTTGACGTAAAAATTTGAATAAGTTATCTATATTATTTCAAAAATATGTAAGAACAGAATTTGTAGAAAATTGAATGTAGTTTCTAAACTGCTAAGTTTATTTTTATTTTTTAAAATCTATTTCGTGAAAATTTGAAATTTCAATGTAGTAGTACTTAAATTTTAGGGAAAAAATAAGAAGTAGGTGTCTGTCTGACCACCTAACCACAATAAAATTATAATATTTTTTTATAAGATTTTAGATATAAGTAGAGGAATCGTGTCTCGATGTGATGCATATTTTTTTGTAATTTTTTTCCAAGTAAATAATTAATTATGATTTTTAATTACAACTTTTAAAAATATAAAAACTTGTATGTTTGACCACCTTAACTTGGTCAAAACTTCATGAAATTCAATTTTATTTTTTTAATCCTATAGTATGCAAAGCATAGAATGTGATGCATGTTTTGAATTCAAAAAATGTGATACCGTTTGAAAGCTATAGATGTTTTTCAATCAACCTATCAATTAGGGCTTTAGTCATAATTCAAATACAAAATGAATAATAATTATTTATTAAATTCAAAGTAAAGCATAATTTATATTGGTGGAAAGCTGAGAATCTCCTTTAAAACCCTTTTCATTTCATCAATTTTGGATTAAAAAGTCATCAGCCATATGGGCCATCATATCACTTATATATTGCCACTTTTTGGCCCATCATGATCCTGTACATAACCAAATTTAATTGATAAAATGATTAAACTTGGAATCAATTGAATTTCATGGTATAACAACATATAATCTCAATCCCTTAGTTTTGAGTATGAGTAAGTTAAAGGTATATCATGGATTTACAAGGTCCTTATGTTTCAATTCTAGTTTAGTCTAGGATAAAATGGACTAAGATATACAAGTGTTGAATTCAATTTTTCTACTAAATACAAAATTTTAGTTAGCGAAAAAATACAAAAAAAATCTCTGCAATGGATGTGGAACTTTAATCTGTTGGATTTTATCTGTTTTTTATTTTATCTTGTTCACCTAAATTTTCTCATAGAGATATTTCGTTTCAAATTTTCTCTAAAATATAGGTTCTTGGTGCGGAAATAGGCATATACAAATTTCTTGTGTTGAACCAACCATTTTGACCTCACTTTTCATCCTATTTGAAATAACATTTCCTTAAGGTTATTTAAAGTTTTGAAATTGATCAACTTGGAAGGTTTGTGAGTTCTAGTGTCAAATAAATAATTTGTAAGCTTCTAATGTAGAACTAGATCTTCCAAGTAACTTAGTTGTGGAAAGAATGCAACAAGCCATCTCCATGACAATTTGATTGAAATATTTTGAAATTTCACCATTTTAGGGTGTATAGGGGGTAGTCAAGTGTTGTTAGATGTCATACTACTTCAAGAATACCAAGAAATATTTGAAGGTCAATCCCCCCTTGATTTGAGCAAAGGAGAGGCCATCTTGTCTGCTAGACAACTCACTCATAGAAGTCTTGAAAGTATGCAAAGGCTTCACTCTTCTTCTTGAGAAAGAGAATCCATGTCTTGCAAGAGAAGTAATCCACAAGTAACTAGAAGTATTGGAAACCTTGAAAGGAAGTAGGAAGGGTTACACATAGATTGATATGTATGACCAAACGATAGTCCTTGGTATAGATGGTACTCGACTTGAACATATCTCAATGTTGTTTAGTTGCAAGACATCCAAGGCATATAGACAAAGAATAGGAAAGTTGAGGAAGTCCCCATACTATAACCTTAGAAGTGAGTTGATACAAGGAGTCAACAAAAGGATTGCCATAGTGATATCATTATATAACGTAGTAGATTTGATTGTAGGGGAAAAGAGAGAAACTACAAGCGATGAGACTAAATCTAGTGAAAATAAATGATCCTTTATGAAAGTGATAGCAATTTTACCATACCTTCTCCAAAGATCAAACAAGATTGGATTCCTTCCTTGACTTGGAACTCCACCTTACACTTATAATTAAAAATTTGACTTACAGATAAGAGATTCGTTGTCAATCCAAGAACATAGAGCACTTTCATGATGGTACAACTTCTTATCCCAAGAGGAATAGTGGCATTTCTAATTCCTCCTATAACATGTACTCCTTATTGCCTATGATCCAAAGTTGATCTTTAGTGGGTCGATCAATCAATGTATCAAATAGCTCTCTATTGTCAATCATATGCCTGTTGGTGCCATAATCAATTAATCAAGCATTACTCATTAGTTGTGAAGTATGGGAGATAAGAAAAACATTCTGATGGGCAATGTAGTTTCTTGTGGGTGATCCCACAATAGTGGTTTACAATTTTTGGCCAAACTAGACACTGAAATAATTTTTTTAACTAAATATTCACATTCGGACACCTATAGCGACTAAACCGTGAGGAATTTGAAGATGATGAAAACTAGAGTCTCGTCACATTTTTTCTGTAGATTCTAAAAATATTTTTTTCAAAATTTTTGGAATAAAATTGCACTTCTTTTTCCATCTCCCATGAAAACTATTTTTTTTAGAAAACAACATTTTTAAAAAGTGACGCACATCGTATAATGCATAACTTTATTTCTATGAAGGATAAAATTCTAATTCTTTCGAATTTAGATTTTTAACTCCGATATCTAGTGCTTCCACTTGGTTAGATAGTCTTTTATTGAATATTTTTTCTTTAATAAAGCTTTGAAGTCAAACCAATTACAATTCAGACATAGCGCGATCGTATAACACGTAACTTTTATTGTATATATCAATTTTTTTTTTTTTTTTAATGTTGGATAAAGGACTCCAATATCTAGTGCACTCATATTTTCAAAAAAAAAAATTGATAATCTATATTTTTCCACATGTGTAGAAAAGAGACCTTCATTTTCGATGAAAAACCAATGTTTAATAAAACTAAAAACAAATACATAATAAAAACAAAACATATTAAAATTATATTCGTTGGATAGCTCGTTCCAAGGAATACCTGATTTGAAGTCTCTTCCATTTCATCCTCAACTCGAGCTTCAAAGGGAAAAAATTATGGTTTTTTGTGCCAGAGAGTAGGGAGGTGGGAAAATGGGGGTTTGTTAGAACTAGGGGGAGTTCTAGCGAACCCCTAGGGGTTTGAGTGAATCAAGGTTCATTCGAACCCCCTTTCAAAAAGGGGTTTTCATTGTTTATTTGGTGGGATGGGGTCCACCTTGCATTTAAATATTTTGCATGAACTAGGGTTCATTCAAACCTTTTTTTGGTTTGCTCAAACCCCAAAAACCAAAATTTTTTGTATAGGGTCATTTTTTGCCACTTTTCCTTCCTCACTCAAATTGTAAACCAATTTTGTGGGTTTACCAAATGTGTATCAAATAGATCCTTATCAGATGTATCATCTTGATATTCCATGAAATATCCTCTATACTTCCTTTGATGAGGTTATCATTTTGATTATTGAGAATCACTATGACCAAATTCCTTCTAGACTAGAATTTCCTTGAGTCAAGGTATTATACCAACATCTATCAATATCATTTGTGTTTGTATTATAGATGTGACACCATCGATTCATCTTTTGAGGATTGTACTATTATTTTGGTTGCTTATGTGGCTACTTTATGGAGGACCCTTTCAAAAAAATTGACCATGTTCTTGTCCCAAGATCAGTGCTTTGTCTTCAAACTCATCTTGCGCTGACTTGATGGCTTGTAACTTCCTTCTAGAGAAAATCCACAAATTTTTCAAATGGCAATACACCTTCTTTTTGATGTTCAACACTTGTCCAAAATTGGAAATGAAGAACTCTCAAAATGATTGGGGCAAGCATTTTGTCCTCCACCTTCTCTTTGAGTGCTATAAGTTATGTTTATAGCTCATATACCTGATGCAAAAACTCCTCTATTTTTTTTCCATCTTTCATAGTGAGTGAATGAAGCTTTGACTAGAGATGGAGGATCTTTATTTGGTTCTTCACCTCATATATGATGGCTAGATTTTCCAAAGCCACCTTTGACATTGTCACATCTCGAACGTGTGATTGAACTTCATTGGAGATGCTGAGTGTGATTGAAATCAAGGCTTTTGCATCTATCTTGTCATACTTCATTTAATCACAAATATTAGTTAAACACTTCATTTCTCCAATAATGATCCCCCATAACTCTTTGAATTTTAGAATCATGTGCATCTTTGTCTTCCACACCACATAATTGAGCACTTTGATGAGGTGATCATCTGAAAGCAGAAACTTTGGTGCTAACATGATGACACCACAAAAAGAAAAAATTTCACAAGATATTTATTAATTTTTTATTTTTTTTACATACACACCTGTTCATAAACAAAAATAAGCTTGAAGAAGAGCTCAATATGTTCATGCAATGAAATGTAGACACTTGTACAAACGTTCTACCTCACATTCATCACTTTCATCATAGCATTCCTCAATCTTGGCATGAACCTTCTTCACTTGGCATCACACATCAAACAAAAAGTACTCTGGTAGCCCTTGCTAAAGAAATTCATCCAATTATAGATTTTTGGTGTTTTGGAGATCATCTAGTAGAGAAAATTAGAAGCTAGTGCTCTTGATGGATTCTTCTCAAGCTCTTAGTTGTTGGTCATCTTCACAGTTTCTAATAACATTGATGGCATCAGCTAGCACAATCAACATTCATCGAAGATTGAAAATTTGCCACTTTTGGGGAACAGACAAGATTGGTTCATAAGCTTCTTTGTAAATTATTTTGGAACTTTCAACAAGTCACTCATCTACAAATGATCTTGATCTTCTATTCAAAAAAATAGTTGTATGTAGAAAACATGAGATATGACTTGGAAAGGCAACCAACTCCTTCACATAGGAATTTTTAAGGCATGCAAATCACCATAGAGATAGGAAAAAAGTGCACTTAGGGCCCAAGAAAAATACACATAAGGGATAAATTCAACATACTCAAACGCATTCCTTCCATCCAAGAGAAAACTAAAAAATTATGGAAAAAAATATGGTTTGGTACCTTTGAAGTTGGCGAAAAGAAATGTCCTTATGCTAAAGACAAGAAAAGATGTATTCCCTTATGTGTCCTTAGAAAATAAATACATCTAACTCAAAGTGTTTTGGTTTCCATGTGCCTTGTACCCACTCAATTTTATCATCTTCAACCTTCTATTCAACTTCCTTCAGTCACATAACCAAGGATACCAACTATTCACCATACGAAAAACAATGAAGCCTCATTTCTCACACTGCTACCTTCATAAGGAATCTCAAACTATACCAACATCAATCTCCTCACATTTAGTTTCTATGAGTAAGAAACTACAATTTTATTTGGATGACTTCTCCCTTTTCTTGGTAGCTCAAATCTATGACTAGACTTAGCAAACTTTGATCTAAAACCATCATTTATAGGCATAGACTCACATCTTCTCTCTTATTTATTTCATTTCCTTTTTTTAAATTATATGCTATCATAGGTGTAGATCTATATCCACTCTAATACCAAATGAAGGATGAAATATGCTTGATTGCTTTATTTGATAAATCACAAACATACTTATACAGAAGGTAATGTAATTATCCCAACAGTAACTATGCAACCATAGTGAAGACTATATAACCATTGTAAAACTAAACGATGTAATAAACAAACAATACTATGCTAACAAAATTTTATTTAGTTTATTCTTCAAATAATTCCTCTTGTTAGTCTATTTATTTCATTATCTTTTCTTGTTTGAATAATTCCTTATTATTTCTATATTTTTCAAATGATAGAGTGGGTTTTAAACTATCAGATTGATTTATGTATTATTCATACTAGATTAAGTGGTTTCTTCCATAGGTGATTCTTTAATGAAAGTACTAGATTCAACTGCAATCTCTTCTTCTTCTAGTAAAAATATTTGTTTTAAAGATTTTAATATGGAGTTAGTACTTCTCAATTACTCATTGATGGGTTTTCCCTTGAATATTTCCTATACTTAGTTGTTTCACTAGTTTCCTTATTAGTTCATTTGATTCCCTTTACCTTAGATGGAGATTCAATATTTTTTTCTAAACTAACTTCTCCCTTTCCTCATCTCTCATTTTATTTTTCTCATTTTATCTTTTAGCCCTAACTTCTTCTATGTCCAAATCCTTATTCTTGATCCTTCAATCTATAATTCCCTTTGTTCACATCAAATATATCTAATTTATTTCACCCAAAATCATCAATAATTAACATAGCTTGAAATCTAATAAGGTCTATGATCTAATGCCACTATGAAATAGTTGAATGCTACCAGGAATGAGACAAGAGTAGATGGGTTGGGCTAAATGCTATGTTTAGTCGGTCATTTAGAAGCTACATAATAAATAGTCACTTATTAATTCTTTCCATTTCTTAAATAAGAATATTATTATGGGTGATCTAACAATAATGGGTTACAGTTTTTGGGCAAACTTGACATAAAAATTAGGATTTTTCACCAGATATCCACTTTCTTACACCTATAGCAGCTAAACCATTAAGAATATGAAGATGAATCAAACTAGTTATTTGTTAGATCTTTTGTGTAGATTCTAATTATATTTTTTAAAAAAAATTAAAAAATAAATTGTGAATCATTTTATGTAATTTTTAATAACTTATTTTTCTACTAATCAACATTTTTAAAAAGTGATGTTTACTTTGGATTGCATAACTTTTTTTATAGAGAGAATACAATTCTAATTTTTAAAACATAGATTTTTCACACCAATATCTAGTGCATGGATATTTTTTCATAATTTTTTGTTACATAATTTTTTTAAAATTAATTTTCCAAGTTAGAGTAATTATAATTTGGACAGAGGTGTACTTCGGCCCACATAACTTTTTTTGTATTCATTTGAATTAGGTTATTATTTTTTTTGTTGGAATAAGGACATCAATACCTAGTGTATTTATGTATTTTTTAGAATTTGTTTCTCTATTTTTCTATTTTTTCGTATGAGTGAAATAAAAAACTTTATGTTCATTAAAAATCCTACATTCACAAGAAATAAAAAATAAATATAATAATCAAATTAAACACATTTAAAATTATATTTTTTGGGAAGCTTATAATAAGGGCTACATGCTTAGAAAACATAAATTTTAAATGAATTCATTTGATCACCCAAAAGGCAAATCAAAAGTGGTTTTTTATCAGCATTTTGATAGGTGTAGAGGAGACTCGATTATAAGTATGGTTTAAATCTAACAAGGTTCTATCCAAGGGGGTTTCATCTAAGGGGGCTTGATCAATCCAACTTTAATTAAAATCATTTAAATGGAACCTTTAAAGTCTCAAATCGTTGTATTTTCTAAAAATATGTGATTTCAGGCAAAAATTAGGATGTCCCAAAAAGTGTAACCCATTATTGTGGCAGCACCCTTATTCTTGTGTTGGACGTCAAGGGTTCTAGACCCAAACTTTCCCATAGATTTGGTGCTATTAACTATTATTCCATTACTTGTCTACAACATATTGTAATACACTTTTCAATAGTTGAAGTTATCTTTATCTATCACGAGGCACTAAGCTAAATATTGTATATGTTCTTGTTTTACAACATTCAAATGGCATTTAAATCTAAAATTTAGAATAACTGCCAATTTATTTCCCTTTTATAGTATATGCCTTTTTATCTAACAAATATTCTTAAATAATTGCACAATGCTTTTATCTTTGAAATAATGCATATTTTATATATATATATATCACTAAAAAATGTATATTAATATATTTGTGGTTATTCATGAGCCACCTTCAATAATAATATACTAAATTCAGAAGTATAATAAAATGTTTTGGAAATTTTGAAAATTGATCATCAATTACATTTTTACAAAGATAAACATAAAATAACAATACTACTATTGAGTTAAAAGTTAATTTTACAACGAATTGTGCAAAATCTTATAAAGCATTGCATTCTCATAACATCCCAAATTTCCTCAAACTATCCTATAGGAACTCACTCCATATAATTATTAATTAAATTTAACGGTAAGTCATTAAGGAGGCTTTATTATAAAATGTAAACCTTAATTTTTCCAACACCCCCCCACAAGGTTTGCATTACAAAAAACAAGAAAAGAAAGAACAAAAATATTACAACATAGACCACCTGCAACAACCCAGCTAGAAATCAACAAAAGCATCTCCATTATGTCTCTATTCTCATCCATAACACCTCAAGTTGCTCATGTCTAGAAAAATGTCCTAGGTATCGAACAATATCTATGAATTAAGACATACTTAGTTATTCACAAGTACATTACACCTCTTTTGAATTGAGGCACACTCAATTATTCACATGAAAAAAACCAATTGATTATGATTGAGACTTACTCCACTATCCAAAATAACATACCTTCCTTTGTGGATTGAGACATAGTCAATTATCCACAAATCATAAAATTGCAAAATTACAAAACAATCAAGTGCCTCCTTACTCTAAGAAGGGATGAACAAAAAAATATTAGTGCTTCCCATGAAAGGTATCATCTCTGAGTGATAAGCCAACTTGAGATGATAATATTCCTACATCCTCTAATATCTGCTTAGTCCTTACCTACTAGAAGTAGCACTACAATCTTCAAAATCTCAATCATCATAAACCAGATTTTTACACATATTTGTAAAGATCATTCTATAATTGGATGTTGGGTTCAACCAAAAATGCATACATATGATAAAATTATCTCTCTAACTAAATATTTAACCTTAAACATCAATATCAATACCCTAACCTTCTTCCTCTCAAGGATAATGTATACATTTAATGTTTCTTGCATAAAATAACTTTTGAATTTTTCATCAAATTTCTTTGTAACAAAAAACCAAACCCTGTTGGAGCTAAAAAATCCACCCTAGAACTTTCACATGCCTCCATTTTTATTTATCATTCCATGTCCATCATAAGCATCATTTCCCTTTATTTTTTACTGTATTTGAGTATGTGTAGGATCATGATGGGCCAAAAAGTGGCAATATGATGGGTATGTGGCTGACGACTTTTTTTTACTCAAAATTGATGAAACAAAAAAGGTTTTTAAAGGAGATTCTCATCTTTCCACCAATATAAATTATACTTTACTTTGAATTTAATAAGTAATTATTATTTATTTTCTATTCAAATTACGACTAAAGTCTAGATTGATAGGCTGATTGAAAATAATCTCTAACTTTTAAACGGTATCACATTTTATGAATCCAAAACATGTGTCACATTCCATGCTTTCCATACTATAGGATTAAAAAAATAAAAATTGAATTTCATGAAGTTTTTACCAAGTTAAGGTGGTCAGACATATGAGTTTTTTATATTTTTTAAATGTTGTAATAAAAAATTCATAATTAATTATTTACTTGGAAAAAAATTACAAAAAAATATGCATCACATCGAGACATGAGTTCTCTACTTATATCTAAAATATTATAAAACAATATTATCATTTTATTGTGGTTAGGGTGGTTAGACAGACACCTACTTCTTATTTTTTCCTCAAAATTTAAGTACTATCCATTGAAATTTCAAATTTTCACTAAATAGATTTTTATTTTTTAAACAAACCTAGTAGATTAGAAACTACATTCAGTTTGCTATAGATTCTATTCTTACATATATTTTAAAATAATATAGATAACTTATTCAATATTTTACATCAAGTTTCCTAACTATGATTTTTCTAATTTTTTGCCACTTAAGGGCCTATTTTTTCCATGATGATCCTGGGTATGTGCAAGATCATCATGAAAAAAACAAGCCCTTAAATGGCAAAAAATCAAAAATAAGAGTTAGACAACTTGATGTAAAAATTTGAATAAGTTATCTATATTATTTCAAAAAATATGTAAGAATAGAATCTATAGAAAATTGAATGTAGTTTCTAAAATAGTAGGTTTTTTTTTAAATCTATTTGGTAAAAATTTGAAATTTCAATACAATGGTACTTAAATTTCAAGGAGAAAATAAGAAGTAGGTGTTTATCTGACCACCCTAACCACAATAAAATGATAATATTTTTTTATAAGATTTTAGATATAAGTAGAGGACTCATTTCTAGATGTGATGCATAATTCTTTTGTAATTTTTTTCTTTGTAAATAATTAATTATGAATTTTTTATTATAACTTTAAAAAAATATAAAAACTCATATGTCTAACCACCATAACTTGGTCAAAACTTCATGAAATTCAATTATTTTTTTAATCCTATAGTATATGAAGCATAGAATGTGACACATGTTTTGGATTCAAAAATGTGATACCATTTGAAAGCTATAGATGTTTTTCAATCAACCTATCAATCAGGACTTTAGTCATAATTCAAATAGAAAATGAATAATAATTATTTATTAAATTCAAAGTAAAGCATAATTTATATTGATGGAAAGTTGAGAATCTCCTGTAAAAACCTTTTTGATTTCATCATTTTTTGGTAAAAAAAAGTCTTTAGCCACATACCCATTATATCACCACTTTTTGGCCCATCATGATCCTGCACATACCCATTTGACATTAAACATAAATTTTTGTACATAGCTCATAAAATAAAGCCTATAACTATCACTTTGAAATAAATCCCCTTCTTAAGGTACTTCCTTGGTAGCACAAGGTATATTGCCTTGACAATGCCATATCAAAGAAAGCTTCACCATAGTCTCCTCAACAAGATCGATAAAAGGATGATGAAAATGTCGATGAGACCCTCATGCTTCAAGATGACATACTTGAATGTCTCTTCAACAACCCAGAGAGAAATATGTCGAAGAGACCTAGATGTTTTGGAGTGAAAAGTTAACTTGTCTCTAATGAGATACAGTAATGTCAATACTATAAAGGATACAAGATCATTTTGCATTCAGGAAACAAAAAAATATCTCTCAGACATCAAGATACTATTATAAAATAAATGGTAAATTACTGGCCGAACATAGTCAAATGAGTACAAAGAAAATCTTGAAGAGACATCAGTGTGAGAGACTGAGGAGTGAAGAAATATTTTCGACACCACAAGAACAAGAAGTTGAAGAGATAGAAGGGCATTGAACAGATATTGATAAAAGTCTCTTTGACTTTCTAACAACAAAAACACAACTCCAAGCATATATTATTGATGAGACTATGGGATATCGAAGAGAGGTAACCATAGGTCTCTCTAACACTTTAAAGAGGCAAAGCGCATCAAAAATAAAAACCCATATCTAGAAGACACAAAAGGGGATATTTGGAAAAACACTATTAAAAGGAAGAACACAGGTATGTTGAGGAGACATAAGCACATTAGAAGGAAACAATCACCAGTATCATTGAAATTTTGATACCAAAGTACAAAGAAGGAAAAAACCTGAAGTACAACTATTGAAGAGACCTTGTGGGATTGAAGAGAGAAACTCAAATGTATCTTCAACATTTTGAAAAGGGATCAAAGGCACATTGAAGAAAGAAAAGGACGTCCTTGACAATGTAATTAAGGTCTCTTCGACATTATGAAATAATGTCTCACCTAGTTGACATGACTAATGAGGTCATCGAAGAGACAACTGCCATTAATATTGCAATTCATTAGAAAAGTGGTGTGAGGACCATTTATAAACCAGAGTTGGTTCAAGCGAGCCAAATCTTGATATATCTAACTCCTAAGAAATCAAAATCACTGCAAATTATGGTTCAATATCGAGGAGGTAGAGTTGGACAACTGCAAGTAGCTCAGAAACCATGGCATTTCTTCAAGTAAGTTTCCTTGGCTCAGAAGAACAAATTCTATAAAATTTTGCTTGAAGTATTGTGCTAGTAAGGCCCTGAAATGGATAAAACCCTAGAAAAACCAAAGGCAAAGAGGCAAAAAACATAGGCTAGGCCATTAAACCAAGAATTAATAGATCAACATCCTAGGTCTGGACCAAAATCTAGGAGAAAAGCTCAATTGAATCCTTAATGTGAAAAAATAGAAGATAAACATAAAAATATCAAAGATGTGTGGACTCCGTAGAGAGGCTACAATCTATTTATATATCATTATAGAAATAAGTACTAACGCAAACCTATCTAAAATCCATAGAACATGAATTTGGAAAATCTTGTGATGCCTAATGTGTTTGTCAATGTGGAACTAGTTAAGGCACTAGCTAAAAACTACAACCCTAAAATGAGGGATATCTATTCCCACGATGGTTCATAATTTCTTATCATAACATGAGATTATATCTGCATGGTTTTTGAATTAGACACATCCCTGGAAATGAAATTGAGGATAAGAGATTTTTTGGAAGAATATTAGACCATGGATACAAGATAAAAGGGGTGGAAATTACCTCTACATGGACCCAAAGCCCCAGGAAACCATCTTAGAAGATTCTCTAGTGGTGAGAAATCCCCATTTCCTATGGATTAATTTGAAGAATACTACCAGTACACCTACTATTCAGTCGACCAAGTCCTAGGAACTGATGCTCCTATTGTGATGGCTATAGCTCCCATGGTTTTAGCTGCAAATATCAAAAGCCAACATGTTAGGCCCAATGACTATGCACAATACTTGTTTGAGGTCATTAATACCTCGCTTGTTGCCATTAAGAATAATAGTGATGTCATCAACTTCAAGCATTATTCTTTGATCATGCATATGATATTATATGAAGGACAGACAATGGGAATATGCATAGAGGAGTTAAGAATCAAATATTTGGATAGTGATGAAAATTATACATCAGTTCAGATGTGGACATCCATATGGGACAGTAGATGTGGGAGATCCCATTATTTATATTTTGAAGAATATTTTTTCAAACCCTTGTATAAGTTACTTGGCCATAAATGTGATTACAATTTGTCCCCAGAGATACAAAGATTCTTTAGTCCAAAAGAGAAAAACCCTGAGGGAAAGATAAACCATAATTGGGGGGATTGATATGCATTTGAAAAGACTGTACTGTGATAAGGGCATATGGATTTGAGGCAACTCCATTTTTACTACCTAAGACTATGCCAAAAAGAGTTGCATACCTGGAGATTGTGAGGAAATTGGTCTTTTCATACTTCATGCACCTTAAAAGCTATGGAATGCAATCTCTCATGCCTTCTACTTTATGTTTTGATGACTTTACCATTGTTGTTGATCAAGGGTATGAATCAATTAATAGCAAAATAGATTATTATGGCATGCCACTAGGAAACAAGAGGGAGAAGTTTGACCCTGAGCACTTTATTCATGATGCCAAGATGTCATAGAAACTAAAGAAATATGAACACGATCTCTTCATGGATGATGTTATTAGTAATTGCAATGAAACTCAACTAGTGATGAGGAAGGCTGAATACAACATAATAGTTATGGCCGAGGCTTGGAGGAGAAGTTATAATCCATTATATGCATAATCTAATCATGGGATACAAAATCCTATGGACAGGAGTGAGCAATTGATCCTACATGAAGAAGAATTCACTAAGGATGTACCTCTCATAGGTTTTGAAAGAAGAGATACTAGTTCTAAGAAGCAAGCTGAGAATGTAGTACCTTTAAGTCATTTATCACCATGACCTACTCCAAAGGTAAGCTTCTTAGTTGATACTCCTATTATTATTGAGGATGACAATGAGGAAGAGAACAAGGTTACACAAATTACCATTCCCACTATTCCCCAATATGAAGTTCCACTAGAGAGGAATGTGATCATATTTGAAGCTTCTAATGAGTTGTCTAATGATGTGAGACATCATGCTATCTAGGAATTCATTGTAGATGATACATTTGTTCAAACCTTTGAGTTTAAAGCCTTCATTTATGAGTACAAAGGAATAATGATCAGAGAAAAGCAAAAAGAAATCAACCCTAAGGAAGAAGCAGATGCCTTGAAAGAACTCAAGTATGAGGTTGAGAAAGAAATGGATAACATCACTCCTAGAAAGAGGAAGAGCATTATTACAAGAAGTTGGGGTCATGCTTGTTCCAAGGTGAGATGTATCAGCTCAGCCATAGTATTTGATAGTTTCCTAAAAAGAGAAAATAAGGCCTTGTAATTGAGAGATGGGGTTAGTGATAAGATATACACTGGATCAGGGTACAATCTTGATAACACTACTTTGCAGATTTGGGCCCTTTACCCACCAGGAAAGAGGCCTTCCATTATCAACAATCATGATCATATATTTGGTCACCTTCTAGTACAGAGAGTAGGGGATACATACCCTATTGAGATTGCTGATCTAAATGTAATTGTGGCCAAGTTTACCAAGGCTCAAATTAAGAAATTGGTCTGAGATAATAAGGGGTTGACTAATGAAAATGAGAGGTTGAAGCAAGAAGTGATCAACTATAGAGATAGATTACCTTCCTCCTTAGGGCCTTACTCACTATTTATTGAATGTGAAAGGAAAGTACTTGAAGCAATTTCTAAGATCACCTATTGGAAGCGTAAATTTGAAATGATCCAGAAAGGGAAAGAGGAACTAAAGAAAAAACTAAAAGCTACTATATTTGAAATGACATCAGAACTAGTGTGTAAGAGATTTGATGATATTATTAAGCTTTCTGACAAATTCTAGGTTATCCATGACAAAACATATACATCTTTTCAAGAACATAATAGGTTATATGACAAAATGAAGTAGATGGAACTTTACATAAAGGAAAAGAAAGGTGATAACAAAAGTGTGATTCAAGAATATCAAGAGCTTATTAACAAACATGATAGGTTCCATAACACACTAACACAAGAATTGAGTGACTTCAATCAATCACTAAGTATGGATCTACCAAATTTCTTTGAGGAAACAAACTTAAAAGGCTAGGATGTACATGGAAGGATGGGATGCTCAATATCTGTTGATTCCTCTTGATGAAATTAATGATGAAGATGAGGTGCTCAAAAAAACACATGTGCAACTAGGATGAATTTTTGAACTTGAATATACAATGAAAGATATCATAAACAATGTAGACACTTATCCAAAGATAGGATATATCGATCATGTGTCAAAAATTAATTTGTTCATCACACGAGTCAAGTAAGAAGTGACAAGGTATCAAATTTTGGCAACTGTGGGTGCATTATCATAGAGCATGAGCCTTAAATAGGTCCTAGATGATCATGGTCACTTGCTAGAGACTAATGGATCATATGGAATCCACTTACAAATCACTAAGTTTCTATTTTTATGATAATCAAGTTTTAGATATCAAATGATGTACCTTTTTGTAATGGGTTTGTAGCTTGTTGCTTCCCATATAAAAGGGGTAACTAAGGCCCAGTTATGAATCATCATCATCATTAGTAATAGATAGGTTCATTCAATGGTATAGCATATTTCACTCATCCATTTCCATATTTTAGAAGCTTCTGCTATAAATGTATATCATTTGAAGCAATATAATGGAGAAGATTTTTCATAATCGGTGATCTATTTCTAGTGTTCAACTGTTGTGTTAATATTCATTCTTATATGTTGTTGTGTTATCTCAAAAGTGGTTTTCTTAAGTTATTCAGATTTATACAATTTTTCAAAACACATTTGTTGTTGTTGTGTGATCATCTTGATTGGGTTCTAGCTAGAGTGAATTAAACTCCTTTCAAGTAATTCATCTTAATTGGTTCCTGCCAAGGATTAAAATCCTTTTCAATAAATTTCTATGACTATTTTCCCTCAAGTTAAGAATTAAAAATACTTTCATGATATCACAATAATTTGGGAGAATAATATTTGGATTAATAAAGAAGAGTATAGTAACTAACAAACCTACGCGTTTGTACAAGGTGAAGACATCCAAAGTGCCCAACAAGTTTGAGTTAAGCTAAGAAATAGATTCACCTATCTTACAAATCTTTCTCCATCATCATCATCATCCACCCCTTGAATCCATTCACCCAATAGGATTAGGCACTAGTAAATTTTTGAACATTTTATACAAACTTTACTTATACACTCAATTCTTGAAACATCTACAGTAGGAACTAGTCATCAAGCTTTGCATCTACTTCACACCCACGTGCCATTGTGAGGAGATTTCCCAAATTAGAGATCATATTCAAACCTTCAAATCTACCTTATCATTTAGGTACACCCGCCTAGGTTTAGGAAACCCTAAAGAGCAGGGGGTCATAAACCAGATTCACCTCATTCGTTAGCCAAAAACGTATTAAGATAAGGTTCAAAACCTATATTTTTGAGACCTAACATATTGGTGAATCTTTTGGGGATAAACTTGAGAAAATTTTGTTCCATCCTATCAATTTTAAGAGTCAATAAATTTTTAAAACTGATATTCATCCAAAGGTTCATAATTTTTTCATTTGCACTCCCCATTTGAGTCACACACCTAACACAGATTAGCAACTCTATTGGGGAACAACTAAGTTGATATGTACCTTGAAAAAATTCACCATAGAGTCATTTAAAACTATTTCATTGTATAAGTCATCAAAAAACTCCACTAGGAATAGATATAAAATATTGTAAACTTTTCTTACTTTTCATAAAAGTGAATGGTGAATCTATCAAAAAGTTTGTAGGAATGAGTGTATGACTGAGAAATTAAAATACACATCAAGAAGAACAAACCCTAGATTTCAAAGAATTAAAGCATCCTACAAAATGAATGGCAATAGATCTCCACACCAAGAAATTCCAAAGAAGAACAATGCCAGGTGGACAAACAAGCATGGATCCCCCCTTCAAAGACCAAGACAAATAGGAATGAATTTTCATCTAATCAATCAAATGTCATGTGTAGAGATAAGGGGAACACCTCAAAGCAACCTTACACAATGCATAACAATCCTTTTCATAGTGATGAAGGACACCATTCAATGCCACCTGAATGATGTAATCTAACTAACAACATTTTCAATTTCAAGTTAGATCCTCAATAGGAGAATGAATTCCTCGCACGTATTGATGAAGAAAGAATTCAAATAAAAAATGAGTATAACTAGAGGTTTCCATCATAGCAAGGAGAAGAGGCCTAGTATGGATTTATGGACCACTCTACCCTTGATGAGAATTATGATGAAATGACCACTCAAGAGTTGGAACAACATGTGGAAAGATAGAGGGAGAAAGTTAGGAGGTGACAATAGTTGATAAAAGAAAGTAAAGAGTTGAACCAACAACTCTCCAAAATGAATATTCAATCATCAAAACCACCAAAATATGTCCCTCCCCATAAGCAAGGTGGAAAAATCAATCCACATTGGTCATCTCATAATACAAGCGCTCCAAGTACTTCAAAAGCACCTCACAATGTAGCTAGGAAATCAAATCAACATGTGCAACATAATATGCCACCACAAAACTCTCAATCACAAAATGCTAGAAACATTCCACAATCTCACCCACTGCCAAGACAACAACATTTTCCACACTATCAACACCATGTCCCACAAAATAATGTATATTCTCACCTGAACATCCAAAAAAATGTGTACCAACCTCAGCATGGATATCAATATTACCCCAATCCGGCACATTAAAATACTTGTTCACAGAATCTTGCAAGTATGACGAGAAAATTTGACCTGGTCGGATATCCAATTTACCCATACCCCATTGATACCAACTTGAGAAATATTGTCCCCAAATTCATAGGGAACAATGCAACTACAACAAAGGAACATGTAAGAAAATTTGATGCTTTCATTCAAGACTTAGGCATGGAATAGGGAAATGTACTTATGAGGCTATTCATGATGTCCTTGACTGAAGAAGCAGGGGACTGGTTCAACAACCTACCAGATGCCTCAATTACCTATCCAACAAACTTCAAAAATTAATTTTTTAGAGAAAATGGGAATTAATGTGCTCCTGAATTTTCCTTACATGAGTTAATAAGAATTCAGAAACATTAGAATGAATCTATTTTTTACTTTAATAAAAGGTTCTCCAAGATTAACTACAAGATACCACATGGATCTAAACTAGCTGACTCAACAACTTTAAACATCTATTTGAGAGATTTTGATCCTAAAATAGGGTATGAACTCAAAAATAGATATCGGATCAGCTTGGCGGAAGCACAAAAGGTTGCTATAGCCATTAAAAACAATAGGAAAGTTGTCAACATAATTGGAAAAAGAGATAACCTCTGGATCCCACAAAATCCTAACAATCTCCAAAATAGAAAAGAGAACCAATATAGGAATGAAAGGCCAAGATTGAATGGCATGCCCTATAACACCACTTGGAAGGATAGGTGACCAGTGGGAAATCCAAATTGGAAAGATAATTTGGATCCTTTTAAAAAACATGGAGCACATGTAGTGGATACTACACTATGGTGCCCACCAGGTCATAGGCCTTATGCCTCTAAACATTGTGTAGTGGTTCAAACTTTCTAGGAAGATGAATGGTCACAGGAACAAGATAGAGATGACTACACAGTGAATATGTTTAGATGAGGGTCCCATCAAACCAATGATGGATACTCATCCTCTGAGGATGGGTGTGAATATGATGTCAACAATCAAAAAAACAATGTTAATGTAGATCAAGAAGTGTTATCTAATCTAGAATAAAATACAGAAGAAATAGCTTGTGCATACAATAAAACACCACAATTTCAATTGAGAACACCAACAAAAGAATAAAAGAGGGCCATCACAGCAAAGGTTGTGGTTGAAGAAAAAATAAATAAATACAACCTAAGAAGGAGACCCACAAATGTAGACTAGGGAACACCTAGAGGTCTATTTATAAAAGAATAGAAGAACAAGGAGGTCTTGTTTGACCAAAAGAAGGGTGAAACAAAAAATCCTCAGAATATGGCTTAGAATGAGGCTACAAATGTTGAATCTGAGAAAAAACCAAATAATGATAAAATTCAAAATGAAGGAAAAGGGGTTGCTAAAATAGACAAAAATGAACAAGGGACGATTGCCCCATCATTTGACATTACCCAAGCACAAACTCAAATAAAGATGGCAGTTCCCTTGATGGAGATGATGAAAATTGATGAGTACAAAGATACATCCCTCAAATTGATTTCGAATGCAGCTCACAAACAATAAGATTAAAACAAGGAGGTCCATGTCGTTCAACATGAAACTACAAAGGCACCAAAAGTTTATTTGGGTGATACCCTTACAAAAAATCCCTCCCAGGTGGATCCATTTTACACTACATTGGTGATCAACAACAAACTAGTGAAAAATTGCATGATTAACTCGGGGGTAGCAATCAATATCATGCCTTTGGTTGTCATGAAGGAATTAGGTTTGTGGGTGAACACCACCTATGGAAAGTGTTATGCCATTGATAAAAAATTTATCCCCGTAGTTGGAGTAATATGGGACATAGAATTGAAATTAGAATCATACCCTGAGGTGACATATAGGACATACATCACTGTGGTGGACACTCCCCCCTACTATGGAATGTTATTATCTAGGAAATGGATTATAACAGTAGATGGAAATGTCCAGCTAGACTTATCTTATGCCACAAGTACTTGTGAATGGAAGGGAAGTCTAGTTGTATAGAGAACCTAGATCAGAACATGTCATTGAGATCTTTGACCCTAATCAAATGGATTTCTTATGTGATGTGGATCTTGGGAGTTTTAGAATTGAGCATTCAAACCATAAATTGCTAAACACGGATCTAATTGCTAGAGATGTTTCTCAAAATGAACAAGGAATATGCTAGATGTATTTTAATGGAGCCTGCAGTAAAGAGGGGAATTGAGTCAGGATTATTTTCATTTCACAAAATGGCACAACATTTAAGTACTCATTTTTTCTAACATTTGAATGCACAAATAACATAGCAAAATATGAGGCATTGTTACTAGGTTTAAGCATTTTCTTAAAGCATGGGATCAAAGTGTTGACCATTTTTGGAGATTCATATTTGGTTGTTTCACAACTAAGGTCAAAGTACTCTACAAAAAACAAAATATTGAAGAAATACAAACATGCAATGTGGGATGCAATAGAAATATTTGATTCTTTCTCTATTGATTGGGTTGATAGATCAAAAAATTTAATGACCAACTTCTTGGAAAATGTGGCCTTGAAAAGGGACAACATTACCCTAGTAGGTATCTCACAAGTTGAACTCAAGACTAGACCTGTGATTCCTAACAATATTTATAATTGGTAGGTCTTCAATGATGACATTGATCTTCTCAAGTTCTTACACTACATTGATCAGTATGAGGCTCAAGAAATTGATTTCAATGCATTTGTTGATGAAGTGGTTAGCAAACAAATTGTATTTGGCCAAGAAGTAGTGTAGCTCAAAACAAACAATATTCCTAAAGGATTGGTGGCATTAGAAAGGTTGTTTAATGGGATTAACCAAGCAATTATGAATCAAACACCAGTTAGAATGGAAGATAATGAATAAATTAAACTTGGGACTGAATTGGCTCCAAAAAGGTGTACATTGGGAAAAAGATAAGCCCTACGACTAGAAAAATGTTGATCACATTGTTGAGAAATTATAAGCATGCTTTTGCATGGTCATATGATGAACTTAAAGCATATAGAGAAGATCTATTTCAACATGAAATCCCATTGAATCCTGATGCAAAACCCTTCAGATAGAAACAAACACCAATAAATCCTACTCTAGAACCCAAAATGCATGAAGAACTCATGAAACTTAGAGAAGGAGGTATTATTAAGCCCATCAAACATTCTACTTGGGTTTCCAACTTGGTGCTTGTCAGGAAGAAGAATGGAGACATAACCTAGTTGTGTGTAGATTTTTGAAATTTGAATGTCTCCTCTCTTAACGACAATTATCCCCTCCCAAACATGAAAGCTACGTTGCAAAAGGTAACATGATGTGAGTTATTTTCCATGATGGATGGTTTTTTAGGGTATAACAGGTGAAACTAAAACAATTAGAATAGTACAAGATTGGGTTTACCACACCTTGGGGCACATATGTATATGTAATGATGTCATTTGGCCTCAAAAATGTTGGTGCTACCTTTCAAAGAGCTATGGGCATTGCCTTTGCTGACCTGATTAATACAATAATGGTGGTATATCAAGATGACCTCACAGCATATTCTAAGAAAGTTGAAGACCATATTTAACATCTAGATAAGATCTTCCTCAAAGCTTTGGATTATGGTATTTCCTTAAACCCTAAGAAGTGCCATTTTGTTGTGACTAAAGGAAAATTGTTGGGCTGCATAGAATCCAATGATGGAGTGAGAAATAATCCTAAGAGAGTGGAAGCTATAGACAAGATTCATATCCTGAAAATAGTAAAATCCATTCACTCTTTCTTTGGGAAGATAAACTTCGTAAGGAGGTTTATATCAAATTTCACTAAGTTTGGAAAGCCTATTTCAAAAATGTTGAAGAAAGGAGCCAAGATTGATTGGACAACAAAAGTGATTGAATCATTCATATCTATTGAAAGGGAAATCAAGGAGGCCCTAGTGTCAAAATCACCTGACTTCAATAAACCATTTCAGATTTTCTCATTTGCATCTTACCACATAGTTGTAGCAGTGATGCAAAAAAATGATGAAGGATATGAACCACCAATATCGTTATTGAAAAAATCTCTTTAAGGAGTAGAACAAAAGTATGACATTATAGAAAAGCAAGCATATGCATTTTTCAAAGTTGTGAAATCCTTCAGACCTTATTTGGTAGGAGCCAAGGTAATTGTGTATGTTCCTAATGCTACAGTTAAGGATTATTTGTGCAAACTGAAGTTACAAGGAGAAGGTGTAGATGGTCTAAAAAAATTCAAGAGTTTGATATTGAAATCCAAATAACCAAAGTGGTAAGAGGACAAGGGTTGGCTAAGCTAAACATTGGATCAAATCTTGAAGCATCCCAAATCTGTAACATAGGGGAGGAAGAAGGTATGATTGCTAGCATTGAGAATACGTCATGGTACACCAGTATAATGTATTATCTCAAAAATAAAAAATCCTAAAGACTTGAATGAAAATTAAAAAAGAACCTTAAAATTACATGCCTCAAAGTATGTCTTTATAGATGGATAATTATACTGGAAGAATAGGGATGGAGTGTTGTTATTATGCTTAAATGAATCACAAGCAAACCATGTGTTGAAGGAGATACATGAAGGAGTCTATGGAGGACAATTTTTTGGTCAAGACCACTTCCCATAAGATCCTAAGAGCTAGATACTACTAGCCCAAGGTCTTCAATGACTCCTTTTCATGTGTACAAAAGTGTGAGGCTTGTCAAAGTTTTTCTAGAAAATTGAAGTATCAAGGAGCACTGCCACATAGACCAATGCAAGTTGAAGCTCCATTTTATCAATGGGGGATTGATTTCATTGGAGAAATACCAGAGAAGTCTAGTGGAGGCCATAAATGAATTCTAGAGGCAATTGACTATTTTATAAAATGGATAGAATCCATCCCTACAAAGCAAGCCACTAGTAAGGTTGTGATAAAATTTCTGATGGAGAATATCATCATTAGATTTGGAACACTTGTAAGGATAGTTACAAATAATGGTATGTGCTTCAGATCAGAAGAGTTTAAAAGGTTTTGTGAGACATATGGCATAAAAATTTCATATGCATCTCCATATCATCCACAAGTGAATGGGTAGGTTGAATCAAGCAACAAGAGTATCCTAAAGATAATTAAAAGGATGCTAAACAACAATAAAAGGCTTGGGATTCCAAATTGAGGTTGGTGTTCTGAGCAGATAGAATCATAATAAAGAAGTCAAGTGGAAAATAACCTTTTTAATTGGTTTATGGGACACAAGCAAGGATGCACATGCAGAGCCTTTTACCAGTATATAGGTTTATGCTGTAGGAAGAATTTGATATCCATGATCCTATGGAAGATAGAATGGAGTAGTTGGAAAAATTGGATGAGATTAGAAGCTTGGCCCAAGAGTGTAACACAAAAATGTGGGCACAAAAAAAATACTTGTTTGACAAAAGGGAAAAAGATAGAAAGTTTGAGGTGAATGACATGGCCTTGTTATGGAATGAAAGATGACAAGATAAAGGGAAACATGGGAAGTTTGAGGACTATTCATTATTACAAGAAAATGTGGTGAAGATTCTTATTATCTTAAAAATATGTTAGGAGAAGATCAGGAATTTCTAGTGCATGGACAATTCCTAAAAAAAATATTTTCTTAAAATATGATATTCCATGCATAGTATTTTTAGGTTCCCATCCCCCTCCCTATCCCATTGAATCACATTCACCAATGGTCTACCTCCCAGTGATCATTTATGGATTCTTTCAATGACCTCACATTCATTCATCCCTAATCGAAGCCACTGTTGGAGGTAAAAAATTCACCTTGGTTTTCACATGCCTCCATTTTTATTTATCAATCCATGTCCATCATAAGCCACATTACCCTTGATTTTTTTACTATATTTGACATTAAACATAATTTTTTGTACATAGCTCATAAAATAAAGCCTCTAATTTTAACTTTTAAATAAATCCCCTTCTTAAGGTACTTCCTCGGCAGCATAAGGTATTTCACCAAGGCAATGCCATATAGAAGAAAGCTTCACCATAGTCTCCTCAACAAGATCAATAAAAGGCTGACAAAAATGTCTATGAGACCCTCATGCTTTGAGTTGGCATGCTCGAATGTCTCTCTGACAACCCAGAGAGAAATATGTTGAAGAGACCTAGATGCTTTGGAGTGAAAATTTAACTTGTCTCTCTGACGAGATATAGTAATGTTAATACTCTAAAGGATACATGATCATTTTGCATTCAAGAAATAGAAAAACATCTCTTGTACATCGAGAGACTATTATAAAATAAATGGTAAATTACTAGCAAAACATAGTCAAATTAGTACAACAAAAATCTCAAAGAGACATCAGTGTGTCAAACTGAGGAGTGAAAAAATCTCTTCGACACTGTGAGAACAAGATGTCAAAGAGACACAAGGGAATCAAACATATATTGATAAAAGTCTCCTTGAATTTCTAACAACAGAAATATAGCTCCAAGCATATAATATTGTTGAGACTATGGGATATTGAAGAGAGGTGACCACAGGTCTCTTTGACACTTTAAAGAGGCAAAAGCAATCAAAAAGAAAAACCCATATCAGGAAGACACAAAAAGGGATATTTGGAAAAATATTATTAAAAGGAAGAACATAGGTATGTTGAGGAGACATAAGCACATCAGAAGGAAATGATCACCAATCTCATCGACATTCTGATACCAAAGTACAAAAAAGGAAAAAAATTGAAGTACAACTATTGAAGAGACCTTGTGGGATTGAAGAGAGAAGCTCAAATGTCTCTTCAACTTTTTTAAAAGTGATCAAAGGCACATCGAAGAAAGAAAAGGACATCCTTGACAATGTATTTAAGGTCTCTTTGACTTTATGAAATAATGTCTCACCTGGTTGACATAACTAATGAGGTCATCAAAGAGACAATTTCCATTAATATTGCAATTGATTAGAAAGGTGGCACGAGCACCATTTGTGAACCAGACCTGGTTCAAGCGAGCAAAATTTCAATATATCTAACTCCTAAGAAATTAAAATCATTGCAAATTGTGGTTGAATATTGAGGAGGTGAAGTTGGAGGATATCAAGTAGCTCATAAACCACAATATTAGTTCAAGTAAGCATCCTTGGCTTAGCTGAACAAATTCTATAAAATTTTGCTTGAAGTACTATGCAAGTAAGGCCTTGAAATGGATATCATGAAGAGTAGGAAGGCAATATGATTTCTATCACAAATTAAAGGGATTCAAACACCAACTTCTTCTCCAAAACCCTATCTTGCTATATTTCCACCAACTCACCTAGTATTCCTTGTAGGTCTGTAGACCTATTTTCTCAACCTTAACTTTTAGAATTTATTAACAACCTCTCCAACCAACAACAATTCCAAACACCCATTAATGCATTCTTGCACATACTTCAACACTTTATAGGACTCTTTTGGTCCAACACACTCAAAAGCAAGAAACAACATTGTCCTAGACCCCAATTAGGTCAGTTTTTCAAAGCAAGTACCCTTTAGACATCCCAAAAACCCAAAATCAATGTGGAAAGTCTTCAACCAGTCCCTAAAACTAACATATCTCCAATTTTTATCCCAAAATGACCCCTCCAACTCACCTTTTCACCAAACCCTCAATTTAACCCTTTTCTAGGAGGGTTTATTGAAAATCCTAGTTTCAAGCTTCTAACCACTTGGAAAACTCTTAAAAAACTCTCAAAAAAATTTCCACATGCTTAAAAAAATCAAATCATGCTGCCCTCAAGGATTTCCACCGTTTCCACCTTTTAGCCTCTCAATTTCACCAAAAACACTAAAAAATGCCAACTAGGGGCATCACCTTAAAACCCTCAAATCACCTCCCTTGCTCATGAAACCTTGCACACATGTTCCCTACCCATAATTATGCCATTCAACTGAGTTAAAATAAGTTACAATGGGTGGAATGGCCTATATCTTCATTTTTTGACCCTCAAACCCTTAAACACATAATTTCAAACTAGTCTTTTGTAGTTTGCCTCTAGAATGCACAAAATTAAATGAAATCAATCCAAATCAAGACTAAAATGGATTTAGGATTGCTTCCCACAAGATTCAAGTCATAAGAGATCAAAATCACCCAATACGGAACCCTATAGGTCAAAGAAACATCAGATTTTCTAGAAAATACAATAATTTGCAAGGAAAACAATGAATTTTATTGCCTTTTTTCAAAGATCAACTTCTCCAACCTCTAACATCAAAATGTGTGAGGTATTTTAAAACTCAAAGACACAAAAATAAACTATCCCAACTGACCTCAACCACCAAAAACCAACTTTCAAATATCTGACCATTGATATTCCTCTACTTGGCATTTTCCCCACTTTTACAATTTTTCACTTTTTACAACTTTCGAAAACAATATCACTTTAACAAACACATGAAAATGACCCTACTATGTCTCAAGTACTCAACCAATGGTCTATTATGACCTTATTCAACTAGATAAATGACTCAAAACACCAAATACCAACCTATGACCTTATTGAACCATATTTTGCAAAATTAACCCAACATGGTGCCCCTGCACCATACAACCAGCCAGAAAAAAGACTTATGTCCCATGAGGAATATACTTCCTTGAACCTTTCTCCTTCATAGCATCTCTTTGTCCTCCAAATGCTCCTTTTTCTGTAAATCTCCTCCATGGGATCAAATACCTTGTTCTTTCTTCATGCTTTGCATTGTTGAACTTGATTCTACCTTGCCATTGCCTCTCCCTTGCAAACAGACCTGCCTCATTGCTTCAACAATTACTCTCATCTAAAACTGATGTCATCCTTGCTTGATCACTTGCAAACAAACATTTACCTCTTGTTCCTTGAACTCTCTCCTTCATTACCATTACATGCTTGAACTCATTCGTATTCTTTCGCCAAACACCTATTTTCACTTCACTATTTGTCTTCATATCCACCTTCAGGTTCTCTGCCCTTAGATTCTCTATTTTATGAGGTAAATATCCCTCTATCATGGCAGAATATGACTGCCTTCCAACTTCTCTTTTCACTATAGGATAAAGCATTTTCCCAACTATGATCTCACCATGCTCTCCTAAGCAATCTTTCTTCTCCATAATCCCTTCATCCTTAGTCTTCCCTTGAACTGCATTTGACACCTTCCTATCATCTTCACCTTTCAATTCGAAATCATTCTTGAAGCTTACTTTCCTAGTAACCCTTCCTTTTGCAATGGCTGCAAAGTCCTTTTCCTTGTTTTCCTCAAACTTCACAAACTCTTTATTTCCCATCATGATCACCTTGGTTGTCTTGATTTGTTCCTTTACTTCTTATAATAGAAGCAAAGTAAATGTATTCCCATCATGATCAATCTGGTATGTATTATTTTTTGCATCATAGAGTTCATGTTTTTCAAATTGCCACAACCTTCCAAACAACAAATGACAACAATCCATTGGTACAATGTCACAAAGAACCATGTATCTATATCCTCCAATGTTGAACTCAACAGAAGCTTGCTCATTAACCAAAATTGATTGACTATCATTCACCCAAGATACTATATATGTTTTTCTATGAGGAATTCTTTCTAGTTTCAATTTATCTACCATTTCAAGTGATATCACATTATCAATGCTACCTGAATCTATCACTACCTTGCATACCTTTCCTTTTCTCTTGCATGTGGTCTTAAAAATATTTCTCCTTTGCAATGGTTCTTCCTCCTTGGATGCTTTGAGGAGTTGTCTTCTAACCATAAGTGCTTCACCAACTTCAGGAGCAGCAAGGTGACTAGAATAATTTGTACTTTCACACTCATCCTCTTGCACTATTGGAGCCCTCCTTTCACTTCTTCTCTCACCACCACTTGATGTTTATCCTTTCCTTTTAGGACATTTGTATGTTGGATGCCCAAACTCAATATAATTATAGCACTTACATGAAAACAAATTAGGACCTCTTCCTTGATTTGTATATCTACCCCTAAAGCTAGTTATTCCACCTCTAAATCCACCTCTAGATTCAACCACTTGTTCTTTACCTTTACCAACATATTTTTGGTCTTCATTGGACTGTCTTTAGGTAGAAAAAGTTCCTCTTCCTCTAGAAGTAATGCCCCTACCTCTAATTGATTTCTCTTGCTTCCTCTTTAGTTTTTCTTCTTCCTTCGCATCCAATTGAAAACATTCTTCAACTATTTTTGGTGCCATTAAACTTATTTCATCCTGAATATTATACCTCAGACCATTAAGATACCTTGCTACTTTTTCTTCTTCATCTTCCTCATGCTTTGTCCTTATGCTTAGTCTATAGAACTCCTCAGTGTATGCTTGCACATCTAGGTCCTTTTGCTTAATATTTTGAAGTGTTTTAAGCAATTGAATGTTGTAATCACTAGCAAGGAACTTACCTCTAAGTTTTGTCTTTGTTCTCTCCCAAGAAGTAATCTTGGTCTTCCCCTTTTTCTACCTTTCATCTTGCACAAAGTTCCACCACAACAAAGCATGTCCTTTCAACTTGGTCTTAGCCTTCTTCACCTTGTGATCTTCATCTACTTCTTCACTTTCAAAGTAGTACTCCATGGCTCCTATCCAATCCAAGAGCTCTTCACAATCTAATTTACCTCCATACATAGGAAAATCCATTTTTCTATGTCCATCACCTTTCACAGCCTTCAAAATCTTTACCATCATCAAATCCTTTGGATCCAACTCTTCCTCTTCATTAGAAGTTTCTTCCTCTTGGTCATTTTCTTCCATGTTGAACCTAGCGCTAGGCTACAATGCAAAAATATCCTTCTTTGATATCAATTAGGGAGGATTCTAGAACAAAAAACCACAAATCAACTAAACTCCACAAGCATTTGAAACTTCAAACCCTAACAAGGGAAATTCTTCACACAACCTTACTTTTTCCTTGTAGGTCTGCAGACCTAGTTTTCTGACCTTATTTCACAAAAGACTCCACAAACACACAATATAAAGGGATTTCTAGATTCCCATTGAAGTGTTCAAAAACATATCCCAAAACTTCATACAACTCTTTTGGAGCAACTTCTTCAAACCTAGATTTGAACATTGTCCTAAAACACCAATTAGGTCACTTTTCAAAAGCAACCCTACTCTAAACACTTCCCTGACCCCAAAATACAATTGGGCAGCACTAACCAGGTATCCAAACCTCCAATTCCATAATTTTTCCTCAGTGGTATGACCTCCAACATACCTAATCTTGAAACCCTTGTTTTTATGTTTTTTCAAGAGGGTTTATTGAAAAAATCATGTTCCATACCTTGTCACACCAAGCCACCACTTCAAACACCTTCAATTAGACCTGTATATACTCAAAATTTCATCCTACAACCTTTAACATCTCTAATTCATCAAACCCTGGTCCTTAAACTCCATTTTTATGCCAAAATTTACAAAATCTCATCTAGGGAAATCATCAAAAATACACCAAATCATCTCCCCTTCTCAAATAAACCATATATTTTTCAAAACCTACTTAATTTGACCCATTCCACCTAGTCACAGTGATCATATTTGGTGGATGGGTCATTTAATGCATTTTAAAGATCTTCACACCCTTAAATATGGTATACAAAAGTAGTTTCAAAAAATTAGTTCAGACCTTAACCAAATCTAAGATGAAACCTTTAAACCAAAAGAAAATTACTACTAATTCATGCCTCTAATATATTCAAGAAGTTTTAGAGAAAACTAGCTTCTGTACGATACCGTAGAAATCTAGAAACAAAGATAAAACACAAAAAATACCATAAAACATTGATGTTTCAATTGATTTCTCCTTCAAGTCATCAAGAGAGAGTTTACATTGATGCTTTAAAACCATATATATCCTTTTTCCTCCAAAACTAACTGACTCAACCTACAAAAATGGCCTATTGAATTGTTTGACCTTTGGACTTCTCCAAAATCTGCCTTTTTGCAATTTTAGCAATTTTTACATTTTTGCATCTTTACATAGCAATTTTTGACAATATTATAAGAATATGACAACATAGACTCAATGACCCCTCTAAATGATCTAAATATTTGTAAAATGGTCTACATGGACCTTATTTAATGAAAAAAGACTCTACGCTTCAACCTAAGACCTTATCAAATGACCTTACATGACAACATTTTCACAAAGTGCATTTGGTGCTCCTGCACCAAACAACCAACCTTGAAACTTTTCCAAGTCCCTTGGAAATTGTGCAAAACCACATTGTCTCTACTCCTTTAGTGCTCTCCAACCTACATCCAAATTTGGTGACTCTCTCCCATGAGTCAAAAGCTACAACCTTGCACTATCTCTTCCTTGAACATATTGTCCTTTACCTAATTGTTGTTGTTTGACTACCCTTGCATTTGAAAATGATGTCAAATTTACCAACTTACTTGTGCCATCCATACCATGTATTGTCTTCCTCTTTTCCTTTGTTGCATACTCAATCTAAGTCACATACCTTTTCCAAATTGTCTTATCTACTTCACTTTCTACCTTTATTTTCATCTGTAGACTCTCTGCCCCAAATGCCACTATGATATAAGATTTATAAGCCTCTATTTTGACAATCTCAAACTGCCCCTTGACTTCTTTCATTCTCAAAGGACAAACCAATGTCCCAATCACTATCTCATCATGCTTCCATTTCCTTTACACAAACAATTCACCTTTACTCTTCTCTTTTTCAGATTTGGAATCCAATCTATTAACTGCTTTTCCATTCATCATTGAAGCATCCTTCACATTCACTATTTTTTCCTTCTCTCCATCCCTTCTATTTGGCGTCTCAACACCTTTAATCCTTGAAGTGGCTACAATCCAATTCTCTTTTCTTCCTAAAACTTCACATACTCCTTCCTACCAAACGCAATCACCTTTGTTGTCCTTGATTGATCCTTCACATCACCTTGCAATGGAATGAGTGTAAACCTACTTCCATTATGCTCAATTTGATAACTATTCCTTCTACAATCATATACATCATGCTTGTCATATTGCCATTGTCTTCCAAGCAAAATATGACAACAATTCATTGGTACCACATCACAAACAACTTGATCCTTATAACTTCCAATCTTGAATTCTATCAAAGCTCATTCACTAATCAAGATGGATTGGTTATCATTCAACCATGATATCTTGTAAGGATTCTCAAGAGGAAATTTTGACAATTTAAACTTATCTATCATATCTCTAGAAACCATAACTTCCAATCTTGAATTCTATCAAAGCTTGTTCACTAATCAAGATGGATTGGTTATCATTCAACCATGATATCTTGTAAGGATTCTCAATAGGAAATTTTGACAATTTAAACTTATCTATCATATCTCTAGAAACCATATTCTCAGTGCTACCTGAATCTATGATTACCTTGCATACCTTATCCTTGCATTTGCATGTAGTTTTGAATAGAGATATCCTTTGCACTGGTCCTTTCTCCTTGGTTTCCTTGAGGATTGGTCTTCTAATCATCAAAGATTCCCCAAATTTTGGAGCAGAAACTATATTAGGTGAACTTGTACTCTCACATTCTTCTACCTCCACTATTTGACCTCTCCTTTGACCTCTTCTCTCACCACCACTTGATGAAGCCCCAAAATTTTTAGGGCACTTTTATGAAGGATGCCCAAATTCATTGCAATTGTATCATCTTCCTAAAAACATGTTTGAATTCCTACCTCCACCAAATCTGCCTTTAGTACCTCTAAATCCACCTCTTAAATCAAAACTTTTCTCTTTACTTTTTCCTTCACCTTCTTGTTCTTCATTTGATTGCTTTGAAGTATGAAAGGTTCCTCTACCTCTTTGATTTTTTCCTCTACCTCTAATGGACTTATCTTGTCTCCTTTTTAGCTATTATTCCACTCTAATGGATAATTGAAAACATTCTTCTACAGATCTTGGATTTTTCAAAACCAATTCATCTTGACTGTTAACTCTAAGACCACCAAGATACCTAGAAAATTTTTCAACCTCATTCTCTTGTCTACTTGATCTTATGCACAACTTATAGAATTCATCAGTGTAATTTTTAACATCTAAGTCTTTTTGCTTCATATATTGGACCTTCTTATACAATTGGACTTCAAAATATTTGGGAAGAAACTTACCTTTATGTTTTGCAACCATCCTGTCCCATGAAACTATCTTTGCCTTGCCTTTCTTTCTCCTCTCATCCTGCTCATAGTCCCACCATAACAATGCATGTCCCTTGAGTTTTGTATTTGCTATCTTTACCTTCTAATCATCAGGTACATCTTCACACTCAAAGTGATTATCCATAGTTGTAATCCAATCAAGTAACTCTTCATCATTCAAATTTCCACCATACATGGGAAATTCAACTTTTACCTTGTGGGTATCACCTTTGACTTCCTTTAGAAATTTAGCCATTCCCTATTCTTCAGGGTCTAATTCTTCTTTCATATCTGCATACTCTTCCTCTTCTTTTATTTCACTCACATCACCCAACTCTGCCCCTCTTCTTTCATTTGACTCCAAGGCTACAAGCCTTGATAAAACAACATTATGAGATTCCAATAATTTGGCATGTTTTTCTTTTAACTCCTGCAACTCTCTAGCAGCACCAACATTCTTAGGAGGCATCTTGTCTTTACAACTGCCAACCTTTTTTCTATGAAAACTTCAACCAATCACCCTTAAAAGATCTAATAACTATGATATGATGCCAATTGATGTCAATTAGGGAGGACTCTAGAACAATCAACCACAAATCAACTAAACTCCACAAGCATTTGAAACTCCAAACCCTAACAAGGGAAATTCTTCACACAACCTTATTTTTTCCTTATAGGTCTACAGACCTAGTTTGCTGACCTTATCTCACAAAAGACTCCACAAACCCACAATCTAAAGGTATTTCCAAATTCCCATTGAAGTGTTCAAAAACATATCCCAAAACTTCATACAACTCTTTTGGAGCAACTTCTTCAAAACTAGATTTGAGCATTGTCCTAAAACACCAATTAGGTCACTTTTCAAAAGCAACCCTACTCTAAACACTTCCCAAACCCCAAAATACAATTGGAAAGCACTAACCAAGTATCCAAAACTCCAATTCCATAATTTTTCCTTAGTGGTACAGCCTCCAGCATACCTAACCTTGAAACCCTTGTTTTTATGCTTTTTCAAGAGGGTTTATTGAAAATCCTTGTTCCAAACCTTCTCACACAAAACCACCACTTCAAACACCTTCAATTATACTTGCATATACTCAAAATTTCATCCTACAACTTTTAACATCTCTTATTCATCAAACCCTAGTCCTTAACCTCCATTTTTATGCGAAAAATTAAAAAAACCTCATCTAGGGCAGTCATCACAAATACACAAAATAATCTCCCCTACTCAAATAAACCCTATATTCTTTGAAACCTACTTAATTTGACCCATTACACCCAGTCATAGTGATCATAGTCAATGGATGGGTCATGTATTGCATTTTAAAGACCTTCAAACCCTTAAACAGGGTATACAAAACTAGTTTTAGAAAATTAGTTCAAACCTTCACCAAATCTAAGATGAAACCTTCAAACCAAAAGAAAATTATTGCTAATTCATGCCTCTAATGGATTCAAGAAGGTTTAGAGAAAACTAGCTTTTGTATGGTACTGTACAAATCTGGAAACATAGATTAAACACAAAAATTACCAGAGAATAGTGATGTTTCAATTGATTTCTCCTTCAAGTCATTAAGAGAGAGTTTAAATAAATGGTTTGAAACCATATATATCCTTTTTCCTCCAAAAATAACTCACTCAACCCACAAAAACTACCTTTTTAATTTATTGAACATTGGAGTTCTCCAAAATCTTCCTTTTTGCAATTTTAGCAATTTTTGCATTTTTGCATCTTTACATAGCATTTTTTGACAACATTGTAAGAATATGGAAACATAGACTCAATGAGCCCTCCAAATGATCTAAATATTTTTAAAATGGTCTACATGGACCTTATTTAATGACAAAAGACTCTAAACCTCAACCTAAGACCTAAGACCTTAACAAATGACCTTACATGACAACATTTTCACAAAGTGCATTTGGTGCTCCTGCACCATTCTTCAAGGCTTCTAGTTCTTTAGCCTACTGATCAATCTTTCTAGCAACTGTGCTTCCTTTAGGAGGCATCTTGACTCTTCAAATTTCACCTTTTTACTTCCTCAAACTTCAACCTTCTCCCACAAGAGACCTATTTCCTATTCTCTGATACCAATTGATGCAAAGTAGTGAGGCAAGATGATTTCTATCAAAAATTAAAGGGATTCAAACACCAACTTCTTCTCCAAAACCCTATCTTGCTATATTTCCACCAACTCACCTAGTATTCCTTGTAGGTCTATAGACCTATTTTCTCAACCTTAACTTTCATAATTTATTAACAACCTCTCCATCCAGCAACCATTCCAAACACCCATTAATCCACTCTTTCACATACTTCAAAACTTTATAGAACTCTTTTGGTACAACACACTCAAAAGCAAGAAACAACACTGTCCTTGACCCCAATTAGGTCAGTTTTTCAAAGAAAATACCCTTTAAAGATCCCAAAAACTCTAAATCACTATGGAAAGTCTTCAACCAGTCCCTAAAACCAACAAATCTTTATTTTTTATCCCAAAATGAGCCCTCTAACTCACCTTTTCACCAAACCCTCAATTTAACCCTTTTTCTATGAGGGTTTATTGAAAATACTAGTTCCAGGCCTCTAACCACTTGGAAAAATATTCAAACACTCTCAAAAAAAAATTCACATGCTTAAACAAACATCAAATCATGCTACCCTCAAGGATTTCCACCGTTTCCACCTTTTAACCTCTCAATTTCACTGAAAACACTAAAAAATGCCAACTAGGGCATCATCTTAAAACCCTTTAATTCACCTCCCCTACTCATGAAACCTTGCACACATGTTCCCTACCCCTAATTATGTCATTCCACCAAGTTACAATAAGTTACAATGGGTGGAATGGCCTATATCTTCATTTTTTGACCCTCAAACCCTTAAACACAAAATTTCAAACCGGTCTTCTGTAGTTTGCCTCTAGAATGCACAAAATTAAATTCAAAATAAATCCAAAAAAATACTAAAATGGAGTTAGGCCTTCTTCCCACAAGATTCAAGTCATAAGAGATCAAAATCACCCAGTACGGAAACCTACAGGTCAAAGAAACATCATATTTTTTTGAAAATACAATAATTTGCAAGGAAAACAATGAATTTTATTTCCTTTTTTCAAAGATCAACTTCTCCATCCTCCAACCTCAAAATATGTGAGGTTTTTTTAAACTCAAAGACACAAAACTAAACTATCGCAATTTACCTCAACCACCAAAAACCAACTTTCAAATATCTAACCGTTGATATTTTTCTACTTGATATTTTTCCCACTTTTACAATTTTACACTTTTACAACTTTCAAAAACAATATCACTTTAACAAACATGAAAATGACCCTACTATGACTTTAGTACTCAACCAATGGTCTATTATGACTTTATTCAAATGGAGAAATGACTCAAAACACCAAATACCAACTTATGACCTTATTGAACTAGACTTTGCCAAATTTGTTGGCAACACAAGGGCAAACAACTGAGGGGGGGGTTAATCAGTTGTCACAAAAATTATACAAATTAAACTTATTCTCAGATCTAATATATAAACATGAAACTATAAACAATCATCACATCAAAAACACACATAACACCAAGATTTTTTACATGAAAACCCTGTTTGGGGAAAAACTACGGTGGAGGTTAATCCACAAGATTATACTTTGTTAAAAGTATAAAAGAATTATAAATGGGGAATGCACATGCATTCAAGCACACTACCTTGAGGTCACTACTCAAATACAAATAGTCTTACTTCCCAAAGGAAGATTCAATGTCTTGAAATCACATTTAGATTACATTCATAAGATTTGGAACTGGGAAAATAGCATATTCTAATACCTAATTATAGTTTTTCTTAAGCAAATGAACACTTTCTTCTGCTCACTCTTCTTCACACTTTACTTCTTCCTTCAAAATATTAGAAAATTATTAACACACAACACTCAACATAAATTGCATACCACAACTTCAAATGGTATAAATAATCGATCATATATATCCACAACTAAGGATAACATCAACTACATGTCGGCCAAGAAAAATATAAAATGTGTACAAAATGTCGGCCCAAATGAATAAACAATTATCAATATGCACCAAACAATGTTAGAAAAAACATAGTAAGGACCAAAAACAACATGTCTCGAGCACGAAACACCTTCAAACATTATGCCTCAAAGATCCGCAACATGCTACAATCACCATGTCAGCCATGATCATGAAAAACATGAACACATAGAAGAAAATCACCAGTCGCGAACACAACGATCAACACAGACCAACAACACAGATAGAGAACAATATAGAAACATCCACAAGCATCAAGAATCACCACAGAAGCATCCACAACAAATGAAATTACTAGAATCACATCATCTTATTTCAAGAACACCAACTAAAGCAGCAAAACAACTGTCAGAACAAAAATATTCATAACTCAATCAAATCTTCATGTGAACCTCTAAAACTTAATGTGAATAAACTAGATATAATTTTCAACAAACCCTTTTATCCACAACCTCATATCATCCATATAATAAGGTAGCCACCATGTTGAACTTCACTGCACCACCGACAATCCTCAACTTATTTTATTACATTTTTCTCAATATCCTCGACATATACAACCTTAAATACATTAATGGAAATAGTGTTGACATCAATGAAAACCACAAATGATCAATATCCAACAAAATTAACCCAACATGGTGCCCCTGCACCAGGATAGAACCCCAAAAAACTAAAGGAAAAGAGGTAGAAAATAGAGGCTAGGCCATTAAACCAAGACTTAATAGGTCAATGTCCCGAGTCCGGACCAAAATCTTGGAGAACAACTCAATTGAATTCTTCATGTGAAAAAATAGAAGATAAAAATAAAAATCTCAGAGATGTATGGACTCCACAGAGAGGCTATGATCTATTTATATATCATTACAAAAAGAAGTACAGACACAAACCTGTCTCAAATCCATGGAACATGAATTTGGAAAAACTAGTGATGCCTAATGTGTTTGTTAACATAGAATTGGTTAAGGCACTAGATAAAAAATACAAGCCTAAAATGAGGGCAATCTTTTCCCACAATGGTTCACAATTTATTATCATAACACAGGATTATATCTACATGGTTTTTCAATTAGACACATCCCTGAAAACAAAATTGAGGATAAGAGATCTATTGGAAGAATATCATACCATTGATACAAGCTATAAGAGGTGGAAATTACCTCTACATAGAACCAAAGGCATAGGAAATCAACTTAGAAGATTCTCTAGTGATGAGAAACCCCCATTTTCTATGGATTCATTTGAAGAATACTACTATTACACCTACTAATTAGCCGACCAAATCCTAGTAACTGATGCTCCTATTGTGATGGCTATAGCTCCCATGGTTTTAGCCGTAGATATCCAAAGCCAAGATGTTGGGCCTTATGACTATGAAAAATACTTGTATGAGATCATTAATACCTTGCTTGCTACCATTAAGAATAACAGTGATGACATCAGCTTCAAGCATTATTCTCTTCTCATGCATATGGTATTATATGAAGGACAGGAAATGGGAATATGGGGAGAGGAGTTAAGAATCAAATATTTGGATAGTGATGAAAATTATAGACTAGTTCAAATGTGGACATCCATATGAGACAATAGATGTGGTAGATCCCACTATTTATATTTTGAAGAATATTTTGTCAAACCCTTGTGTAAGTTGCTTGGCCATAAATGTGATTACACTTTGTCCCAAGTGATACAAAGATTCCTCAAGCCAAAAGAGAAAAAAACCTAAGGGAAAGATAAACCATAACTGGGGGCATTGGTATGCATTTCAAGACTATACCATGATAAGGGTATATCGATGTGATGAAGCTCCATTTTTATTGCCTAAGACTAAACCAAACAAAGTTGCATACCTAGAGATTGTGAGACAATTGTCCTTTTCAGACTTCATGCACCCTAAAAGCTATGGAAGGAAATCTCTCATTTCTTCTACTTTATATCTCAGTGACTTTACCATTATTGCTGATCAAGGGTATGAATCAATTAAAAACAAAATAGATTATTATGGCATGCCATTGGGAGACAAGAGGGAGAAGTTTGACCCTCAACACTTTATTCATGATTCCAAGATGTCATCGAAACAGAAGAGATATGAACATGAGTTCTTCATGAATGATGTCATTAGGAATTGTGATGAAACTCAAGTGATGATGAGGAAGACTGCATACAATAGAATAGTTATGGTTGAGGCTTGGAAGAGAAGTAATAATCCATTATACGTAGAATCTTTTCATGAAATAGAAGATCATATAGAGAGGGATGATCAATTGATCCTACATGAATAAGAATTGAATAAGGATGTACTTCTCATAGTTTTTGAAAGAAGAAGAGATATTGGTTCTAAAAAGCAAGTTGAGAATGTAGTACCTTTAATTCATTTATTAGTACATCCTACTCCAAAGGTAAGCTTCTCAAGTGATACTTCTATTATTATCTAGGATGACATTGAGGAAGAGAATGAGGTTACACATATCACCATTCCCACTATTCCCCAATATGAAGTTCCACTAGAGAGGAATGTTATCACATTTGAAGCTTCTAATAAATTGTGTATGATGATGTGAAACATCATGCTAGACAGGAATTCATTGCAGATGATACATTTCTTCAATCCTCTGAGTTTAAAGCCTTGATTTATAAGTACAATGGAAGAATGATCAGAGAAAAGCTAAAATAAATCAACACTAAGAAAGAAGTGGATGCCTTGAAAGAACTCTAGTATGAGGTTGATAAAGAAACGGATAACATCACTCCTAGAAAGAGGAAGAGAATTATTACAAGAAGCTAGGGTCATGGTTCTTCCAGTGTGGGACATCAGCTCAACCATAGTATTTGATAGTTTCTTGAAAAGAGAAAATAAGGCCTTGCAATTGATAGATGAGGCCAGTGATAAGATATACACTAAATCAAGGTACAATCCTGATAACACTACTTTGCATATTTGGGCCCTTTACCCACTAGGAAGGAGGCCCTTATCAATAATCATGATCAGATCTTTGGTCACTTTCTAGTACAGAGAGTAGGGGATACAGACCCTATCGAGACTACTGATCTAAATGTAAATTTGGCAAAGTTTTCCAAGGCTCAAATTCAAAAATTGATCAAAGATAATAAGGGGTTGACTAATTAAAATGAGAGGTTGAAGCGAGAAGTGATATCCTATAGAGATAGATTACCTTCCTCTTTAGGGCCTTACTCTCCATTGATTGAATGTGAAAGGAAAGTACTTGAAGCAATTTTTGAGATCACCTACTAGAAGCATAAATATGAAATCATCCAGAAAGGGCAAGAGGAACTAAAGAAAAAACTAAAAACTACTATATTTGAAATGGCATCATAACTGGTGTGTAAGATATTTGATGGTATGATTAAATTTTTTGATAGAGAATGGGTTATCCATGACAAAGCATATACAACTTTGCAAGAACATAATAGATTATGTGAAAGAGTGAAGGAGGTGGAACTTCACATAAAGGTGAAGAAAGGTGATAACAAAAGTGTACTTCATGAATATCAAGAGCTTATGAACACACATGATAGCTTCCATAACATACTGACACAAGAATTGAGTGACTTGCTATGATAACTAAGTTGCAACTAATATTAAAGCCATGATTATGCTAAACTAACTACTTCTAATTGCTAATTGATAAATGCTAAAAAGAAGTTAGGATCCATTTGTTGTAGAATGAGGTTACAATTATAGGATTTCCAAGGCATATTCTGATGTGGCAGCAACCAATGGTCAAGATTTTAGGTGGAGAGATGAATGGTGGAGAATGAAGAAGTTAGAGGGAATCATGGAGATTGTTCCCTTTAATAGAACACTTTTCCAAGTGTGAGAGAGAATAAATGGAGGAAGAGAGCCAAGTGTCTCAAGTTTGTTTCAAAATTTGTTGAGGAGAAATCCCATTTAAATATCAAGGATATTTAAATTCATGAGACACATGACATGATGAGGTGGCAAGAGGAAAAATTGTAGACATGTGACTAAATTTAAATTTGGAATTATTCAAATTTAGTAAGAGGATATTAATTAAATAAAACAAACTATTTGAATTTGTTTATTTAATTAAGATTAGAAGAATATGATTTTAGATAAGAAGAATTAGAAAATTTGAACTATATAAATAAATTTAGAATTTATTTATAAGTAGATGAAATAAGAGGTTTATTAATTAAATACCTTGTATTTATTTAATTAATTATCCTGGCCAATTTTAGGTGTATACATTTTGCCCCTCTTTGAAGTGATGCATTTATACATTGCTTCAAAGAAAAATTTGTTGGTGATCCTGACAAAAAAAAATTGATATGCCCCAGGCACTGATTTTCGAGTGATAATGCATATATGCCCCCCTCAAGAGATAAATAGATGATTTTTTGAATTTTTAGGATTTTTTTAATTTTTTATGATTTTCTGATGATTTGATAATGATTTTCAAATTTTATGATGCTGATATAAATTATCTCCCGAAAAATGATACTGAACCTGCCAGGTGATTGATTGATGCATTAATACCCATGGTTTAGAAAAAAAATCCCACTTTAATCCTATTTAATCACTCCTTTAAAAGATTAAAAAGGTGAAAAGCAACTCATTTGTGTCATTTGCATTTTGAAAATTTGAGTGATTAGAGCAAATTTGTGTAAATTTAGCAAGATGGTGATTTTGATCCAGACCTACTGATTTGAGTGCGTGTGACATCACAATTGCCCGGCAACATATGGACCTCCAGTACGTACCCCAAAAAGCTCCTCGTAAAATTTGAATTGATTTTTCCCACATTTTTTAATGTTTGAAATTCAGTTTTTCGCATTTTAGTGCAGTGGGAACCCAATGTAGTGCATTCGTAGACTATTTTAGCACATGGGGACTTTTAGCACATAGGGTCAAATCTTTAGCGCATTCATGCAAAGTTGTAATGTATACAACAAATTAACGCATGTAGGTCAAGTTTTAGCGCATCAAATAAATGTTCTAGTGCATTAGGTTTTGGAACATGGATGTCATGAATTAGTGCATAGGGTTATTTGGCACATTGATGAAATGAAATAGCGCATTGATGAATTTTGATGGTACATTTGGTAATTTAGCACATAGAAACTCTGTTATGGCACATTAGTAGAATTCTCTGGTGCATCCATGTTTTTAGCACTTTGAGACACTATTTTAGTGCATCTAGGGTAGAATGATATAATTTTGAGTAGACTCCTTGATTTTGATGATTGTTGATCATGTCAACCTTTGATTTGATGATGTTTGATGATGTTGATAGATTAGATGATGATTGATCTCATGATAGGTGAGATTCAATGATAAGATGATGATGATTGACCTCATGATAGATGATGATCAATGATAGATTGATGATTGACCTCATGATAGGTGAGGATCAATGATAGATTGATAATTGACCTCATGATAGGTGAGGATCAATGATAGACACTTACAAGATGTGATCAAAATATCATCAGAGCTGATTAGATTGATAGGCTGATTGATGTTGATTGATTGATAAAATTGTTGATTTTTGATATGTTATGATGATAGGAGCCTACGACAGTCCTCATGTCATGGTGATGACCTGGGATATTATTCCACATCTGGATTAGGCTGATTTAAATGTGTTTAGATGATGCAAATTGACTTCTTTGCTAGATATGCCTCAACATAGGATTAATAGGGCACTTTTGACCACTTTGGTAGAGAGGTGGCATAGTGACCATAACACCTTTCACTTAGCCACTGGTGAGATGAAAGTGACACCAAAGGATTTTTATCGGATTTGGAGAATTCATGTTGTCGGAGAGCTAGTTGTGTATGATTCCATTGAGTAGGGAGGTATAGATGTATTTTGGAGAGTCTTCGAGGATGAACAGATTTGTGGCTATAAGATTCCATGGTGAGAGATGGTTGATGCATATGAGACATTGCCATTTGTTCAGATTGCTAGATTTATTGGAGGATTTTTATGTCCCGACAACAGGTCGAAGGGACTCTCAGTCGATTGGGGTCAAATTTTGGAGATCATGATTATGCAGGGGATAATATATGCATGGGGTTCCTACATGCTTGTACATTTGTACCACGATTTACATCAAGTTGTGTACCTTAGAGCATAATTTTATCATTTGAAGTTACATTGCTACAGATATGGGTGTGGGAGCATATAGTTGTCACTCATCCTATTGTAAATAGACAGTGGCCAGTCAGTTGTCCATATGTTCATGGATACACAGGTCTAGTTGTCCAGCATAAGTTGGCAAAACTGGAGTACTAGAGGAGGGTATTGGATGATCTTGATACAGTTACATGGAGGCCAGAGCTTGACTGTGAGCAGTGGTTGGAGGATGATGCTAAGATGCCCTATGTGTGCACGGCTAGATACCTAATTGGGAGGACTTAGTTCATGATAGAGAGATTCCTTCTTGGGAGAGTGTTCTGATAGTATGGTAGAGTACAGGGCATGCCCTAGGGAGTTGCACTTTATGCATGGAGACAGGTGGATATACCATAGTAGGGACCCACTTTATCATATGATTTAGCATGTCAGGAGTACTAGGGACTCCATCCAATGATATGGGAGTATCACTCAAAGATTATAGAGGTTGCAGTATCACATGAGTATGCCCACTACTTCTTTGCACATCCCTCCCCATAGATATCTAGTCCAAATGAGCCAATACCTACACTGGACGATGATGAGAGGGCACCACCACATGCACCTAGGTGGAGGAGAGATGGAGGAGATGAGGAGGAGGGAGAGAGCAGTGATGATGGAGATGGTGGAGGTGGCAGAGATGGTGATGGGGGAGATGGTGATGGAGGTGATGGTGGTGGAGGTGGTAAGCCAAAATTATTTATTAGAGTGCCTCAGAGGAGGAGATCACTAGTGGCTATAGCACAATAGTGTGTTCAGATTCGTTTTCCTTCATAGCAGCAACAAACATAGATAGTTGTGTTATAGTCACAAGTACAGGCCTTACAGAGTCAGCTGGCTTAGATACAAGGTTAGATGCAGACACAGGCCTAGGCACAGGCACAGGCACATGCATAGATTTCCACGCTCACAGCATAGAGAGATAGCCTGAGACATCGGTGTGAGCAGGCAGAGGGATTGGTAGAGAGACTAAAGAGAGTGGCTAAGGGTCCTACCATGACAAATATGCTTAGAGAGGTTACACACATCACTAGAGAGGAAAAGTAATACAAGGGACGATATCATGAGGTAGTGCCTCTAGAGTGACAGGTTAGTTATGCTCAGTTTGCCAGTGTCCACAGTCATTCTAGGACTACCAGTAGGGGTGTTATAGGGCCACCACCTCACAGAGATCTAGGGGTAGGGCTATCGGGTGGTGCAGTAGGAGGTACAAGGTCGACATTGTCTGGGGCTAGCAACACATAGCCATTGTGATGATCCTTGATGTATTTGAGACATTTGATGATGTATACATTGATTATGCTAAAATATTGATTCACTGCCATTTTGATGTTGTATCTCCCCACTTTTCAAGACATCATTGTATAATTGACATTATGATTTTGAGATTTATATGATATGCATCAATGATTAGTGATCCATATGTTATCTATATGATCCTATGATGGATGTGTTTTATTTTGACATTATGTGTTATGTGATGTTTTAATATGATGATGATATGGTTGATGTATGGATGCAAAGATGATATGATAATGCATAGATTATGATTCTAAATGCTTTATGGATGATGTTTTTATGTTATTTGAGATGAATGTGATTATGTAAATGACATGTGATGTAATTTATTTTTGTATTTTCCTGATGCAAATATATGTGATGAAATGCACAAATGGATTAATGATGTAATAATGCTTTCTAATGTATGTATGATATGCAAATGATTATGAGAATGATATGTTTTTGTTAATGTCAAGTATACTCAATCTTTTAATGATAGAGATAACGTCATTTTAAAATCTTGCCAGCCTTGGAAAATCCATAAATACAAATGCAAAACTAATATGGATACAATCTAACTTAACCATGCAAATCTAAATATGCAAAGCTATCATTTTATCAGTTGATTTGTTGTGCTTTTAGCATCATTGAGCCTTTTGAATTGTTGAAAGTGAGTACAAAAATTGATGGTATAATTAGACCATGATGACCTGAGTACTACTTTCATGATTTTTGATATTGCAAGTTAACAAAAGTAGCTAGGTATAATTAAACCAAGATGACCTGCACATTTCTCACATAAATAGACAAGAGTTAATAATTTTCCTATGCAAATTCAAAATTTCATCAATGATACTTTGTAGAGCATGTCCCGCGACAATTTGCACAGTAGTAATGATTAAATCATAAACAATAGACAAAGAAAAATCATTCCCCTTCCTTGCTCCTCTAGTTCAAGACATCATCAACTTGCTCTATAGAAATGATAACAAAAATCAAAGTACCACAATTGAACATTCATGCTAAATTCATAAAACCATGATTCAAAAGAACATCATCCATTTAGATTTGTTTTGATTGATTGATTTTAGCTGTCTGATTTGGATTTTTGTTTTTGAAACATTTGATGATTGATGTATGTTCAATGTTGAGTGTTTTGCTATGATCTTTGTGTTTGCTACTTTATTGTATTGTTGTTTGTTTGTTGGTTTAAGCTCAAATTTTATTGCCGCCAATGAGTTCAGGTTTTTGTCCCCAGTCCAAGGTGAGACATGACTGCCATGCCAGGATATGTACATGAGGTTTTGCGATGATAGGAAGGATGATGGCAAAAGCGAATGGTTGACACATGCTCAAATAGATGGAAAAGCTAATCTATCACAAATAGTAACTATTGCTAGGATTTCACTACTTGTTTTTATTGCACTTTTTTCATATTTTTTGTATTATTCACCTTTTTTTTTAACTTTTTCTTTTTTTGTATTTTGTATTTTTGACTTTTTTAACTATTTTTGTTGTCACTGAGATGTCTGTTTGCCATGTTTTCATCAAGGTAACGATTTTTTTAGGACTTTTTCTCATTTTTTATATTTTTTTAGGACTTTTAACATGCATTGAATGAACTAGGTATATAATTTATTAAGATGCAGACTGTTGATAGGTTCATAAAAAAAATCCCCTTCGGTTCTAGACAGCTTATAGACTCCCAATCCATAGACTAGTATGACAACAAAAGGACCTAGCCAGTTTGGTTCAAATTTTCCTTTCTTTTCCCTATCCTGTTGATTTCAAGGATTTTCTTTCAGGACCAAGTCACCAACTTGAAATGTTCTTGGTTTTACTTTGTGATTATAACTTTGAGACATCCTATACTGATAGGCTTTTAGGTGATCCACTGCATGTTGATGATGCTCATCCAACAATTCCAACTCTTGTAGCCTTGATACTCTATAATCTTCCTCTGAGATAATTCCCTTCAAAGACACCTAGAGTGATGGTAGCTCTACCTCAATGGGGAAAATCGCCTCTGATCCATAGACTAGATCATATGGTGTAGCTCCTATTAGGATGTGAATAGTAGTATGATGAGCCCATAGAGCAGGGTTCAGCTCAATATATCAGTCATGTCTAGCATTGTTGACACTTTTCTTTAAGATTTTCAAATGGTTTTGTTTGAGGCCTCTACCTAGCCATTTCCCTGAGGGTAGTACGGTGTAAAAAAATGACGTTGGATGTGAAATCTCTCACAAAGTTCTTGGACATCCTAATTCTTGAAGGGTATGCCATTGTTAATGACAATGGATTGAGGAATGGCATATCGGTAGATAATGTAATTTAGGATGAATGATGCAATTTGTTTTCCAATAATGGTGGTCAAGGGAAAAACTTCAATCCACTTTATAAAATACTATGTGGTTATGATGATGAATTTGTGTCCATTTGATGAAGGTGGATGAATTTTACCTACAATATCCAATCCCCATTGACAGAAAGGCCATGTTGATGCAAATGGTTGCAGCTCATGTGTTGGTGCGTGTATGAGGTTGCCATGAATTTGACATTTTTGGCATTTCTTGAAAATTTGAAAAGACTCCTCCATATTCGGCCAATAATAACCCAAATGTAGGAGATTTTTAGTGAGAGTTAGTCCACTTGAATGAGTTCCATAGATACCCTCATGAACCTCATGTAAAGCAGTTTCAGCTTCATTATATTCAAGACACCAAAGGAGAGTACCATCCAAACCTTGTCAGTAAAGTACATCGACTATCAGGGTATGTCGAGCTACTTGTCAAATAAAGTTACGTTTCTAGTTTCGGGATAAATCTAGTGGTAGGGTATTGTCTCTTAGGTAGGTGTAGATCTTCCCATAGATATAAGAGTTAGCTTCGAGTAAATGATATATGACTTGGGATTCAGGGTTATCATAGGAAGGGTTAAACAATTGTTCCACCATGAACTCATAATGACTTTTTTTTTCAGGTATCTATAGGAGAGAAGCAATGGTAGCCATGGCATTAACATCTTTGTTATCCCCTCTTGCGATCTACTCAAATTTGATCTCCACAAAGCACTTCTTGAAATCATCCACCATTCTTTTATATGACATCAATTTGTCATCTTTTGTCTAATAATTATCATTCACTTAATTTATGACCAATTGAGAATCTCCATAGACTTGCAACTTTGTGATTTTCCATTCTATGACTACCTTGATTTCAATGATCAATGCTTCATACTCATATGTGTTGTTAGTTCAAGGAAACATTAACCTGCAAGACTTTGGAATGGTGTGTCCTTGAGGCATGAAAAATAGGATTTAGGCACTTGATCCATGTTGCGTGTACGATCCATCAAAGTATAACATCCATTGTTGTGTTGACATTGTAAGGACACCTGCATCTGGAAACTCAATTTTCATGGGATGATCATCTTGCAATGGTGCTTTAGCTAATTGATCAGCTATGGATTGGCCCTTGATTTCATTCCTTTCCACATACTGAATGTTAAACTCAATATCATTACCCACTTGGCTAGTCTTCCTATCAGGGTAGCTTTGCTGAGTAGGTACTTCAATGGATCATTTTTTTCTATGAGTTTGATAATGTGGGTTAACATGTAGTATCTTAGTTGTTGAGTAGAAAATACTACCATCAGACAAGCTTTTTCAATAAATGTGTAGTTGATTTCATAGCCATTGAAGGTTATGATGATGTAATAAATAGCCCTTTCTTTTCCTATAGAGTCTTCTTGTACCAGTAGAGTGCCCAAAGATACCTTTCTTATTTCTATGTAGAGTAATAATGGTTTTCCTTTAGTTGGCAGTACCAGTATGGGTGGTGACATTAGATACTATTTCAATTGATTAAAATTTTCTGCACATTTTTCATCCCATTTGGAAGAAACGCTCTTTTGTAGCAAGGAATTGAAAGGATGAGTTTTACTACTAGTTGTGAGATGAACCTTTCGGTAGATTGAAATTGTCCCTGTAAAGGTCTGAGTTGGCTGATATTCTTGGGAGGAGGCATCTCCATGATGGCTTTGACTTTTGCAAGATCCACCTAAATGCCTTTAGTTGATACTATATATCCTAAAAGTTTAGCTGATGTCATGCCAAATACAAATTTCTTGGGATTTAATCTCACATTGAACTTTTCCAACCTGGTGAAAATTTTATCTAAGATTTCCAGATGTCCTTCCCTAGTGAATTATTTGGCTAGCAAGTCATCTACATAATCCTCCATAAAGGTGTGCATCATTTCATGAAAGATAGTGGTCATCGTACACTGATATGTAGCTCCAACATTCTTCAACCTAAAAGGAATGACGTTCCAACATAATGTACCCCATGGGCATATGAAATTAGTTTTCTCTTGATCTTTTGGTGCTATTTTTTTCTAATTGTATCTGGAAAAGCCATCCATAAGTGATAGCATTGCATGATCTAGTGTTAAATCAATGATAATGTCAATGTTAGGCAAAGGAAAGTCATCTTTCAGACAAGCCCTGTTAAGATCTCTGAAATTCATACATATCCTAATGTTGTTATTTGGTTTTGAAACTGGTACAATGTTTGAGATCCATTTAGCATAATCAATTGGACAGATAAATCATGCATCCAATATTTTCTTCAATTCAGCTTTCACTAACAAGGCGATATGTGGATGCATTTTTCTCAATTTTTGCTTCAATAGCTTCACTCCAAGGGGTAGCGATAAATGATGCATGATAAGATATGGATCTATGCCTGGCATGTTAGTGTAGGACCAAGCAAAGTTGAATTGTCTCTCTTCAAAGAATTTGGTGAAGCTTGGTTTTTCCTCCTTTGTCATGGATGCTGCTAGATGTAGGGTCTTCACTATTTCAGTTGTACCAATGTTGATGGATTGTGTGGACTCAACCAATACTAAAGATCTCTCATGATAGTGATTGGGAAGAGTGTCAAATATTCCATCTTTCGATGCCTTAGAGAGGTTTTCACCATTAGATGTGCTCTTTATTTTTACTTTTTCTTGATCTAATACTACCATTAAATGGTTTTCACCATTAGATTTATTTTTTATATTCATATTGTAGCTGAGAGATTTGGCACTCCCCTTGTTTGAAGCTTCGTTATGAGATTCACTGGTGGAACATGTTTCAAGATTATCAGAGAAAAGGAAGTTCACAATGGCATCATCGTTTGGAAAGATAGGGATATCAAGTAGCTCGGTTTGGTCCCAATCAATTAGTTCAAGGTGTACCAAGGTTAAAGAATCATCAGATTGGTTAAGGTCAAAAGGAGTAAGTGTCATGATGGTAATGTCTTCAAAGTGTTTGATAGAAATATCAAGGTATGTGATGTTACTTTCTTCGAAGGATCTATCTCGATCAAAGTATGTTCGTCTTCACTAGAGTCATTGATATGTTGTGATCCAAATTCAAGTGGTCTAGACACTAAACTTTGATCCTCCATACATGTTGGTTCATACCTTTGTATCATATCAATTTCTTTGTCCTAACAATATTCTTTAGAGAGCGAATCCCATTCATACTCATTGGAATCTATTTCAGAACTATCTTGCAATTGGAGGATTCTTTCAACAATGTGTTGTTTGGTTTCTTCTTTTGACTCTTCTCTGTATCCTAGTCCTATTTTTTCATTTGCATTAGTTATGGTAGGCTGTATTGGTTCTATGATACCTTCTTTTCTTTTTCCAACATGACCTTTCCCTTCATATCCCATCTTCCCTAGGATTGTAAATCCTTTACCATATGGTTCAATTAGCACTTTTGAAGTTGATGTTTGTGATGCTTCTTTGTCTTTGTACAACCAGTTTAAAACATCCTTGTCTTTAGATTCATCCACTAAATTGTCTACTTTTAAAAACTTACCATCAAAGAGTGTGGTTGGTTGTGAGGATTGTTGTCTTGATGCAATGGCTGCCCATAGGATTTAGAAGAAGGTAGCAACTATGAAGGACATAATGATTGCTCAATAGAATATTCCCCCATGCCTTTTTCTTTCAATTAGATCTTTTCAAACTATTTTGATAAGGAATTTAGTTAAATTTCATTGTTTGAGGATGTGAAAACATTGATACCTTTGTCTTTTGACTAAACCTTTTCCTCAAGCTGATTTGACAAAGAACTGATTTGACCATCCTTGTTTGATGAACTAGGAGTGATGGCTTCCCTTTTATGTGGTACAAAAGTATCTTAGACTGATTTAAGAGTGTTACAGTATTGAGGATTGTTGGAATTAGCTGAAATAGTAATCTCTTGTCCATTGAAATGAAATTTCAAACATTGATGGTATGTTGATGGCATTGCTTGCATTTCGTTGATCCAAGGACATCCCAAGAGTATATTGAATGTCAACTCCTTGTCCAACACTTGGCAGATTATATCTTTTACCACTGGTCCCACTTGAATTGGTAACACTATCAATCCTTGGGAAGAACTCTCTTCATCATCATAGGCTTTTGTAGTGATTTTTCTTCTAGCATCAATTGCATTTTTTGAATATCCAAGTGCATGGATAAGTTTTATAGTACAAATATTTAGGCCAGCTCCACCATCTATTAGAACATGTTTGACCCGGTGTTTGTGAATTAAAACCTCAATGTGGAGGGTAGCATTGTGTGGATGGGTGAGTGATACATCATCATTTTCAGAAAATGATAGGCAATGAGGTGTGGTCAAGTGTCCCACCATAGCTTGGAATTGACAAACTTCTAGATTATTTGGTACTGTGGTGGTTACTAGAGCTTGTTTTAGAATTTCTTTGTGAGCTGGTGAAATTTTGAGGAGTTCCAATATAGATATTTGAGCTAAGATTTCTACAATTGATCAACTATGTTGTATTGAGTTGCAGGGGTAAGAGGTGTCTTAGATGCGGCTCCTTTCAATATTACTTTTGCATGCCCTCTTGTGGTTGCATTGACTAGTTCACAATCTTGTTTTTCTCTTATTTTAATGACATTAATCTGATTATCAATTGCAGCAATATGTGTGATCAGATTTATTGGTATGATGTCATTAATTTGATTTGATTTGGTGTTGATGTTGGTGCCATTGAGTTGATTTTATATTACAACAATGTCATCATTTTGATTATCATCCATAACAATGTCTTGTTCATGCTCAATTGTGATGTAATTAATTGGATTATCAGATGCAATAAATTCTTGCTTGTCATGGGTTCAATCATCAACTACCTCAATATGAAGAATGGTAGAATCATAAACATAGTTCATATTTTTTCCTTTGGTGTTTGATGAAGTGGATTCCCCATTTTCGTAGTTTGGTAAAGGATTCTTGAATGCTCGATGATTAGCATTTGTTTGGGGTCCTTCTACAAATATTTCCTTTCTATCAATCAAATCTTGTACCAAATGTTTCAGTTGCATACAATCATTTGTTTTATGACCCTTGTTTCTGTAAAAATCATAATAATGTGCATCATTCCACCACAAAGATTTAACTCTTGGTTCCCAATCTCATGCCTCTAGTAATGTTATAACCTTGGCTACAAGAAGATCTTTTAATGTTGATTCGAGTGATTATCCCAAAGGTGTAAATATTCTTTGATTTGATGATGTTCAATATGGTGGTGGTTTAGACTCAGTATTATTTGGATTTTTGTTTTGATTGGTGTTTTGGTTGGTGTTTTGATTGTTGTTTGGAGTATTTTTAGAGGCAACAACTATCAAGTTAAAGACTAGTTTTGCATTTTGTGTTTCAGCTACACCATCATTGTTACTAGCATTCTTGTTTCTTTGCCAAAATTTTGGTTTATCACTACTATTATAATGATTGGAGGAGTTTTCTGAGTTGTTTCCTTCATTGTAAATTTTCAAAACTCCTCTCTTGACCAAAGCTTCTTCAATTTTGATTCCATTTTTAATCATTTTCTCAAAGGTAGGTTGACATTGCAATTCAAGTCTATAGCTCATCTCATAATTTAGATTATCAATGAAGATTTCCATCTTTTCCTTTTTAGGTATGGGATGAGCATATCTTGCAAACAATCTTCTCCATCTTTGTAGAAATATGAGGAATGATTCACCCTTTTTCTATTTTGTATTGCAAAGGTCTTTCATGGTTATCTCATGTTGGATGTTGTAGGAATATCGGGTAATGAATTTATTAACCATCTCTTCAAATGTCTTAATACCTAGTAAAAGTTTGGAGAACCATTCCATGCATTATCCACCCAAGCTTCATGGAAATAATCTCATCAAACAAGTCTCTTCATGTGCAAATTCAAGGCTCATGGTTCAAAATTCCCTTACATGATCTGTGGGATCAGTTTTACTGTTGTACATATCATACTTTGGAAATTCACAATGCTTCGGAAAGGGAATCATGTTGATAGTTTGGTCAAAAGGATATGGGAAGATGTCTTGTAGTAGATATCTTTTTGTGGTTCCTCTTTGCATGTCTTGAATCTGTTGTTGGATATTTTCCCTTTGATGAGTTAATGCAGCCATTGGATATGTGTTTGGTGGATTAGTTTTAGTTCTTTTAGGAGCTCCTTTCAATTGATTAACATCAAAGTCATGTGGAAGTTTGATACCTTGATTAGCCAGCATTAAAATGTATTTCTCTCCATCTTTTTCAAAGACCTTTTCCATTAATTTGTGGAACTTGGGATCTTGTTGAGCTATTCGAATATCTTCCTTAGTAATTTCATCATTTTTCAAGTTGGTGGAATCTATGGAATGGATTTTCTTCACCTTCAGCCATGGTGTTTTCAATCTCTGCTTCTTTTTATTTAAGTTTTTGCTTTTGTGATCTTGTTAAAATGGGCATAAAAGTGTTATAATTTTCACTAAACTTTGATCTTTGTTTGGAGGAGTTCCAAGGATAACAACTAAGTCAAATAGAATGACAAATTCTATTGATAAGACTAAGTTGAATCTAATTATACAACATTATTTCGTGATGAAGGATTACATATCTCGATGATGAAACTTAGCTTACTAATCAAAGGTGTGATGGATGTTTAGCTACCTTAAGATGGTAAATCTTAGTTTAGTTAAGACAATTTCACTTGCAAAGTCTAGCTTCAACAAGTTTAAATCACTGTTGTGATTGAGGAATGATTCTATTTTGGAAAAGATCCTAAATTCTAGTTTTAATTGTTTGACAGATTGTGAATTCTTCTCTCTAGTTTTGAATTTATTGGATGTGCTAAAACAGGGTATGGATGCACTAAAAGATGGCACAGATGCGCTAGAACAAAGACTGGATGCACTAGAATGTCCCCTAGATGTGCTAAAAGATGGACTACATGTGCCAAAATATGCCTTAAATGCACTAGAATATGGTTCAAATGCATTGGAAAATGACTCAGATGCATTGAAATGTGGGTCAAATGTGCTAAATAAAGCCAGTGATGCACTAGATTTCCCCTAAATGTGATTTCAACTTAATTCTTTGTTGGACTATTAGGTAGATGCATTAAATGGATGTACAAATGCACTAGAAAATGAAACAGATGCACCAGAAAATGCCCTATATGTGCTACAAGACTAACCAAATGTGTTGTAAAATGACTCAAATGCACCAGAAAAAGCAGTGTATGCGCTAGAATAGGGAATGCATGCACTAAACTGGAAGTGTTTCACTGATTTGACAGTTTGTCTGGTTATTTTTCTTTTAAATTAGTGAATCTGACTATTCCCGGTGTATAATCTTCTAAACAATGAATTTTTCTTGGTTTCCTTGTTTGTGAATTATGTGAATTAAGTGTTCTTAAATGGATTTTTTCTTGAAAAATGACTTCAAACATATCAGCAAGTTGTAAAACAGTTGTGTCAAGCCTACAATCTAAACATTAAGTGTATGTTCAAGAATCTAGTCTAATTCCTTTGATTTCCATAGGTATAACACATGAACAAACTGATCAAACACTTTTCTAAGGTCAAGGGTCATTCATAATACCACAACCCACATCTTAGATCTATGTCAGCTAACACAACAGTGTCACCCCTAGGGGCGCCCGTGTTTTTTCTTTTCTCGAGTCTTTACCAAAGTTGAATCCTCCAATTTTGGCCAGTAATTCCTAATAGTTATATGGTGAGTATCTTGGGGGAAAATTCTTCCATCCCCTTGCACTATGATATTACAAATATTTAGAGACTGACTCAGATGGCTTCTATACTTAAGGTTCTTAGTAAGGGTTTCCATTTAGTGTGATGATAGATAAAATCCCTTAGGAGACCTTCCAACCTTTAGAAAAAAGTCTTTGGGGATGGTTATCTTGCACACTACCATTGAATTGTGAGTTTCCCTAATTCACTTTTGATTATAGTGGGTCAAAAAACTTGGCTTTAGTTGTTCTCACTTAGGTCTTTCCTGTAGGGTGAGTACTTTTTCCCACTATGGCAAGCCTTCTAAAGGTGTTAATATAAAGCAAGAAATAGTGAGTCTGGAATTTTGGTCACCCGGTGAAGGGGAGAGCATAGGCCTATCATTTTACAAGCACAATATACAAGGGGTTCATTAACCTTCTAATTAAACTAGATGCCTAACTTAATCAAAAGAAAGCAATAAGACAACTCTAGCCCCTACAAACACTATCAATAGTTTGATATAATTATCTTCGACCAACATATTAGGCACCTACAACACAAAAAATATTGATCAGTTCTCAAAATTTTGAATTTATGTAAAGTAAACTAGATGCGCTAAAACATTAACCATATGCGCCAAAAGATTACACAAATGCGCTAGAAAAACTATTAAATGTGCTAAAATAAAAACCAAATGTGTTAAAAGAACAACTAAATGCACTAAAAGAACCCCTGAATGTGTTGTAAAATGGACTAGATGCGTTGAAGGATGCTCCAGATGTGTCATAATAGGGACTGGATGTGCTAAAAGATGTCTCGTATGTGCTAAAAGAAACCACAGATGCACTACATAGAAGTTCGTGTCCAAATCTGTAAACAAACTATCCAAAAAATGTCAATAAAAATGGGGCTAAGCCCCATGGTGAGCGCAAAAGTGTATTGTGAAGTATTGAAATGTGTAAATGCAAAAGCAATAGATACAACACAAACAATGAGACATTGCATTAGAAAATTCAAATACAAAACTAATTGAATTAAAATAGATAAACTCTCTAAAATTGTCTCATTGTTTCCTATTTTAAAGGATTCGTTAAATCATAATGGCTCTCATATTTGTGTATGCACTATGACCTTTAGAATGGCAACCTGAGGAATGGAATGTTGGAAGATGCAGTAAATCTATTCCTACATGATGATTGATAAATTATATGGTATGTTGTAAATGATAGGGATGATGTGATAAGGATATGATGCTAGAGACTATGATGCAAATGTTGTATGAAAACTGCTATAATAACTAAGATGCAACTAATATTAAAGCCATGATTATGCTAAACTAAATGCTTCTAATTGCTAATTGCTAAATTCTCAAATTCTCTCAAATGGTCAAATGAAATTTTTGCAGAGTAAGATTGCTCAAATTTGGGATCCATTTGTTGTAGAATGAGGCTGCATTTATAGGATTTCAAAGGCATATTCTGATGTGGCAGCAACCAATGGTCAAGATTTTAGTTGGAGAGATGAATGGTTGAGAATGAAGAAGTTAGAGGGAATCATGGAGATTGTTCCCTTTAATAGAACACTTTTCCAAGTGTGAGAGAGAATAAATGGAGGAAGAGAGCCAAGTGTCTCAAGTTTGTTTAAGAATTTGTTGAGGAAAAATCCCATTTAAATATTAAGGATATTTAAATTCATGAGACACATGACATGATGAGGTGGCAAGAGGAAAAATTGTAGACATGTGACTAAATTTAAATTTGGAATTATTCAAATTAAGTAAGAGGATATTAATTAAATAAAACAAACTATTTGAATTTGTTTATTTAATTAAGATTAGAAGAATATGATTTAAGATAAGAAGAATTAGAAAATGTGAACTATATAAATAAATTTAGAATTTATTTATAAGTAGATGAAATAAGAGGTTTATTAATTAAATACCTTGTATTTAATTAACTTGTTATCTTGATCGATTTTAGGTGTATACAGGAAACATTTTTCATCAAACAACATGAGAATATATCCTCAAACAACATGTGGAGACCACATAAAAATTATATGGAATCATAAGGAGTATACAAAATATGTTCCCATAGTTACAAAGGGATAAATCATATTGATTAGGGAAATAAATCAAATTTTGGTAGATGGTATTCTAGAAGTTATGCATAAACAAGCTTCTTCGCTCACCAATCCATCACAACATATATTACAAAGGAAAATATTGATGAGAAAGGAAAAGATGTGCTACCACTCACACAACACACTAGAATCAAACATTAGCACCGTGAAAAACATAAAAAAGTTATATGTATACCTTGTATCAATTGCTTTTATAGTGGCTTAATATAACAAAACATATTAAAGGACAAATGAAGCACATAGAACAACAAATTCTACAAGTGGGGAATAATTATGATGCTCTATAGGACATGGATGGAAAAATAAGGGCATAATTGGAAACACTTCATCTTCAACTACAATAGGTACAATATCAATACGAGCAGATTAAGGCCTAGTTCAAGAAATTGGTAAATGTAGTAATTATATGGTTAGGCCACATTGCATGCCTCATCTTTGATTCTTAGAAATTGGCCTAAAAATTTCATATTCCCACTACCTTCTAGAAGGAGAGAAGATCCTCACTCTGATTAATGTTCAAAATCATCTCCTCTAGCAAGAAAAATTTCAAGGGATAACAATTTTATCCACCTAAAGGAGATATACAAGAACATCCATCCAACCAATTAATTCAATCTAAATGTCTTGAGGATAAGATAGTTTTGAAAAGGGGGGTGATATTGGAAGGTATGCGACATAATAGAGGTCCAAAACAATAATAGATCTTATTTAAAACCATCACAAAGAGGATGTGAAGCTCAAGGCCAATTAGGCCTCTCAAGAAATGATACATTTTGTAAGGGAAACATCCCAAACCAAATTTTTGTATACATAGGAAGTAAGATGTAAGATAGAGAATATTAAAGAATAGAAGGATGAGAATGTAATGAAAGATTGAACATAGCAATGATAAAAGAATAGGTATATACATCAAATATTTGTGAATATTTTATGCAATATGTTATGTATTGTCTAATAGGTCTTTATCTATAATTCTTGTTGGAAACTTATATGGATACAAGATTCTAATTCTAACTCTAATCCTTCAGCTTATATGGATACAACATTCTGATTCTAACTCTAATCCTTCAACTATTATTTTTTTATTAGGATATAAATACAACTCATAGAGAATACTTGGGACTCATAAGTTTGGTCTATCACCCCCACTTTTCTTGCTAACAACAATCATCTCTATGTGCTTTAAATTCTACTCTTTTTTTAAATAGATAGAGTTTATAATCGATTGGCAATAATTTGATCTTCAATTTCATTACCATTAAATATCATGATTAATTTTTCTCTTTACCTTTCCTCTATCATTCTATTTGAAAATGATCACACCAAATGTATACATGTCCCTTCATCCTTATACAAGAAATTTTTACCCTCTTCAAGTCCTTTATTGTCTCAAGATCAAAATATTTTTCTATCTTAGATATAAAATCGATTATCTCTTTTAGGTTTAGATTTCCACTATAACTAGGTGGATCCATCCTTAGTTTACTACTAATTATAGGCATCAATATTAAGAATTTTCCTTTTGTGTAATTATTTTCATCTTCTATTCATACTTTTATTTCCTCTTGCTCATCCTCACCTACATATTCTACAAGTATTCCTCTCCTTTGTAGTACTTCCATGACATCTAGTCTTGTTGTTTTTCCTCTCAATATTTCTACAATCTCATAAATCTATGGTGTTCTCATCCTTTGTCAAACTTTTTACACCATGTCTCTTGTTGAGTCCTCTATAGTTGTGGGCTTCTCTCCTCCCTCAACAAAATTCTAGAAACTATTCTCTCAACACAACCATAATCAACCTACTCTAATTCCATTTAACATAGTCTAGATATGGGGATCTTATTAGACAACCAAATCTACAAATTAAAAATGAAAAATATCACAAAATGACAATTTAACTTGCAAGTTTATTCCCTTTGAAAAAAAAAAATAGCACTTTGGGGAGTAAAATCAAACATACAATTATAAATATTCACTAACAAAATATTTTCTTTTTCATCTTTTCAAATTTTTTCCTTTGTCTTGTCCCAACAAGAAAACCTTTATCTTCCCTTATATCTACTCTACAATTGGTTACATTAGAATATTTTGTTTTTATAACCAATTATTTTAATCACAACATAATAACAAAGGTTAAAATTTTCTTAAAATTTTTAGAATTCAAAGTAATTTCATAACCCCTATCAGAGGTTCTTGCAACCTTGTTAGCTTCTAGTAATGATTTTGAAACTAAGACAAAAAATTTATATTTACAACTTCCTTCAAACAAAACTTTTGGTGCTTCTAAAATCTCCTTTATCATCTCTAATCTATCCACCATGAAGTCTTTCTTTGAGTAGCATAATGATTGTGATAGGCTTGTCAGTATCTAATACGGTCATGAAAAACTAGTTGAAATTCAAGATAGCTTTCATAACCAACACCAAATATTGAATCTCTTTTCAAGAAACTTTCTTCTCCTTTCCAACGATGCCACCTATGAAATTTCTAAAAATCCTTTACTTCACTTTATTTAGAGTTTACGTAAAGTATTTTGGGTGCCAACAAGGTTTTGAAAACCTTTTCAGAGACCAACAATGGTTTTGAAACCACAATATAACTTTGACATTGTATTCTATGAATATTTTCAATCAAAGGGATTTGAATGATGCTTTAGGTGTAAAAAAAATTGTGGCAACCTTGTTGGAGGCCAAAACAGTTTTGAAACCTCAATAGAACTTTGATGCTTCCTTCTATACATGTTTTCAATAAAAATGTGATGAATGATGCTTTTAGTGTCAACAAGATTGTGAATTTTTAACCTTGTTGGAGATTGATGATGGTTTTAAAACCATGACTAAACGCTAATTCAAAACTTTAAGAAGTTTTCTTTCAAAAACATAAGAGAATTCTATTAACAATTGATACAACTTCTAGAACCCAAAATAAACTCTAATGTAAGCATTTATTTCAAAATAGAAGGGGTTGTGAAAGGTCTATTAGGAGATGACAAGGTTATGACAATCTTGTTGAAAGCTAATTAGGTTGCAAAAAACTCTTTATAAATTGGCATGTGCTATAAAGTCTCTCAATTTATCTGATGATTTTAACATAAAGAAATTTAACCTATTTCAATTTGAAGTTCTCCCAAGTAGCTATAGAAAACAAACTGAAGAATAATAATTCTAAACTAAAAAATAAATCCAAAATTCTTTTTGGTTGATGCATGATTTCTCATGAACTCATACATTATTACATCATAATAGCCAATATCGAGATCAAGAAGCCCTAATATGTTATATATATAGTAAAAATCACAATTTTCACGAGCTATTAATCTCAAAGGTAGAGAACCACTTATAGAATAGGAGATCTCAATCACATCAAAATATTTATAGAGAGCCTAACTGGCAATAGTCACTAAATATATAATCCATATCCAAAGGGAAGATCATTTCAATAACATCATTCAAGGCATTAAAATTAATAATTTATCTAAAGGAATTATTATTAATATTGAAAATATCTAATAGTTTCATAGATTTTTACTATGAATAATTTCACACTAGATTGGGCACCCTATTTTGCTTGTACAATTAATTATATTAGTATTTTTTTCATTTCAAGGCCAGAATGGGAAAATAAATTAAATTCCCTTACGTCCCTAGTGTTTTGGGCCAAAAATTCTTGGACACTAGAGTGGATTCCCTAGTCCTAAGAATGTGATTTAAAATTATTATCACCTTGAGTGTTGATCTTGAGTGTTTTAAAATGACCCCAAGTCAGCTTAAGTCCAAAAGGATCAATTGGGATGCACATATTAAAAACTTTTCCCTCTCATTTGGCCATCTAGAAATCATCTACACTCTATCATGAAGTATGAGAAGTTATTATGTGTAAATTATAAAGATACATGTAGTCTATTTTCTTCTTTTTTGCTACAACTATATTGTGTTATGTGGACTAATCCCTTGTAGGTCTTCAAGGAAGTTCATTCGTTCTTAATCAACTATTTATGGCAACCTGTGGCATGGATAATTCAACAAGGGTTTCATGCATAAGGTATCATTGTATTATGTTATTAAATATTTTAAATCATTATTATTTACTTTTCCTCTTCCCTTGCTTGGTTATGCAAGTTCCATGCTCAAAGTCCCTCTCTGACAAAGAAAGATTTGAGGTGCCCTATATATCTATTTCAGTGTCCTCACTTTCTCACCTTAGTGATGAAGTTCCAATGTCTTGAAAGAAAGAAACCTAGGGGTGGGCATACCATAATATCAATAGTAAAACTAGTGCAAGGGCTATGATTCAAACTAGATACTTCTTGAATAGAGAGAAGTGGAGTGATGTTCAACCATTCTCAACTGGACTCAAATCCCCACCTAGCTATTCATTATAGTCATCATTCCCACTTCCATTCTTATCCCCTTTGGGCCTGGATCTTTGAGCAAGGTTCAAATCTCACCATTTGAATGATAGAAAGATAGATAGGTGAGGTAGGTGGGTAGTTATGACCCATGAGAAAGAGAAACATCAATTTATTGGCAGTCGGTGCACCAATGTAGGGCTATCTCTAGTATCGGTGACTCATATGACACATATATAAGATATCAGCATCCAAAAGACCCCATCTTCCTATTTGTCTTTGGTGGGAGGGCAACGAACCATAGAATTGTAGGGGCCCCTCTAGTCAAACAATCACTCATTAGGTGGGAGTTCCATAGTATAGTTTTGGGATGTAGGGTGGCCCCTACTATTTTATGGCTAGTTGTTGATATAGTTTTCCTTCCCATCCATTTAAGAGAATATTTTCTAGGTAGATTAGTTGGGAATGCATTATTACCTTGGGGGGGAGGGAGGATGTTGGTGGGGTGGGTGTGAATTCCATGTTTGATCAATCAATACATGCTCTTCCAGGAAGTTGTTTTGGGAAATTTCATCTTTAACAAATGAATATAGAATTTGATGATTCCAATTGGGCTATCTATATAGTTGGTCAAGCAAGCGAGAGGATCAACGACATAGTAGGCATCCCACCCATGCATTCAATTAGTTGGAATTGGTAATAGGAGGTGCTTTATAATACTCCATTCCTTTAGGTTTTGGTGGATTAGAGAGAAAACATGGTCAATCAGCCCTGCCTTCCCCTACCATCCCCCCCACCCCAGGCGTGGTACTTGGGTTTCCAAGCAATTGATAGATCAAGGGATAACCTCGACCCATCATCAATGCTATAGAATGAATGATGCTTTTAGTGTCAACAAGGTTGTAAAAACCTTGTTGGAGATTGATGATGGTTTTGAAACTGTGACTAAACTCTGATGCCAAATTTTAAGAAGCTTTCTTTCAAAAACATAAGAGAATTCTATTGAAAATTGATACAACTTCTAGAACCCAAAATAAACTCTAATGTAAGAATTTATTTCAAAATAGAAGGGGTTGTGAAAGGTCTATTAGGAGATGACAAGGTTGTGACAATCCTATTGAAAGTTGATGAGGTTGTGAAAAAACCCTTCAAAATTTGACACGGGTTACAAAGCCTCTCAATTTATCTCATGATTTTAACATAAAGAAATTTAACATGATTGAATTTGGAAGTTCTCCCAAGTAGCTATAGAAAACCAATTGAAGAACAATAATTCTAAACTAAAAAATAAAACCAAATTTTTTTTTGGTTGATGCATGAATGCACATGAACTCGTACATTATTACATCACAATAGCCAATATCGAGATCAAGAATCCCTAATATATTATACATCTAGTAAAAAACATATTTTTCAATAACTATTAATCTCATAGGTATAGAACCACTTTATAGAATAGGAGATCTCAATCACATAGAAATATTTACGAAGAGCTTAAGTGGCAATAGTCAATAAATCTATAATCCATATACAAAGGGAAGATCATTCAATAACATTATTCAAGGCATTAAAATTAATAAATCTAAAGGGAAAATTATTATAGTTTAGAAAAATGTATCCCTCTACATTTTCACACTTGTTTGGGCCCTCCCTACTAAAATTGGGCTTCTTTATGCCTTATTTGGTCCTATTTTACATACACAAGCCTTATTTAATACATCTTTCCAAGGATAATCTTGACACATAACTAATGACCAATCACAATTTAATTATTTTGGTTTGTATGGCCTAGATTTAGTGATTTGGGACTGATATGCCACCTTGGGCATATGGGTCCCACCTAAGTTTTGAGGCCTAAACCTAAATTTTGCATAAAACATAACATTTCTTGAAATTTGTGTCCCAAGCCTAGCCTAATAGGACTCATACACCCCAATTGGCATATGATTCCCACTTAGCTTGGACCTATTTTGAATTCAAATTCTTGGTGGGATTTTATTCTCCTAGATTTGATGTCAACTTGTAGTGTTGTAATTTCAGGAAATTTGGCATAAACAAGTATAAAAACAAGGTTATTTCGCATAGTTTCTCCTAACAATTCAAGTATTCAAGCATTGTAGAAAATTTGAGATCACAAGAGTTTACAAGAGCATTCAAGAGTGATTATCAAGAATTTTGGAGCATTATTCAAGATTCAAGTATCATGTTAGAGTCATCATGCATCATGTTTGTTTTCAAGCTAACATTTGTGATGTAGGTATCTTATGATTCAAGCAAACATTAAAATAAATATCTATAACATACAAGAAAGAGTCAAGATCTACATTCATGCTAGCCATTTCATAAAATATTGCATCCTTTTGTTCAAAGGTTTGGTGGGTTACAACATTGCATACTTGTCCATTCATCATTCCTTCCTTCTAGTTGATTTCATTTCAAGGTTTATTTACCAAAATGGGGTTTGACCAAGGAAAACCCCTATCCACTAACAAAATAACATTTTATCCTCTCTTTTATGTGTTCTTTGTATATCTAAGTTGAAGATCCAATGAAGAGTGAGATTGGAGAAAAGTTGTCAAGTTGTTAAAGTTGTCATCTACATTGCAAGATCATGGAAAGTCACCTACAAGTTGCATTTTAGTGTTTCATACTCAGAAATTTGATAGGAGAGAAGCTACAAGAGAACATTAGACAATATCAGAGTTTAAAATCAACCTAGATATTGGGACCAAATTGCCACTTGTGAAATATGAGTTCCAATATATTAGATTTCAAGCATTTTCTATAGATCCTAGTTTAGCAGTTCTAGATTTTGTTTTCAGCCTGAAACCCTAAACTGGGACTAAATTTCCCCTACTAGCATATGAGTCCCATTGTGCTTTAAAATTTATATTTTTAGGATTTTAGACATTATTCCGAGCCTCTTTAGATTTCCAAGTGCACCTCTTTTTATTTTTAGTTTGTTATTCTAATTTTAAGTTAAATTTCTAGGTCATATCATTAGGTTTGCATATCATATGCATTTCTTGTCTTTCCAAGCCTTTCTTGGTGGTGAACCCTCTTATTGTCTTTAATAACACCCTATGACACCTTGTTGCAAATATCTTTCCCTTATTCCATCCTTATATTACGATCTCTAAGGTTTGCTGGAGTGAAACTTGAAGGAAATAGGTGGAAAGGTCCTAAACCCTAGTTCTATCTTCCAAAAAGATTAGAACTCATATTTTCTAGGTTTCATTTTGGTGAACATAGCCTTTATAATACCTTATTTTCTTATTTGGAGTGCATCATAGTCCTAGATCTAGCTTACATTAGCATTGCATTAAGTCTTGCATTAGTTAATCTACATCTAGGGTTTCAAAATATTGCATTAGTGAAAGTGCATATAGGTTGCATTTTTGAATCTTGCATCATTGAAATTCAATTGAAACCTATAATTGCACTTAGTATAGACATCATTCAAAATAGAAAACCTAACATTTACTCAGAAATTGTTGAAATTAGTGCAAACACCCTAATCTAGGACTCATATGCCCCTCTGGGCGATTTAGTCCCAATACAGGTTGTTTTTCCTAATTTTTGGGTATTTTGTGTTGACTATTTATCAACATTTGAATCCCTCAAAAACACTAATTGGGACTCATACACCCCCTGGGTGATTTAGTCGTGTGTCAGATCTTAAACTGCATTTTATAGCATTAAAAACCCTATTTCTATGCTTTTGTTTACTACTGTTAGATTTTTTGTTTCAGTTTACTGAATTCTTGTTTCATTCATTTCATTGCATCTAGCTTAATTTCATTTGAATCAGAATTAGAAAATATCATTTATCTTGTGCTCATTGCATTTATCTTGTATCCATTGATTGTCCCTTGCATGAGCTTTACAACTTAGTGTCCTATTGCTAATACTATAGTGAGACAAAGTTCGAGACTCATGTTGTCCCATGATAGCACAATCATCATGGATCTTGGGTTATCTAGCTCTTTCACTACTAGTGTTGGCACGATTTCACTAGGTATGGACCATACCTTAACAACTCTTTGCCTTCAAGTAGTGTGACAAGTGTTGAAGCAATGGTTGCTAGTATTCTGCAAGAAAACATAATTCAAATCCATGAAGACTTAGCAAACCTACAAAATCAATAGAGTACTGAAAACATTTCAACCATTGATATTCCTACCATAGATAACATACATCACCTAATTTAAAGTGAATAAGGAGTTGAACTTGTGTGTAACCTATCTCATATTTTTGGAAACATCTCACCTCAATAACTAGCTATGATTTATGTTTGAACAATGTCCAAAGTCAAGGAGGGAATCAAATTTCTCTTCCTACAACCATTTCCTCTATTCCTACCTAAACCAACCCTCAAGTTACAACAACGATGCAACCTACTAGTAATATCTTTCCTACCTTGGATATTTCCACGAGCAATCCTAGTAACTTTGTGGCATCCCATGTGATATATCCTACCACTTTACCTCCCATAAGCATTCCATTCACTTCCCCCTCGAACACATATACACCTCCACCATATTTACCTCCATCTCAAAATAAAAACAATGATTTTATCCTTAACCAAGTTTTACAAAATGTTTCAAACCTTCAAAATAAAATTTCCACCATAAACCAAAATCAAAATGGCCAACCTACATACTATGTCAAAAGTAATCCCTTATCCTTGGAGATATTGATAATGTTGATACCACAAGGTATAGAGATTCCTAGGTTTGAGAAATATGGGGGGAAAGGAAATACTTATAACCATGTTTACTCTTATGCTACCTTATGTAGTGATTTTTTCCTTAAGGATAAGCTCTTGGCTAAGTTTTTCCCTAGTTCCTTGAAAGATACCGCTTTAGAATGGTTTTCCTCACTACCCAAAAATTCAATCCATTCATTCAATGAACTTGTTGAGGCCCTTATAAACCATTTCCCAGTGCACATAACTCCTAAGATGAATTGAGATGATTTGATGAGATGTATGCCAACAGATGATGAAAAAGTTGTTGACTTCATTTCATGCTATCAATCAGTTTATTCCAAAATTGACATAAAGATTCCCAATCCTCGCCTTCAATAGATGTTCATTGAGAAATTACAAACTAAAATACACGATAAGCTTAGCATGATGAAGTTTCCTTCCTTTGTACACTTGTGTACTACACTTCATGATTATCAAAACCCAATTAGTAGTCGTGAAACAAAACCCACCTCTAACCATCCTGAGAAGTCAAAATCCACAAATCAAAATAATTACCAACCTTTTAGGAAACATAATAAAGGCTTCCTTCAACTAAGTCCCCCTCAACCAACTCAACATGTTATACCCAAGTGGCTACTATAAAGAAAACATGTCCTTTTACATTTGGGGATCTGGCTATATAATTTACTCCCTTACTCGATACCTTACATAACACAATGTCACAAATTTTGGAAAAAAAAATGATCACCTTACACCCCATTAAAACTCTTGATCCTAATAAGCCTTTACCTCTAAACTTTAGATAAAATTCCTATTGTAATTATCGCCAACAAAATGAACATGACATGGAACATTGTAAGCGTCTTAAACATCTTGTACAAGACCTCATTGATTCTGGTCGACTTCAAATTGGAGGTGTTAATGATCAAGGAAATAATTTTGTTGCCCCTCCCAATCAAAACTTGCAAATCTTTATCAATCCTTTGCCTAACCATGATATTTCATTTGTCAAAGCTAGTGAAACTAAGAAGAATGATGTGATGAATGTTGACACGAATGATGACAACATGGATACCATTGAACAAATTCCTATGGATATTGATGAAAAGAGTTCTATAGATAACATGGTGGGATTGATCAAAATTCTACCTCGTAAGGGCCGAACTAAAAAGCCTCTTGAAATTGATTTCTCATCTAAAGATATAATTAGAAATGCACCAAATGGTCCTCTTTACATAGCTAACCGAATCAATGAAAATCCCACTAATGGGATATTAATTGATCTCATCTATGGATAGACTATGATCACTGAAGATTTCTTACTTGTGCATGAACTTTATCAAGAAACATCTAATAAACCGAAATCATGGATAAAGATGCATAATGATTTTGCTTTCCCTATGATGGGATTGATCACCCTTCCTTTAAAAGTCAGACTGAAACAATTAGATGCCTCATTCTCCATCATCTTGATGTCAGATCAATTCTGTGTGAAGCTTGGTTATCCATGGCTACACTCCATGGAAGTTGTCCCATTGGTTATGCATAAATGCTTAAAGTTTCCCTTTGACAATGAAATCTTTACTGTGCACCATAGTGGCTATTTGTCTTCCCATGGGAAATTTTCCTTGGACTTCTTTTGGCCTGAGCCTATGGAACCTATTGAACCTTGTGAGGATTTCTTTTTCAAATCATATCAAAAGTTTAAGATGAAATGCATAGCAAAACTATCCCTTAGAAACATGCCTCAACCTATGGCTGAGCCTCCTATCCTTGATGAAACCATGATTGAGCCTAAAGACATTCCAAATAACCAATACCAACCTAAGACATATTCTTTTTCCTAGTGCTCTCCTATAAAATACCAAGAGATAACGAAAAAAATCCTATCATGCCTCCTAAGATAAAACAAGTTTATAGATCTAAAGATAAAGTGGTTGAACAACTTTCTTTGGTTCCTTTCGTTCCTCCCCTTAGGGAAGAAAATAAACTTATCGTTGATAAAATCACTCCTACACAAACACAACTTGAAAATGATACGAAAAGAAACAAAAATGCTAGAGAGAATAGGCATAGACATCATGCTCTTGCTTGAAGGTTAAATTTGAAGAAAATAACAAAGAAAATCAACATCCAAACTTGATTGAAGTAATAGATGATGAGTCTCCCTCTTCGCCACAACAAAAAGATCCTATATCCCAACCAACAGGAGATAAATCCTTCTTAAGACATTATCATTCGACCTCTTATTGTGATTAACTTGGATGATGATGATGAGGTTGCTAAAATTGATGAAGAAGTGCATAATGAATTGAATACATTGTTTTCCTCTTTTATGAGCTTAAATGACAATTCTCCTAAGAAGAGTGTTGAACTTGGTGATGATCCCAGTAGTGCACTAGTTGTGGTCCTTTTGGCTAGTTGTCTACCTTCTATATACGATGAAAACGATTGAAATGTGGATGAATTCCTATAGGTTGACTTGTGTGTGCCTTACTAGTATTTTACATTATTTTCCTTTTCATGTTATGTATGTGATTGCATGTGTGTGATGTGATCCCCCATGTTGTTATGTTTTATGTCTCTCTCTCTTTGTGACATTCCTCTATTTGTATCTACATTCTTCTCTAAGTTGTATCTTTTTCATTTTTCTTGTATTTTCCTTTTTGGGATGACACAAGGTGTCGAGACATTTATGTCTCTTCCATGTTGACCTAAAATATTGTCCTTTATCTTTTATTTGTCTTATGTTTTCCTTTTGGGAATGACACAAGGTGTTGAGACATTTAGGTCTCTTTCATGCTGACCCAAAAGTTTTTCTTTATTTTCACTCTCTTTGTGTCATTCTTCCTATTGCATGAGTATTTGGGGAATGATTATAGTTTTGAGATCTCTAAAACTGTTGTAGAAAAGACATATTGACCCCGAATCCATGGATCCCTCATGTGTTTATAATTTCATTTTGGGGGAAACCCCTCCCCTTTTCATGATTCGGCTTCATTTGGAAACATATGAATTGGCATACATAGGCTTTCCAAATAAGATCTCATGTCCTCTTTATTGTTAGCATTTATCCTTTGCTACTTTAAAGTAATTTCTTATGACATGGTGTTTAGCAATTTCTTTAAAGTGGGGGCATAGATTGGTATTATTCTTTTGTAATTCATGTTTCATTGTGTAGTCTTCTTACTTCATGTGATGTGTCTTTGTGTTGACATTGGGTGTGATTTCCTTCAAGAGCATGATCTCTCTTACCATATTATATTCCTCTTAGTGGCTTGATGCGACACATTGCATCCCCTAAGTTGTGAATCTTCTATTCTTTGATTGGTCCTCTCTTGGAGACATTCGACATAATTTTTCCTAAGACCTTATATGAACTAAGAAAAACTCCTTTGAACATTTCTTACACTATTTTTCATTTACAACATCTATTATATGGCCACCTTGCATAACACACTTTGCTTGCATGTGGAGCCATCTTGTTTGTTCATGGCTGTTAAGCATACAAAGCTTTGCTTACCTCATGGACTCCATTGTTCATGTTGTGTGGTGCCTTATCCGAGTTATTAGGAGGTATAGCTTTGGTATGGTTGTACATATGGGAGTTGAACATAGGTGTGGATTTCCCATAGTGACTTGCTTGTTTGTGTGAGCACATACCAGTTGTGTGTGTATGTGCCTCTAAGTCTCACCTAGTGGACGACCTGAGGTTCCACTAGAGCTTGTGAGCATATGTTTGGTTTGCATAGTGGAAATCATGTTCCACTTGTAAAATTCCCTTGGACAAACAACTTAGATCTAATCCATAGCTTGTAGGACAAATGGTCAAAGCTTGATCCACCCCCTTTTTATTTTTGTTTTTATTTTTCTCTTTGTCTTTGGCAGTGTATGATTGTATCTTGTTGTTGCTCCTTACAAAATTTTCATGTGTGTTCTCGTGTTCCTATGTTGGACTGCCATAGCATATTGATCTTGGGGGCTTGTGCAACCCTCTTGATCATTGTCATCCTATCTCACTAGCATTAGTACACTTGAACAGTCCTCTTGATGCGACTTTTGTCTACTTTAGTGTGAGTTTGAAGCAAGTTCATCCTCTCACTAAATTGGGGGCTAAATGTAGTGTAGAAAAATGTATCCCTCTACATTTTCACACTTTTTTGGGCCCTTCCTGCTAAAATTAGGCTTCTTTATGCCTTATTTGGTCCTATTTTTCATCCACAGGCCTTATTTAATGCATCTTTCTGAGCAAAATCTAGAAACACAACTATTGACCAATCATAATTTAATTATTTAATTTAATTTAATTTAATGCAACTTATGACAACTATTGAACATATGGGTCCAACCTAAGTTTCAAAGCCTAAATTTGAATTTAACATAAAACATAACATTTCTTGAAATTTTTATCCAAAACCTAGCCTACTGGGACTCATATGCCCCAACTCGTGTATGAGTCCTGCTTAGCTTGGACCTATTTTGAATTTAAATTATTGGTAGGATTTTATTCTCTTAGATCTGATGTCGGCTTGTAGTGTTGTAATTTTAAGAAATTTGGCATAAAAAACTATAAATATAAGGTTATTTCACATAATTTCTCCTAGAAATTCAAGTATTCAAGCATTATAGAAAATTTGAGATCACAAGAGTTTACAAGAGCATTCAAGAGCAATTATCAAGTATTTTGGAGTATTTTTCAAGATTCAAGTATCATGTCAAAGACATCATGCATCATGTTTGTTTTTGAGCTAACATTTGTGATGTAGGTATCTTATGATTCAAGCAAACATTCAAATCAAGATCTATAACATACAAGCAAGATTCGAGATCTATATTCATGCTAGCCATTTCATACAAGATTACAACCTTTTGTTCAAGGGTTTGGTGAGTTGCAACATTGCATATTTTTTCATTCATCATTCCTTCCTTCTATTTGATTTCATTTCAAGGTTTGATTACCAAAACGGGTTTTGACCAAGGAAAACCCCTATCCACTAACATAACAACATTTTTCCCTCTCTTTGATGTGTGCTTTGTAGATCTAGGTTGAAGATCCATTGAAGAGAAAGATTGAAAAAAAGTTGTCAAGTTGTCAAAGTTGTCATCTACATTGCAAGATAATAGAAAGTGACCTACAAGATGCAATTCATTGTTTTAGACTCAAAAATTTGATAGGAGAGAAGCTATAGGAGAACATTAGAGGATATTAGAGTTTTAGATCAACCTAGATACTTGGACTAAATCTAGGACTAAATTTACCCTACTCACATATGAGTCCCAATGTGCTTTAAAATTCAGATTTTTAGGATTTTAGACCTTGTTCTGAGCCTCTTCAGATTTCTAGGTGCACCTATGTTTATCTCCAATTTGTTATTTTGACTTTAAATTGATTTTCTAGGTCATATCAAATGTTAGGTTTTCATATCATTTGCATTTCTTGTCTTTCTAAGCCTTGCTTAGTGGTGAATCCTCTTATTGTCTTTAATCACACCCTAGGACACCTTATTGCAGATCTCTTTCCCTTTTTCCATCCTTATATTGAGATATCTAAGGTTTCCTTGAGTGAAACTTGAAGGAAATAGACCTGGAAAGGTCCTAAACCCTAGTTCTATCTTCAAAAAAGATTAGAACCCCTATTTTCTAGGTTTCAATTATCAATATTAAAAATATCTTATGGTGTCATAAATTTTTACTCCTAAAAATTTCACACTAGATTGGGCACCCTATTTTGCTTGTATAATTGATTATATTAGTATTTTGTTCATTTCAAGGCCAGATTGGGAAAATAAATTTAATTCCCTTACATCCCTAGTGTTTTAGGCCAACAATTCTTGGACACTAGAGTGGATGAATTAGTCCTAAGAAAGTTATTTCAAAGTATTATCACCTTTATTTTTGACCTTTAGTGTTTTAAAACAATCCCAAGTCAGCTTAAGTACAAAAGGATCAATTATGATGCATATATAAAAAAATTTTCCCTCTCATTTGACCATCTAGAAATCATCTACACTCTATCATGAACTATGATAAGTAATTATGTGTAAATTGTGAAGATACATGTAATCTCTTCTCTACTTGTTTGTTGCAACTCTATTGTGTTATGTGGACTAAGCCCTTGTAGGTCTTCAAGGAAGTTCATTCATTATTAATCAACTATTTATGACAACCTATGCCATGATAATAATTCAACAAGGGTTTCACATGCCTAAGGTAGCCTTGTCTTATGTTATTAAATATTTTCAAAATCATTATTATTTGCTTTTCCTCTCCCCTCGCGAGGGCATGTGATTTATACCATCATTATCATTATTGTTTTGGAGGTGGAAACACCAAAACTAGGGTTTGACTTAGGAAAGCCCCTATACAGTACAACCTTTTCCCTCTTCTTATGTGTATAGGTCAAATATGAAACTTTCATTAGATAGGTTGTAGAAGAGAAAAATGAAGACCATACCAAAGTGATCTAGAATTTGAACATCCAAAAAATACCAAAACTAGGGTGAGAAGCACCTATTTCCCTACATTTGAGGCTCAATATTCAACCTCAGGCACCCCTTTGTTTGCACATCTCATATCTCTATATGTTTATGCAATTTTCTATTTTCATCTTTATGATCATTCATATTTTCTGATTAGGGCTTATGTCAATTAGGTTAATCAAATACATTCACAAAATCTACCTCTTTGCAATAAAGGAATATGACCTAGGAATATTTTCTCTCCCTTGAGGTACTTAGCCAATTATACAACCCTAGTTGGTTTAGATTCCAATGTTAAGGCAGACGAAATGTAGATCTTGGATAATTTTCTAGTTAGATCTAGGACCACTTTTACCACTTAATAGATCCCACAATGTTTGGATGGTTAGGACACATCCCTAGTCAACTAAATGTTAAAGCCACATAGGATATTTATATAGGTTATAACTCCACTTAGACCCATTTAATGATTGTTACACTAAAAATGATTATCAAGATAAAGAACAATGCATGCACCATAAAGTAAAAAATAAAAATATTTAACTTCTCAAGAATAGATAACATGTCTAGACTTGGAAAGATTTGTTGAGTGTCACATATGTAATACTTCTTTTGGAGGTCCATTGGATCTTGAATGTTCTAGGATAAAAAAATTGAGTGTTTTTCAAAGGTCCAATCCCTACTATCTAAATTATCAAGTGTTGAATAGCTATTCTACAAAAGAAACATTCTTTTAATTAAAATTTCCTATCAAAATTAATGGTTTCAAAGCCCATCACTTCTTTTTCACATATTCACATTATAACAAAGTCATAGGTGTGTTGCATTACCCCTAATAGGCCATCAAGGATGGTGAAGGGGAGTGTGTAAAAATAATTGGGAAAGTTCAAATAAAAGCATGTAGAGTGTGTTTGATTCAAGTGCTCAATGTATTAATCATATTCTTTAAATACTCGAAGAGGTCAAACATAGACCCTCTTTTGGGATTGTGCCAAGTACTTTTCATGTTCAACATAGATGATGTGACCTAGGAAATAAGTTATTTTTGTCAATAAATTTTAACATGAAAAAGAAACCTATGAAACTTTACCTAGATAAGGACATAGAGACATTTCTTATAAAAATGAAAAATTGATTAGTCCATGGTGTGAAGAATAAAAATGATGTATGGATTCATGGACATACCAAAGATCATGCTTATGGGTAGCTTCTACATGGATATCTTCAACAAAATAATAAAAAAATAGACTCTTGTGAATGTTTTACATGTAATTAAGAAAAGTATCATGTAGGATGCAAGTGTTGACCATTCATTCATTGAGCGTACTTTTAGGAATTACCCTCCACACAAAATACCCTATTTGAGTAAAATTTTATAGTAAACGACATGCGCTATCAAACTCTAGAATGGGAAGAACTACATGGGAAAGCACCTTAGTTGTTATATCTAGTGGAAACAATTGGATACAAGCTTCCTAAAATACTTAAGTGAAGGAGCCATTTTTATGGACCATAACACCATCAAGTCCAAAAACAACTATGGAGTTAGAAATGGTTGAGGCCATTTATAATGGGAAAACAATGCTTATAATTATGGTAGGTCCTAGAAGATGCAATAATAAATACAAAAAAAAAATGTAGTATGACATAAGGGAAACATGAGCTAGCACCAACAAAGCCAAGACCAAAAACCTACCTAAATAATATTGCTTATATTTTATTTTTACTTTGTAAATTATAATAAATAATATCTTAAATACATCAACGAAGAACATTTTAAGTTATTTTATTTTTCTAGTGTCGAAAAATGTCATCGCTTACATTTTCATACTTGATTTGGGAATAATTAATGAAAAATTGGACTTAATGTAGCCTTGATCTAGGGTTGTGAGGTGTTTTAAACATCCACATTATCCCTTGGGCCCTTTTTAAGCTAAATTAACTTAACTCTGCCTTAATTTAATGTTGTAAAGTGTTGTAAATTAAGTGGACCTAATCTAGTGTTGTAATGTGTTCTACACATTCACATTGGATTTAGGGACCTTTTTAGCTAAATAGACCCAATTTGGCCTTAATTTAATGTTGTAAAGTATATTTATTAACACTTTCACATTGGAGTTTGGGCCCTCTTGCATTTATGACCTTAATATAATAATTAATAGGCCCCTATGAGCTTATATTATGCATCCCAAGACATATTTTAATCAAAAACCTGACAATATCAACATATAAACTTAATTTACACACTCCCTGATACTTTAGCAACCAAAATAGGCCCTGTGGGACCCATTTACCACTTTGGGCAAATGAGTCCCATCCAAGTTGGACCCATTTGCCATAGATGGTGAATGAGTCCCATTTGGCCTATTTTTGAGGTTTTAAGTGAGAAAATTTGGTTTTAAGTTCAAATTTCTTCTATGTTGGCCTTTGGGATCAAATAAACAATCATTTGAGTGCATTGCCTATATAAAAAAGCTTTCAAATCATTATTTCATATAAGCCTACATGATATCAAGTCAAGCAAGCAAGAGTTAAGAATTTCAAGACTTTACAAGATCATCAAGATAGCATTCAAGATCATTTCTTAGGAATTCAAGGGCAGATTCTTGATCAATTTTTGCAACAATTCAAGATCCATCATCATGTCAATAATAACAAGCATCAAGAATGTTATTGAGCTAGTGTTGTGATGTAGCATTGAAGATCCAAGATCAAGCATTGTTCTACTCCTATTGTCAAGATCAAGATATACATCCTTCATGGCCATTTCATGTTGAGTTGCAGATTTACAAGAAATCATTTACAAGGCATCATTCAAGTTATTATTGTCCATGATTCATGTTCTTTGTCTTATGCCTTCATTTCATTATATCATCATTTGGTTTAATTACCTACAAGGGGTTTGACCAAGTCAAACCCCTATTCCCTAACAATCAACACTTTCTCTCTCTCTCTCTCTTTGCATGATTATAGGTCTAGGTGCTTTGAAGACTTGAAGATCATTGAAGATTAGGTTACAAGCTTGGACAAAGTTGTTGGAGTTGTCTCCACATTTGAAAGGTTGTAATCTTCACTAAAAGGTAACCTATAGCCTTGAAATCAGAGTTTCAGATTTGAAAGCTTGAACAAGCAGATTGAGTAGACTAAGAAGAACAAATCCATACTTTTAATTCTAGAAAAAGCGAAATGGGACCGATTTACCACAAGTGGCGAATGAGTACCACTATAGGTATTTTTCAAAGATCTTTGCAGATTTAGATATCCTTTTGCTCGAAAACTACTCTCGTGTAGAAATCAAGAACTAGGTCTGATTCGCCCAGAATGGCGAATGATTCCCACCAGGTCAAAAAGTTAGAATTTCTAGCAATTCAGAATTCCTTCCGGTCATTTCTAGATTCTCAGGTGCACACATTTCATTTCACAACCTATTATTTTGTTTTATATGCATTTCTAGGTCATTTACTGAAGCTTTGCATTGAATTAGGGTTTTACATTTCAACTTGCTTTGCATTTGTCTTTCCATGTTCTTACTTTCTGATGAACCCCTCTTGTAATCTAAAATCATACCCTAGGATACCCTTCTAGAAAATATCTTACCTCTATTCCACTGTTGGGATTAGATCTCTAGAGCATCCATGAATGTTAGTTGGGGAAAAGTAATGTTCTATGTCTTAAACCACAAAACATCCATTTTTCAACTAATCAATTTTACTTACATTGTTTATTTTTAGTTGAATATTTATTTTTATTTTCTTAAGAGTTACGCTAAATTTAATTGAGAGATTTTATTTTATTTTATTATTTAAGATTTATTTTTTAGTTATTTAAAAATTACTTAAAAACTATTTTATTTTTACTTTGTAAAGTATAGTAAATATTATATATTTATATACATTTTAAAATTATCATTATAGAATATTGCCAGAACATAATTATTAAACATAAAGAGAAGTGAATGGAGAGCGAAAGCAGGAGCGCATGGATAAGAGGCTTCAAATCTGTAACAATTAGGGATGGTGATGAGGCTGATGATGAGGATGATGTTTGGTGGGATTCTACGACTGGAGGGTGCGTGGGTGATGGCCTGCCTCTATTTCTCTTTCTACTTTTCCTTGTCTGCCTTCGACTTGTGTTGGTGTTGTTGTTGGGATCTTTCTTGGCCCAATTGGTTTCCTTTGTGAGGATGCCTATCCTTCTTCTCTTGCGGTGTGGGGTACCTTGGTGCTTGTTTGTGTTGCTTGTGTGGTTTCTCTTGGTCTGCGCAAGCTTTATGTAGTGCTTTTTTGGGGGGTCTTGTTGCTTTTGTTGCAGCAGGAGAGTTCTTTTGTTTGCTTTGGGTTCTGTTGGAAGCTCTACCTTTGGGTTGGCCTATTTCTAACTCTGACCAGTGTGTTAGGGTGGATTGTGTGCCTCTCATGTTGGTCTATTTGTTGGATCCTTTCATCTTGGTTCCCTCTTGCTTCTTGGTGCTTTCTTGGCTATTGGATGCTTTGGGTTGCCCTTTTGGTTGCTATTTGTTGCTGCTCACTTTGGTTGTGGGTTCATGTTGGTTGAGGGTTCTGGTCCATGTTCTTCAATTTCTTCTTTGGGTTGTTTTTCCCCTTGGTCTTAAGCCCCCTCTATTCTTGGGCCTCAAGGGTTTGTTGTTGGTTGAGATACAGTTTTGTACTTTTGGGTTGGGTTGTGTTGGTAGCTCCTCTTGTGGTGAAGTTTTTGAAGCTGTTCTAGGGAGTTATGGTTGTCCCTGGTTCTGGTTGTTGGCTGCTAGCCAAACTTTCATTTTGTCCCTGATGTGGGTGTTGTTGAGGGCTTGTTCTATTTTTTTGGCTCTTTAGTGGTCGACTGGGTTATTTTTCATGCTTATCCTTTTGACCTAGATGTTTATGTTCTTGTTCCTTTTAAAATTATTGTTTCTTTTTAAGTGGTGGTGCTTATAGATGAGGGTCACTTTTTTCAAGCTTAGATTTCATGCCATGCCAAAGGAGGTTATGACTGCCCTTATTATTCAAATTATTTCTTTCTTCTAGTCTCTATAGTTAGGGTATTTTACGGAGTTGAAGATTGTTGCTTCTGAGGTGGAGTTGTCTCCTTTTGTGGTAGAGATGGTTATTGTAGTATGGGTGGATAGCTATCTTCCTTACTGCATGTTCCTATTGAGGTGGAACTTGTGTATGTTGGAGATTGTTGGTTTTGGTGGTAAGGGCTCTCATCTCTTCCTCTCCATTAGAGGGGATCCCTCTTTGTTTGAGGAGGATTTGGGGTTGGCATTTTAGGTGGGAGGGAGTTGCAAGAGGGCAGATGGCTTTCAAAGTTTTGATGTCCTCTCTAACCTCTCTATTGAGGTGGCGAGTTTGGATTTGGTGGTTCTTGTGCAACATAGGGGCATAATGGTTTTTAACATTATTATGTTTTTTTTGTTTTTGGCTCAAGCTTGTTCTTCCTAAGCAACTTTGTTGTTATTGAGCAGATGGTGTGTTTCAGCCTAATTGCTTTATTGCCTAACTGTTTCACGTGGTTACTGTTAGTCTCTTGGAATCATTTGGTTTCTATGGGTTCAAGGTCTCTGTCAAAACCTGGCTATAAAGGGTTCAAGGTCCCTTCAAAACCTAGTCTTGGGGTTAACATCTTGATCAATATCTTGTTGTAAAGGATTTAAGGTTCCTTTTGAACCTTTGTGTAGTTCTCTTCATACTGCTGCTGTTGGGCTATTGATGGTATGTGGTTTATCTTTGTTGCATCATTATTTTCTTTGAGAGGGCTATGAGTCCCTAAATTGGTTCGTAATGGGTTTTGGGTCCCATCAAAACCCACTTTTCCCTATCAAAAACATAATTATTAAATGTAGATATAATTTTAAAAATAGATATAACTTTTGCAATAAAGTAATAGATTCTCTAAAAATAATAATCTAAAACTAAATTTTGGAGGTGTGACACATTATGCAACTTGCCACATCAGCACATATAGTAAGAAGTGTCCAAAAATTGACTTTTTAAAGGTTTGACTAAAACTTAATCATGGTGTCCCTAGTAGTTGAACTAAAAAATAGCATTTTTTTATTAGATAAGTACGGAAGGGCCTTGATCCCTTACAAAATGAAAAATAGAGCCAAACAACTCTACAAAACAAACTGGCCAAACACATCCAATCGAAGAGAAACAACAAGACAAGAACTACAAAACTGACTAGTAGTAAAGAAGGAGCTACTAGCAAAAGACTAGTCAGAGAGAAACTATTTAAGAAACAAAGCTTGAACCTAGCAAAGCCTCTGAGGGCAAGTTAAACAAAACCATAACCTTCTTAGAAAAATGTTTCTTCTTTTTGTGAACCGTTGTCCAAGGAGAATCAGAAATTGAAATTAAGAAATTTTGATTAGAAGGGGTAGACTACCCTCTGGAGTAGTAGACAAGAGGAACAATTGATACTTCAGATGAAGCATCTGAAACCAAGCCCGAAGTAACAAGATTTACAATAACATTCTCTAAAATAGAGGCCTTGGGAGAGGTAGTACAATCAACATTACGAACAACCATATCCAGAGACCACACAATAGTATCCATAGGAGGAGCAACAACCACCACAACTAAATCATGAGTAGAATGAACCTGAACAAGAGGATTTAAAACATTTTCTAGAACATGGGAAATGGGAGAATCTATAGTCCAGGAGCAGCAACTGCCACATCAATATTATTTTTCCTCATAGAAGGAGATGGAGGCCTTGAATCTTCATCATAAGAAGCAGAATCAACAACAGGGGGCATTGTCAAGTGTTCACAGAGTGAGTTCTTCCACCAAGTAGAAGAGGAAACAGGGTAGGATCCATGAGAACAGTCACAAGCAAAGTGACCAACAACAAAACAACATTTGTGGCAAAAAGGAAGACTCTCGTAGTCCACGATATGAGACCATGCCCAACCATTAACTTGCAAAACTACCTCACTAGGTAGAGCCTTCAAAAGATCAACCTCCACCAAGATCCTTGTAAAGGAGGTGTGAGTAAAATTCTTGGAAGCCATATCCACTTTCAAGAATCTACCAAGAGCATTACCAATGCCCTCATAGGTAGAGGAGCACCAAAACTGTAAGGGAAGATAAGGGAATCCTACCTAAATAGGCACAACATATAAGGGTTCATTCAAAGGCTTACAAGAATGAACCCAAGGTCTAATGGAGAGGGGATGAGAATCCCAAACCCACAAACCATGGTCTAAAATAGCCTGTCTATCCTCAGGAGAACTAAAACCCATAACAAAAAAACCCCTTGTAGAAGGGTAAATCTCCATCAAACCATCAACCAGAGGAGACCAATGGTTAGTGATCCAAAGGTGCACATTAGGGAGGGAAGGCCACAAGCCACAAAATCTAAAAATAAGAGCATTCTTAGAGTAGAAAGCAATATTTTCAGCAATTTCCTTACCAAGACATATAACAGGAGCAACATCTGCACACTGCAAAGGTTGCACAGAGCCCTCCCTTAGCCTCTTAAACTTCACAACTTCCACAAATGAAGGCTAAGGACTGTGACAAACACTCAGCCCCTTGGGAGAGTTCGTGCAATCCCTAACCATACCCACAACAACATCTACAGTTGGGGAAGGGGTTGCCACATCCGTAACAGAACCCACAACCACCCCAAGAATAACATTTCTTTTAAATGTAACTTATATGCAACCTAAATGGACCAAATACCTATTGGTAACCATAAACTTTTTTATCTCTAACTTTTAGATCCAACACAAAAGGACCAATATTTGAACACAAACTATTTGTTGTTATAAAAACAACACATTATTATTTAAAATAGAACTTATATCCAACACAAGTAGACCAATAGTTGAATATTAAAACTTTTTGACAATCCTTCACATTTCATCCAAAAATACATGGTATTTATTGTGCTCACGTTTTGAATTTGTGATACCTCAATTTATTAATATGAAATTTTTTAATGCATATAAATTGCTATCCCAACAACTATACACATAAGAATAATAATTTTTAATTATGACAACAATACTTGTTTAAATGAGCACCTTATTTTATAAATGACACACTTATAGTGGATAGTTATGATATTTTATTTGAAGCTAAAAGTATTTATTTCTTATTTCTCTTGTTAATGGATATATATATTCTCATAGGTTCTCATGTGTTCAAATATGGATTTGTGTTTATAACATTTGATTATTTTTTGATTTACTTATGAATTAATTATTTATAATATATAATATAAATATGCTGGAAAAATAGATATTATAATCATAAGTATTATATCAACAATTAAATCTTATCAAACTAGTTATCACTCTACCCTAACACACTCATCCTAGAAGATCTATTTAAAAATAACCAATGTATTATTTTAAAGACAATTATTTCACTCATATCAGAAATCTTATTAAAAAAAAAAAAAAACCTTAAAATGATCTCTTAAACATCAATTGAAAGTAAATACGGTAATTAATAGTGACAATCATTGTGAAAACCTAAGTATGGAATGCGTTGAAATTATTATCTCTATATGAAGCAAAGAAACGAATAATCTCGAACGATACAAAAAGCTGTAGTTGTAATAATTGTGTTGAGGAATACAGGCAGACAACATAAAAGGACGACATTGACATTTATAGGATTGCTATATCTTCAAAGATTTTCATGTTTTCGTCCGTCCTCCATTACCACGGGAATTATAAAGATTATGGAATGTTCAATATTTGAGATAAATAGATAATACAATTAATGTAAATATATAATGATTATGTATAAATTATTAGTATTTAATAAAAAATAATAGATAATGGGTATGTATTTATTAAACATAATGATATATATATATTATTAATTTCTATAAATGTATATATTTTAATTTGAAATAATATGTGTATAATTATAGATATAGGTAAATAAAATTCATTTGAATATAAAATAAAATTATTAGATATTAATTTTATAATTAGATTTTGTAGTGTTGTACATCTTTATGTATAATATTGTTATAATAAAATAAATTTTGTAGTATATTATGTCTATATATGAAATATTGTTATAGTGTGAAGTTCTAAACTAATTGATTTTAAGAATTTATAAATTATTCTCAAACATCTTGTATATTATATTTGATTGAATTTATAGAAAATTACACATTTAATATGTAGAGGAAAAAAATATAAAAAATTAAAATAGAAATAACATAAAAAAGTAAAAATATAAAATATAAAATAGAATAGTAGTAGACATGATGCATGTGTACTATAGACAAGAAAATTTTAAGGTAGATAAAACTATAGTATATTTTATAATCAATTGATAATAAAATGAGCTACAATGATGACACACAACATGCTAGAAGCTACGTGTCTAATACCTTGTCAATTTTTCTAAAAGAATATCAATAACAAGATCATTACTATGTACCACTTGATTAGATTTGATGGTGTGTTTGTCATTTTAATTATCAAAGAAATTGAATTGGTTAATTGAAATTTATTCTTCATTAATTTTTTTCTTATTTTTATATTCTTATCAAGAAATAAGTTTCAATATAATATTGTAATGATTAATCAATAGTTGTGTACATTAAAGGAGAGCATGATGGCTAAGTAGTTATATCAAGTACAATATTGATCAACATGAATTTATAGGGAACTTAATTGCATTCACATAAATGTGAAGCAATGCCAAACACAATTTCTACCAAACAATTATTTTAATAAATATCCCTTGTTAAATATTTTTTTGAACTATTTTAAAATTGTGTTTGTATATATTTTTTATAATTTCAATGATGCTTTTGAATCATTCTACTTATGATACTTACAAAACAATGACAAATATAATTCTTTAACAATGTATTTGATAAGATGAGCAATGATGGGTGACCTAATTGCTTCACCTAGCATCACCTAGATGCAATGAGTGCTAAGTGGACCATTCGATATCGAGAGATGGGTTCTGTTGAACCACTACTCATGAAACATGGGTCAATGAGTTTGACTTGAAACTACACGGTTGAATATAGCAATATCATAATGACAAAATACCTCCTACTTATCAATTGATGAGCTAAAGGGGCTCTATAATGAATTTCATAAGGCACAACACTTGCTGAAGTTTGCAAATGGGGTTTAAGCGGGCTTAACCTAGAAAACTTTTTTATGGAGTAGTAATGGGTGACCTCCCGATGCTTCACCTCATGAGCATCACCTAGATGCAATGAGTGCTAAGTGGACCATATATCATGAGAGATGGGTTCTTGTGAACCACTACTCATGAAACATGGGTCAATGAGTTTGACTCAAACTATTTGAATCGATAGTATAATTTGACTTACACTTATCAAATACAATTTTACTAAACAACTCTTTAAATTACATAAAATATATTTTTATAAAAAAAAAATGACAACCTATTTTATAATATTTTTGAAAAGTATTTTATACTATTTAATTAGTATACTTATATTTTAATAAATATTGATTTCTCCAAATAGTATACATTAATTGCTTCAAATGTTACAATTAACAGATAATTGTTAACTTTCTAAATATTCCATCTACGTCATCTTAGCTATTTCTACAGCTCACAATTATTAACGATAAATAGATATTTGTTAACTTTAAAATTTTCACTATAGATATAGATAGGTGGGAGTTGAACGCAGATTACTGTCGCGCATTTTAATTCGAACGTCAGATTCCTCACCCTCTTCTGTCCCCACGTCCATACGATCAAAAGATTTCTTATGTCTACCAAATCTACTCGTCTGTACAAATTCTTTAGACGTGTAAGGTGCAGATTCAATCTAGGGTTTGGAGTGCAGTCCGCAGAGCTGTTCCATACTAAAAAAGTGGCAGGAACCTGAGCCTGTCAATGTAGATATTTTGGAAATAAAAGTGGTTTGCAGGCGCCGTACTGTTGGACTGATGGAAAATGGGACAGTCGAGGCTAAGCCTGGGGGAGGTTACAACCCACTTTCCCTTCTATATAAACCCGGTCCCAGAGCCTGAGTTTTCATAACAAAAACACTTCCTGTGTTCCGAGTCTTTTGAGGTTGTCTTTGGTAGAGTATTTGGTAGGCTTATATTGTCTGTATTTTCAGTGTGTTTCAAATAACTTTTGATATTGTCTGTATTTTCAGTCCTTCAAAGAGCTGTTCATACTGTTCATATTGTGTTGAGTTTCCTTGTGGCGCAGGAATGGCGGGCGCTGCAAGTGGTCGAGCTTGTTATGGAGCTGACGTCTTATAGCCCCTTTTTAATCTACAGGAAAGAAGCGTGTGTTTTTCCAAAGCATTACATTTTTAATTTTTTTTTGGTCTTTTATGTCTTGGCCGGCTTATGCTTACGTATTTTTGTTATTTATTGCAGGGTACACTGTCAATGGAAGGAAGAACTGGACATTTCTAATATTTATTTTATATTTTTATATACTAAAAATGTGTTTTTTTTAATTTATAAGTTAAACAATATATATACATTTTAAAGTTGTTTTGGTTTTAAATAGAAATGTATTTTTTTCAAAGAATTACATTTCTTTTTGTCTACTATGTCTTGGCCGGCTTATGCTTGACTTATTTTTGTTATTTATTGTAGGGTGTACTATCAATGAAAGGAGAACTGGACATTTCTAACACTTATTTTATATTTTTATATACTAAAAACACTCCCTTTTTAATTTATAAATTAAACTATATATATTTTAAAAACTATATATATTTTAAAGTTGTTTTGATTTCAAACATAAATGTTTTTTGTTTTCAAACCATTTCATTCTTTTTTATCTTCTATGCATTGGTCTGCTTATGCTTAGCATATTTTTTTGTTATTTATTGTAGGGTGCACTCCTAATGAAAGGGAGAACGGGACATTTCTAACACTTATTTTATATTTTTTATATACTAAAAACATGCCCTTTTCTAATTTATAAGTTAAACAATATATATATTTTAAAGTTGCTATGCTTTCAAATGGAAATTATTTTTTTCAAATCATTACATTTCTTTTTGTCTTGGAGGTCTTGGCCTTATTATTTATTGCAGAGTGCACTACCAAGAGAAGAGAACAAGACATTTCTAGCACTTTATATTTTTATATACTAAAAACATGTCCTTTTATAGGTTAAACAATATATATATTTAAAAGTTGTTTTAGTTTCAAATATAAATGTTCTTCCAAAGGTGGGATAAAATTAACTAATTTGACTCTATTCAATATTTTAATTTTTAACTCATGCTTAACACACACATATATTGTTTTATTTTTATTAATTAAAAAAAATATAAATTTTTATTTTATTTTAGTAGTAAATTTTTTTTATTTATGTTAGATGGCAATATGTATACAAAATCAATAAAAATTAAGTTTTGAGATAATATTATATGATATAAAGACATTATAAAGAAATTTAATGAAAATGGAGATATGAAGATTGTTTGGAAGAAAGATAAGATATGAAGAGACGAAGAAGATCATCAAAGAAGAGAAGCATTTTTAAATCTTCTATATTCATTTTCTTTATTTTTTTTTAATAATGTCTTTGTATTATGTAATATGTTTCTTAAACTTTGTTTATATTTATTTTGTGTACATTATTGTTATCTAACATAAATTTAATATTTTTTATTACAGATAAAATTTATGTAGTGATTTATTGACAAGTAAAATTACTTTTAATTTGAAAAATAATGCTCAACATTTTATGTAATCATTATTATTTTATAATTGTACAAATTTCAATAATTTACAATATTTAATTGTATGTGAAACTAATTGAAAATATCATATTTAATATTCTAATAATTTACACTTGATTTTAATATTTATTTTGCTAATTACTGTAGTAATTATACAAATTCATAATCTTAATGAAATATTAGAAAAAAAAAGAAAGTTTGATAATATATTAATATTCATATAAATGATATTATTAGAGTTAATTTTATAATTTTATTAGGCAATGCATATAAAAATTAAGAGTTTCAAATTAACATAATTAGTTTAATTATTTACATGCATTAAATAATCCTCATATAATCCTTCTATATTAAGTTTAATTGTTGTTGAGCTCCATATGTTATAATAATATATATAAAAAGCTTTTTCTTTCATTGAAACATAATTTATAAAATAATTAAAATTGTTTTAACACTATCAAGTACAAGTAAATTAGATATCTAATTGTTAACTTTTGATGAGGAGAGTGGGGCCACCATAGGATTTAGTATATATGCATCCAAGACTTTCTAAATTGGTAACATTTTGTAAGAGGAGAGTTGGGTCATCATGGGATTTAGTGCATACTCAAATTATATGCTTAGGTAAATTTTTAATCACTTACTCTTTCTTGATATGTATTATATCTTTCTAATTTTTTTTTTCTATGGTGGAGTGCAGGTAGCTATTGACAAATATTATGATGACCATCTATCATGTATTAAAAACTCTACAATGTATTGAAGATGAGTACAAACTCTTTCAAAGATTGAAGATGAGGTATATTTTTTTAATAAATACAACAAATTAAATTTGTAAAATTGTACATTTCTAAGTGATCAATATTTCAATGCAGGAAAAAATATTTCTTACTCTGAAGTGGCTCTATGAAAACTTGGTATTGTCTTGGAACTCCCTAGCTTGAAGTGACTCTATAGAAACTTCCTTTTGTGTTGGAGTTCAAAGAATATAACTCCAAAAGAATATATCCTAGATGGTTTCAAAGATCTCTTGATTGTTGATGAATGTGTGAAGGATATCAATAATTCTTTTAAAATTGTTAATTTTCTTACAACTTTTCTAAATTGTCATTTATGTGACAAAATAACATTTCAATTATAAATATATCAAACCATTAAAATTGTGAGTTATTGATGTCTTTACCTTTCAATTCAGACTCGGGTGAAGCTTGGGCTGTTTGTTTTTCAGATTCTCTACGGTTATGGTTTCAGGTCTTAATTTGATTTGAGGCCCCTTTTGTGTTATGCTATGGAATCAAGTTTATTAAAGTTTTCCGGGCTACATTCTCAGTAACTATCTACAGGATCTTACAGATTAGCTTGTACAGTTAGGCGTAAGCAACTCTGATAAGTTTATGATTGCTCAAGGAAGAGGCTTTCAGCAGATACTTTGCAGCAGAGTTCCTGGTCACTAGAGATATGTGATACTACACATGTATTTTTATACATTTTCATGTCTTTTCTCCTTTCAATTGATTGTAGCATTTGTATTGTATCTTGGATTTGTCTTCCATGGCAATCAAGAGTGTAGTGAAGGATGTATTTATAGTAGATTTAAAGTAGCTTGGAGGATGATTTGAAGAGATTAAAAGTCTCACAAATACTTTACCTTTCATTTCATTTGGTACTATTGTGGACATATTATGGTTTTTTGTTGCTGTCTTATTTTTTAGTCATGTTCTCTATTCTCTGTTATGCTCTGTACAACAGAGTTATAGGTGAATTTCTTGGATCTTTGTTTATGTAGCTGTATGCTGTTTGTAATTCCTTTGGTTACACAGCTGTATGCTGATTGTATCTTCTTTATTTATTTTTATGTTAATCCAATACAAAAAAGAAAGTTACTGATGTCAAATATTATTTCTAAATTATTCATTTACTATTATATTTATATATAATCATTGCATTGTTTTTCAATCCTTTCTAAACCTAAAATTCCAAATCAAATTGTCTTTTAATTTACATTATTTTTATTTTAAAAAAAATTCCCACATTATTTAATATTTTAAAAAAATATAAAAAATATTTAAATGATTAAAAATTACTTATGTCTATATAGTATTTTTCAAGTAGAAATTTGAATATGTAAGAAGAATGTATATATATTTAAAAAACTGAAAATTATAACATATTTTTTTAATAACTTGTTTTCTGTAATTAAAGTTATAGATATTAAATATTAGCATATATAAATTCCAAGTAAAACATGCTAGGAGATATACTTCTTGAGTCTTTTATTCCAATTATTTATAACGTAAATTATTTCAAAGAATAGGTTCCTTAGAAGGATATCTCTAGTTATGCTAGTAACATCTATAATTGCAAATTTACTTCTATTTTATTTAAACTATATTATATACATCATAATTACTACATTTTAAATAAATGTTTAGGATATACATTTATTTATTGAAATATATTATCATGTCTTTTTAGAATAGAATTTTAAGTAAAAAATCTATTCATACAACTCTAGACGTAATACCTATTTAAATTTTGTATAAAAATATTATTTAATTAATGAAATCAACCATAATTTTTTATTGAGATGAAAAATAATCCCAAAACTAACTATTTCCAAAGACCATATTGATAATATTAATTTAGATTTTGTATTGAGTGGTGACCACATGAGAAATTTGAACTTCACCAAAAAAATATTATAAAAAATATATAAGTTTCTTAATTGCTCTTGCTTAATGTGATTATGAATAGTTGTATAGCTGATTCCAATATTTATGTTATGGTTAAATAATATTATAACGCCATAGAAAGAGCATATGTGATTGAGCAAGAAACACAAAACTTTCATAGTATGTATCATGTTTTAAAAGGTATTATGTTCATAATATTAAATTATAAGACTCATATTTGACTACGATAGAAAGGAGGAAAGGAAAATGAAGATCCACCTAAGTAATGTGTTAGTGCATGATGAACCTACTTAAAAGTTTATGTAAGATATATGTTGGGTGTTTTATTTGGCAAGATGGATGGATCACCTACTTTTCCCTACTCTACACTCTTAAACTTCTTAAGAGGGAGGATATCGATTTAATTGTTAATAACATGAACCTTAAATAATAATCATATTTTTTATATTGATATTAATATTAAAACAATATAAAAGCCAAATAAATCTCAATTAGAATTATTGTCTCTCGCTCTCTCCTACTCATCAATTTTTCAAATGGATGTTGATGACCAACTTTCTCAATCACATGCTTGGATGCCAACATGAAGATGACAACTTACTGTCAAAACAATGATAGGAACTTAATAGAGAAAAAGACTATTCTCTGATAACTAACACATATGTTTATATATGCAATAGGAACCTCAGTAGCCAACACAAAGCAAATAAAATATGTTCATATGTATGCTAAAAATAAAAATATCAGTAACTCAGACAATCAACACTCCAAAGTTTGCTTTATTTCTGCAACATATAAATTATTAGTTACAAATAATTAGTAGAAATCTATAATCTAATAAGAAAGCCCAAATTGCTGGGCATGTCTTCTTCTTGTCGTTGTTGTTGCTTCTACCTCTCAACTCAATGTATCCCTGCTCGAGCCATCTTTATTTCCTCCCACATGATCATCGATGCAACTTAATTGATCATCCTCTGTGTTTACTTCTCAATCTACCTCCTCTATTCAACCTCACCTATTTGCGGCCTTCAATCTCTCTTTCCATTGCCTCCCATGATGCCTTTTCTTCATCTTGATAAAATGAATTATCAATGGAAATTTATAACTGTTTTCAAACTAAAATTTCAACTTTCATTACATGCACCTATAACTATAGGTTTAGACACCCAAAATTCTCAACCCCAAAATGGTTAATTCACACCCAAAATTTTAACAAATCAAAACAACAAATAAAACTAAAGACAAATCAAAATTTCATCAAGTAAAGAATGATGCTCCTGCATCAGACTTCCCAGGGGACAAAAAGAAGCATGTGCTCTTGCACATGATATTTCTAGCTAGAAATCACCTTCATTCTCTTCTTTCACATCTTCCAACATAGTTCTGGAACAACGACCATGTGTTCAAATTATTTTCGTTTGTTTTTTTTTTTTGTGTCTTCTCCTTCTTACATCCTTTTCATCTACAAGCCTCCAAAACTCCATATCCCATTCATATATATCATTTTCCACATCTTTTTCGTCTTCCACTTTTAAACTCTTCTCTTCAACAATTTCTTTGAAAGATTCAAAAACATCATTACTAAAATCACTAGAAATAACTTGCTTACCATTTACCTTGCATGTGCGCTCCTCCAAATTCTCCCAAGCTACTCCCAAAAGTACATCAATCTTCTTTTTCGTTGATATTTTATTAATCAATACTTTTGTTTCTTCATCTTCATTTACATTGTCTATTTTTTCCTTCTTAAAGTTTCTTGAATCCTCTTTACCAACATTTTCCTTCTTATTTTTCTTTTCTTTTCTTTAGGCTCTACTTCCATGTCAGCTTCATGATGTGACAAGGCTTCTTCTTCTTTCAAGGAAGCCATATTTTTCCTTCTCCTTATCTTGAATTTTTTTTGCACATGCCACTTCAACTTCTTTTTCATGGGCCAATACCAATCATACTCTTGGCTTCTTTCCTCAATCTATTTCCTACACTTCTCTAAATATCTTCTCAACTCATCCATTTCTATATCCCACTCCAACTACTGCTTTTTCACATTCTTTGTCATTTCGTCTTTCTTCTTGAGACTTTCTTTTATGATGTTCTACTACATCTTTCTTTTTCTCTTTTCCAATTCGTGATACCTCATCTAGGGCTTCTCCTTAGCCAATTCAATTCGTACCTAGGTTCTTATTAACCTGTCAAACTTTAACACACATAATTTTCAAATTCCTACAAGCATAACCATATTCCACTTCTCAAACCTTTTAGTCTCTCCTAGATCTTTCTCGCTCTGATACCAAAATGATGACTAACTTTCTCAATCGCATGCTCAGATGCCAAAATGAAGATGAAAACTTACTGTCAAAATAGTGACAGGAACTTAACAGAGAAAAAGATTGTTCTTCAATACCTAATACATATGTTTATATATGCATTTGGAACCTCAGTAACCAAACAAAGAAAATAAAATATGTTCATATGTATGCCAGAAACAAAGATATTACTAACTCAGAAAATGAACACTCGAAAGTTTGCTTTATTTATACAACACATAAATTATCAGTTACAAAAAATTAACAGAAATCTATAATCCAATAAGCAGGCCCAAATTTTTGGGTAGATCTTCTTCTTATTGTTTCTTTTACTTCTACCTCTCAACTAAATCTCTCCCTGATTGATCCATATTTATTTCCTGGACCATATGATCATCTCTACAACTTAATCAATCATCCTCCATGCTTCCTTCTTGATCTACCTCCTCTATTCAGCCTCAACTATTTTTGTCCTTCATTCTCTCTTCCCGTTGCCTCCCATGATTCCTTTTATTCCTCTTGGTAAATTGAATTATCAATGAAAATTTGTAACTATTTTCAAACTAAAATTTTAACTTCCATTACTTGCACTAGTAACTATAGGTTCCTATTCCCAAAATACTTGACCCCAAAATGGTTAATTCACACCCATCATTTGAAGAAATCAAAACACCAAATAAAAATAAAGGAAAATCAAAATTTCATCGAGTAAAGAATGATGCTCATGCATTAGACTTCTGAGGGGACAAAAATAAGTATGTGCTCTTGCACACAAGATCTCCAACCAGAAATCACCTTTTTTCTCTTCTTTTGCATCTTCCAACATCGTTTTGGAACAATGGTCATGTGTTCAACTTATTTTCATTTGTTTTTGTTTTTATGTTTGTATCTTTTCGTTCTTACATCCTTTTCATTTACAAGCCTCCAAAAATCCATCTCCTGTTCATATATATCATTGTCCACATCCTTGTCATCTTCCACTTTTAAACTCTTCCCTTCAATAATTTCATTCAAAGATTCAGAAGCATCAGTACTAAAAGAACTAGAAAGAACTTGCTTACTATTTACCTTGCATGTACACTCCTCCAACTTCTCCCAAGATACACCCAAAAGCAAATTAATCTTCTTTCTCATTGATATTTCATTACTCAATTTACTTCTATTTCTTCATCTTTATTTACATCGTTTGTTTTTACCTTCTTAAGGTTTCTTGCATGCTCTTGACCAACATTTTCCTTTTCATCTTCCATTTTCTTCTTATTTTTCTTTTCTTTAGGCTCTACTTCCATGTCAGCTTCATGATGCGACAAGGCTTCTTCTCCTTTCAAGGTAACAATATTTCTCCTTCTCCTTTTCTTGACAATCGTCTGCATAGGACACTTCAACTTCTTTTTCATGGGCCAATACCAATCATACACTTGGGTCCTTTCCGCAATCCATTTCCCACACTTCTATAAATCTCTTCTGAACTTAGCCATTTCTTTATCCCACTCCAACTACTGCTTTTTCACTTTCTTTCTCATTTTTCCTTTCTTATTGAGACTTTCTTTTATGCTATGCTATTGCATCTTTTATTTTCTCTTTTCCACTTCGTGATACCCCACCTAGCACTTCTGTCTTTTTAATCTGCCCAGTCTTTTGGTACCTAGGTTCTTATTAACCTGCCAAACTTTAACACACATACTTGTCAAATTCCTACAATCATAACCATATTCCACTTCCCAAACCTTTTAGGCTCTCCTAGATCTTTCTCACTCTAATCATTTTATTATGGTGGATCAATCCCCCTTTATTTATTTTTGGACCACCTATGCCCATATCATTATGTATTTGTATTTTTCTAATCCTCTCTTGGAATAGAGGTTACTTTATAAGTTAATTATCACTCTTGGAGCTATTTTTTTATTACAAAGGCCCATCCCCTTTGGTTTAGAATTTCTTTGTTGCGGGATATTTAGCATCAAATTTTCTATTCTCAATGGTCTTATGTTTCTCCTCCTAATAGAAGAAATATTTACGTGAACACCTTACAATGGATATAGTTGAGAACATGTTTAATTTGAAGGCCATTGTGGTTCTTGTTATTAATGGTGAGACAATCCATTCTTCACCTATGTTAACTATTCAACCTCCTTCTTTGTATCCCACCCCACTTTCTTGGGTGGTGTTGCCATGTCTCCTCTAGCTTTTCTAATGGCTTCTTGATGGTCAAATTCTCAAGTGATAATATTTTCTCTCCTTGTGGTTTACCCTATGAAAAGGGACTTGTTGAGGGTATCCACTCCTCTCTCTCCTATTTCAGTGGATATTGACAATGGATTTTCTAAGAAGTTTTTCTAAAGAAGGAAGAAAGGTCTCCTAAAATATGTTTCTCATTCAAATTCTTAGGTCAAGAGTGTGCTTCTAGGTTTGGTTATGATATTGTGTACTATTTTTATTTCATCGTTGGTCTTGGTAGATTTATTTTATCTTTTTTTTTGTATAATCATTGAGTGATGTTTGTTCCATCATTTTTCTTTATCTTTTTAAAAAAGGTTGGGGCCCTCTCTAAAACCCTTTTAAACTAATAAAAAATAATAATGTTAAAATTTTAACTATTTTTAAAACATGTAATAATAATATTCATTTTCATTTAGAATTGGGTGGCATCCACATAAATACAAACAAAATGAGTACATTTATATCTATTGGTACATTTAATCTCTCAAATAGATAAGATGATCCAAAGTATATCATAATATGAATCAAATTTAGTTTTGCACACAAGTACACTAACATAAACCATCTTGACCTAATTGACAATTCTAAAGATTTCAAAATTGTTTTTGCTACAAACTAAACTACAATTACAAAGTAGCATAAAATAAAATGTTTAATTGGAGTAATAAGAAATAACAATTTAAAGGTGGTTTCTCAAATTTTAGAAATAAAAAATTAAATTAAATATTTAAAACTAGAGAAATAAAGATAATATGATTTTTTTTTTAATTTTTAGGTCATCCATGTTTAAATGAAGTATAAATTATCATTTTGGTAAAAATTCAAATAAGTTCTTGGGGATCCCATATCTATTTCCCTTCTCTTGGAATGGATAAACATTTTATTCCAACTAAATGTACTAGCATACATATATTAAATATTAATATATATAAAATATGCCGAGAGTTATCATTTTTTGTGGGAATATAAAAATTCATGGGACCTTGTGCTTTAAATAGATACAAGTAGATTTCAAAATTACTTACTCTAAGTCACCACAAATGCAACCTTGTTTGCATATGCAGAAGACACAGATTAAATCATGAGCATGGATGTCATTGAACCTTATTATTGTGAAAATCTTTGTAACCTGTTCTTACTTTTTCTTTCCATATTTATCTTAAAAATTCCATAGAAAAACATGGCAAGAAGACTTCTTATTCCTCAAGTTGACAGCAACCCACTACCAAACCTTACTCATCTTCATAAAAATCACTTAGGTACAAAATGTCTCCTCTTCAATTCGTTACTCTATCACTAGAATTCTTGTTAAATTTATCTGAATCTAAATTGACATGTTAACTAACAACTTGTTTTTTTAAATCTACATTTATCATTTACATGCTTAAATTATTGTTAATGGTACATGCAACAAATTACAGGAAAAAAATGCCATTAGATTCTTGGAATACTTTGTAATGATTACAAAATCAATGTCCAAAATTTGAAGTCTAGTTTCTTCTCTTTAGACGGCCAAGGCCACAAGGGGTTTGATCCCAAAATGATGGACCACTCTCAATCAAAATCATAGCTGCTAAATTGTGAGCATGCTTAATTTGCACCATATATCTTTCAAAAAAATTTAAACTCCAAATCCCATTCACAATCACATCGATCAAAACCATGTTGAAGACAGAGGTTTGGCTGGCATTCAAAAGGGACCTTTAATTTTTTTATCCACAGTTGGATAGAGAGTGGACAGGAGAGGCCACTATTAGACCAAAATAGACTGTAATGTTCCTAGAGATTTAGTTGCAACATACTATTGAATTGGCCTATGCCAAAGTTTCTCCAGGATAGGTCCCGTATGCCCATGCATAATTCTTGTTCTGAAAGATCGAAACCACACCATGCATATCTATAATTTAACAAAATATAAATCTATATAAACAAACAGTAAAGAATATATATACATATTTTCATTCAATATCTTATAAAATTAGTTTACCTGCGAGTTGTTGGGCATACGATGGAGAGAGCATAGTTGCAAACCCACGAAAGCTTAACCAAAAAATAGAAGAAGAAACTTTAAGTCAAGAGGCATGTCTGAGAATAGATAGAATGGTTGCCATGGATCCTCACAAATACTCATCTAGTGCCATGGAAATGTGCACATACCTTGCTGCACAAAACAACCCCTTCTGAACAGGGCATTTGTTCCCATTGTGAAACATCAGAGCTTCTCTAAAGGAATCCCAATCACGTAAACTGGCTTGAGAAGATCTTACAATGGGAATCCTTTCAAATCTTGAATACTTGACCACCTCTAATGTGGCACTGTATAGGCATCAATTTAAATACCATGGATAAAAATTTACACAGACTCGTGGATGCCACTGCAAATGCCTCTCGACGTAATTAGTAGTAATATGTTATATCTTACACCTCAAACTCAAAGTAGATTATTTTTTCTTGCAAGCATATTACCATAAATCATCTTCACACATTTTTTCTAAATTATATATATATATTGAACCAAATATTTTTAGGATTAGGAATGCTATGACTCTTTTGCTCAATTAGGGTCTTTCACCTAAAGGGAAGAGATAGATCCCATGTACCCAAAAATCTAGGTGGTTCACTAAAATAAAGGATTGTATGATGGAATTAACACTAAATGAAATGATCTAAATGCATCTAAGATATGAAATTGATTGATTTTTAATGCAAAACTAATGAAATATGCAATGTTTGAAAACACAGTGAGGTATACAAACATGAACTAAAAACATGAACTAATGCAAACAAAAATGAATGAGATTGAATAGAGTGCACCTGGAAGTCGAATGCTGAATCTGGAAGGTTTTGGAAACTGGCAGAAATCACTGTAAATCACCAGTGGGACTCATTTGCCATTGATGCCGAGTTAGTCCTGCTCCTGGTAGAAACACCTAAAACTGCTTTCCAATAGTTAGGAACTAGATTCTAAAAAATCAAAATTTTCATCCCTCAGGTGGGACTCATTCACAACTGATGATGAATTAGTCCTTCAAAAATCTGCAAATATGAAGGTCAATCTTGTAGGTCCAAATTTGCACTTGTTTTGTTGTTGGGTTGATGGAGTCAAATCTATAGAAAATGGGTTGTAGGTTGTCTCCAAGCTTGAAATAGGTTTGGTTGACTTGAAACACTTTGTTAACTTATTGACCACCTTTCAACACCTATTTGCTTGAAAATATGCATACAAAGATCTACAAACACACATGCAAAAGGGGAAAAATGGTTAAGGGTTAGAGTATAGGGATTTGCCTTGGTCAAATCCCGCTTTGGTAATCAAACCATTAATAAAGAAATGAAATGGAATGAAGAAGGAAATTATGAATAACAACATGCAAATCTCCTAACTCACCAAAACCTTGTTGTAGAAATATGAAGATATGTCAATGGGTGCTCCAAAGATGCTTGATGTTTGCTTGATCAAATGATGCAAAATGCTCGAATGCTTGAATGAGTGAATTAGTGAACTTGATGAATGGGGGAGATGTAAACTGGATGGAAAAACACCTATTTATACACACTTATGCCCTAATAATGCAGTAATACCTCATCATAGGCTGACATAAAGGTCTTTTTGAATAGAAACCCGAAAGGAATTTTGAATTATTTTGAATTTGGAGCCAATAGGGACTCATTCGCCACCCATGGCAAATGGGTTCCACCTTAGGCTTGTAAGTGGGTGTCGAGAATTAAGTTACATTTAATGTTGTTTGTCAGGTTTACATTAAAAATATACTTAACTAAGTCTTATGAGTGCATAAAGGGGCCAAATAAAGCATAAGAAAGGTGTAAATAGTGATAACAAACCTAGAAAAACATGAAATATTGTTACAATACTTTAGAACACTTTAGAATAGGTCTTGATGAAGAATAAAAAGGTGATTTTTAGATGAAAATTATAAGAAGAGTCTAGAAAAGTGTAGAAATATGTTACAACACTTCACAACACCTTCACAAGACATCATTAAATGCATTTTAAAGGGTCTAAGACCTAGTGTGGATGTGTAAAAACACCTCACAACATTAGACAAAGGCCTTATTAAGTCCAATTTATCATCAGTTATTCACGAAATCAAGCAAGTTGCCTTTTTTTCTCTGATACATTTAGCCCCCACTTTAGTGAGAGGATGAACATGCTTCAAAATCACACTAAAGTAGACATTCAATAGAGTTCCAATTGTATGAATGCGGATGGTCTCAGATCCAAGATTCTAAGTCAAGCCGAGATAAGCACAAAAGGATACACACAAGGCAAATGATTTGCAGAAAAATAATATAGATGATCATGCAATGGAAAGAACGTCTAGAAGGAAGAGAAAGGAGGAGATGAAAAGGTGGATCAATATTTGATCGTTTGTACAACACATTGTGGATCAGATCTAGGCTATTTTTCCAAATATGCATACTCACTTTGGGGCAACGAAACTCTTGGTTGTTCGCCGAGTGAGAAATACCACGTATACTCACTCTGGGGCCACAAAAATTCTAATTTTCCATGGGGTGAGAAATCCAAAAAGGTGAGACACATACAACCGATATGTTCTCACAAACACATAGGTGGCTATGGGGAAAAGTCATGCCTCAGAATAGGCTTCTCGCTCAAACCATACCAAACTTATACCTCCTGTTAACTTTAATAAAGCACCATAATGAAGATGATTTTTGAGTTTTATGAAGTAAGCCTAACTTCGTATGCTTGACACTCATAAACATTGTAAATGCAAGGTGGTGTAAGGATTGTTCAAAGGGATTTTGCATAATATGTGCAAGGTATCATCTTTGATCCGGTGGACATTTTCAATGAAAATTGAAGTGTCTCATTTTTCTCCAGAATCTACACCATTAGAAAGAGCTCAGCATCCTGATTCCAACGCAACTCGAACGAAGCGAAAAGGAGTCCGTTTGTGCAAGTTATGGCCAGTCAAACCTTGGGTCAAACTGGAATAAGGGGCGTCCAGGGAGTGAAAAAATGATTGTTTCAAAAAATCAATGGAAGCAACGTCAAGTCGAAGGGCTCGTTGAGATGATTCCGACGGTGTTCGTTTCGTCGAAATCCGACATCGTATGCTCAACTTAGCAGCAGTCAAAGTTTGTAGTTGACTTTTTGAGGTGGACCGTACATATGCTGACATCAGCATTCCGTATTGTACAGACTGTGAAGTGGCTGAATCAAGAGCTGACACGTGGCATCCACGTTAGAATTGTACGGACCAATCGTGGAGTGACACGTGGCAGTTCGTACGCCCAGTCAGCATGTCAGTCAACAGACCATACCCCCAGTCAGCATCCTCGTTGGCATCTCTGTCAGCATTCCATACATGAGTTAGCGCATAGTCAGCATTATATGTGGCAGACACGTCAGCACCCAGTTGGCATATGAGTCAGCGTCCACATCGGCATCCCGTCAGCGTACACGTCACTACCTGTCAGGCCACGTCGACAGATTTGTCCAATCTGTACTCGCCACGTGGCACCGTCCTGGTGCGGCACGTGGCCTCCTACTCCGTCGTCGGTGTTGGGTCTGTTTGTTAACAAAAAAATTGTTTCAACTGCCCGCAAGGGGCTCGAACCCTTAACCTCTGCCTTCCTATCCGCGTGGGCTACCAACAGGCCATGCAACGCCCACTAATATGAAGGTGGCGGTTGTTTGTTTTGTTAAGACTTTGTTGAAATTTGTTTTAAAAAAATGGACGGCTGGGGTTTGGAACCCCGAACCGGCCGGGGCCCAAAATACCTATCCACCAACGGGCCAATGAAGCGGTTTACAATATAAGTGGGTATCGGTCGGTTTTGGTACTTTTTTGAAACCGAAAAACCTTTAAAAATTAACAAACTCACTAATTTAAACGAACAATAATCTTTTTAAAGATTAAAATGTAACCCCCAAAACTATAAAGCCCGAAAAGAAGAAAGATTGAAGGGCTCTAAATATTCTTAAAGATTTATTATGTAAAAAGGGGGATATTTTGAAGATTTTTATGTGTAAAAGGGAGATTGTAAAGATTTTTATGTATTTGGAGAGATAAGGGGAATATTTTCAAATCAATTGGTTAGTAACCAATTTGAGCATTTTTATGTATTTAAGGGGGTGTGAGGTGAGAGTCGCAATTAAGTTTTCTTTCAGGTGATGAAGTCTTGAAGCTGTGGAGATAATCGAAAGAGAGGTCTTGTAGGATTCCATTCTTATGTCGAGCGCTGTTATCCTGCCGAAGTGCTTGGAGAATGATTGTGGTGCTTTGTAATTGATTTTGGAGTTAATCGGATCGGTATCTCTATTGGTGAACCCGGAGACGTAGTCCTTAGGGAAACTCCGTTATCAACTGTTTGCACTTCTCTTCTTCTCTCTCTTTCTTTCTCTCATTTCCTTCCTTTCTGTTATAATCACCTTGTTATTACTTTCATTTTGTCATTTCCATAAGTTAATTTTGATTTAATTAACTTGAAATAATCATTGTAAAAGCATTGTAAAAATTAAGCATTTAAATACTGCAATCTAGTCTAGATCCTATACAGATCAAGTTGGTATCAGAGCTTTAGGTTGACTTTTATTGCAGTTATTTATTTCTTGAATGCTAACGAGATCTAGGATTCAGAAGGGCAAAGGCAAACTCGAAGACTTTAATCCTGAGATCGGGAAGCGTAAAACATTTCCAAAGATGTCAGTTTCTGGAATGGAGGTTCCTGAAGAAATTAGTGAGCAGGAATTTCAAAGAGCATTCCTCGAGATGAAGGCTAAGGTGGACATTCTTTTTCAGGAGAGACAAGAACGGAAGGAACGTGAAGAAGGTTCATCGAAGCAAGATGCTCGTGAAGACAAGAAAGGGAAACAACATGGAGATGGTGGCAAGCAACCAAATCACCCCTTTTCTTCTTCTCCTCCCTCTTCTCCTTCTCCTTCTTCTCCATCTTCTCCTCATTCGATTTCTTCTAATCCTTTCAAGAGTGGGTATAAGCCTAAAATTAAATTGGATGTAAAATTTGACTTGCCTAAATATTGTGGTGAACTTAATGCTGAAAAATTGGATGATTGGGTTCAACAAGTTGAAGTCTACTGTAGAGTCCAAAACCTATTAGATGATGTTGATAGGATCAATTAGCTACTCTTCATTTAGGAGGTACAACCTTAACCTGGTAGGGAAAGTAAGTCTAAGGCAGCAAGTTTCACAGCATGGTAGAGTCAGTTTAACTTGGGTAGAAATTTATTAATGCTCTTAAGAAGCAGTTTTATCCCCTAGGACATATGCAGCATTAATGATGGACTGGCAAATGTTTAGGCAAGGGAGTCAAACTGTCCAAGAGTACACCCATGAATTCAGGAAAAGGGCTATTGCTTTGAATGTTCCTTTGTACACTCAGGACACGTTGTTGAAGTACATAGGAGGTTTGCATTCCTACCTTAGGCATTCCATTTTGGTATTGAACCCTTGTAATTTGGATGAAGTGTCTGTTCAAGCTACACACTTAGAGTCAAGGGGTAAAGGATCTTTCATTGATAAGATTGATAATGATGTCAAGAAATCTTCTAAGAATGCAGAGACAGGGAAAGGAAAGAAGGTAGCTACAGTTAAGAAGGATGAGAAACTTTCTTGCACTCATTGTGACAAGAATGGTCATGATGAAGATCACTATTGGAAGTTGCATCCGGAATTGAAGCCTAAGTGGGCTCAAAGATGTAATCAGAAACAGAAGGGTAAGGAGAAATCCACAAATGTTGTTATGGATCTTGGTTCAGATTCAAATGATGAGACTAAGATAACAGCGATGGGTCTAAGAGGTAAAGCTCCTATTTCTGGTGTTTCTATTGCTAGTTGTGCTTCTTCATCTACAGTTAATGATTTCTCTGAAGATGTGAAAAGGAATGAGCTTTTTCAGTTAAGGGTTGTTGCTAAGAACAGTAAAATTGATGCACTCATAGATAGTGGATCTCAGGTTAATTTAATTTCTGAAAGTATTGTAAAGAACTTGGGATTAAAAACTACACAACATAAGAAACCTTATCCACTAGGCTGGATTTGTGAAAATGATAAGTTGCAAGTAACAAAAAAATGCACCTTAAAGTTCACAATCACTAGTAAATTTGTGGATGAAGTTCAATTTGATGTAGTTCCACTGGATAGCTGTGGGATAGTGCTTGGAAGCCCTTATTTATATGACAGGAAAGCTATTTTCTACAGGGAAAAGAATCATTATCACTTGTTTAAAGATGGCGTTCAGTACATTGTACATTCTCACAAGATTAAGACTGATCATTCTTTTGCAAACACAGGGAAGTTAAAGAGGGTAATTAATGCAAGTAAAGAATTAATTCTTATGTCTGTCAGTACAGGTGGTTCTACACTTGAACTTGGAGTAGCTAACCAGGGTCAGATGTTGCATGATGCACTTGCAGTACAACATGAGAAAATGATGCTTGAAAGTATTGATGGATCCTTGGGTAAAAATGTTCTTGTTGTGAAGGATCGAATTGTTGTTGACTTATTCTCTTTCATTTCTGCATTATTGTTCAGCTTGATGCTAGTCAATTGTTGTTGGTTAGTGGCTACGACATTGGATGTAGAAGCTTATGGAAGTGATAGAATAATTTTTATGTTCAACAATGTTGTTGCAGTCTTTATTGTGCTTGTGAGTCAGGTATTCAGATGTACAGAGGATACAAGACAAGTGGGGAGGTATACCTCCACTCACATTATTCAGTGTAAATGTTTCACTTTTGGAGGTCCAAAAGGTCTGTTCAGTGGGGAGGCTTGTATCCGGTGGACATTTTTCAATGAGAGATTGTAATTGAAGTAAGATTTCTCTGAAATAGACACCATGGTAAACTTATATTGTGGTATTTTACGCAAGTCAAAAACTTTTGAGCAGTCTGTATTTTCAGTCTTTCAAAGAGCTGTTTCTGTCAAGTAAGGTGAAAAAGGGTTAGCTGATTCATCCAAGGTGTGCGCAATGAGTCCCAGTCATGGACTTTTTTTAGAAATTATTCAATTTTTTTTGAGTGAGTCTTTGATGTTTTCTAAGTGCATATGATGTAGACCTAAGTTAAAAATGGAAAAATGCCATGAAATAAGTTTATAAATGAATTTAGATGCCATTACAAATTAACCTAAATGCACTTTGTTAAAATGAAAATGCAAAATTTGAAACTCTAGCAATGCCATTATAAAGATTTAACTATGTTTGCAAAATATGTTTCTGATATGAAAAGGGGAGTATGGGGTGACCCAACTTGGGAATGTCATCCACGTCCCAAGCTTGAAGATGTTAAAATTAAACGCTAGTCTTTCAGGAAACAAAGTTTATATAGGAAAGGCTACATAAACATGAAGACAAAAATTGAAAAGGTGAAAATTATGAGAGAGTAGGTGAGAGTGAAAATTAGTATAACAGGAAGCTTTCCCCCATTAAATGAAAGGGTTAGTCAAAAGACTCACATTACATTATTAGTGGCCTTATTAACCTTGATAGGCTTAATGATCTTGTCCAATTTTTTCAAGTAGGTGAGGTGGTTGAGTATCAAATAGAATTTGCCAAGATACCCTCTTAAAAACCAAAGGTATTCTTATGGTTTTCGACTCAATCTTGAAGATAGGTTATTATATCTTAAAAGACTTTAGGTTTTGTAAAATTGTTCTCCTAATTCAAATTTCAATGGCTGAAAAAAAGAATGGATGATATTGTTTGCTTGATTTAAATGTGTGCAAAATGCTTGAATGCAATTGTTAATGAGTGAATTAGTTGTTACTTGACTGAATTGGGTGTTTGAGATGGCAATAAAATGGATTTTGGATGTTAAATCACCTATTTAGTAACACTACTTATGTGCCCGTAATAACCTTTCTTTCAGATAATATCCTCATCATATGGCCGATTTATTGCCATAAGGTCTTGTTTGAATAAAAATTTGTAAAGGAAGTTGTTGTTAATTTTGAATTAAAGGATGGAGCAAGGTGTGAGGGAAGTGCAACTATTATCCTATGATCTCATGGTTGTCTTAACGTCCCTTGTGCAGGAGTGTGAAGACCCTCTAATGACTCTGCAGGGGGTTTCGGGGAAATCAAATATATCAGCAATCTTAATGAAATGTTCGAGATGTAAATGTGAAATTAAACATGCATGGAAAGAAATGTAAGTTGCTAATGCAAGACTTGCTAACTTGGAAGGGGGCCTAGAAGAGAAAGACTAAAAAAATGAAGAATTTTCAGTCTTGTATTATGGCAGTGATTTAAAGGGGTGGAAAGGGACAAATCTATCCAAGGATGGAAAAAGAGTAGTACTTGGACTTGCAGTTTAGCAAACTTTTAATTGAGTGAAAGGATGATCAACCCTTCATTTGTATGTTGCATGATGTATGATATAAAAGACCATGAGTTGTCACATCCTTTTTTATAAAGCAAGTTGCATCAATAAAAAATTCTCAGTATAACCTTAAGAAATATCTACACATGATGTCACAATAATTGTGATGAATGGGGGAGATGTAAAATGGAAAAATAACCTGTTCATACCATAAAAATTTGAAAGGAATTTTTGGTATTTTAAACTTGGAGCCAAGAGGGAATCATTCAACACCTATGGTGGGGTATGTGCAGGATCAACATGGAAAAAACAAGCCCTTAGGTGGCAAAAAATTTAGAAAAATCAGAGTTAGGAAACTTGACATAAAAATTTGAATAAGTTATCTACATTATTTCAAAAATATGTAAGAATAGAATCTGTAGCAAATTGAATGTAGTTTCTAAACTACTAGGTTTGTCTTTAAAAAAAAAAATCTATTTGGTGAAAATTTGAAATTTCAATGTAGTGTACTTAAATTTCAGGGAAAAAAAGTAGGTGCAACCACCCTAACCACAATAAAATGATAATATTTTTTTATAAGATTTTAGATATAAGTAGAGGACTCATGCCCTATGTGATGCATATTTTTTTGTAATTTTTTACCAAGTAAATAATTAATTATGATTTTTTTATTACAACTTTTTAAAATATATAAAAACCCGTATGTCTGAGCACCTTAACTTGGTCAAAACTTAATGAAATTCAATTTTTATTTTTGTAATCATATAGGATGAAAATCATAGAATGTGATGCATGTTTTGGATTCAAAAAATGTGATACCATTTTAAAGTTATAGATATTTTTCAGTCAACCTATCAATCAGGACTTTAGTCATAATTTCAATAGAAAATGAATAATAATTACTTATTAAATTCAAATTAAAGCATAATTTATATTGATGGAAAGCTGAGAATCTCCTTTAAAAACCCTTTTCGTCTCATCAATTTTGGGTAAAAAAATAGTCATCAGCCACATACCCATTATATTGCCACTTTTTGGTCCATCATGATCCTGCACATACTCGGTGAATGGGTCCCACCTTAGGCTTGTAAGTGGGTGTCAAGAATTGAGTTACATTTAATGTTGTTTGTCGGGTTTACATTAAAAAATACACTTAATTAAGTCTTATGAGTGCATAAAGGGGCCAAATAAAGCATAAGAAAGGTGTAAATAGTGATAACAAGCCTAGAAAAGTGTGAAATCTTGTTACAAGACTTTACAACACTTTAAAATAGGACTTGATGAAGAATAAAAAGTTATTTTTAGATGAATCATAAGAAGAAGAGTCTAGAAAACTGTATTAATATGTTACAACACTTCACAACACCTTCACAAGACATCATTAAATGCATTTGAAAAGGTCCAAGACCTAGTGTGGATGTGTAAAAGCACCTCACAACATTAGAACAAGGCCTTATTAAGTCCAATTTATCATCAATTATTCCCCAAATCAAGCAAGTTGCATTTTTTCTTCAGTATATATATATATACACACACAATAGTGTAACATAAAAATTTCATACCATTAAAGTTTAACTTTGTATCTTATAAGATCACTTTAGCAACTTAGTTTGTATTATCTAGATACCAAGGTGTTAGATACCTTTTGTTGTGTTTCTCTTAATCTATGTGTTTGGGGAAGAGCATTATGAAAATGTACATTGGATGTTCTAGCACCCTCAATAATGTGTGATTCAATGATTGTTTCCAAGTGTTTCAATTCCTTTCCAAATCTTTAACTTAGTATATAATTGAACCAAAGAGATTCAAGAGAAAACTATGCACCTTTTAATCCTCTTTTTGAACTCGTTCAAATATGTGTTTTCAATCTCAATCATACTTGAATATATCACTTTGGGTAAATGATGAAGGGTATTGTTGATGGGTGGTTTTGTACTTCTCAACATAGGTAATGCACAAGTGCATCACCTCTCTTGAAAGACAATTTCCTACAAGTAAATTGCATAAAACTATCCCAAGGTTTTGAATGTCAGGTCATGACAGTGCTTGGAATATCTCAGTTATTTCATGAGATTTGTTGGGAATCATAGGGCATCCTTACGTATGTCAAGTCGGGAGGGAATTGGTGTTTTGAGTGGAGTTTATAAAATTCTAAAATTGTGTTCTATTGCTGCAAGTTCATAACAACAATCTGAAACTCCACTTTTACCATTAGATTTGGCTTTACAATGTGCAATGATGCTTGAAATTGTCTTAAGTTACTATTTAAAAGAAAAGACTAAAAGGGAAGGGAAAGGAGGAAGTTCCTAGACCAAGAACTATCAATTAACAATGATAGTGGAGGACTATACAGTGGACAACCTTCCTAAATCTAAGTTCCACTTAACCAAATCAACTCACAGTCTCATGAAACTAGTGCAATCTTCTAATGTATGTAGATTTTCAACCATTCATTCCCCATAAAGCATGAATAAAAGATAGTATTTAAGTACAATAGTCAATTTATGTTCAGACTAGCTTTACACTACTACTTATCATCAATAAACAACAAAAAGCATGAACAAGGAAGGGCATCAACACAACATAATTCTTCAACATCAATGAACAACATTTTCTAATCTACTAAAGCCTGTAAAACCCATAGAAAAACAAACTAAATCTACTCAAATCTACCAACTATGAGGAGAATTCTAAACATGAAACATGAGATGAAACTCAAGAATCCACCCAAAAGCAATGAATTTCTATTAGAAGTTCAACAACATGTCTTTACAAAAACTCAAATCTCTCTTGAAAATGAGAGGAGACCCCCTATTTATAGTGTCCAAAAAGAAAAATGAATGGCCAAGATTCAATCTCATTGTGTAGCCAAAATTCACTACAAATTAGGGTTTCACCTACCCCTAATATTTTGCAATTTAAAAATAAATTTTGTCCTTTAGCCTATTTTGTCTTCTAGTGGCCAACACTGTAGAATTTTTGTCTTATAGTTGATTTCCCTTTTGTTGTAGCTATACTGTGAGAAATTCATCATCTATGAGCGGATTTCCTTCATGCTTCTTCATAGTAGCATACTCCATGAACTTGTCGATCAACGCTTGAAGCTTGCTCCACTCCATTATGTCAGATTGGAGAACCTAAAAAATTAACTTTCTAGATCTATTGGTGATCAAGTCCTAGTCTTTTTTGCATTTCGATATATTCTTGATCACCTGCTCTGATTGAGCAAAAGCTCAAGCAAAAAAAACCATAAAATCTGGTGTAAGTGTATCTATGGTATCGTCCTCCATCTTCTTATGAAAGTGTGGCCTTATTTTCTTAGGATCTAGCTTGACAGAGGGCATATCATAGTTTCTTACGAGCTTTAAGTATTCCTCATAGGCCGTTTTGATTTCCTTAGCCTAATCAATGTCAAGCTCCACTTCATGGAGCACTCATTCTAATATTTCCCTCCTATGATCAAGGCCCAATTTCCATGAGTCAATGATCATATTTTTCTAGTGCAAGCTCCTTTTTCCATGTTCCCTCGGGCATCTGGAGTATAGCCTGGAGTTTAGGCTATGTGATTCTATACAACTCCGGGAAGTCAATACAAAATTTCCTTTTTTCCTTCGAGCTTCTTTTGCACCTCTCGAAACTTACTTTTTGTTCAGGTAGCATGGCTGATACCCATATCTCTATTGTTGATCACCTGTTGAAACCACTCTTCGGTGGCTTTTGTCCAATTCTTCCTCCTTTCAAGCTTGCTGGTATGATCATTGGACAATAGCAGTGGCAGAGCTGACGATGTCATGGGCAGTTCTTCAGTAGAGGACCATTGCTATATATAAGATGTAAGTTCTGCCACTTGTGATTTTAACTCCTCGTTTGAGGGTTTGTCCTTATTCATCTGATGCACAATAGTAGCAATCGATCCCTAGAGATGATCAATTTTATGCTCCCTTGAGGTTGTTCCTAAGTCAATGGTGGAGATATTGTAGCTGACTCCATCTCCTTCCACCACTAGAGTAGCTATTTGTACGGTCCTTGATCCTGAGGCATCCATTGTTATATGGGATCTGACCCTTTGCTTCTTCTCCTTCTTCATTCTGATTTGTGCTTGGGCCAAGATGGCCTCTAAGGTCTCTTGTTGGAATCCATAAGGACAAGAGAATTTTTTTGAAGTTGCTTCTCTAGTCATTTAGGCACTTGAGTTCCTTCTTTTGGTGATTCATGATCACCTTCCTCTTCCCGAGTATGTTGAATCTCCATTTCTTCATGGCCCAGAGCCTCTTGTTCTATCTTTTCTTCCTCTTCTTCATCTGAATCTAGAATAAATTTAGCCTTCTCCTCCTGGGATTTAGTGGTGGCTATGTTTTCTTTGGGGTTGTCTTCCCCTTTGGACCCCTTTTCTTCTTCTTTGGGCCCATGTTCTTTAGGATGCTCCATCTCTAGGTTTCTTCTTATTTCAACCTCCTCTTTAGGCTTATCTTCTTCTTTCTTCTCCTCTTCCTTTTATTCTTCTTATCCTATGGGAGTCATTTCCTCATCATGACAATGGATCTTCTCTTCTTCTCTGGTTGGAGGTTCAGTGGTTACTGGTCACGCCAACAAAAGGATATGATAATCACGACAAAACCTATCCTGGGAATTGGATATTCCAGTAGGTGACTAATATCTTTTCATGGTCATTCATTTACTTGTCAAACTAGGGAACGTATACTTTGAATGGAGCAGCACAATATATGCACTAAGAACTAGTTTTAGTCACAACTTAACAGAAATAAATACTTGGAAATAATTCTACCTATGCTATAGGAAGGTAATGCAAAGTTCTCTTAACTCAACCATAATCTAACCAAAGCAGAAATCATAATAGCTACAACTAAGAGACAAACTATAAACTGGCCTTATGCTGCAGAAACAAACACAGGGATGGATTCTCGATGCTGCAGGAACAATATAAGATTGAGTTTGCACATAAACTTCAAAGATGAAATCTAACTGATGATCAACAGAAAAGGAACAACTAATTAACTAACTACAGATACTTACTAAGTGGGCCCCCTTAGCAAGCATCAACTAATTACACAAGTACTGAACTCAGAACTTCATCAAACTTTATTCATAAACTCAAAATGGTATACATTGTTCTATCCATATGAAAACTAACAAAAAACTCTATCTGTTGTCATATAGATTCTGCTCTTTATTATCATACTGACTCTTACATGATATCTTTCTATCTCCCTATGCTTCTCTATCTATCTCTATTTCTCTCTTACTTGTTCACCCGCGCAGGAGGAACACTTATTTAAATCAGGAAAACAACTAACTAACTAACCCTAATAGAGAAATACGTGGATGTGAAATGTATCCTAAAATTGAGGAACAAACTTCATAAATGAGTTTATCCATTCATCCCAATCCAAAGAGAATCTAGCACTCCACTCTTTCCAGATTAACCGATATTTAAAATCCTTCCCAATAGTTTTGGTCAAAGAGTCTTTGCCAGAGCTCCCTCGAAGTTGTGTAGGAAATGGACTTTATTGCAAGGCCGAGATTGGTTGTGCTTGAATCGATCATGCTTTCTCCAACAACCTACAAAACACAAGGTAACAAATGCAAAATAAAAGGCGCATAACACATACACAATATCCATTCATTAATCACATATTTAAATCTATTTCATCATTCAAAAACTACATGTGTTATACCAGTCATTTAGGGAGTCAAACGGGGTAATAAATATAGATAAGTCGACATGATAAGCTACAGGAACATGAAAGTGTATTGCTATAGGATATCCCCCAATAAAAGGTTTCAGAAGAGTTAAACAACCATGAACAACAAAAGTAAAGGTATTAAAAGTACATCATGATATCCAAACTATGAGCATATTTTGGGCCCATCATTTGCCCCCTACTTAACCTAATGCTGGTCCTCCAGCATTAAACTTTTTGGTGGTTTCTCTAAAATCAGTGGTTGAAGCATGACCCTGAAATGGAGTTCCAAATCTATAATAAAAACCTCTGAAAGTCTGCCACCTTTCGTACCTACGAGCTTCTATATCTTCATTAATGTTTGTAGCCTGTTAGGGATAAAGGGGCCACAATAGCACATGAGGTCTAAATGTCAATGGAAACCACAATTCAAACCTCTTTTGAAGTCTTAATTGTATGTATCTGCTTGAACATTTAAGGGCTGCCATAAAATTTAGGGGACTATGAGGCTCAGACCTTCTTAACCCAAAAGTTAATCTCTCCCACCTCTTTTCAATTTTGGAGTATGATAGTCTCCAAAATGAGTATGGTTGTTCTTGGAACTCATCATATACCGATTTTCTGAGATCAAATATTTTCATCCTGGCTGTATAATATTAAAGCCATATGTCAGAGTAAGCCAGGTTTTCAACATTGCATGGGGGTCTGAACTCTTAGGGCACAATGGAATATGCTCATGCCTTTCGACTTCTTCATATGTTTCCCATTGCTTGCCATAATTTGCTTCATTTGCTGCCCAGGACATAAGTGATCTCAAATGGATGTCGGCAATATACAGAAGGGGATTCCACTCTGTTTCAAATGGAATTAAAAAGCCATGTAAATAAAATTCACACGAAGAATCTCTTTGCCAATTAGGGGCTGCCTGGTATGCATCGTAGAATTCTTAAGCAATGTGAAGTATAGGATCTTGATTTCTAGAAATTCTCATTAGTTGGAACCATAAGAATTATTTCTTGAGGCACAGAGCATAAACTTTGGGTGGTGTTCTGCATTCCATAATCTAACCAGTTACCTTCAGCATTTCATCCATTTTCTCTTTTAACTCCTGAATTTCCTTTTTTTTCCTTTCAACTTCCCTTTTCAGTTTCTTCTTTTCTTCCTCCCATAGACTTTGTTGCATTTCAGTCTAGGCTAGTTGGCAGAAAGTCAGAGTTTGTAATGTAACCGGTCTCCATGTAGCTTTGACATATTCCAAAAACTCAATTAAAAATGTCTTTTTATAAACAACAATGGCTTGACAAGTTGCAGGGGGAAATAAGGCTTCATTGGCTACGTCCAATTGTTTAGTCTATTCCTCCTCTTATTGCAAGATGAATTCCTTTTGCTATAGTGGTGAAGACTGTGCTTCCTCTGAAATTTGCATAGTCGCAGTAGCCAAGTCATCGAGACTTGGTACCCCCTTTTATCATGCTCAACTTCCCTAGTCTCAATTTGTTCTTTAGGAATATCAAATGAACTTTGTGCAGCACTCTTAGACACATTCTAAGAAACTTCATATTTAGAATCTATAGATTCTTCTGAAATTATAATAACCTCAGGTTGAGGTGAAGCAGGGGATACTTTACATTGTTTCCTTGTGGAAACTCTTCTTGGAAAAGTTGCAGCTGTTGGAGGTGTTCTCATGGCTTCCCTCTTTTTGAACTGCCTAGAAGGTTCAGCCTTGTCAAAGGATGATGGTGAACTAGCGATGGCAATAGGTGTCACTGTAGGAGACAATGTTGTAGGAGAAGATGCTGCAGGAGAAGAATGTTGCCTTTTCTGAGAATGAGGGTCAAATTTTGGGGTTTGTTCGGCCCCAATTGACTCTCTTTCCTTTGTTTTGCCTCTCTCTCCTACTGGAAGCTCTAGTTTGCACTTGGGTAGAGGACTCTAGAGCGAGAGCTGCAAGACCAGGTGCTACAGGAGCAGATGAGCCTTGCCCTATTCTCCTACTGGTAGACACTGTTTCCGCTTTCTTTTTCTGAGGTCGTGGGGAAAGTGCCCTAGGGGGTTCTAGAATTTGCAAGCTCTTTTGGGAAACAAATTATTGCTAGGAAAAAGGTGATACATCTCTCAAAGAGCATTCAATCAACAATTTGATAAGGCCATGGTGAGCAATAGAATTATCCTTCCTCTGTTGGGTTCCGTAGGCACATTGTTCCAGAAATTTTAACAAAAAGTTCAGAACATTTACAGCTAACTCATGCCTCATATGACTTAACAATTTGAAATGGTAAGAATGCAGGTAAGAGAAACATCCTTCACATGTTAAATACTTGATTATGAAAGCAACATATTCTGGGTATGGAGGAGGCAATGACACTCGCTTGCATCCCTGCTTGGAGACTTTGAAAGGTCCATCAGTGGGTACTGTAAATTCGGCCCTTGCAGAGACAACATTCGAAGAAAAAATTTCTCCGATGGCTGGAAGCCCGATTACCTCTGCAATTATTTCTTTAGTTACAACAACTATTAGACCCCATACAGTAGCCTCCCCTTTAGAAAGGGTTCTCAAAAATTCACCTGCAACCTCCTCATAGAAAGCATTTAAACTCAAAAATTAATCTAGCCAACCACAAAGGCTGAATGCTTGGGCTATTTGAGGATTTTACATTAATAACTCATGAGCTACAGACTCATGTCTTACCAGTTGACCACCCATGTTCACAGTTTTTCCTTAGCTGAACTCAACTCTTTGTTGAAAATCCAAAAATTTTCCTTTCTGTTCTGGTTCTTTTCAGTTCTGCCGTCACTTTTCTCTTTTTTTTCAAAAATGAACTTTTTAAACAAGTAGTTTTAAATTGTGATTTACAATGAAAAACATGCAATGAAAAAAACATGCGATTATATTTGGAAAGTACCAAAAAAATAATAAAGAAAGATTATCTGAGTAGTTGTGGCAGCGGCAAAAAGATAGGTTTAAAAAGTGGATTATCCCGCCCCCTACTTAGAGTATGACATGTGTCCTCACATGTACTAAAGAATAGGAGGAGATCGAGTAATAATGACTGATACAGACATAGTAGTAAATGAATAAAATTAAATAAATTAAAGATGCAATAACAAAAGATATGGCGTACCTTTCAATAAATGCTTGTACGTGTTGAGAAAGATGACAGCTTCGGCATGAGGTGACAGTTGGGAATGATATCACAAATAAGGGTGCAGATGAATGAGGTGGATGGGTGACGTGGGCAGATGAGAAGATTCGATGGAATGGATGGATGGGATAGATGGATGGAAGATAAAGAAGTGAGATGTGGCGACAAGTGGTAATGAAGAAAAAGGGGTTTCCTTAAAAGGGAAACCTTTATTATGAGCATGCATTTCAAAATTATGGTGAAGCTATAGGAGAAAGGCTAAAGCCTTCGGTTGCAGGAAGATTAGCGGCAGGATCCTGAACGAACTGTTACATGAATTCTTCTTTTGAGACTGGTTTATGGTACAACCGAAGGTGATGTCCATTAACTAACAGCTTGAATCTAACATGATCAATTGTAACAAGTTGGATTGAACCATTATCAAATACATTCTCAATTTCATACGGGCCCAACCATCTGGTTTGCAATTTGCCTAGACTATCCTTATATCATAAGTCATAAAGTAGAGCCCAATCTCCTACTTTGAATTTCTTTTCCTTAATGTATTTATCATGCCACCTTATTCGTTGATTCTATATCATCTCAGTGTGTTGTAGGGCATGCTTTCAGAGTTCATCCAAAGCATTGAGCTGCATGATTTTGTCCTTTTGTGCATTTGTTAAATTCATGTCCATCTCCAGTGCTGTTCTAAGAGTCTTATGTTCAAATTCCATTGGCATCACAACTTTTTTACCATACACCATTTCAAAAGATGTATATCTTGTAGTAGTCTTCCAGGTAGTACAGTAGGCCCATATAGCTTCTGGTAACCTTGTGGCCTAGTCCTTCCTATGCAAATCCATAGTTTTAGTCAAAATGGCCTCTATGTCCCTATTGGTGACCTCAACCTGGCCATTGGCCTGGGGGTGATAAGGAGTTGATTTCTTGTGCCATATATTGTATTAATTGACTAAAGCGGTGATAAGTGTAGAAGTAAATTGTGCTCCTTGATCTGTCACTATTTCCCTAGGGACACCAAACCTAGTAAATATTTCCTCATAGAGGAATTCAGCCACTTTATTATCCCTAGCATGTTTCATAGGTTTAGCCTCTACCGATTTTGTGACATAATTTGTGCATACAAGGATGTAGGACTTACCATTGGAAGGTGGATCAATTGGTCCTACAAAATCCAGTCCCCATTTGTTGAAGGGTGTAACTACAACTTGTGAAAATAGAGGCATCTCATTAGATCGAGTTGGTTTTCCCATCCGTTGGCATTTGTCACATCTCCTAGTATATTTGGCTGCATCTCTATGCGAGGTTGGCCAATAGTAACAATATTTAAAATTTTCATTGTTGTCCTTTTGGCAGCAAAATGTCCACCACACAGCTCATCATGGCTTGCATGGAGTATATCATGAGTGTCTTCCTCTTGTACACATCTCCTCATAACTTGATCTGGCCCTGTATAAAACATGCAATCTGCAATGCAAGAAAAGTTAAAGCTTTTCTCTACCAATAATCTCTTTTCCTTATGGGAGAAGTGAGGAGGAGTTCTTCTTGTGGCTAGATAATTTTCTATATCAGCATACCATGGGTGAATAACCTTGATTGCAAACAGGTGCTCATCAGGTAAGGAGTCTTCAATAAGTGCAGAGTCATCTTGCTTTTGAATTCTAGAAAGGAAATCAGCAACCACATTGACTTTACCTAGCTTGTCCACAATTGTAATGTCAAATTCCTGCATCAGCAATAACCATCTTGCCAGTCTCCTAGATATTGAGCTTTTGTTCATGAGATACTGAATTGCTGTATGATCAGTGTGGACAAATATCATATAACTAGTGATGTAATGCCTGAATTTATTGAGGGTATAGATGATTGCCAACATTTCTTTTTCTATAACAGTGTAGTTGAATTCAGCCCCTTACAGATTTTTACTTATGTAGTAGAGTGCATGTTCTGTCAAACCATCCTTCTACCCTAACACTACTCCAATTGCATAATCCGATGCATTAGTATGAATATGAAATGGAAGTGACCAATCAGGTCCTTTCAGAACAGGTTCCTATGAAAGGGCGACTTTCAAGTCAAGAAATGCTTTTTCACATTCCTCTGTCCAAGAAAAATCTACATCTTTCTTTAGCAGACTGTATAAGGGGCCTGTTATTTGGTTGAAGTCCTTGATGAATCTCCTATAGTATCCAGCATAGCCTAGAAAGCTCTGTACCTCTTTTTGCTTAGTAGGAGAGGGTAGTTTAGAGATGACCTCAATCTTAGCAGGATCAACCTGAATTCCTGCAGCAGAAATATAGTGACCAAAGACTATTCCCTCCTGCATCATCATGAAACACTTTTGACTATTCAGCGATAAGTTGTGATCTTCACATCTTTGTAGTACTTTTTCCAAGTTGGCCTGAGCTTCCTCAAATGTCATACCATAAACAATAAAGTCATCCATGTATATTTCCATGCAATCATATGAGATATCTAAGAAGATATTATAACTGCCCTTTGGAAAGTTGCAGGAGCATTACAGAGACCAAAAGGAAAAATTGAGTAGGAAAAGGTTCCCCAAGGGCATGTAAAAGTAGTCTTTTCTTGATCCTTAGGAGCAAGCTTGAATTTATTGTACCCATTGAAGCCATCTAAGAATGAGAAGTACTTTTTCTCAACTAAATTATCTAGAACTTGATCAATGAATGGTAGAGGAAAGTAATCTTTCTTTGTTGCCAAGTTGAGCTCTTTGTAATCTACACATACCATCCATTTTCCTCCTTTCTTAAGAACAATGAGCAATGAGGAAACCCACTGACTATCGGAGATTAGGTAGATAAAGTTAGCTGTTAATATTTTTTACAATTCTTCTTTAACAATTTCTCTCAAAGCTGGATTAATTCTTCTTTGAGGCTGCCTAATAGGTTTGAAGTCACTGTTAATATATATGTGATGTGTATAGGGTTTTGGGTCTAAACCTGTCATGTCGCCATATTCCCAAGCAAAAACTGACTTATGACTAGTAAGCATTTTGATCATAGATTCTTGTTGCTCACTCGTGAGGTTTTTATTAATGCTCAAGGTTTTTCTTGCAGCTACCTCAACTTGGGAGGTTAAGTCTATCATAAATACTTCAGATAGAAATGGCATGTCTACCTCATGGGGTAGTAAGGTGTGTAAGCAATCAGTTGCTATAGGATAATGAGCTAATGTAGACGGAAGAAGAATAGTCTGCAAGGAACAAAAAAAAAATTCACAATGAAAGTATTCAGTACCATAGTTATTCATCAGGATATTAGACAATATATCTTCTTCTTCTTATTGTGTGAGGAAAGGCTCTCTGGTAATCATCATTAAATTGGCCATGGAGTTCACTTCCTCCTCTTCTCCCAAAACTGGCCAAACAACATCTCCAGACTCAAGTTGGGGCAGGGCTGGAGAATAGAGGGTAAGCTTCTTTATGCTATATCCATCAGATATTGTCATGTCACCTGACCTACAACCAATGCAAGCATTAGCAATAGCCAACCAAGGCCTTTCTAGTATGACAGGGTATCTCCCCAATGATGCCTTTGGAGATAAGACTATAAAATCAGCAGGGTACTCCTAGGAATCCAAGGTAACTACCAGGTCTTCAACTACCCCATCAGGTTTGACAGTTGAGCTATCAACAAGTTGTAATATTGTAGGTGTAGTCCTTAGGTCTGAAATATTAAGTTTTACAACTAGGTCCTTTGTCATGAAATTGATAGCTACACCAAGATCTACTAAAGCATTCTGAATTTGCAACCCATTAACATTTATCTCCACAATAAGACTTTCTGGATCTAAATATTTTGAGATGCTAAGCTTCCCTAGCATTAAGTCAGAGAGTCGGCCTATTACATGGACAGTTTGAGGGTCTTTCTTTTTCCTCCCTAGTTTCTTCAAACATGCCTCCTTGATGGCCTTGCCATAGATAGGTACTTCTTTGGAACAAGGGAATTTTCACACATATATGCTTTAGCTAGTCAAGGATGTTAAAGGTAGGTTCCTCTTGTTTTTGCACATTTTCACCTTCCAACCTTTGTGGGAAAGGAGGGGACACTTTATCAGCTGGCTTAGGTAATGATGTAATCTAAACTGGCTGATTTGGTTGGGCTTGGGCATTGATATCTTCTTCTTGGTCAGTCTCCTTAGATGGTAATTCTGAGATTATGGAAGGAGATGGTGTGGGTAGCATAGTTCTTGAACATAAATTAATATTATTCAGGTTAAGAGCATAGGCAGGCTGATGATTAGGATCAACAAAATAGACTTGCTGCTACTTTGGTTGCTGGTTATTTGGATTAGGTGCTGCTTGAGTAGGTAGTTGGGTTGATTTTGGATTCTGACCTTGATTAGCTGCAGGAGGTGGCATAATGGATTTCTGCTGTAGTTGCTATAGGAAACCAATGGGTGGATTTGACTATTGCTAGCCTCCTCTCCATTGATTAGGCTGCTGACAATTCCCTTGTGGAGGCTGCCACTGATTTTGTTGTGGTGATTACCAATTCCCTTGTGAGGATTGCCAACGGTTTTGTTGGGAATTTGGCCAAGGTTTATTCCACTGAGGTTAGGAGTATGGCCCATATTTTTGAGGGTACTGATTATGCCATTGACTATTATATGAACCACAATTTTGCAAAGGGTCCTGAGGCATACCTTGTCTTGGGGCCCATGGCCCCTTTTGTGCAACAAAGAAGACTTGGTCATCATCACCTTCTATCATCTTAAAATCAGTAGGCAATTGTTTAGCCTCCATATTGGCCACCATCTTGCATCTGCAATCATGTTTCTTTTGTCTGTAATGTGGACAAAACTCAGCCAGGATTGCTTCAGCTTCCTCATGTTTCTTCTGAGCTTGCATAGTGTCCAACTGTGTAGCCATGTTGTTTATGATATCTTGTTTGAAATCTGACAACAAATTTGTGATCTCCATCTGAGAAACTCCATTAGTAGAGGACTTTCCCACTATGGCTTGATGACCTCTACCCTTCTTCACAATTGCTTGAGAGTAGTTAAGACATATTTTCTTAATATCATCCCAAGACAGTTGGGTTATATCATGTCCTCCCATCAGGTCCAGGGCGTCTATACAGGCATCACTGATTCCCCTCAGAAAAAGTAGTTTCTGAGAGTCTTCATTGAGAGTATGGTTTGAATTCTTTTTCAGGGAAAACAAGAATCTTGAGATGTAGTCTTCTAAGCTTTCATCCTCCTTTTGTTGAATTCTAAATATTTCATCTCCCTTACTACCACTCTTACAATATTCCTTATATTTCTCAAGGAATTTTGTTTGTATGGCTTCCCAACTATCAACAACACCTCTTCCCAAACTCATGAACCATCTAAGGGCTCCTTCCTTCAAGGTGGAGGGAAACAACTTCAGCTTGTGAGCATCTGAAGTGTAATCATAGCTGCAATAGAGGATATCAAACTCAAACAGGAAAGTTTTAGGGTCCTCCGTAACTAGGCGATAGAACTTGGGAAGTAATGAAGAAGGAATATTTTTAAGGTTATCAGTATCTCGCTGGGCAACAATGGGAAACTCAAAAGAAAGAGGTGGATTAGGTGGATTATTTGCCATATTTGTTTGCCAGAATATCAGAGCAAATGGATTTTCCTCAGGTTCTTCGTCAGCTAGGTCAAATGGCAGTTCAACAAACAGGTTTTCAGGGAGAAACCTTCCCAGCACATCTCTTCTTCTATGCATTCAATAGAATGAATATGATTTGAAGGATTTTGAAAATTCTTGACTAACATTTAAACTGATGCTAAAAATGACTTCTAACAAGTTCTTAGCTTGACACCATCCCCGACAACGACACCAAAAATGGTCGTGCCCACAAAAGGATATGAAAATCACGGCAAAACCTATCCTAGGAATTGGATATTCCAGTAGGCGACTAATATCTTTTCATGGTCGTTCATTTACTTGTCAAACCAGGGAATGTATACTTTGAATGGAGCAGCACAATATATGCACTAAAAACTAGTTTCAATCACAACTTAATGGAAATAAATACTTGGAAAGAATTCTACCTATGCTACAAGAAGGTAATGCAAAGTTATCTTAACTCAACCATAATCTAACCAAAGAAGAAATCATAACAACTACAACTGAGAGACAAACTATAAACTGGCCTTATGCTGCAGGAACAAACATAGGGATGGATTCTCGATGCTGTAGGAACAATATAAGACTGAGTTTACACAAAAACTTCAAATATGAAATCTAACTGATGATTAACAGAAAAGGAACAACTAATTAACTAACTGCAAATACTTACTAAGTGGGCCCCCTTAGCAAGCATCAACTAATTACGCAAGTACTAAACTCAGAACTTCATCAAACTTTATTCATAAACTCAAAATGGTATACATTGTTTTGTCCATATAAAAACTAACAATAAACTCTATCTCTTGTCATACAGATTCTGCTCTTTATTATCATACTGACTCTTACATGATATCTTTCTATCTCCCTATGCTTCTCTATCTATCTCTATTTCTCTCTTACTTGTTCACCCGCGTAGGAGGAACACTTATTTAAATCAAGAAAAAAACTAACTAACTAACCCTAACAGAGAAAGACGTGGATGTGAAATGTATCCTAAAATCGAGGAATAGACTTCATAAATGAGTTTATCCATTCAACCTGATCCAAAGAGAATCTAGCACTCCACTCTTTCTAGATTAACCGATATTTAAAATCCTTTCCAACAGTTTTGGTCAAAGAGTCTTCGCCAGAGCTCCCTCGAAGTCATGCAAGAAATGGACTTTACTACAAGGCCGAGATCAGTTGTGCTTGAGTCAATTATACTTTCTCCAACAACCTGCGAAACACAAGGTAACAGATGCAAAAGAAAAGGCGCATAGCACATACACAATATCCATTCATTAATCACATATTTAAATCTATTTCATCATTCAAAAACTACATGCGTTATACCAGTCACTTAGGGAGTCAAACAAGGTAATAAATATAGATAAGTCAACATGATAAGCTACAGGAACATGAAAGTGTATTGCTATAGGATATTCCCCAATAAAAGGTTTTAGAAGAGTTAAACAACCATGAATAGCAAAAGTAAAGGTATTAAAATTACATAATGATATCCAAACTATGAGCATATTTTGGGCCCATCAGTTACCTCCACTTCTTCATCTGTATCCCTCTTTTCTTCAAAGGATTTCCTTTCAACTTCCTCTCTGACATCTTTGAGTTGCTTGTCCAACTCTTCCTCAAGCTCTTGCTCAGAGGTTTCCACAATGCACTTTGCATCAGGATCCTCAACATCTTCCTTAGAGGATTATTTTTCCTCTTCTTTAGGTACTACCTCATCAATGACTAAGTGTTGGTGCTTTGGATGTTCATGGTAGTCATAAAATTCTTCTTCCATTTCCTTGGTTACTTCCTTATTTTTCCTTTCCAACTCTTCAAATATTTGCATGGTTGTCTCCATTATAGGTGGTTTTGTGAGAGAAAGGATAGGGAGACCAGCCACAACTAGAGCTAAGGCAGCTTGTACCATAGGGTTCATTAATACTCTAGAAAGCTCCATGGGTATGTTCAGCATGTGTCAGAAAAATGCCTCTAGAAGAATAAGGGTTGGCATTGTTGTTGTGGAGGCCAGAGGAGCAGTGGTTGTTGGAGACATCGGGGAAGAAGAGAGTGGAGAAGTGGTAGCAGAGGAAGTATCTATCACCATAATGGGTATAGTAGGTGATGTGGAAGCAGGGTGAACATAGATGTCCATTTCAGGTGGAGAAGAAGAAAGCAACACTTGAGATGTTGGTGGAGGAGTGATAGTAGTGGCAGTAGTGGTGGTAGCAAGAGTAGAGGTAGCAGGTGGAGACTTTGGTTGCTCTACCTCTTCTTCCTCTCCCTCATGGATTAGATCCTCTTGAATTGTGGGTACCTTAGTGAATCCGACCAATTTCTTTGCCCTCTTTGAAGGCACACTTTCTCAGGGCTTTCTTGAATATACCTTGTGCTTAGGATAGCATTCTGCTACTTCTTTCCATTTCTTAGATCTGGTGATGGGATGTAATTTTAGAGCTTCTCCAGATGAGGCAGTGGCAATCCCACTATTGGTCTCACCCTTGAGCTCATCCTATAGCTCCAGTTGAGCAATTTTCCCATCAATCCATTGCTTTGTCCTAGCCTCTATTGGTTTAGTTAAGATATCAATGTCATTGACCTCTTCCTCATCCCAATCAATTAGGGGCAATAGGTTGGCAATGACATCAAATCTCAGATCAATGACGGTATTTTCATCCTCCACAACTTGATCTGACACCGAGAACAAGTTGACTATTTTAACAAAGTATGTCATCATGCGCATATAGTGCCTCATGCACACTTCTTTTTCATCTTTATAGTCCATGAAAAAGTATTCAACATTGTGCCAATGGGCATATTCTATCCCAACCATCTTCTTCAATTTTCCATACGGATCCATCTGTGGCTGAGTAGTGTAGAGCTCCAAGTAGTATTCAATGATTTCTTTCTTAGAATAATCGACACATTGGGATGCGAGGATTCCATACATACCTTGGCCAAATGTGAGAGGATATGGGATGCCAGGCCTATGCTTGTCACTTAGAAGAGTGTGTGCATGTTGTAGTTGTTTGTAAACCTCGAGCAATATCAACTGACCATTTGGGTACTGGGGTAGCTTATATGGCCTCCCAGAGAAGCCCTTAGTTTTGATATAGGTAAATTTAGGAAATTGAATAAAGAGGAACTCGAATCGGCTGATGAAGGAATTGGTAGTATGAGTGACTCTCCATTCAAAGTCTCCTTCGAGTAGTCTGATAATGTGCCCAATAAAGGCATCATTCACATGACATTAGTCTTTCTTGAAATTTTTGTATTGAAGCTGCAGGGTGTCTATCATAGACATTCAATTCTCTGCTCAGAGTCTACCTTTGGGAAAAAAATAGGCCTCTGTAAGGAACAAGAATAGCCAAAAAGTAGACCAAGTAAGAGGTCATATAAAATTGGGATGCCTTCTTTACTGCTATAAACTGCTCGTGCAAGCAGTTGCTAATCATTCCAAGCCAGTGGAACTTGGTCTCCCCTTTGATAATTTCTTCCATAAAATAAAGAATCCATTCCTGGAAGTAAGCCCAAGTTGGGATGCCCATGAATCTACTTAATAAGGGTAACAAATCATGGTAATCCTCATGAAAATCACTTCCGAAGAGTTCCTGAAGTACTTTGTTCGTGTTGCGCCTCTTCTCCTTCAACCAGTATTGATTAATTAGCTTCTTGCATTTGAGGGGGTCAGCTTTCCACATACTTTCTGCATATTATTTTGTGGTTTCTTCCATAGGATCAAAGGTGGGGATGTGAAACATTCTTGCTATGGACTTTCTAGATAGGTCAGCCAATACCTTGCCATCCCGGTCAACAATTCTTCTAGTTTTCTCTTGATAGTTCTCTCTACAAGCCATTACCATTTTAGGAGCCACAAGGGAAAATGGGAAACTAGATGCCTTAGCTAATCCACTTTTCCTAATCCTCTTTGTTTTTTTGGTGGTAGGGTTAACGATGACCCTCTGCTTGAATTCATCAATATCAATGTGCCCCAAGTTTGTATCTGAGACCGTATCCCACTCTGTAGTAACTTTGGAGTTGAGGTCCACTCCTTGGAATTTATACTTCATTTGATCTTTGTCCTCCTTCCCCCTTGGTGTTTTGGTAGTATTTTTCCCTTTTTCTTTCTCTGCGGAAACTCTCGAAGGTCTTGCAGTTGATTCCATATATCCTGCAAGAAAAAGAGCTGTTAGCATGCTCATGTACAAAACAAAGGGAGCGTTAGCAAAATCCTACAAAATCCATGTTAGATCTAATAATTCATCATTTATAGATCATAACATTCCTTTTAGATCATGGTTTGGCTTTTGTCTGGGGGAGATATGGCAATGCAGGCCGAGGGGCACAAACTTCCTTGGGCTGATGGACATTTTGGAGGAAGTTGCAAAGAGATGGAAAACACAACACAGTGGCCCGCATTGATCCACCTGTATTAGGATTTTCAAGTTGTGATGGGGCCTATCAAGAGGTTAAATCATTTCAACACAAGGGTTTGATCATTTTGAGGTTTTGGAGTTGCAACTTAGCCATTTAGGCATGCAGGTCTAAGAATTGCGAGCGTAGGGTCTATCTCCACCATCAGGGATTAACTTGTTTAAAACAATGCTGGAGAGGTGGAATCCCATATGCAGCATCCCGCAATGCGAGGTCCGTAGCTAGGGAGGATGGTGTCATTTCATCTTTGAAGTCTAAATAGTTTAGGTGGACGTGGGCAAGGAGATGTAGAAAGACGCTAGATGTCGGACATTTAGAACGGTGAAGATGGGACAACGACCTGCACCATTGGGTTTGCAGAGGTCTTCAACATGAGTTGTTGGTTCACTACTGGCTGGATGGAGGCAGCGAGGTCGGGCCAAGCATAGTAGGTGACAAACTTCACTTGACAGTTGAAGTGCGATGAAATTAGGGAGAATGCCTACAAACAACTGCCCACATTAGAATACCCGCATGTAACTTTCTTCACTTAGTGGTTTTCAACAAACATTCAGGGAAAAGCAGGTATTGAGGCCTAAGGAGTAGAAGGATGAAGGTCCTCAGCCATGTGAAATGATAGACATAGGGCAGCAGTGACCTGCATTAGATGGTCCATGAGCACAAACTTGATTGCTTAGTTCTTTAGGCTCAAACAGAGGTGGCAAATGCAGAGTCCGCAAGGTGGATGAACAGGTAGGCAATGCCATTTAGAATGGAAAACACAGGATGAAAACCTATGGACAGAAGTCCGTAGTAGGCAACCCGTAGGGGTCAATACTTAGGCATTTTTTGGGTCCAAAGAGTTAGATAGTAGTTGCCAGCGCGGGGCCCACTTAACAAGAGGAAACTAGAGCTTCGTTGTTTTGGGGAATGACCATTAGGCAATAGCAGAATAATGGTGGAAGCCCAGATTGGATGGTCCGTAGGGAGAGTTATGTGTGGAGCTTGGTCAGAAGACACGAATGTCGTAGGACCCGCAAGGAAAGTGACCCGGGTTGGCCAACATTTGGGACATCGAAACATAAGGGGCAATCCACAGGAAAAACCTCACACTCACGGACCTGCGAGGTCAAAAGCCACCACCCAACTTGTGATTTTTGCTGAATTTCAAAACATGATGGCTAAGAGGCAGCGTCTTCCCATATGAGTGGGCCCAAGGAGGATGATGGCTAGTCATTTGAAGTTTATCGTTGGTGTGTTTAACAGCGGAAATGAACGTCTCGCAGGCCGCAAGGGCTCGATTGCCCTGGTTCAAGAACAACGTTGAAGGGTGAAGTTCCACATAGGTTTCTAGGGCTGATTTTGAAAGATTTTCAAGTTTTTAACATATGGGTTTTGTTCGCCATGTGGTTTTCTTTCTAGTTTTTAGGTTCTTTAGTTTATGATTTTAACAACTTTAGGGGAATGAAGGAAAAACTATGAAACTAGTGGCGATAGAGACCCTACCTAGCGGACCCTCAAGAATTCGATGAAGACAATGAAGGTTGCAAGGCACAAGTGGCAACAAGATCTCATGGGCGCAGAGGTGGTGGTGACTGGAGGCTCTAGATGATGAGTTTTCAAAAATTCTGATGGTGAAAATGACCCATCGAAGTTTCCTATTTATAGAACCTTTAATATTAAATGCCTACCATAAATGTTGGTATAGTGGTAGATGGGGTTCATGGACACACAATTCAAAAGAGCTGACAATGAGAATAGCGGGCTCTGTAGGGCAGATGACATCCAAGCATTTTTCATTTGGTGGGTCAACATAGAAAACGAGAATGGAGGCCGCAGGTTCCATAGGGTGGGTAGACATGCCAGCTCGGCCATTGCAGGGATGGTGAAAATAAGATGGAGTTCCACATGGAGCGGTCTGTAGGTGTGGACCCACAGGGCATGAAGGATGATAGTTTTGAAGTTTGAAAGAAAATTTCCATGAGAACTTCACAGAGGCTAAAGACTTGAAAATTATGAGAGTGGTGAAACTTGGTCAACTTAAGATGATACCTCTAAGACTCTTTGACCAATTAGGACTCAAAATAAGGGGCACACAAAATAAGGTGAAGGAAAAAGTGACCCAACAAAGCAAAAAGAGAGGGTCTCCATTTTGAACAGGGCATGTGTGCTAGAAGCACAACAAATGGTGACTCTGTTGGAAAATGCTCCTGAGCGTTTGAAGGTTAAATGATCATTCAAAACCCAAAATTTTTGGTTTCGTAGACCAGGGGCTGGTTTCCAAAGGTGAACTATGGGACTCAAAGGAGAACATGATCCTTAACTAAATCAAATCATGAAACATCTCAGAAGTGTGTGTGTGGTGAATTTATTACCTTTCCTTAGAGACTATAACAAACGACCATTAATCAGATCAAATAAGCTAAATAAACTATCCAACTCCAAAAGTAACCTAGACATTTCCCCACTTCTAGCCAAGAAACTATAGCCTCGACGGAGTTGTCGCTATGACCCCATGAACATTGCTCTACTGCCAACTAGACATCCATAGCCCTAGTAGAGTTATCCGCACACCCACACGATTACTTGATTCCAACATTTTCTTTTCTAATACTTATTTTCTTTCTTTTTCTCAACTGTGTAAACATCAAAGCTTACTTGGGTTTGAGAGTCACTGTGGTCACTAAAGCAGACTTAGGATTTTTCATTTGCTTGGTTGTCATAATGACCACTACACAGCTCTCTAGAAAAAAATAGTGTATTCTATGCAAGATCTGAGATGAGTGTGAAAGGATTCAACTAATGGTCAAGTTCTAAGTCAAGTCAGTAGTTCAAATAAGGAGACCATTCCATAGCAGCAATCAAAGACCAATAGTTGAGAGTGAATATTTATTTGAAGAACATTGAAAGAAAGTAGAAAAGTGAACTTTTCGTCAAACCTAGCACGACCACCACATCATAAACAAAGGAACACTGTCAGTGAAATGAGACAACCGAGAGACGAGAAAAATGGAAGCAATGAAACCGTAAAGAAAGAAAACCTAAACGAACCTATATACAAGTATTTACAGAGACTCATCTCGAAAGAGCTTAGGCAAGGAAATAATGCTTGAGGTGATTCCCATTGACAGGCAGCATGACGTCTTCACTAGTTAGTGTCTTGAGTCAGAAAACTTTATCTCCTAAGATTTCAGAAATCTTAAAGGGGCCAAGCCAAAAATTGTTGAATTTGTCATGTCCCCCTTTCTTCTCATGGGCCTTGTCCCAACATAGGAACAGATCAGCAATTCTAAAGTCCTTGACTTTGGATCATCGATCGAACCACCTTTTGACCACAACCAAATGTTTGGAAAAAAATTTAATGGCTCGGTCATAGACTTCTTCTAGATGGAGGAGTTCAGCTAGATGAGATTCTTGTCGATCCCCTTCTTCATAAAAGGTGTTAATGAATTAGAGATGGGGATCTTGAGGTGGATTGGAAACACTAGCTCTAAGCTATAAACGAGGTGAAATTTGGAATCACCCAGGGAGGAATTGTGGCGTGTACAATCTACCCAAAGGGAAAAACATAGCTGGGTAAGCCAATCTTTGGGATTCTTATCGAGTAGCTTTTTGATCATAGTGATTGGGTTCTTGTTTATTGAATTAGCAAGGCCATTACCTTAAGGGTAGTAATTGGATGAGAATTCAAGAGAAATTTCAAAGTCAAAAGCCCAACTAGAAAATTTGAGCGAGGAGAAAGGACCATTATCACAAACAAAGGCATACGAGCAACCAAAATGATTTAAAATGAAACTCTCAAGAAAATTAGTAACTACCTTTGTGGTACATTATCTACATGCAATTGCTTATGTCCATCTAGTATAGTAATTAGTGGTTGTTAGAATGTACCTATGACCTATAGAGGATGGTGGGCTTACCAGACCAATGATGTCGAGACCCCACTATGCGAATGGTCTTACCTCAAAGATTGGTTGCAATGGGACAAAAACATTTTGTTCTTTGGTTGTGGCATTTTGGCACACATGGAAAATTCGTACGTGGCTTTGTGCATCCTTGAATATGGTTGGCCAGTAGTAGCCTACCCGTAAGATTTGATGAGCAGTGGAGGGTCCAGAGCCATGGCTAGTACAAAAATTTTCATGAAATTTTTTTAAAACTCTTGCTGCCTCCTCTTTTCCAAGGAACCTAAGGTAGATTCCCTCATGATTCTTCTTATACAAAATGGACCCCTACAACATCCAGTTGTTGCTCTTCAGTCGGAGAGCACGCTTCTGAACTCCTTGTAAATGAGATGGGCACTTGTTGTTCAATAGGTAGTAAGCAATGGACCATCATACCACTCCCCTGGGGATACATCTTCGAGTTGATATTGTTGGATCGTAAGCTCGGGTGCCATCTCAGCTGTTGTTTGAGCTATTTTTTGAGTGAGGGCTTGTTATCTTACTAGTTTCATTGGCTGAATCTCCATGTCATACTCCTGCAGCAAGGTAACCCATTTTTCTCTTCTTTCTCCTAACTCATTCTTCATTAGTAACATCTTCACTAACGGGTCAGGTATAATGGCAAACACCTTCTTCCGCAAGATGTAATGTCTAAATTTATTGAATCCCCGAACTAGGGCATAAGCTTTTTTTTCCACCTTGTGGTATCTTAGCTCAACATATTTCAATGAAGCACTCATGAAAGCAATTGGGTGCTCATTTACTTCATCATATTTTTGAGTTAATATGTTGGCACATGAATGGTTTGAAGTGAAGGATTAGATGTAGAATGGCTTCAAATAATCAGGGCTGACTAACACAAGTGCTTCAAAAATTTCTTTCTTGATTTCCTCGAAGGCCCGCTTTTCTTCTGGAGTCCACTCAACTTTGGCGTCCTATTTCAACATGGTGTTGAGTGGCTTGACTATTTCAACAAAGCTGGTAATGAATTTCTTGACAAAATTTATCTTTTTGAAGAAATATTTCAGTTCTTTCTTGCTGCCTAGCAGCTGAATCTTCAGGAGGGACTGAATTCACTCGAGGTCTATTGAAATTCCTTGCTCTAAAATAATGTGCCCGAGTAGCTTTCCTTCTGTAACTCTAAAGATGCACTTCTTTGGATTTAGGGAAATCCTGAATTCCCTGCACTTTTGAAAAACTTTGCTTAGATCAGCAACATGATATTCTCTCTTCTTTGAGAACACTATGAGATCATCCATTTAGATGATAATACACTTTCCAATTAGATCTTTGAATGTAATTTCCATTGCATGCTGGAAATTAGCACCAACGTTGATGAGTCCAAAAGGAATTTGTCTATATGAAAAGGTTCCCCACTTGGTGGTGAATGTTGTCTTGAGCCTATCCTCATATTGCACCATTACCTAGCTTTACCCGAAGTACCTATCCAAGAAGGACATCATTTGAGAACCATTGAAAATTTGTAACACCTCATCTAATGAGGGCATAGGGTAATTGTCTTTTTTCAAAGCTCTATTCAAATTGCAGAAATATACACACAATCTGATTTCTTCATTATTTTTCCTAACTGGGACCAAATTGGCCACCCACATGGAGTTCCTGACTGTAAATATGATTCTAGAAGACATCAAATTTTGAACTTACTTATAAATGAAAGGTTCTAGAAAGGCATTGATTGGACATTGATGCTACCAGAAAGGTCTCACATTTTCCTTGAGGGGGATGGTGTGCATGATGATCGAGGTGTTGTATGTCTTTAAATCCTCATAGATCCAATAAACTACATCATGATACTTTTGCAAAGCATCAATGATCCCTTTCTTCTCTTTTGGAGTTTACAATTTTTCCAATGAATACATTTTTAACCTCCTTGGTGTTCTCGAGGTTGTGAGTGTCACACTGATTGTTGATGGATTCCCTCCTAGCTTGTTGATCCTAATATTTGATTTGATCCAAGATAAAAATCCACTCAATTTGGACCATGCCTCTAGGGATAGTATTAGTCTCGAGGTTGATGAATCCTATGTATATTTCAGCCTCTTCGGGCTCGACTTCGTCAATTATTTGAGTTGTAAACAAATCAAAACTGGTGATGATATCTAAAATGTGTTTGTATTCCTTGAACACTTAAAAGTTGGTAACATTTTCCAACATAGACAAGTTGGAGGTGAGTTGAACAATGAACCTTTTGAGGCCAGACAAAGAGAGGGGTTGCATCGTGCTACCTGCTTGAGCTAAGGCATCAGTCCTATGGTTCTGGGAATGAGGGATCAACTGAATATTGAATGCATCTAGATTTTCAAAAAGATCCCACAACCTATTCCTATAGTTGGCTAGTCTTCTATCATGGCAGGAATACAATTTCCTAACTTGTTTCACTACTAACTCTAAATCACCAAATACTTGTAACATTTTGAAATTCTTCCTCAGGGCCATTAAAAGACCATGGCCAAGTACTTCGTACTCTGCCACATTATTTGTGCAATAGAATTGGAGTCTATGAGCAGCAAAGTAGGTCTTACCAGTGAGGTTGATGAGCTTGAATACAACTCCTATTCCTCTCTTGGACTTACACCCATCAAAGTGTAGTGTCCAGAACATGGAGGGTTCCTTGGCTCTAAGATCGATCATGCATTCATCTTTCCTTTATGGAACACTTGCATAAGCAACTTCTGGGAAATAAACAGGTTCATCACTGCTGTGAGTAGGTTGTCGGGTTGGAAACTTCTCTTTAGGCATGACTTGTCCACTGATGTGAGCAATTGCTATTTGACAAAGACAACATTCAAATTATGAGTGGGAAACATTGTGGAACCTGCACCAACTTGGCATGTTTAGGAGCTCCTTGAAATTCATCCTTACCCCTAGGTTGAGTTGATCTTGCACACATTTTTCCATGAAGTCTTGGAATCCATCTAGTAGTCCTAAGTTACCATCCTGACAGGATTCTTCATCATCCGATTCAACCAGCATTTTGGTGCTCTAGGGTGTATAGGCTAAATTGGTGGGAAGGCTGCACAACACAAGTAAAACCTGTTCAGCCACATCCTCTTCTAGAAACTTTGATTCTTCTTGATAAGCCATGGAACAATAATTTCCCAATTCCATTTTAGCAAACAACACCTCATTGGTGTTGTATTATGTGATCATAAACTTCATGTGTGGCTCTTGATCTATGCAGATTTGGTTTACCAGCCCCTTCCATGATAGCTACATGTGGGAAAAGTTAGTTGCAACATATCCATTCAATGCCCTAGTGAAGTCTCATCCTAGTATTATGCCATACGTGTCTGGGATATCCACAACTTGGATGTCAATAACATGTTGCACTCTTAGATCTACAACAATTTGCATGGGGATTTAGTTGATTTCACCAACTATGTTTACCTCTTTTTTTTCTAGTTAGGTTACTTTTCACTTGGAAGGAGTGGGAACTATCCCCAGATCTTTCCATACAGCAAGGGGCATGAGATTGGCGATGCTCCTAAATCGATCAAGCAGTTGTGTAGGTTCTTCCTGAATATCCTAATAGTGGTGAGAAAGGGTGGCATTTCTAGCTTCCCTTGGAACAAGCCCATGGGAGTGTCTACCTGAGTTACCTGAACTTTATGTTTCTCATTGGTCTTATCCTTGTTCTGTGCTTGACTCTATTCTTTGGCGGGTTGTTTTCCAATTTGTTGATTTGAAGGGACATCCTTCTTCCTTCCTATGATTTCCTGGATTACAGGCTCATGTGGTGCCTCTTTGAAAGAGACTCTTTTAGCAGGTATCTCTTTTGTTGACTTGGAAGAAGCATTCCCATTGATAACCCTAAATAAGGTATTCCTAACTACTGATACTTTAAGTAACTCAAAAGCAGACAGATTGATTTTGACCTTCTTGAATTCTTCAGCAACATACTCGCCCATTTGCTCAATTTTGATTTTAGAGAATTTTCCTTGGGAAGAACTAGTGGACTAGTTTTTCCCTTGAGTTGGCTACTTATTCTTGTTAAAGTATTGAGTGGGAACAATATAGGGGTAATCTGGATTTTTTCTAGCGTTAGGATCAGATGGAGTGCTAAAGTTGTTAGGTGGAATAGAGGACGTAAATGGGCCACCTGCTTGCCTATTTCTTAAGTTATACGAGGTTTCCCTTTGATGGAACATGTGGAATTTGTCCTCATGTGCCTCTTCCTTATCTATTGGACCATTATCCATTCAAGAGAAAAGATGGGATAAGGTGTCTCTGTTACCTCATTTTCCTCTTCATCCTTTGGGGCAAAATACTCTCTTTCAAGCGCATTGCTTTTGCTTCATGGGAACGAATCTTTATTGACCACAAGCACAAAGGAATCATAGAGCTTAGATGGGACTATGTCTCAGAAACCAACATTGTCCACAACATTTTGAACTTCTACTTGGAAGATTTTTGCTACTGTGATGAATTCTTGACAATCCAATTCAGAGTGCCTATTTGTTCTCTGGATCTGAAACCATCCAGATAGAGCTACCTCAGTGAGGTACACCACACTAGTTGTCTTCTGTACACTGGCAGTTTGATCAAGAGGGGTAGGGACACCCCCATTGTTTTGCCTTGTATTCCATGTCTAGTTTTTCCTCTATGAGGGTCTTCTTTCAAAGTTCTGATTGGAATTTTGTCCTCATTCATAATTCTACCCAGATGAGGTACCTGCATCATGGTTATCTCTATTGTCTCAGTTGAGGTTGGCTTGGATGCTATGTTGAGAAGTTTGTAGATGGCTATTCTGATTTCTAAAGTGTGTCATCTCTGTAGATATTTTTCTTATCATCTCTATCAATTTGTCCACCTGATCCTTCTCTGCATTGTTTGACTACGATGCTTGGTTTTGGAGAAAGACAGGTTGTGTTGATGGTCAGTTCTACTGAGCAGGCAGGAATTCGGGCCCTTGTAGATATAAAGGCACTTGAGGTTGTTGCGGGTAGATCTGATACTGCTATGGTTGCAAGTAATGAGGCACTGGAGGTGCCTAGTTCAATGGTTGTCCTAGGTGAGGGACTATGGGCAGCTATGACACTTGGTTCATAGGAGGCATCTGATGTGCTAAAGCTTTGGTAAGCCCTTGAATCTGCATGGGATGAGCATCTTGTCCCAAGGAAGGAAGCGAACCAAAAATTTTTTACCCCAAGTCGGTGCTTGCGATAACTGCCTCAACATATGCATTTACCAACCTCGATGGTGGTGGGTTCATTCTTTTCACCAATGTTGTGGTAAGGTTGTCCATGGCAGCATAGTAAACTGGTAGAACTATGACATCATCCAACATGTATGGATTTTGTAACCTTATGAATGACTGGTAAAATTGTTCATTGAAAGAGCTGATTGGTTCATTAACCTCCTTGTGAATGGAGATCTTGTACTTCTAGAAGAACATGTTCTTCAAGAGGTCCCAAGTGGTGATGGACCTTGTTGGCAAGTTAATGTACTAGTAAAAAGCTTCCTCTCCCAGAGAGTAAAGGAAGAGTCTACATGCCACATCCTCATGATCAATTTTCTTATCCTTCAGTGCTATCTGGAATATTTTAATATGTTCTTCTGCTATCCTCTGTGGATCATGAGGATTGAATTTCATGCAAAATCCCTTAGGGCTCTTAGGCATGTCATGGTAATCATTGAAGGATAACAGAGAAGGATTGTTACCCAACCAAGCCATAAGGGGAGGTGGGGGTTGTATTTTCTCTTGGATAGGAACTTGGGGTTGTGTAGGGACAACAACAGTTGGAATTGCACCTTTGACTTGAGGGCTAGGGATAGGGACAATGCCCTACTTATGGGAAGCAAGTAGCTGGAAGGAAGTTGGGGACGTTTGAGTGGAGGAAGTGGATGATGGAAAAGAAAGGACAATGTGGTGTTAAGGGATGGAAGGAAGACGTGAGGATGGGGGTGAGCTGGATAGAACGGGTGAGGAGGATGAGGATGTGTTAGAAATCTTTGAAATATTTCAGGGGAGAATGAACTGATTTGATCTAGCTTAACGCAACTAAGGATCTCCTTCTAGCACCAGTTCTGTTGATGGGAATTTTTGCACTTCTCAACACAGGTAATGCACAAGTGCATCACCTCTCTTGAAAGGTAATTTCCTACAAGTAAATTGTAGAAAACTATCCCAAGGTTTTGAATGTTAGGTCATGACAGTGCTTGTAATGTCTTAGTTGTTTCATGTGATTGGATGGTAATCACAGGGCAGCCTTACATATGTCAAGTTGGGAGGGAATTTATTTTTTGAATGGAGTTTATAAAATTCTAAAATTGTGTTCTATTGTTGCAAGTTTAGAACAATAGTCTGAAACTCCAGTTTTACCATTAGATTTGGCTTTACAATGTGCAACGATGCTTGAACTTGTCTTAATTTACTATTTAAAAGAAAAGACAAAAAGGGAAAGGAAAGGAAGAAGTTTGTAGACCTGAAATTATCAATGAACAGTAATAATGGAGGACTCTACAATGGACAACCTTCCTAAAACTAAGTTCCACTTAACCAAACCAATTCATAGTCTTATGAAAGTAGTGCAATATTCTAAGGTCTATAGATTTTCAACCATTCATTCACCATAAAGCATGAATAAAAGATAGATTTTAAGTGCAACATTCAATTCATGTTTAGACTAGCTTTACACTGCTATTTATCATCAATAAACAAAAAAAAGCATGAACGTGGAAGGGAATCAACATAGTAGAATTCTTTAGCATCAATGAACAACATTAACTAATCCACTAAAGCATATAAAACCCATAGAACAACAAAGTAAATCTACTCAAATCTACCAACTATGAGGAGAAGAATCATGAAACATGAGATGAAACTCGAAAATCCACCCAAAAAGCAATGAATTTTTATTAGAATTTCAGCAGCATGTCTTTACAAAAACTCAACTCTCTCTTGAAAATGAGAGGAGACCCCCTATTTATAGTGGCCAAAAAGCAAAATGGATGGCCAAGATTCAATCTGATTGTGTGGCCAAGATTCACTACAAATTAGGGTTTCACCTACCCCCAATATTTTATAATTTAAAATTACATTTTGTCCTTTAGCCTAATTTGTCCTCTAGTGGCCAACACTAGCATTTTTGTATTATAGTTGATTTCCCTTTTCATGTAGCTATACTTTGAGAAATTCATCATCTATGACCAGATTTCCTTCATGCTTCTTTACAATAGCATACTCCACAAACTTGTTGATCAATGCTTGAAGCTTGCTCCACTCCATTATGTCAGATTAGAGCACCTAGAAATTTAACTTTTTCGATCTGTTGGTGATTAAGTCCTAGTCTTTGTTGCATTTTGACTTATTCTTGATCACCTACTTCGATTGAATGAAAGCTCGAGTAGTAAAATCCATAAAATCTAGTGTAAGCGTATCTATAGTACCGTCCTCCATCTTCTTATTAAAGTGAGGCCTTATTTTCTTAGGATCTAACTTGACAGAGGGAATATCATAGTCTATGATGAGCTTCAAGTATTCCTCATAGGTTGTTTTAATTTCCTTAGCCTAATCAATGTCAAGCTCCACTTCATGGAGCACTTGTAATATTTCCCTCCTATGATCAAGGCCCAATTTCCACGTTTCCACGAGCCAACGATCATCTTTTGCCAATGCAAGCTCCTTTTCCCACATTCCCTCAGGCATCTTGAGGATAGCCTTGATTTTAGGGTATGTGATTCTCTACAACTCTAGGAAGTTAGTACATAATTTCCTTGTGCCTTTGATCTTCTTTTGCATCTCTCGAAACTTATTTGTTGTTTGAGCAGCATGGTCGATAGCCATATCTCCATTGTAGACCACTCGTCGGAACCAATCTTTGGTGGTTTTTGTCCAATTCTTCCTCCTTTCAAGCTTGCTGATATGATCCTTGGAAAATTGTAGCAGCGGAGTTGACGATGTCGTGGGTAGTTCTTCGGCAGAGGACCACTGTTGTATATAAGATGTAAGTTCTGCCACTTGTGCTTTTAACTCCTTCAAGGATTTGTCCTTATTCATCTAATGCACAATAGTAGCAACGTAACCCTAGAGATGATCAATTTTCTACTCCCTTGAGGTTGTTTCTAAGTCAATGGTGGAGATATCGTAGCTAACTCCGTCTCCTTCCACCACTGGAGTAGCTATTTGTACGGTCCTTGATCCTGAGGAATCCATTGTTATATTGGATCTGAACCTTGCCTTCTTCTCCTCCTTCGTTGCTATCTATTTTTGGGCAAGGATGGCCTCTAACCTCTCCTTGGGATCCATAAGGATGGGAGCCTTCTTTTGTAGTTGCTTCTCTATCCATTTGGGCACTTGAGATCCTTCTTTTGGTGATTCGTGATCACCTTCCTCTTCTTGAGTATGCTAAATCTCCATTTCTTCATGGCCTAGAGACTCTTGTTGTATCTTTTCTTCCTCTTCTTCATCTGAATCTCAAATAAATATAGCCTTCTCCTCATGGGATTCAGTGGTAGCTATGTTTTCTTTGAGGTTTTCTTCCTCTTTGGATCCCTTTTCTTCTTCTTCATGCCCATGTTCTTCAGGATGCTCCATCTTTGGGCTTCTTCTTGTTTTAGCCTCCTCTTTAGGCTTATCTTCTTCTTTCTTTTCCTCTACCTTTTCTTCTTCTTCTCCTCATGTGGGAGGAATTTCCTCATCATGACCAAGGCTCTTCTCTTGTTCTTTGGTTGGAGGTTTGGTGGTTACCTCCACTTCTTCATCTATACCCCTCTTTTCTTCAGAGGATTTCCTTTCAACTTCCTCTCTAACATCTTTGAGTTTCTTGGCCAAATCTTCCTCAAGCTCTTGGTTAGAGGTTTCCACAATGTACTTTGCACCAAGGTCCTCAACATCTCCCTTAGAGGATTGTGTTCCCTCTTCTTCATGTACCACCTCATTAATGACTAAGTGCTAGTGCTCTGGATGTTCATGGTAGTCATCAACTTCTTCCATTTCCTTGGCTGCTTCCTTCTCTTTCCTTTCCAACTCTTCAGATATTCGCATGGTCATCTCCATTTTAGGTGGTTCTATGAGAGAAGGGACACAAAGACTGGCCACGACTTGAGCTAAGGCAACTTGTACCAAAAGGTTCATTAATACTCTAAAAATCTCCATTGGTATTTTCTACATGTGTCAAGAAAATGCCTCTCGAAGAATAAGGGTTGGAGTTGTTGTTGTGGAGGATAGAGGAGTGGTGGTTGTTGGAGACACCGAGGAAGAAGAGAGTGGATAAGTGGTAGCGGAGGAAGAATCTATCACCATAATGGGTATAGTAAGTGATCTGGAAGCAAGGTGACTAAAGATTTCCACCACAGGTGAAGAAAAATAAAGTAATGCTAGACATGCTAGTGGAGGAGTGATAATGGTGGCAACAATGGTGGTAGTAAGATCAAAGGCAACAGGTGGAGACTTTGGTTTCTCTACCTCTTCTTCCTCTCCCTCATGGATTGGATCCTCCTGAATTTTGGGCAACTCAGTGAATTCGCTCGATTTATTTTCCTTCTTTGAAGGCTCACCTTCTCACACCTTTCTTGAATATACCTTGTGCTTGGGGTGGATTTGTTTTGCTTCTTTCCTTTTCTTGGATCTGGTGATGGGAGGTGATTTCAATGCTTCTCTAGATGGGGCAGTGGCAATTCCACTATCAGTCTCACCCTCGAGCTCATCCTTGAGCTCTCCGTAAGTCAAAGTTTCTCCTTGTATCTTTAGCTGAGCAATTTTCCCATCAATCCATTTCTTTGTCCTAGCATCTAACTGTTTAGTTAATATATCGAGGTCATTAACCTCTTCCTCATCCCAGCCAATTAGGGGCAATGACAGGTTGGTGATTACATCAAATCTTAGATCAACGATGGTATTTTCATCCTCCACAACTTGATCCGACACTGGGAATAAGTTGTCTATCTTAACAAAGTATGTCATCATGCACATATAGTGCCTCATGCACACTTCTTTTTCATCTTTACAGTTCGCCCAGAAGTCTTCAACATTGTGCCAATGGCCATATTCTATACCAACCATCTTAAATTTTCCATACGGATCCATCTATGGCCGAGCATTGTAGAGCTACAAGATTTATTCAGTGATTTCTTTCTCGAAATACTCTACACATTGGGATGCAAGGATTGCATGCATACCCTGGTCAAATGTGCGAGGATATGGGATGTCGGGTCTATGCCTATCACTCAAAAGACTATGTGTATGGTGTAGCTATCCAGAAACCTCAAGCAATATTAACTAGTCATTTGGGTACTAGGGCAACTTATATGGCCTCCCAGAGAAGCCCTTGGTGTTGATGTAGGTAAATTTAGGAAATTGAATAAAGATGAGTTACCCGAACCAAAAGATAAAGGCATTGGCACTATGAGTGACTCTCCGTTCGAAGTCTCCTCCGAGAAGTTTGATAATGTGCTCAATAAAGGCATCATTCACCCGATGGTAGTCTTTCTTGAAATTTCTATATTGAAGTTGTTGGTGTCTATCATAGACCTCTAGCTCTCTACCTGGAGTTTGGCTTTGGGCCACAAATAGGACTATGTATGGCACATGATCAATCGGAAAGTAGACCAAGTAAGAGATCATATCAAATTGGGAAGTCTTCTTTACTGCTACAAACTGCTCATGCAAGCAGTTGCTGATCATTCTGACCCAGTGGAGCTTGGTCTCCCCTCTGATAATTTCTTCTATATAATAAATCATGCATTCCTAGAAGTAAGCTGCAGTTGGGATGCCCATGACTTTGCTTAATAAGGTTACCAAATCATGGTAATCCTCATGAAAATCACTTCTGAAGAGTTTATGAAGTACTTTGTTCACACCGCCCCTCTTCTCCTTCAACCAGTATTGATTAATCAACTTCTTGCATTTGAGGGGGTCAACTTTCCACATAATTTCTACATATTCTTTTGTGGTTTCTTCCATAGGATCAAAGGTGGGGATGTGAAACAGTCTTCCTATGGAATTGACAGATAGGTCAACTAATACTGTGCCATCCCGGTCAACAATTCTTCTAGTTTTCTCTTGATAGGCCTCTTTGCAGACCATTACCAGCTTAGGAGCCACAAGGGAAGGCAGGAAACCAGCTACCTTATCCAATCAACTTTTCCTAATCTTCTTTTCATTTTCGGTGGTGGGGTTGATGATGACACTCTACTTGAATTCATCAATATCAATGTGCCCCAAGTTTGTATACGAGACTGTATCCCACTCTGTAGTAAGGGTATGTGCAGGATCGGAAAAAATAGGCCCTTAAGTGGCAAAAAATTCAAAAAAATTAGAGTTAGGAAACTTGACGTAAAAATTTGAATAAGTTATCTATATTATTTAACAAATATGTAAGAATAGAATTTGTAGAAAATTGAATGTATTTTCTAAAATACTAGGTTTATTTTTAAAAAATAAAATCTATTCTAGGTGAAATTTTGAAATTTCAATGCAGTAGTCTTAAATTTCAAGAAAAAAATAAGTAGGTGTCTGTCTGACCACCCTAACCAAAATAAAATGATAATATATTTTTATAATATTTTATATATAACTAGAGGGCTCATGTCTCGATGTGATGCATATTTTTTTGTAAATTTTTTCCAAGTAGATACTTAATTATAATTTTTTTATTACAAATTTAAAAAAATATAAAAACTTGTACGTCTAACCACCTTAACTTGGTCAAAACTTCATGAAATTCAATTTTTCTTTTAATCCTATAGTATATGAAGCATAGAATGTGACGCATGTTTCAGATTCAAAAAATATGATACCATTTGAAAGCTATAGGTGATTTTCAATCAACCTATCAATCAAGACTTTAGTTGTAATTCAAATGGAAAATAAATAATAATTATTTATTAAATTCAAAGTAAAGCATAATTTATATTGGTGGAAAGCTGAGAATCTCCTTTAAAAACCATTTTCATTTCATTGATTTTGGGTTAAAAAAAGTCGTCAACCACATAGCCTATAAATACCCATTATATCACCATGTTTTGGCCCATCATGATCCTGCACATACCTGTAACTTTGGAGTCGAGGTATGCTCTTTGGAATTTATACTTCATTTTATCTTTGTCTTCCTTCACCCTTGGTGCTTTAGTAGTATTTTTCCCTTTTTCTTTCTCTGTGGATGCTCCCAAAGGTCCTACAACTGATTTCATATATCCTTTAAGCAAAAGAGCTATCAACATGTTCATTTACAAAACATAGGGAGCATTAGCGAAATCTTGTAAAATACACATTAGATCGAATAATTCATCATTTAAAGATCATAACATTCCTTTTAGATCCTAGTTTTCCTTTCATTTCGGGGAGCTATGGCAATGCGACCCTAGGGGTGTGGACTTCCCTAGGCTAATGGCAGTTTTGGAGGAAGTTGCAAACAAACAGCAAACACGATATGATGGCTCACATTGATCCACCTGCCTTAGGATTTCTAAGTTGTGATGGGGCCTATCAAGAGGTTAAATCATTTTGGCACATGGGTTGGATCCTTTTGAGGTTTTGGACTTGCCAACTTAGCCATTTAGGCATGTAGGTCTAAGAATTGCGGGCATGGGGTCTATCTCTGTCGTCAGGGATAATACCATTTAAAACTGTGTTGGAGAAGCAGAATCCCACATGTGGCATCCCGCAATGTGGGGTCGACAACTAGGGAGGATGGTGTCATTTCATCCTTGAACTCCAAACGGTTTAGGTGGACGTGGGCAGGGAGATGTAAAAAGATGTTAGATACCAGTTGTTCAGAATGGTGGAGACAAGACAGCGGCCCACAGGTAGCGGTCCACATTGTCAGGTCTACGAAGGTCTTCAAAATGAGTTGTTGGTTCACTACTAGTTGGATAGAGGTAGTGAGGTCAGGCCACACATAGTGGGCGACAGGCTTCACTTGGTAGTCTAAGTGTAGCGAAATTGGGGCGACAACCCACAAATGGCCGCACGCATCAGAATACCCACATAGAACTTTCTTCACTTATTGGTTTTAAAAAAACATTAGGGGACAAAGCAAGTATTGGGGCGCGAGGAGAGAAAGTACGAAAGTGCTTGATCAAGCAAAATGGAAAAAATAGGGCAACAACAACCCGCATTAGATGGTCTATGAGCACAAACTTGATTGCTTCATTCTTTAGGCTCAAACGAAGGTGGCGAATGCAGGGTCTGCAAGGCAGATGGATGGGTAGGCTAGGCCGTTCAGAATGGTGAACGCGAGATGGGAACCCGCGGATGGAAGTCTGTAGTGGGAAACCCATAGGGGTCAATACTTAGGCATTTTTTTGGGCCTAAAGAGTTACACGGAAGTCACTAGTGGAGGGCCCGCTTAACGAGAGAAAACTAGAGATTCATCATTTTGGGGAATGACCATTAAGCAACATCAAAATGATGGAAAAAGCCCGAATTGGATGGTTTACAAGGAGAGTTATGTGTGGAGCTTGGTTAGCAGACACAGATGTCACAGGACCTACAAGGCGGGTGACTGAGGTTGGCCAGCTGTTTAGGATGGCGAAACATAGGGAGCAATCTATGGGCAGAATCCCACACTCACGGACTCGTGAGGTCAAAAGACACCACCCAACTTGTAATTTTTGTTTAAGTTCAAAACAAGACAGCTAAGAGGCGGTGTCTTCTCGCATGAGCGGACCCAAGGAGGATGACGACTGATCATTTTGAGTTTATTGTTAGCGGGTTTGACAATGGCGACAAACGTCTTGTAGGCCACAAGGCCTCAATTTCCTTTGTTCAAGAATGGCGTTGGAGGGTGGAAGTTCCGCATAGGTTTTTGGGGTAGATTTCAAAAATATTTCAATTTTTAACATATGGGTTTTGTTTGGCATGTGGTTTTCTTTCTAGATTTTAGGTTCTTTAGTTTATCATTTTAATAAATTTATAGGAATGAAGGAAAAACTATGAAACTAGTGGCGGAAGAGACCCTACTTGGTGGACCCGCAAGAATTCAATGAAGACAATGAAGGTTACAAGGCACGAGCGGCAATGGGATCCTACGCACATGGAGGTGGTGGTGACTGGAGGCTCTAATGAGTTTTTAGAAAGTCTAACAGCTAAAATGACTTGTCAAAGTTTCCTATTTATAGACCCTTCAGTATTAAATGCCTAACATAAATGTTGGTATTGTGGTGGATGGGGTTGGTGGACATGCAATTCAAAAGAGCCTGTAGCGGGAATAGTGGGGTCCATAGGGCAGACAACATCCAAGCATTTTCCATTTGGTGGGTCAACACAAAAAATGACAAAATAGGCCATGGGTTATGTAGGGCGGGCAGACATGCCAGCTCGACCATCGTAGGGACGATGAAGACAAAATGAAGTTTTGCATGGAGTGGCCCATAGACATGGACCCGTAGGGCATGAAGGACGACAATTTCAAAATTTGAAGGAAAACTGCCATGGGAACTCCGCAAAGGTTAAAGACTTGAAAATTCTGAGAGTGGTGAAAGTTGGTCAACTTAACATGATACCTTTAAGACTCCTTGACCACTTAGGACTCAAAATAGGGGGCACACAAAATGAGGCAAAGGAAAAAGTGACCTAACAAAGGGAAAAGAGAGGGTCCCCATTCCGAATGGGGCATTTGTGCTAGAAGCACAATAGGTATTCCCCCCTTAAAAATAATCATATGCAATAAACAATGACTTAAAGGAGCACAAGATAGAGAAATGCACAATTCTTTATTATTTTCTTTAATAAAGTTACATGCTAAAAATTTGCAAGTAGAAAGTACAAGGTTCATATTGAAATCTTTCTATAGAAACGTGACCTATAATATAATAAAAAAATTAGACATGCAAGTTTGGAAATCAAAAAAATGGTGACCTATATAGCAACAACAACTACAACTAAAGATAAAAATATTCACCAATATGTTAAAAGCTACAAGTTTAATAATTTTTTTTCTATCTTGAATGATCTCTATTTCCATTTTATGATGAGTTAATGTAAGTATCTTCATGTAATAGAAGTGTAACTCCCATTTGAGTGCCATGTGAATCCATTTGTCCCTACAAACCAAGAAAACTTTTAAATTTTAAAATTGAAACATTAAGAAATTTTTTACTGAGCCATAACTTTTGATTCAAGAACTTGATTGAACCTATTTGTTAAAGTGAAGAGGTCATAGTGCTATATGCCATAACTTTCCCAAATCAAGAATTGATTAAATATTCATCAAGGTCTCATTTGATCACTAAAAGGTCCACAATTCAAGTTGAATATTTTATTATAAGATTTTGGAACCTCAAAATGTTAATATCTCACTATTTCTAGGTGATCTTTGGTTAATATTTTAACCATATGCTATTTTCATAATTTTGAAGCTATGGGTATATTTATAGGTCCAAATGTGCTCAAATGAAAATTTTATAAAAATAGTAGGTTGCTACATAGGCATACAAAAACAAACTTAAAACAACATTAATTTTTTTGGGTGATGCAAGATTGCTCTTACACCTATAGATGCTCCTACACAAATAAATTGCTCTCAATATTTTGAAGTTGTCATTAAAAAATTATGCACTTTCTCCATTGTTGTGAAGTTTCTAATTAGCATTCTCTGAATGTGAAGACTCTCATTTTGTGTGTATTGCATTCATGGAGATTTTGGTAGCATCTAAAAAAATAACATAGTTCCTTCTTAGCTGCTACATGTTTTGGAGGTGATATTATTCATTTTATTTTATCACATCTCTTCTTATTATCCTATTACTTTCTTTTTTGTATCTTGAGTGTCATTAATATTTAGGATTATATTTACATATCATAATATAGATTTTACTATTCTCTCATTTTTCTACTTTGTAAAATTCTTGCAGTTGTCCCTTTTATTTCCAAATATTATCAAAAAATTATGTTTCTCTTGGGGTAAAAATACCAAAATAGGGATTTCACCAAAAGATGTATCCCCAAACAACAACAAAAATATTTCCATTTCTTTTGTTGTACTGTAAATTTCCCAAAAAAAACACTTCATCTTCCTTTGCATTTCATGATATCTTCTTTTTCTCTCTTTTTTATTATCATTTTCTTAATTTAATTAAATAAATTAGTTTATTTTATCATTATCATATTTCTATTAATTTTTGAAAAACTTTGCTCTTCTCTTAGAATTGTTTTCTAGTATGTGTAAACTGTGATATTTTTTGTCCAAACCCACGCTCTAATTTTTCTATTTTTATGGGATATCAGCGCATCCCCCTATCATCTACCTAAAGTACTAGCATCCAACACAATAAACTTAATATTTTCAATCCAAGTTCCTTTTCTCTAGTATTTTTCATTTCTATCTATAATTTGTTATTTATAATTATCATTTTTCTATTACTAGCACTACTTTCGTTTTTTAAGTATTTTATCTTCATTTACTAAGAAAATATTTATTTAGAGTTAAGACACTAAAAGGGTTAATTTAATAATATTAGTATATTAGTTTCAAATAGAAACTTAAGTTAGTTGACCATAATGTAGAGCAACTGAAATCACTTAGTAACATAAGTAACTCTCTTTTTCTAAGTTAAATTTTGATCTCTACAAATAGTAACATATAAATTTGACATTGCATATTCTTTATGCTTATGTTATATTTTGTGAGTTGTTCAAACTATAATAATATTTTAGATCTATTTTTCTATCTACAAAAATGATGAATTTTGATGAAAATAATTGATCTCAACTTTATGATTTAGATCTTCACCTTAAACTCCTAGTTGTAGAAAATATCAATAAAAGATATGAATACAAAATAAAAATGTTTAATCATTGATGCACTAAATTTTTTAAATTTTTATGGTGTATAGATTTAATAAATTTCATAAGTAAGAATTGAAAACCTCTAATTATGTCTCTAAATGGTAGAATTATTGAAAATTCAAATAAATTCATTTACATAAATATTTAATAAATTTATCAACAATGCCAAACTATTTAATTATTTATTCACTACAAGGAAAAACCCTTTAATATTTGAACATTTTTAAATTCATAATTCATCCATTCTTTCACTCATTTTTCCATTTCAATATCTTTCCTTATATTTTTTAATTTCTTTATTTGATTTATTTTACTTTTATAGTTCTATTCATATTCATATGTGTTATATTCTTATTTTTTTATGTTAGTTATGGATTGGTTTTTATGTTTTTTTTTTTATAAAAGGTAAAATTGATGGTTTTTAAAGGATCCAAAGCCCTATACAACTATAAATGGGTACAAAAGACATACAAGAACTTTCCTTAGAGAAGAAAAATAGGATAAAGTCATTGTAACACCACAAGCCAACAACTTGACAAGGAAAAGAAGCCAAAATCCTACTCTATCATGGACTTTAACTTTGGTAATCCACAAAACTTTGACCTAGGTATAAGATGTAAAAATGTATTTAGGTTGATCTTTATTCCTTCTCTAAAGAATAGTTCATGAAATAATAAGACCCTCATATGTAATGTAGGGTTAAAGAGGGGGAACCTCATCCTATCTCTACAAAATTGAGCATTGGATGAAAATAAAAGGATTACCGTGGCCTGAGTGGAGAAGTAATGCCTTGACAAGATGTAGGTAATTATAAAAATAAGTAGGAATCCTAAGCCTAGTAGATGTAGAAACAAGAGAATCATTTGATGCATGAGGGTATAGTCAACCATTTCAAGAGTAACCTAATTAATCCCAAAGGACGGATACCTATCAAGAATATATGGTTTAAAAAGTAGTATTGATAGTAGTTAATGGTGGCACAATAGGAGTATGCATGTCAAAAATGTCAAATTTTATTTGATAAGTTGCATTTTATTTTTAAAATATATTGATCGTGTAATGTTTATAAACATAAATTTATCCACTCATGATATGAGGCTATGTGATACTACGTTAGAAAATATCTCTGAACAATGGGGGAATGGGGATGCTTTATAACCTAGGTCATAGAACACCACTATTCTGCAATTGTCATTCAAGTATGCCCTAGGATCCCAGATTGGATTGACTATCAACACAAAGGCGAGTCAATTCTCAACAAGGGAGACCTAGGATGGGTTTCTTTAAGCTTCAAGAGGTTCACCATCAAGAAAAATCTTGGAAAAGACAACTTAACAGTTAACTCACAAAACCTAGAAATGCAAGTCAAATGATGAGTGAAAATGATAAAATTAAGCAACAACTAGTTCTAGGATATGTGTACTTAGGAAGTATGGAAATGTAATGAAGATTCTGGAAATGTAAAAATGTTGTCAAAATATGCTAGGGAGGACTAAGATGTCCTTACTAATGTCTTAGTCCCACTGGTATTTTTTGGGGGAAATGCAGAATCTTCGAATGTCAAAATAGAATATGAAGGAATCTTTGCAAAATACACTCGGGAGGACTAAGACGCCCTTACTGCCAACTTAGTCCCAATATGAATTTCTCAAATCTTTGAATGTGATCCCTAGGCTCAATGTTTTCACTTCCTTCTTCTCAGATCTTAGGTCCTGAAGCTTCTAGAACTGGCCTATAGGTGAGTTTTTCTGAACATGACAACTTTGCAACTTTTTACTTCAAATGATCTTCAAGTATTCAATGTAAATATACAAACACAAACATGCAAGAGAGGAAAAAATTGTTGCTTGCTAGTAATCGGGGGTTTTCCTTGGTCAAACCCCTTGTTGGTAATTAAATTGTTGAATGAAATAGAATAATGAAAGGAAATGATGAATGAACAAAGTGCTATATTGTAACTCACCAAACCCTTGTTATGAAATCAACAAACTTGTGTGAAATGGCTAGCTCGAATGTAGATTTTGAAATGCTTGAATGCTTGATAGATCTTGGCTTGAATTAATTACTTGAATCAAAACCCTACATCACAAATTTTAGCTCAAAAATACACATGATGCAGAGAATATCCTTGATATGATGCTTGAATCTAGATGAACTACTCTTGAATGCTCTCACAAAAGTCTTGATTAGAAATGAATGAAAGAACCTTGTATTTATACTTATCTATGCTTAATATCCTGAAATTACACCACACCAAGCTGACATATGATTTCATTAATTAATGGAGGATAAATCCCACCAAGATTTGAAATTAAGTCTTGAAAATAACCTAAGGAGGACTAAGACGCCCAAGGTGGCGTCTTAGTCCCAAGGTATGAAACTATGGGCACAGACTCCAAAAAGGGGCCCATTTAGGGTGCCTTTGACAAGAGGGTCCCAGTACCTTTGGAAGAAAAAAATTCCCTAGGTGGCATCTTAGTCTCGGTCCAAAATCAAGGGCACACAACCAAAATCATTAAATTATCATTTCCCCTTTAATGTTTGTTAGGATTAGCCATAAAAAAGATATAATTTATTAGGCTTGTGGATGCAAAATAGGACCAATTAGGACATAACTAGGGATAAATAAAGCAAGGTGGGCCCAAAAAAGTGTGAAAATGCAAGGGTATGCATTTTCCTACACTACTTTCTCAAAATAACAAATAATAAAACATATTAAAAAATAATTTATAATTAATATTTAAGTTTATGAAAAATAACATTTCAAATTTATCTTTTGTCTAAATTAAATTTACAATTTAATTTTAATTTTAATAGAATAAAGAGATCTTAGAGATCTCAATATAAGGATGGAGTTCAAATGGAGGAATATTTTAGGGGAATATTCCCCTGTAAGTGGGAGGGTGAGCGAAATTAGCCATTTAGATAATTAAAATGATGTTTTAATTATGAAAGATGGATGAAATTAAGACTCTCATTAAATAATTAACTCATTTAATGAAAGAGCGGTTTAATGACATTTAACTAAATAATAAAGAATATTTAATTAAATGAGAAGACATAGGAAATTTAATTAAATAATTCACATTACCTAATTAAATAAGATTAAAAAAAGCATGAAAGGGGATGAATTAGCCAAATAATATTGATCATTTGATCAATAGGAGAAAATGATGAATTTAGTTAAATAATGAAGATTATTTAATTAAATGGTCGAAAAAGAGGTGGCTTGGGATGAAATGGTGGTAGTAATCAAATTAAAATGTGTACTATCAGTTAGGATAATTGTAAATGTCTACAATTGGAATTAATTATTTTTAGGTTTCCCCTTCAAAAAATGTAATTTATTAGGCTTGTAAATGATTAATAAGGATTATTAAGGCATAATTAAGCTCATTTTAATTAAGAGGGCCTAAACAAGTGTGAAAATGTAAAGGGATACATTTTACAACTTTAAATTAAGGCATAATTATGTCCATTTTTATTAGGAGAGCCCAAACAAGTGTAAAAATGTAAAGGGATACATTTTTCTACACTACATTTAGCCCCCACTTTAGTGAGAGGATGACCTTGCATAAAACTCACACTAAAGTAGAAAATAAAGAGAGTTCTAGTTGTACAATCATTGGAAGTATAAAATGACAGAGATCAAGGAGGATGATCAAGCCCCCAAGATCTAAGATCTCATGGCAACACCAAAAAATGTACAAGGAGAAACATGCCTATGTTAAACATATATATGTATGTAGCAATGCACGTGCACACTGAAAAAGTAACCATTCTACTTTTTCTATCTCATTTGAGCCCTCCTTGGGATTTTGGCTTAATTTTTCCTTGATCTAATGTTGTAATGTAGATAACACATTCACATTAGGTCTCAGGTCCTTGTAAACTGAAAAAATACATGTCTTGTAAAGGTATTGTAGTGTTGTACAAATCACTTTCACACTTTTCTAGAATTTTATTGAGCATTTAAGTCTCATGGACCTATATTTCCCTTAATTCAATGTTGTAAAATGTATTTAATTTTATTCTCACATTAATCTAGAAGGCTTGTAAATTAAACCTGGTTTTAATCTAGTGTTGTAATGTGTTTTGCACATTCACATTGGATCTTGCTCCTTTCTAGGCTATGTGGACCTCATTTTAATGTTGTAAAGTGTATTTAATCACACTTTCACATTGAACTCTGTGTCCCTAGACCTAACGACCCTTTATAGCATCATTAATAGGCCCCTAGGCCCCTTATTTTTACATCCTGAGGCATATTTTGACCAATATTATGATAAAAACACTTTAAAACCCTAAAATCTTGAAGACCCACCTCAAAATCCTCAAGATGGGACTCATTCACCACTTTGGGAAAATGAGTCCCCTTTGGTGGGACCCATTCCCCAAGAGTGGCAAATGAGTGCCTTTAGGGGACTTTTTCAAAATTGAGTGGGAAAATTGCAATTCTAGTTTGGATTTTGATGAATGTCGGCCTTAGGGATCAAAATAATGGTAAATTGAGTGGATTTCCTATATAAAAAATCTCTTAGATCCTCATTTCATCCATCCATCATCCATTCATGCCATTAACTCAAGAGTTAGGCATTTCAAGTCTTCACAAGGTCATCAAGATAACTTTCATGATCATTTCTAAGGCATTCAAGAGAAAGATTCTTCATCAATTGTTACAGAAATTCAAGATCCATCATCATGGAAACATTCTAAATTCATTATTTCATATTCATGCTTCATTATTTTACTTCATCATTTAGGTTTAATTACCTAAAAGGGGTTTGACTAAGGCAAACCCCTATTCCCTAACAATCAACATTTTCTCTCTTTCTTTGTGTGGTTGTAGATCTAAGTGCTTTGAAGGCTTGGTGATGATTGAAGAATAGGTTTCAAACTTTGTTGAGACATATCCCCCTTGGAAAGGTCAAAATCTTCACAAAAAGTCACCTATAGCCTCAAAAATTAGGGTTTCGGATCTAGACACTTGGAGGTATAGATTGAGTAGACCAAAAGCTATAGACTCCACTTTTGAGTTTCCAAAAAAGTCAAAGTGGACTCATTCACCATTAGTGGCGAATGAGTCCCATTGTACCTATTTTTTAGAGATTTTTGTGGATTTGGATACCCATTTGGCTAAAACAGGCTCCAGCGCAAGTTTCCAGATATGGGATTGATTCACCTAAAATGGTGAATGAGTTTGACTAGGTTTAAAAATCAATATTTTCAAGATTTCAAAGCTCCATTTCATCTCCAACAAGATTTTAGGTCAACACTTCCATTTTTTTAGCTTTTTGTTCTGTTTCATGGTCATTTCTAGGTCATTTAGAATTAGTTTGCATATCACACTATGATTTCAAACATTTTATGTTTTCAACACTTGGTGGTGAACCCCCTTTCATTTCTCATTCATCTCCAAGGATATCTTATAGTTATATCTCTCACATCCTTCATTAGGTTGCGATCTCTAAGGTATTCTTGAATGTTAACATTTTGAAATCGAATCCCTCTCCTTGTATCCATTTTGTGAACAAGGAAGTGAAGCATCCATTTTAAGTGTCCACATTTTGGTGAAACCGACATTTGAAAATCATAATTTTGATTTGGAGTCCATCATCATCCTAGATCTATCTTGCATTAAATTTGCATTAGGATTTGAATTGGTTAATTTGCATCTATGGTTTCTAAATTTTTGCATTAGTGAAAGTGCATATAGGTTGCATTTTTGCATCCCAAATGATTTAAAATCATCAAAACATTGTATTTTCATTTAGGATACACATAATACCAACTAAAAATCATAAAAATCAATTGAAAATTCTTGAAAATTTTAGAAAACATCCCTACTAGGACTCATTCACCACCTTGGGAGAATCAGTCATAGTGCGCCCCTAAAACCGCCTTTTACAACATTGAAAACCTTGTTTTTGCACTTTTATTTGCTGCCATTAACTATCTGTATCAATTGGCTAAGTTTTTTTTACAATAATTTCATGAGATAAAGCTTAAATTAGCTCATTTCATGCATTTCTCAATTTCAAATTTGCATTTACAACATTTCATCTTTCAGGTTTTTGCATAATGTAATCAACAAATTACCTTATTTCACATCTAGAAATTACATCTAAACATCTTACTTTAGGTTATTGAATTGCACTTTATTTAATTTTTCATGATAACATGTTTTCTTTCAAGAGATGTGGCTTTGATATGGTTAAAAATGGATTGCATAAGAACAACATCCCCTCTTATGAGTTCAATTTAGATTACAACAATGAGGTCATTAAGAAACATGTTAATCATCAAACCATTCACACAATCCTTAATATTACATTACCCATTGGTGAGGATGGTAGTGTTGAAAATCATAGCAATCATACTTGTTCTTCTCCCGATACCTCTCCTATTAGTGACAAAGGTATCTTGGTGAAAGAAGATACAAGCATTGAGGGTCTTTCCCTTCCCTTGTTCCCCTTTGGAAGATATTGGAAAACAAGAAGATGAGATTATAGAAACATTTCTAAACATCACTTTTCCTAACCTCCATTCATCCCTTGTTTGTGAAGATTTTTGAGCAAAAGAAGATTATATTATAGATATCCATGACAATAAAAATTTTCCTTCTCCTAATATCCCTCCGTGATGCAAAGTGGATAGGTTGGTGTTAGAAGATGCACCTATTGAGAGTCATGAGAGTATTGTCTCTCCCTTCCCTAATGCTCCTACCATTTGGGAACATCTATTTGGTAAGCTTTCAAATCACAGTTGTCCTTCTCTTGATGCCTCCCCTACTTGTGATGAAGTTTCTTTACAAAATTTAACCATGGATGAACATATTACAATCTCTCCTACTAGGCTAGATAATATGGACCAAGAGAATGAGACCTTAGACAAAAATGGCAATCAAATAGAGTCTTCCCCTAATCTCCCCACTATCGATAAACAAGAAAATCCAACCATTGATAACTCCCTTACTTGTGATGAAGTCATTTTAGAAGAAATAACCTCTAAATATCATGAACATCCAGTTTTTCATTCTCCTAAAATCTCTCCTTCTAGGGAGGATATCATGGTGCAACAAAAGGAAAGAATTAAAAATAATAATATTATGCCCTTAGATGAAGATGATGAAATAAAATTAGACTCTCCTTCACTAAGGGACGTTAATATTATTCAACCTCAAATCATCCTTTACCCCCCATCACACAAACCTCAAACTCAAAAAAAATTGAATTCACCCTCTACCCACCTAAGAATAATGTGTTGCAGCAACCAAGTCATAATATTGTTGCTCATACATAGAACACTAGAAACAATCTACAACTGCAACAACCAACCCCAATACCCTTACCTTTTCCTAATCCCATATTGCGTAGTGCTCCTCATTTTCCTTCACATAGTGGGAAAGAGTATGATATTGTTGAACAACTTAAGATACTCTCCCCTTTGGAAGTGCAAAAACAAAATGATGCATTCATGATCATAGCTTAATACAATAGGATAGGTATAAAGTGAACCCTTGTTGAAAATGGCTCAACCCTTAATGTGTGTAGCATAAACCTCTTAGATAGGCTTCGTGTTGATAAATCACAAATTCAAACTGACTCTTTGTCTATTAAGGGATTTGATAATATAGGAAAATAACCACTTGGTGTGATCACTTTTCCTATTATAGTTGGAAAGGCCACATTAGAGACACCAATCCATGTTATGCCTCATGATATCTCATATAATCTTATCTTAGGTAGATCATGGATTTATGCAATGAATGGGGTTCCTTCTACTCTTCATCATAAAATGAAATACATTTACAACAACAAAGTGTACACACTCGAAGAAAACCCTAACCCAAAAATTTGTTTAAACATTGAGAAAAATAAAGAAAATCCTTTAGCAACATTAACACCAACCACACAAGTAGACCCTATCCAACAAAAATACAAAGAACAACATATTGAAAAAATAATGAAGCTATTGGATGATGATTTGGGTTCCTTGGATTTCACACCTAGCTTTGTTGGGAAACCAAAGATCATAATAAAGAAGCATGAAAAATAAAAATTAGTAATGTCAACACGAAAATCATAAGACCCTTTGAAAGAATCCACTTCAACCACTTTAGAACACAAGACAACAAATTACAAAACAACCTTTGATGAAGTTGATTACGAACAACCACTAGATCCAAAAGAAATGAAAAATAATTATGGAAAAGGTTATGAACCTACGGAACAACTTGGGTATAGTGGACAAGGATATGGTGCTAGAGCAAAAGGTATTTGCAACTCTATAGAGCCTAACATGAAAGATATGACTCATGGTTTTGGTTATTGTCCTTTGATAGAAATAAACAAGCCTTCACTTAACATCAACACTATTACAAATGATTCTTTGAAAGAAACACAAGAGAAAAAGAAATATTCACTTAATGCCAATGTCATCTTGCAAAACACTAAGGATTTGAATTCATTAGATTTTACACCTTCCTGTAAAGGAGAGAAAAAAATCTCACAATCTAAGGAGTCTTGCATAAGTATGACACCTTGTAATAAGCAAGAAATATCTTTTCCGCAAACTACATGAACACCTTCTACCATTGATCAAGAGGGAATCTTGTTGAGACTCCTCCAAGATCTCTTGATATCTCTCCCTCCAAGAACATGAAAGAAATTATACTATAAACATTCATTTTGCACATATCATAGAGTTCAAGATCATGCTACTAATGAATGTAAGGCTTTGAGTGATAAAATTCAACATCTTAAGGAGTGTGGTACTCTTCCTTTCGTTGAAGCACCTAATTCCTCTAATTGATACTGGTTTCTAGCATGTTTCTCATCAATCATTTTGGCTCACCCTTTTCCCACACTAAGTGGGGGCAAGTGATTAATCAGCCTTGTCCTCGTATGTCACCTGTAGTTGTCTCTTTTGGCTAGTTGATCACCTTTCATGAACATATAAGAGCAAGCTTGTTATGTGGATGACACGCCTTAAGTTGGCTTGCATGTTACATACTACCTTTTTCATGATGTAGCTTATCGAAAACATATGACTTGGCATAGGGATTTCCGGATAAGCTCTCACATCTTCTTCTACTTTAAAGAAATTTATCACATCAATGGTGTTAGCAACCACTTTAAAGTGGGGGCATATGCCGACACTCATCATGTTTCATTGTGTGATTCTCTTTCTTCTTATGATGCGTCTTTTTCTTTGTGGTGTCATTGGGCTTGATTTCCTCCAAGATCATGATATTTCTTTGACTTGTCCTCTCTTGGAAACATTAAGCATGATGTTACCTAAGAAGAGACCTTGCATGAACTAAGAAAAATCCCTTTGAACATTCCTTACACTCATTTACAATGTCTATGAGTTTCAAGCATATGAAGTCTTGCTTGCCTCATGGAGCTATAAGATCATTTGTGTGGCACCTTATTAAAGTTATCAAGAGGTATAACTTTGGTATGGTTTGAGCGGGAAGCCTAATCTAAGGCCTGACTTTCCCCATAGGCACTTGTGTGTGTGTGAGTGCATACTATCCATTAGTGTATGTTTCTCACCTTTTAAGACTTCTCACTTGGTGGACAACCAAGAGTTTCGTTGCCTTAGAGTGAGTATGAATTTTTGGGAAAACATCCTAAATCTAATCCACATTGTGTAGGGAAAATGGTCGAATCTTGATCCACCCTTTTATTTTTTCTCATTTGTACTTCTCTTCCTTCTAGTTATTGTCCTTGCATAATCGCGTATCTCATTTTGCTGCATATCATTCACCTTGTGTGTGTCCTATTTTTCTTATGTTGGTTTGACTTAGGATCCTGGATCCTAAGGGCTTGACTGCATACTTCATCTTTGTCATCCTAGAACATCCACATTGCTATGATTGGACCCCTCTTGAATGTATACTTTAGTGTGAGTGTGAAGCAAGTTCATCCTCTCACTAAAGTGGGGACTAAATGTGGACACTGAAAAAGTAACCCTCCTAATTTTTTTGTTTCGTTTGGGCCCTCCTTGTGATTTTGGCTTAATTTTTCCTTTGTTTAATGTTGTAATGTGGATAACACGGTCTTGGGCCATTGTAAACTAGATAAAATACATCTCTTGTAAAGGTGTTGTAAATCACTTTCACACTTTTCTGGAATTTTATTAAGCATTTAAGTCTCATGGACCTATCTTTTCCTTAATTCAATGTTGTAAAATTCATTTAATTGTATTCTCACATTAATCTTGAAGTCTTGTAAATTAAACTTGGTTTTAATCTAGTGTTGTAATGTGTTTTACACATTCACATTGGTTCTTGTGAATTTCTAGGCTATATGGACCTCATTTTAAGGTTGTAAAGTGTATTTAATCACACTTTCACATTGAACTTTGTGTCTCTAGCCCTAACCACCCTTTATATCATCATTAATAGGCCCCTAGGCCCCTTTTTTTTGTATCTTGAGGCATATTTTGACTAATATCCTAATAATAACACTTTAAAACCCTAAAATATTGAAGACCCACCTCAAAAACCTCAAGGTGGGACTCATTCACCACCTTGGGAAAATGAGTCCCCTTAGGTGGGACCCATTCCCCAAGCATGGCGAATGAGTGCCTTTTGGGGACTTTTTCAAAATTGAGCGAGAAAATTGCAATTCTAGTTTGAATTTTGATGAATCTCAACCTTAGGGATTGGAATAATGATCAATTGAGTGGCTTGCCTATATAAGAGAGCTCTGAAATCCTCATTTAATCCATCCATCATCCATTCATTCCATCAAGTCAAGAGTTAGGAATTTCAAGTCTTCACAAGGTCATCAAGATAGCTTTCAAGATCATTTCTAAGGCATTCAAGAGAAAGATTCTTCATCAATTGTTGCAGAAATTTAAGATCCACCATCATGGAAATGTTCTAAATGCATTATTTCATATTCATACTTCATTATCTTATTTCATCATTTTGGTTTAATTACCTAAAAGGGGTTTGACCAAGGCAAACCCCTATTCCCTAACAATTAACATTTTCCCTCTTTCTTTGTGTGATTATGGATCTAAGTGCTTTGAAGGCTTGGAGATGATTGAAGAATAGGTTTCAAACTTGTTGGAGTCACCTCCTCATTGGAAAATTCAAAATATTCTAAAAATGTCACTTACAACCTCAAAAATTAGGGTTTCAGATTCAGATACTTGAAGGTACAAATTGAGCAAACCGAGAGATACATATTCCACTTCTGAGTTTCCAAAAAAGTCAAAGTGGACTCATTCACCATTACTGGAAAATAAGTCCCACTGTACCTATTTTTTAGAGGTTTTTTTGGATTTGGATACCCATTTGGCTAAAACAGGCTCCGATGCAGTTTTCTAGATCTGGGACTAATTCACCTAGAATGGGGAATGAGTCCCATCAGGTTTAAAAATCAACATTTTCAAGATTTTAGAGCTCCATTTCATCTCCAACAAGATTCCATGTGCACACTTCCATTTTTTTCTCTTTTTGTTTTGTTTCATGGTCATTTTATGTTTTCTAAGTTTACACTTGTTGGTGAACCCCCTTTCTTGTTTCATTCATCTCCAAGGATATATTATAGTAAGATCTCTCACATCCTTCATTGGGTTGAGATCTCTAAGGTATTCTTGAATGTGAACATTGTGAAATCAGACCCCTCTCCTTGTATCCATTTTGTGGACAAGAAAGTGAAGCATCTATTTTCGGTGTCCACACAATGACAAGATATTCAATCATACAATGCCAAAAACTAAAAGAAAGAAAAGAAAAATGAAAATGGGTGGATCAAGCCACAATTTTTTGTCCAACTTGATGTGGATCAAGAATTATATGAAAACGTTTACAAGTGGAACTTGTTACATCCACTATGCAAACAAGAATGCATGCTTACATGGGCTAGTGAAATTCCTTGTCCACTAGGTGAGCCCCCAAAAGTATCTAAGTGATAAAGTCATGCCATGTATATAGGATCTCATCGTACAATGAGAAATTCATGCTAGGTCTACAGGCTCTCATTTTACTAACCATACCAAAGGTATACCTCCTAGATATAAATTTTATAAGGCACTGCAAAAATATGAATTTCAAGCTTCATAAGGTTAGCAAGCCACATTATGCTAAACACTTATGAAAAAAATATAAATATGATAAGACATGTTCAAAGGGGTTTTTATTAGTTCATGTAAGGTTTCCTCTTAGGGAACATAGTGCCTAATTTATCCAAGAGAGGACAAGTCTAGGATAAAAGATTCAAAACTTAGGGAAATTAATGCATGTAGTATCACCACTAAGAGGAAAATCATATGCCAAGAAAGATCGCACTCTTGGAGGGCATCAAACCTAATGACACCACCAAGAAGAATACATGTCACAAGAAATAAGAAGACCACACTATGAACCATAAGGAATGTCAAAAAAATCCAAAATGATAATTCCAATGTATGCCCCCACTTTAAAAAAAATGCTAACACCATGTTGTGAGAAATTACTTTAAAGTAGCAAATGATAAATGCTAAATAAGACATGAGAGATTACCTAGAAATCCCTATTTCAAACATATTTTTCCAAACGAAGCTACATCATGAAAAGGGGTTTCCCCCAAATGAAATACCAAAATCACACAAGGGATCCATGGATTTGGGGTCAATGTATTTCTTTTCTACAATGATATTACAGATTTTAGAAATGTCATCACTCTCCAAATACTTGTAGAACTGGAAGAATGACACATAGAAAGTGAAAACAATGAAAATATTTTGTTTCAACATGGAAGAGACCTAAATTTCTCTACACCTTGTATCATCCCCTAAAGGAAAACACAAGAAAAAAGAAAGGATAAAGGTTTACAACATATAGAAGAATATAGATACATATAGACGACTAAACATGTAGAAATTGCAAATAAAACAATATGGGGGATCATATAATGAACATCCAATTACAAAAAGAACATGAAAATAAAGCAAAGGAAAGGACTATTAAGGAACATGTGAGTCAACCTATAGCAGGTCATTCACATCCCAATCTTGTTCATAATATGCAAAAGGAGAGAAACTAGCCAAAGGACAATGACACACACCATACTAGGACAAGGATATCTAACTCCTTGCACCCACTAAGTGTAGGAAAAATGATGAGAGGAGATAAATGGTGAGAGTGAGCACCTTTCAATAGAAAATGATTTGCAATGCATGTAAAACATGCAATACTAAGTATACTACAATCCTACAACTATCACATTGCAAGGAGAAAAGTGCATGTAATTTCTATCCAATTATGTTGTCATAAGAAATTTCAAGAGGAAGAAAATCACTCAATATCATCTTTAATGCTTGATGTACTCATCAATAAGATTCCCAAGAGTTCTATGATATACACAATAATTCATGTTCTTACTCTTTATGCTTCTACTGGGAGGTGGTAGTTTAATCCATCCTAGATGAAGAAGGTGTTCCATTTGTCATTCAATTTTTTTTTTAGTATGCAAGAATGGAAATTATTTGACTTTATAGGGTTTGGATTTCTTAGTTTTTTGAGGAGCTTGTTGAGGTGGATTCGAAGGAGGAACTAAGATGGTCCTATCATCCTTATGAGGGATTAGTTGTTCATTATGAAAAATGGAACTTGTTTCATTTGAAGATGTGGAGGGAGGAGGACCTTGATATCTTAATCCTCCAGTGTCGTCAATTGGGATTTGTTATAACAAATTATGAATCTAATACTCATTTTTGTGTCACATCCTTGTTTAGCTAAAATCTTAAAGTTATGGCCATAAATCTCTTCTAGGTTGATGGTTTTATTGGTCATGACTTTGTTAATGTATGAACTTGGTTAGAGAGACTAGTTTCACTCATGGTTGAAGGTTTAGGCTTGGTTTTTCATTCAATCTTAGGATATAAAAGGGTATGTGTAGGATCATGATGGGCCAAAAAGTGGTAATATTATGGGTATTTGTAGGGTATGTGGCTGACAACTTTTTATTAATTATCCAAAATTGATGAAACGAAAAGGGTTTTTAGAGGAGATTCTCAGCTTTCCACCAATATAAATTATGCTTTAATTTGAATTTAATAAAATAATTATTATTTATTTTCTATTAGAATTACGACTAAAGTCCTAATCGATAGGTTGATTGAAAAACATCTATAACTTTCAAACGGTATCACATTTTTGAATCCAAAACATGTGTCACATTCTATTCTTCACATAATATAGGATTAAAAAGAAAAATAAATTTCATGAAGTTTTGACCAAGTTAAGGTGGTCAGACATACAAGTTTTTATATTTTTAAAATTGTAATAAAAATTCATAATTAATTATTTACTTGGAAAAAAATTACAAAAAAATATGCATCACATCTAGACATGAGTCCTCTACTTATATATAAAATCTTATAAGAAAATATTATCATTTTATTATGGTTAGGGTGGTCGACATACACCTACTTATTTTTCCCTAAAATTTAAGTACTCTGCATTGAAATTTCAAATTTTCACCAAATAGATTTTATTTATTTTTAAATAAACCTAGTAGTTTAGAAACTACATTCAATTTTCTACAGATTCTATTCTTAGATATTTTTGAAATAGTATAGATAACTTATTGAAATTTTTACGTCAAGTTTCCTAACACTGATTTTTCTGAATTTTTTGCCACTTAAGGGCCTATTTTTTCCATGATGATCCTGCACATACCCAAAAGACCAAACATATTTAGTTGTGTAATAGTAGGAGGTGTTGGTTGGTGCATGGAATGGTAAAATGATACATCGTTCTCAAAGTTGTCAAGGAAATTATGTATAAAGTTATGCATGCTTTCATCATATTCACCTAAGATGTCCACTTCACGAGGAAATTCATTAGGGGTTGGTTGAGAATATTAGGTTCTATTTCATTAGGATCATTACCAAACACATAACTTGAGACATCAACTAAAGATGTTAAGGGCTTCCATAGATTACCAATTAACATGTCCATTATGAAATGCAAAGAGATTGTCAAATTTTTAGATTTAAATAAAGATAATTTATTGATTATGCTATACAAAACCTAAAAATGATATCTTTTGGATGCAATTTTGAATCCAAACAATGTACTAAATTTGACAAATTAACCTTAATATGAACAATTTCATAAAACCAAAATTCTAGAAACTCAAACAACAAACTAAATGTAGGAACACAAAATGTAGAAATAGTGTGTTTGATGCTTAGAAATTCAGAGAAATCCTGAATTAGGGACTCATGCAATGATATGTAAACACTATGAAAAATGTATGATATTTTTGAATTTTATAGATTTTAAAGGATGCAAAAATTCAAACCTAAAACCCTAAATCATATGCAAACTAAGGAAATTAAACAACCCTAAATGAGATGCAAATCAATGTAATGCAATGCAAATAAATGAAAATCCTAGATCTAGGGTTGAAATAGACTCCAATTTTTAGAATTTTGTTGTACAATGTGAGGCTAACCAAAATGAAATATAGAAAAGTAAGTTTTTCCAAAATGGAAAGGTAAGTAAGGATGATGAAAATAGACCCTATCTTCCTACTTTCATTAGTGTTGGTTAATAGTTTTTTCACCTAACTCTATATCCTTATGCCCATGGAGGTCACAAATGTAACAACAACTGAATCAATAATAATGATATTTTATACTAATTCTCTACTTTTTTAAAAAGGTGGCAGCTACCTTCTTTAGATGTTCAATGAATAAAACATTTTTTTAAATAAGATTGCTTTTAACTAGAAATCAAATGAAAGGTGATGCTTTTAACCTGAAAGCTTTGAAAGGTGATCATACAACTTCAAATAATGAAAATATAACTACTAGAAATACTGAAACTATATTAAAGCATCATATACATCCATCACCATAAAATCTTTATTTAAAGATAAAAATCCCAAAACAATGAAACTAATCACACATCTATCATCCCAATAATAGATAATCCAATGAAAAATTAATCAGCAAAAGCAGAATCAATTTATACACCATAACACAAAGATCCTTCCTGCATGAATTTCACCATAGTTGTTCTATATATTGAAATAATAGAAGAACAATAAACTGAAGATAGCAGAGTTTTTCTAATGAGTAAAACAAAGTTCACTCAAAAATATCCTATAGCCAAATAATATCCCCATATTTAAAGATTACAAACTATCCAGAAAATGGTTTCTTAAAGACAAAAGTTTCAAGAGACAAATTAAAGAAAATAGCACAATAATTAAAACTAATCAACAACCTCCACGTCGGTTCTTTTTTCTTCAACAAATTCCTCCTCCTGTTGTTTTTGTAATGCCTCTCGAGCCTTTATATTTTTCCTATATTCACGATACTTTGTGACAATTATAGTGATGCTTTTTCTCCCTGTGGTTGTGGTTATTTCCAATCTTGTCCTCCATTTTGATAGTGCATGATCAGACTTGGCAAGTGTCTCATAGATATCATCACTTTCAGACTTAAATACTTTTAAATAGGTTTGCATAGTGCTCAATTTTCTAATGAGTCAATAGTGGAAGTTTCGGGATGACTCACCTCTCTAAAATACACCTCTTTGTATTGCTTTGTTATGTCTGTGATATCTAGGATTTTCTCATCAAATTTGTTAGTGAGGTCCACTTCGAGAGCATTAAAATTTTCCTTTATTTTCACCATTATCTCAAAATATTTTTCTAATACTTTGTTGATTTCTTTGATAATATCCTCATAAATTGATAGCTTCCATTCCAAAGAATCAAGCCAATTGGGATCAATTTCTTTGGGATCATCCACTATCTTTTCCCCAACCAAAAAAATATGCTCCATGGAGCTCAACTCAACAATTTCTTTTGAAAGCACAAAAGTGCTACTATTCTCTCTTCTAGTTTGTTAGAGCTCAGTCACCAATTCTTTTCTTTTACCAAACACCTCAATAGAAAATTGCAGAAATTTAGAAATGAAGAGAAGACCATCATGATACAGTCCCTCAACCCATTCATTAGTAGTTTTAGCATATCCCAAGTTTTTCCTAACTTTTTGCACAGTATCAGAATCAATACCTTGGACATTTGAAGTGGAAGCTTCCTGGGGGGTTGGGGTCACAAATGATGAAATAAAATTTTTCAAAGAAAGAATATTGGACTACAACTAAAGATTTTCTTTTCTTTGCTCCTTGGCTCTTTTGATCAATACATTAACAAAGTAATTGGCATGGTAAACATCACCTTCTAAAGAAGAGGGCCCCATATCAATATTATTCACTTTATAGTCTATGTCGGTTATTTCATTTTCATTTAAATCCTTTGTAGGATCAACAATCTGTAGTAGTTGATGCCCAGAAGTGGTATCTATAATCATCTGTGACATTCTTTTCACCTTCTTAGGTTTTGAGGAACTTTGCAACAACATAAACACCGTATTCACTTTGACTATCATTCAGGGGACATTTTTCTTTTTCTTTTCAACTACCTTTAATCAACCATGCTAGAGAAGTAGCCACAAGCACTATGTCCCTGCTTTCAACATTTACATTCTCCACTCTCTCAACTGATTGAACATAAATAGAAGAATCTCTTGGTGGGGAAGGAGTAATTTCAAAGAATGTGGGGAATGGAGGTTCTTCAATTATTTGTAGGAAAATACCTATGGAGTCAGTATAGATTGGCTTCTCTTGACTAACCATCTTCATAGGAGCAGAAGGCAGTGTAATGTCTTGTTCACAAACTGATTTCAATTTTTCCATGGCATCTTCTTGTCTCTCACCATCTCCTCTTGACTATGAGCTTGTGCTCAATAGTCTCACTGTTTATTTTCTAGCTGTTACACTCACACCAGTGGCTTGCACAATCCCTTGCTCTCTCCTCTGTGAAGATATTAGATATTAAGGGGAACCCACACTTTGAAACCATTTTCCATTTAACCAATCAAAAGTCCTTAGAGCAAGAGTAGAACAAACCATTAAATATAAAATTTCAAATTCTAACCAGTCAATTCTATATGAAGGCTTAGCTGTAGACACCTGGTATTTCAGGTCAATGATCAGTGAATCTTCCTGCACATCCTCTAGAATATTCAAAGAGATACCAAAGGTTTGTATCTGTTTCCAAGTTAATCTCATAAAACATCTCCTATAAACTTCATTTTCATTTGAGAAATCTTCCCCAAAATATTCAATGTATGAGCGATGTTCGTAACTGCCGACTCCATACAAATTTTGTTTGACATACCCTTTGCTATTGAAACAAGTTCTTACAGGAAGAGATTGAAATACAAACTTGTTTAGAGTTTTCTCCATAGCCCTAGCAATTATATTACTTTTTTAAGAGAACAAAGGCATTGACAAAGGAAACATATAACTCTTCTTCCCCATATTAGAGTATTTAACATTTACAACTGCCATTTTCCTACAAACTTTGAGAAAAATAAAATAATCACTTGGATAACGAGGAAAATTTAATGGAGATCTCTCAAAAACCCTAATTTTTAGGTAGGTAAATCTATTGAATTGAATGAAAAAGCTACCAAACTTCATCACTATGGTAGCTACTTCGGGTGAAATTCTAAGCTCAAGGTTACCATCAATTTTCCTCACAATTTCAATTAAAAATGCATCATTTATGCCACAATAATTTCCCATTCCAACCTTCTTAGTAAGCTATGAAAAAATTCTATACATAGCCATATCTATCATTGGAGACCCTTGTGGTTCCAACATATACCAGATAGCCTCCTTACTAGCTAAAATATAGACTAGGTACGAGCGCATATGAAATGCAACAGTTTGCTTGAAATTGCTTAATTGCTCATTCAAATGATAACAAATAATTTTGGCCCAGTCAATGAATTTACTCTCATTAAAAATTAACAAAATAACATAGCACATCCAAAAATAAAATGAGTCTGAGCATGCATTCCCATCTACATGATGCAATAAGATAATAGCCTCTAAAATTTTATCTTTAAAATGTAGCCTTTTAAGTTTAGAATGCAACTAAGACTTACCTTTCTTTTCGGACTTCAACCAGTTCCTTGCAATGGAGGTTCTACACCAATCTTCATTATTTTTGAAAAACTCATCACCCATAGCCATGGACATTACCTCCACAACTTCTCTTTTTGGAATGCTCAACATACGGGAAACAAACTCAAGAGTGATTTTTTCAATAATGGACCCTTCCACTACTCGTATTTCCTGAGTTTCATGGATGTAGCCTCTCACACACACAATTACCATTTCAACATTTTGTACAGCCTCAGGAAAACCTCCAGCATGTTCCAAACCACTTTGTAAAATCCTTTCCCCAAGAGGCGTCCTCTCATTTTGCTCCAAATGTAGCAAAAACTCCTCCAAGTCAAGATGTCCAATATCAATGTCCCTTACACTAGACCAATGGTTCTGAATTCCACTCTGCATGAGCACCAGTTTGTGAAGAAGGAATGTTCACACCTTCAGAAGTAGCAATAGAGAATATGAATGCAATAGAAATGAATTAGTAAATATTTTTCCACCCAAACTTATGCCATTACTTGATAGTACATGTGTTAAATGTGGAATTCAATTTCATTCCTCGGAAAGATAGCTTTTTAAATGTACATGCCTTTTAAAAATTCTGAAAATACAAGCCAAAGTTAGTTCATACATAACATTAAATGAGGTGGAAATACCCTTTGGAAATTGAGAGAAGTCAACAATGTCATGTGGTTAGGAAAATTTGGAACCTTACAACCTAGATCAGGAGTTTTGAAGTTTTAAAAACCTTTGACTCATTGGTCCATAAGACAACTAACAAAGACTTACTACTCAACAAGGATAACAGAGTCGGATAATTGGGAAGTTATGAAATTTTGAAACTTCTCGACAAGTTTATGAATGTTGGAAGACTAGCGACCACAGTTAGGAAAATCCCATGACCCATGACATTGAGCAACTACTAAGGAAATTAATAGCAAGGCACACAATATGAATGAGGTAGAGACCCGAAAATACTTAAGGAAAGTTTAAAACTGCTGATATAAGTGGAAAATACAATGATTAACATTGGCTCTGAATGGGGAAAAGGACTAATAGGACGCAGAGAATCTAGAGCGACCTTGGCATGAAGCCTTATTCATGGGAAATAGAGTCAAAACAAAACATACCATACAAAACAGAAACAAAAGACTATATACAAGGGTCAACCCAGGAAGAACTTAATCAAATAGTTTCAAATCTTTCCCATTATAGGAAATAGGTAGACTAGTACCATATGGATAGGCCAGTAGAAAATTATTGTCACCAAAAATGTCTAATTTGAAAAGGCCCCTTCCATAGAGAATCAAACTTTTTATGTGCTCTCTTTGGCTCTCTCCTATCCCAAAGAACAGAATCACCCACTGCAAAAATTATTTTCCTAGCCCTTTTATCAAAAGTATTCTTTACCATCTGATGATGTTTTGCATTATTATCCACCACTATATCTCTTTGTTCTTCCAACATGTTTAGATACATAATTCGCTTCTCAATTGCAGACTAAAATTGCTCATCTTCTATATATCCTTTTGCAAGTTAAGTGTTGAGAGCTCCAAATGTTTTGGTAAGATGTTGTCTATACCATACATGACTTAAAAGTGGTACATGCCAATGGATCTTTTATATGTTACCCTATCAGCCCACAATCCATCATACAAATTTTTATGCCATCCCCTTTGGTTCTCATCTACCAACTTCTTGGTGATTCAAACCAAATTTTTTATTGCTAGACTCAGCCTTCCAATTTCCTTGCAGTTAATAATCAGATGAATGTGCTAGGCTAATATTGTAGTCACAATAGAAAAGAGTAATCTCAACAAATGAAAAAGAACTAGCATTATCAGTAACAATCTTCTTGGGAACACCAAATCTCACAAGAATATTCTCCTCCAAGAAATTGCACACTACTTCTAAAGAAGTTTATTTCACTAGGATAGCCTTTACCCATTTGGTGAAGTAGTCTATAGTGGTTAGGTTGTGAGTGTGTCCTGACACTAGAGTTTGGGTTAATTAGACCAATAAAATCTAGGCCCCATTCTTGAAAGGGCTCATCTATTACCACGAGCTTCAAAGGAAAGCCTACAAGGTAAGGTCTTCCAGTAAACATCACACATTTCTCACATTTTGAAAACCATTCATAATAATCCTTGAACATTCTTGGCCAATAAAATCTATGTCACAAAATTTTTAAGCTGACAAAAAAATTGAAAAATGATCACCACATGCTTCATTGTGAAAAATCTCAAGCAACCATTTTTGTTGCTCCTTATCAACACATCTCAAAAAAGTTCCATCCACACCTTTTTTATATAGATTCCCTTCCCACAAGACATATTTACTAACTTTAAGCTTCAAATTCCTCTTTTCTTTAGATGATATATGTGATGGACAATCACCATAGGTTAAGGAATACAAAACACCAGAAAACCACTCATTTGTTGTATTGGTAAAAAGGACAAAAGGTAGATGTTCTTCCTTTGCATCCTTACTCTCTACAATCATCTTCGCTAAACCCTTTCCTCTAACTTGATTAGTGGGTTTAATATCAACATCATATTCTTACACCTTTGCTACCCAGGACCCCCTTTTATTACATCCAATTTCCTGTTGGGTGAGGATGCTCTTCACAGTAGTCTTAGGAACAAAAATAGTAGTGTGAGAGTGCAAAATATAAAATCTAAAGTTCTTCAGAGCCTTCACAACAACATAAGCATGTTTTTCAAGAGGAGAATATTTAATTTCATATTTCTTGATAGGGGTACTTATAAAAGAAATAGGAGCTTCAATACCTTACTCATTTTTCTGTAAAAAAATGGCTAACAATGTATGATCTGATGTATAACTGTATATAATAAAATCCTATGTAAAATCTAGGTGCGCTAGGGTTGGTGCACTTACAATGACAATTTTTATGTCTTCAAATTATTGCTTTTTCTCACTAATCCATTTGAACATGGGATGATCATTCATCATGTCAGAAACAGGCTTTGTTAACTTAGCAATATTGGGCACAGACCTTCTCAGAAAATTCACTTGGCCAAAGAAAGACCCGGTGCCATGTTTGTTTGTAGGTAAGCTTAGTTGCATGATAGCTTTCACTATCTCATGGTCTATCTTAATTCCATCTTTTGAAACAATATGACCTACAATGCTATAATACTGCTTCCAAATCATGCAAATGATTGGCTCTCTTCTTAGAAAAAATTGTTAGGTCATCCAAATAAATCACAATGGTTTTATTCCTTAAATCACCAAAAGATAAATCCATGGCCCTTTGAAAAGTGGCCCTTGCATTTATAAGACCAAACAACATTCTATTATAGGAAAATCCATGGCCCTTTGAGTAGTGAATGTTATTTTATGTTGATCCCTCTGGGCTACTTCAACCTGATTATATCTCGAGAACCCATCGAGCATGGACATCATCTCAGAACTAGCGAGTGTTTGCAATATATGGTCCATAACAGGTTGAGGATAGGGGTATGTGTAGGATCATGATGGGCCAAAAAGTGGTGATATGATGGGTATGTGTAGGGTATGTGGCTGACATCTTATTTTTTACCCAAAATTGATGAAATGAAAATGGTTTTTAAAGGAGATTCCCAGCTTTCCACCAATATAAATTATGCTTTACTTTGAATTTAATAAATAATTATTATCAATTTTCTATTTGAATTATGACTAAAGTCTTGATTGATAGGTTGATTGAAAGAAATCTATAGCTTTCAAATGGTATCCCATTTTTTGAATCCAAAACATGTGTCACATTCTATAGGATTAAAAAAAAATGAATTTCATGAAGTTTTGACCAAGTAAAGGTGGTCAGACATACAAGTTTTTATATTTTTTAAAAGTCGTAATAAAAAATTCATAATTAATTATTTACCTTGAAAAAAATTACAAAAAAATATGCATCACATGGGGACATGAGTCCTCTACTTATATATAAAATCTTATAAAAAAATATTATCATTTTATTATGGTTAGGGTGGTTAGACATACACCTACTTCTTATTTTTTCCCTGAAATTTAAGTACTACTGCATTGAAATTTCAAATTTTCACCAAATATATTTTATTTATTTTTAAATATACCTAGTAGTTTAGAAACTACATTCAATTTTCTACAAATTCTATTCTTAGATATTTTTGAAATAGTATAGATAACTTATTCAAATTTTTACGTCAAGTTTCCTAACACTGATTTTTCTGAATTTTTTGCCACTTAAGGGCCTATTTTTTCCATGATGATCTTGCACATACCCAAAAGACCAAACATATTTAGTTGTGTAATAGTAGGAGGTGTTGGTTGGTGCATGGAAGGGTAATGTCACCTTCTAAGATATGATTCATTTTATCATCACTTCCTTCAAAATAGATGTTAGTGAAAGCTTCAGCTTTTTCCAAAAATTCAATAATCTATTGATGATCATTAAATACTTGCCAGTGATTTACATTGTTAGGAACACTTGGTCGGTACACAATCTTAATTCGATAGGGCCTATCTTTAAAATTAGGGTGTGGTAAGAGTAATGATACCGAGACTACTAGGGAGTCAGCTCTAGTATTTTGATATCTTGGAACCAACTCTATAAAAAGAGCATCAAAATATTCTATACAATCCCAAATCCTATTTTTGTAATGTTTAAGCCGACCATTTTTCACAGTTTAAATCTTCCTGACCTATTTCACAACTAATTTAGCATCACCCACAACTCTCAATTGCTTAATACCCTTTTCTTTAGCTACTCCTAGACCAAGCAATAGGGCTTCATACTCAACTCTGTTATTGGTATTAGCAAATTCTAGTTTGAAAGCAAAAGGGAACTTATAGCCATTTGGCGAAATTAGAACTACTCCTACACCTGATCCAACATTAGCATAACTTCCATCAAATTCTAGTGTCCACAACTCATTAATTAAACCTGGATTGACAAGACTCAAGTTTTCTTCTTTGTCAAAAGTACACATATAAGTACCTGACCCTATTTCAAAAAACAAAATATCTTCCCTCGGATCACCTGACTTCAGAACTATGATTTTAGCCTTGGGTTCAAGGTTTAAGGATATTTTCTTCCCATCTAATGGTATCAACACATGAGACCAATCCATTTGTATTTTCCCACCCAAATCTCTACAAAAGCTTCTACTCAAAAGCATCCCATAACTAGTTGGGATATCAGCAACTAGTATAGTCAATTTCAATCTAGATTCTTAGGGAAAGCAGCTAAGGCTACTTCAGCATCTTTGATTTGACCTATGATAGGGACTAGAGAACCATTCATATAAGAAAATTTACCATGGGAAGATGTAAAAGATAAACCTAAGGCCTTGGCTATTTTGGAAGGCATCACATTTTTTGAAGCTCCAGAATCAATAATGCAATTGCTGAACCTAAAACCAACAATGTATAATGACACATAGAAAAGTTCTTGTTTTGCAAAAGGATTTGGTTGGTTTGAAATTATTTCAATGGAATTAGTGCAGACTTGGTTTTCTACAGGGACTTCATATTCTGAGGGAACCTGAGCATTACATTGAGAGGGTAAAGGCTCTTTTTTAATGTATTTGACTAGTTTGTCTAACTCTGCGAGATTGAGCCTTAAATATTCAGCTTGGGAAATCTGATTTTTTGTATTTTTGCATGAATCAACTATATAAAATGAACCAATGACAAAAGAATCAAACGAATGTGTAGGGGTTACATTAGTTGTATTTTTTGACACATTTTTCTATGGTTTCTTTTGGTTTGTTAGGATAAATCTGGGAGTTGACGATGAACCAAAATTTTCCCCTTTTGCATATTGTGCTCTTGTGAAAACAATACAATTTGGATCATCTCATTTGATATACACATCTTCTTTAGCTTCAGAATCTGGTACATATTCAAAGAAATTGATGTCTAAATCTTAAGATTGACCAAGCTCTTCCACATATGAATCTTGTGCACCTTCATTGGTTGACATCATTTGCATGGATCAAACCATTTCTAGGCAGGTAGCCCCATCATGATATGAAGTCAAGTAAATATTATAATAATTACTTTTTCTTGAAGAAGGGGCACCTTCAATTTCCAAACTTTGAGCTAGGGCACCCAAAGATAATGTCTTATTGGGAGCTCCTTGATAATTTTAATCCCTCCTAGGGACATCTTGATAGGGTTTCTATGAAGGACCCTTTGGAATCTATCTCTTAAGAGTAATTATATCATTGGCCAATATTTGTATGACTGAGTCAATAAAATTTACTAGTGAAGGTTTACTAGTTTGCAATTCTTTTTTTCTATTTTCCCACAACAATCAAGTCATCTTCTATGGATATAGCCAACTCTGAGTGGCGTCCACATTAGCAACACCTTCTCTTTTGATAGTGGAGCTCACGTCTAGTGGTAGGGTGTTGATGAACATTACCTTTAATAATTCATTCCTTGGCCTTGTGTTTCTAGAAATCCTCTTATACAATTTGTTGAACCTAGCCACAAATTCCATCATTGGTTCATGAACTTCATTTTTCATAGATCCTAATTAAGTGACTAGAACTTGATCATTTTCTACAGTCTCAAATCTATTTTCAAATCATGTTCTCAAGGTAGCCCAATTATTAATAGAGCCATTCAGAAGGGAATAAAACCAATTAGCAAAAACACCGGTTATAGATTCTGCAAAAAATCTCATAGCAACATCCTCATGCTACACAACAAGGATAGAGGAGGTGGAAAAGAAAGCTTGCATGTGTTCATCGGGAGAAATTTTTCCATCTCCACCAAATTTTGGTATAATTTTCCCTGAGCCCTCTGGCATATCATGCAATTGAGCTCCAGTTCCAAAGGTGAGGGGACCTATTATGGCTTCCCAAGGAATAGGTTGAGGCTAAGGGATCATCACAATAGGATTATGGAGAGGGAAATTTATTTACAAAGGAACAATTTTGTTGTGCAAGAGAAGAGCTTGACAGGATGTATTAAAAACCCTAGGGTAACTAGCTTTAGGGGTGGAAGAGGGTGATTTGCTAATAGATTTAACCTTTTGGTTAGGTGGAAAGGATGAGAAACCAACCACTTCTATTAACTAGAAATATTTATCAACAATCCCTTTCCTTTTATCTCCCCTTCTTATCTTTTAGACGCCAAAGTTGAACAAACAAGAATAAATTACAGACTCACCAACTCCCACTTGATAATTGTTCATTGGAAGATTTTTTTTATTGTTCAACCGATTGCTAGGGGCTTGCACTGGAGGGGCTCTAACTCTTTTGGCTACAAGCATAACATTTCCTAAAAAAATGATTTCTTTTGCATTTTCAAAATGCCTAGAATTTTCTCTTATAATCTCTCCAAGTTCTTCCTCTTCCTCCAACACTTCATTAACTATGTGATATTGGAGGTTGGTTCTTCTTTGCTGCCAAGTAACCAAAGACCAATAACTATATATTCTTGATCCCCAATCAACCAGTCTACGTTGGGTTGGAGAACATGAGCATTATGCTTAACTATCAACTACAAAGCAACTCATAATGCAAAAACAAATTCTAGTTCTCCCCAGTAGAGTCACCAAAAAACTGTTGGTTAATAGTTTTGTCACCTAACTCTATATCCTTACGCCCATGGAGGTGACAAATGTAACAACAAATGAATCAATAAAAATGATATTTTATACTGATTCTCTACTTATTTTAAAAGGTGGAAGCTACCTTCTTCAGATGTTCAATGAAAGAAAAATATTTTTTAAATAAGATTGCTTTTAACCAGAAAGCAAATGAAAGGTGATTATTTTAACATGAAAGCTTTGAAAGGTGATCACACAACTTCAAATAATGAAAATCTAACTACCAGAAATACTCAAACTAGATTAAATCATCCTATGCATCCATCACCCTAAAATCTTTATTCAAAGATAAACATCCCACAACAATGAAACTAATCACACATCTATCATCCCAATAATAGATAATCCAACAAAAAATACTCAGCATAAGGAGAATAAATTCATTCACCATAACAAAAAGATCATGCCTACATGAATTTAACCATAGTCTTTCTATATATTGAAATAACAAAAGAAAAATAAACTGAAGATAACAGAGTTTTTCTAATGAGTAAAACAAATTTCACTCAAAAAGATCCTATAGCCAAACATTATCCCCATATTTAAAGATTACAAACTATCTAGAAAAGAGTTTCTTGAAGACAACTATTTATGAAATCAAAATAAAATTCTTTAAAATTTTCAAGAGACAAATTAAAGAAACTAACATAATAATTAAAACTAATCAACCACCTTCAAACTAGTTCTTTCGCCTTCAACAACTTTCTCCTCCTGCTATTTTTGTAATGCCTCCCGAGCCTTTATCTTTTTCCTATATTAACGGTAATTCATGAAAATTGTAGTGATTATTTTTCTCCCTATGGTTATGGTTATCTACAATCTCGTCCTCCATTTTGATAGTGCAAGATTAGACTTGGCAAGTGTCTCATAGATATCATAAATTTTAGACTTAAACATTTTTTAATAGGTCTACATAGTGCTCAATTTCCTGAATGAGTCAACAGTAGAAGTTTTAGGATCAACCACCTCTTTGTAATACACCTCTTTGTATTTCTTTGTTATGTCTATGATATCTAATATTTTTTTATCAAATTTGCTAGTGAGGTCCAGTTCAAAAGCATTGAAATTTTCCTTTATTTTCACCATTATCTCAAAAAAAAAAATTAATGCTTTATTGATTTCTTTGATATAATCCTCATAAATTGATAGCTTCCATTCCAAAGAATCAAGCCAATTGGGATCAATTTATTTGGGATTATCCACTATCTTTTCCCCAACCAACAAAATATGCTTAATGGAGGCCAACTCAACAATTTCTTTTGAAAGCACAAAAATGCTACTATGCTCTCTTCTAATTTGTTGGAGCTCAATCACCAATTCTTTTCTTCTACTAGAAACCTTAATACAAAATTGGAAAAAATTATAAATGAAGAAAGACCTTCATGATACAGTCCCTCAACCCATTCATTAGTAGTTTTAGCATATCCCAAATTTTTCCTAACTTTTTGCATAGTATCAAAATCAATACCTTTGAAATTTGAACTGGAAGCTTCCTAGGGGGTTGGGGTCACAAATGATGAAATAAAAAAATTCCGAGAAAGAATATTGGACTGCAACTGAAGATTTTCTTTTCTCTACTACTTGGCTCTTTCGATCAATGCATTAACGAAGTAATTGGCATGGTAAACATCACCTTCTAAAGAAGAGGGCCCCATATCAATATGAGTCACTTTATAGTTGAACTAATTATTTTTGGCTCCTATGGGCTACTCTTGCTCTTCTAGGGTTTTTCACCTAAAAGGAAAGAGATAGGAGCAAAAATGCCAAGTGTTCATTCAAATTATATTTCGCGCAATGTTTTCTAACTAAATGAAGTTAAATAAATGCAATTGACTGATCTAAATGAATGAATATGAATGCAAAAGTGAAATTAAAGCTATGTTTGAAAACACATTGTGATATGAAAATAGTGAAGTAAATAAAGAAAAATTGCAGAAAAGAATAAGATGAGTTAAATCAAAGTGCACCTGGGTAAATTATGTTGAAACTATAATGTTGTGGATGCTGGTTGAGGTCACTGATTTTTCACAGTGGGACTCATTCGCCCAGGGTGGTGAATTAGTCTTCCTCATCGTGAAAAACTGTCAGGAACAAGTTTCTATTTGTCGAGATCCAAAATCTAGAAAAAATTAGATTTTTAGTCTTAAGGTGGGAATCATTCACCACAGGTGGAAAATAAGTCCTCTCCCAAATTTTTGAAAAATCAGGAGACAACTATGCAACACTAGATATGGAAATCACTGCTTGTCGGGTTGCCGAAGTAAATTCTACAGGAAACGAACAAAAAACCCTCTTCAAGCTTGGAATAGACTTGAGTTGACTTGAAGCACCTAGTTAACTTGTAAACCAATCTTCAACACCAAAAAGCTTGTCAAATTTGAACACCTAGGTTTGCAAACAAACATGCAATAGGGGGACAATGGTTTAAGGTTAGTGAATAGGGGTTTTCCTTCGTCAAACCCCACTTTTGGTAATCAAACCCTTAATAAAATAATGGAATGCAAAGGAATGATAAACTAACAACATGCAAATGCTATCAACTTACCAAACCCTTGATGATGCAAGTTTGATGTAATTTCAATGGCTACTTCAAAGTGCTTGAATAGTGCTTGAAAAGATGTTGTAAAATGCTTGAATGCTTGAATGAATAGGTGAATAAGTGAACTTGATGAATGGGGGTTGAAATGAGGTGAAAATCACTTATTTATACACACTTGTGCCTTAGTTTCCCATTCATACCTCATCACAAGATGACATCAAGTGTTTTTAAATAAAATCCCGAAAGGAAATTTAAAATATTTTGAATTTGGGGCCAAGGGGGACTCATTCGCCACCCACGGTGAATGGGTCCCACCTAGGCCCTAAAAATGTGTCAGGAAATATGTTATATTTAATGTTTTTTTTTGGGATAATACTAAAAAATACACTTAATTAAGCATATGAGAGCATAAAGGGTCCGAACAACTTATGAGAAAGGGATAAATAGTGAAGATATGCCTAGAAAAGGATGAAATCTTGTTACAAGACTTTACAACACTTCAAAATAGCACTTGTTAATGAATAAAAAGGTGATTTTTAGGTGGATTGTAATTAATAGAGTCTAGAAGAATGTAGAAATGTCTTACAACACTTTAGAACACGTTCACAAGACATCATTCTTTGAATTTTAGTATCTAATTAAGCATGTTCAAGCCATGTTGCAGCATGAAATCAGAGCAAAATAGACAAATACCATGAAACAAGACCTAAAAGACCATGAAAATGACAAGGGGCCATTTTCTATGGCACATTTAGCCCCCACTATAGTGAGAGGATGAAATTTCTTCAAACTCACACTAAAGTAGCCATGAACATCGTGAGGTGGGTTTGAATGCACTTATGTTAGAAAGATGGAATACAACAATCAAGATGGATGATCAAGCCCCCAAGATGAAGATCCCATGGAAAACTAAGCATAAGGACAAAGGAACACATAAGTGTTGAGATGAATTGGATGAAGCTTCGATCATGAATCCAACTAGTTGTGGATTAGACCTAGGATGATTGTTTGAAAAAGATAATGTGTACTCACTCTATGGTGTCAAGACTAGTTGTCAATGGGGTGAGAAGGCCCAAAAAGGTAAGATACATACTCTAGTTGGTATGCACTCACAAACACAAAGGTGGCTATGGGGAAAAGTCATGCCGCTAGGTGGTCTTCCCACTCAACCATATTAAAGTTATGTTCGTCGATAACTTTAATAAGGTGCCACAAAGAAAAATGTTCATGAATAAAAAGACAAAGTACCATAGTCATGCAAGCTGTGTTATGCAAGGTGGCAAAAAGGTAAAAATGTAAAAGAAGTTCAAAGGGGTCTTGTTCAGTTCATGCAAGGTCAATCACTTAGGGAACATTGTGTTTAATGTCTCCAAGAGAGGAACAATCAAATAATAGTATATTCACAACTTAGGGGATGTAGTGCATCGCATCAAGCCACCAAAAGGAATGTAATATGCCAAGAAAGATCACACTTATGAAGGACATCACACCCAATGTCATCCACAAAGTGACAAATGCATCACATAAACAACAAGGCTGCACTAGGAACCAAGAATGCAAATGAATTATGGTAATGTATTCCCCCCACTTTAAAGGAATTGCTACACATCATTTTGTAAGCAATTACTTTAAAGTAGAGAAGAAAAGAAAATGCAAAAAAGAAAACAAGACATGAGAGCCGACCTAGAAATCCCTATGCCAAGTCATATGTTTCAAAGTTAGGTTGCGTCATGTCAGGAAAAATGAAAAACAAAGAAAGGGAGTTTCCCCCCAGAAAAGAGCACAACAAACACATAAGGGATCTATGGATTTGGGGTCAGTATGTTCATTGTTGCAATGTTTTTATGAAAGAGCATGGAATTGTCATCATTCCCCAAAACACATAGAACTGGAAGAATGAAACAAAGAGAGTGGAAACAAAAGAAAAAGGAAAATTCCATTTCCAGTCAACATGGAAGAGACATTGTGGTCTCAACACTTTGCATCGACCCCAAAAGGAAAACACAAGTGAAACAAAAGAAAATGAAAAGGCAAAAGAAAATGGAAAATATTTTGGGTCAACATGAAGGAGACATTTCGGTCTCAATGCCTTGCGTCATCCCCAAAAGGAGAACACAAAACAAAAAGAGAAAAAGAGAAGGACCGTTTGGGTCAACATGGAAGAGACATAGGGTGTCTCAACGCTTAAGGCCATCCCCAAAAGGAAAAATCAAAAAAAAAAGAGAAAAATACAAGGACCTTTTAGGTCAACATGGACGAGACATAGGGTGTCTCAACACTTTGTGTCATCCCCAAAAGGAAAACACAAAACAACAAGAGAAAAAGATGAGGACCTTTTGGGTCAACATGGAAGAGACATAGGGTGTCTCAACGCTTTGCGTCATTCCCAAAGGAGAACACAAAAAAAAAGTGAAAAAGATAATTTACGACATATAGAAGAATAAAGGTATGAATAGAAGAAGTGTACAAAGAGAGGGAACATCAAACACACGATACAGGGGAAGACGATACACACATGAAAGGAAAACAAAAGGGAAAGAAAAAAGAGAAAATCAAAAGGGCGAGGTAGGCAATTGCAATTCAACCATCTAACAAGTCATCCACATCCCAATCATGTTCAATGTAATGCGAGGGAAGTTAACTATCCAAAGGCATAATTGCAAGCACTGAACTAGGAGTTGTACCAGGTTCCTCATTTGGTTGAGAGGATTTATCATTTAAGCTAATTGTAGAAGAAAATAAAGAGTTTAAATCATTATGCACTTCTTCATCTATTTTTTCTATCATCACATCATCATCATCATCATCAAGCTTAATGACAATGGAAGGACGAAGGGTGATTTCCAAGGAAGGATGTATAAAAAGTTGTGGCTATTGGATTGATTCATTTTGTTGCGGATTTTGCACTGGACTATCTTGTGGTGGGTCAGGAGAAGGAGGGTGGTCATCTATTACTTCTGTCAAAGGTAGAGGTTGATGTTCTTTATTTTCTTCCATGCGAGATTGACGAGCAAGGAGACAACGATGACACCTATGTTCCCTAGAACCATGGTTTCATTTTATTCGGTTTTGGAGTTGTTGAGGTGTAAGAGAATATTGAGTCATCACATGTTCTTCTGCTTCTGAAGAGGGAAGAATAGAAGAAACTGAAGAAGATGGGTCAACCACTTTCTCTTTGGATTTATACACTTGTTTAAGGCGAGGAGGCATGAGAGGAGGGGTTTCATTTTCTCTTGGTCATTTGAATGATGGAAGGGAAGTATATAAGGGTGGTTGTTCAGGATGTTGTGTGTTTTGCAAAATTTTAGACTCAAGTTGAAGCATGGTTTCATCTATGATAAGAGGTGTGGAAGTGGATGGGGATGCATTACGAAGAGATAATTCAGCTATCTTTTTGGCTTTAAAATTTTGATATGCAATGAAAAAGAAGTCCTTTCAAGGGGTGATGGTTTCCATGGGTGTAGGCCAAAAGGCTTCTAATGAAAAATTACCTTTGGAACATAACGGATTAAAGCCACTATGGTGTATGTTGACTCTCATTGTCATGTGGAAAATTCAAACACTTGTGAACAACTGATGGGACCACTTTCATTGAGCGAAGCCCAGGGTGGCCTAGCTGCAAATGAAATTGGTCAGATTGTGGAATAATTGAAAATGTTACCTCCAAAGTTTTAGGTCCTATCTGTAATAGTAGCATGATCGATCTGATCATAGAGCATGCAAAACTAGTATGTGTCTTAATCCATGCAATTGGTTTATTATATTCATCTTGATATAGCTCATGTAATACTAGAGAGGACCATCACGAAGCTTTTGTATTATGTCTTTAGCAGAAAAAGTGATATCAAGAGACTTAGTGGTTTGGCCCTTACGAGGGATAACGTCTACTATAACCACTAGTTCATCCATAGGACTTTCTGTAGTAATAGGTGGAGGTGTATCATGTTGTTCATTGGTTGTATCAACAGTCATTACATCAATGGTTGAACGTTCGCTAGCATTTACAAATGAGGTAGTATGTTTAGGCATGGGATTAGTGAAAATTTGCAAATTCTAGTTAGGGGGTGCAACAAACTTATTTCCTTGATCATTAACACCCATAATGGACAAATGGCCTCAATCAATGAGGTCTTGAACTAAATGTTTTAGACGCTTGCATTGTTTAGTGTCATGTCCATTTTGGTGATGAAAATGACAATAAGTGTTACATTTGAAGGTGGGTGGTAATGGCTGGTTTGGATCAAGTGGTCTAATGGGTGACAAAGTGAGCTTGCATTGTTGAATTAATTGGTTCATCTTGTTATGAAGGGTATCGGGTAGGGGAGTAAACTATCTCTTCGGGTCCCCATATGTATAAGATACCGTTGCTTTAACAACTGACACTTGATTTGGAATGGGTTGGGTTGGTTGCGGTTGAGGTTGAAGAGGTGGATTAAACTGGAAAAATCCTCTATTTGGTTTGCGGAAGTTTTGTGTGTTATTTTTGTTTTGATTATTGTGTTCAAGTTTTTCAGGTCGGCTAGAAGTGTATTTTGAATCACCACTTAAAATTGAGTTATTGTATTCACACAAGGTTATGCATAAATGCATAAACAAAGGGAATTTCATCATTGTTAATTTATCCTGAAGGTGTGTGTGCAAGTTTTCGATAAACATCTTTTGTAGATGTGCATCAGGAATCTTGACATAAATTTGAGCATACATAGATTGGTATTGTGAGATAAAATCCATTACTTTTTCATTTTTGTTTTGTCTACATTGCATGAGGTCAGCCATTGTCTTTTTAGGTGTCACATGAACTTGAAAGTGACTTATGAAAGCATCCACCAATTCATTGAAAGAACAGATGGAATGGTTAGGTAAGTTGGAAAACCACTCTAAGGAAATATATTTCAAGGTCTTTGGAAATAGTTTGGCTAAAAATTTATCATCAAGAATGAAGTCACTACACAAAGTTACAGTATAAGCATTAACATGGTTGACAGGGTCTCCTTTTCTGCCATATTTCTCAAACCAGGGAATTTCTATCCCTTGTGGCATCGGGGTACATAATATTTCTAATGATAAAGGACTACTACAGACATGATATGTAGGTGGAGTGGATTGAACTTCGCTAATGGTGTAAATTTGATGTTGCATGGATGAAACAGTAGTAAGAAGTTGTGTAAGAAGAGGATCGGGGTATGTGGGTTGAGGTGGAAGGGAAAATGGTGATGGAGTGTAGGTGATATGAGGGGAAGTAAAAGGAATACTATGGGGTGTGAAGGTGGTGGAAGGGACTTGTGATGCCACAAGAGAAGTAGGAATGCTAGTGGAAATCGAGAAAGAGGTAGTCACATAATTAACTTGATGCATATTTGTATGGACATGCAGATTGGTATAAGTTGGTATGGAAGCTATGGTTGAAGGGGGAGGAACTTGAGGTCCTCCTTGGATTACATGAATGTTTACATATTGGATATTAGAAGAAGCATGTTTATTGTAAATCTCGGAAATCTTCTTCATCACTTGCAAGCCATCATCACTTTCAATTAAACAATGAAGGTTTTCAATGGCAGGTATGGTAGTAGTGTAAATGTTTTCAAGTGACAAATCTTGTTCTAAGTGTGCAAAATCCTCATGAATATTAATGACCTTTTCTTGCGGGAGGGAGTTGTTTTGGTTGTCAACATTTATTGGATGGAAAGGTGAAGGCATAGAATTGGTATTTTCAAGCCCTAATGCACCATTGTCCATACTAGGAGTAGGAGTTCATGAGATCCCAAGGTCCACAATGAAAGTTCCATTGCAGGAGGCCATGAGTCTAGAACTTCTTCTCACTAAAGTATTATCAACAAGGCACCAAACACTCATACAAGTACCACAAAGGAGGGGTAAATGAAAATGAAAACTAATCTAAGGGTTTGAAATGAAATAACAAAAATGTTGCTAACTATAACAGAGATCTGACTACAGAAAACAAAAATGCAGACAAATCCCAGAAAAATACCAGAAATGTTGTTAAACAAGTGCATAGGGATTGATTCGCCTTGGGTGGTGAGTGAGTCCCAGTATGATGTTTTTGTGTATTTTTTAGAAATTTTAAGATGATTTTAATGCTCTATAGAATGCAATCAAGGATGCAAAATGCAGATTTTTTGTTTTTTCAATGAGATGTGATACAAAAATGAAATCTAAATGAAGCTTTCACTAATGCAAGATAAAAAATTCTAAAATGCAAAAACAAAACAATGTACTAATTGAATGTTAATTCAAAATTAAACTAGGATGCAATATGTAAATGGAATTAGAAAAGCAAAGTGCTCAAAAATCGAGTTCACCAAAATGAACCATTGATTTTTGGCTCCTATGGGCTACTCTTGCTCTTCTAGGGTTTTTCACCTAAAAGGAGAGAGATAGGATCAAAAATGATAATGGCTCATTCAAATTATGTTATGTGCAATTTTGTCTAATCTAAATGAAGTTAACTAAATGAATGATCTAAATGAATGAATATGAATGCAAAAGTGAAATTAAAGCTATGTTTGAAAACACATTGTGATATGCAAACAATGAAATAAATGAAAATATGCAGAACGGAATAAGATGAATTAAATCAGAGTGCACCTGGGTGAAGCATGATGAATCTAGAATGTTTTGGATGTTGGTTGAAGTCACTAATTTTTCATAGTGGGACTCATTCGCCCAGGGAGGTGAATTAGTCCTCCTCCTAGTAAAAAATTGTTGGGAACAAGTTTTTGTCTGTCGGCATCCAGAATTGACAAAATTTAGATTTTTAGTCCTAAGGTGGGACTCATTCACCATAGGTGGTGAATCAGTCCTCTCCCAATTTTTTTAAAAATCAGGAGACAACTCTGCAACACCAAATCTAGAAATCACTTCTTGTCGGGTTGTCAAAGTCAATTCCATAGGAAACAAACATAAAACCTTCTCCAAGCTTGGAATAGACTTGAGTTGACTTGTAAACCAATCTTCAATACCAAAAAGCTTGTCAAATTTGCACACCTAGGTCTACAAACAAACATACAATAGGGAAAAATTGGTTTAAGGTTAGTGAATAGGGGTTTTCCTTGGTCAAACCCCACTTTTGGTAATCAAACCCTTAATAAAATAATGAAATAAAAAGGAGTGATAAACTAGCAACATGCAAATGCTATCAACTTACCAAACCCTTGATGATGCAAGTCTAAAGTAATGTCAATGGTTGCTTCAAAGTGCTTGAATAGTGCTTGAAAAGATGTAAAATGCTTGAATGCTTGAATGAATAGGTGAATAAGTGAACTTGATGAGTGGGGGTTGAAATGAGGTGAAAATCACTTATTTATACACAATTGTGCCTTAGTTACCTATTCATACCTCATCATAGGCTGACATCAAGTGTTTTTAAATAAAATCTCAAAAGTTAATTTAAAATATTTTGAATTCGAGGCCAAGTGGAACTGATTGGCCACCCATGGCGAATGGGTCCTACCTAGGACCTGAAAATGTGTGTTGGGAAATATATTGTATTTAATGTTGTTTGTCGGGATAATACTAAAAATACACTTAATTAAGCATATGAGAGCATAAAGGAGCCAAATAAAGCATGAGAAAGGGATAAATAGTGAGGATATTCCTAGAAAAGCATGAAAGCTTGTTACAAGACTTTACAACACTTCAAAATAGGACTTGATGAATAAAAAGGTGATTTTTAGGTGGATTGTATTTAATAGTCTTGAAGAAAGTAGAAATGTCTTACAACACTTCACAAGACCTTCATAAGACATCGTTCTTTGAATTTTAGTACCTAAATAAGCATGTTCAAGCCATGTTGCAACATAAAATCAGAGTAAAATAGACAAATACCATGAAACAAGACCTAAAAGGCCATGAAAATGACAAGGGGCCATTTTTCTATGGCACAATAGTCTACCTCCGTTATTTCATTTTCATTTAAATGCATTGTAGGATCAACAATCTTCAGTAGTTGATGCCCATAAGTGGTATGTGTAATCATTTGTGACATTCTTTTTTTCTTTTTAGGTTTTGAGGAACTTTGAAATAGCATAGCAACCGTATCCACTTTGATTGTCATTGAGGGGACATTTTTCCTTTTCTTTTCAAATACCTTTTTCAACCACGCTAGAGAAGTAGCCATGAGCCTTGTGTCCCTGCTTTCAACATTTACATTCTCCACTCTCTCAACTGACTGAACATAAATAGAAGAATCTCTTGGTGGGGGAGGAGGAATTTCGGGTAAAGGAGGTTCATCACTTATCTACTAAAAAATGCCTCCGAAGTGAGTAGATACTGGCTTCTCTTGACTAACCTTCTTCTTAGGAGTAGAGGGTAGTGTATTGTCTTGTTCACAAACTAATTTCATTTTTTCCCTAGCATCTTCTAGTCTCCCACCATCTCCTCCTAACTGTGAGCTAGTGCTCGATGGTCTCACTATTTTTTTTCCATCTGTTATACTCACACTGAAGGCTTGCACAGTCTCTTGCTCTATCCTCTATGAAGATCTTGGATCTTGAGGGGAACCTGCACTTTGGCACAATTTACCATTTAACCAATCAAAAATGCTTCGTAGAATAGGAGTGGACCAAACCATTAAATCAGAAATTTCATCTTCTGAATAGTCAATTCTATATGAAGGATTAGCCATATACACTTGGTATTCTGGCTCAATGATTACTATATCTTCATGCAAATCCTCCAGAATATTGAAAGAGATACCAAAGGTATGTATCTATTCAAAAGTTAACCTCATAAAACCTATTCCATACACTTAATTTTCATCTGATCAGTCTTCCCAAAAATCCTCAATGTCCAAGTTATGTTCATAACTGTTGGCTCCATACAAAATTTTGTCTGACATACCCTTTGCTATCAAAATGAGTTCTTACAAGAAGATATTGAAATCCACACTCGTTCAGGGTTTTCTCCACACCCCTAACAATGCTATTACTTTTGTAAGAGAATGAAGGCATGTACAAAGGAAACACATAACTCTTCTTCCCCATATTAGAGTATTTAACATTTACAGCTGTCATTTTCCTACAAACTTCAAGAAAAATCAAATAATCACCTGGGTAATGAGGAAACTTTAATGGAGTTCTCTCAAAATCCCCAATTATGAGGTAGGTAAATATATTAAATTGAATGGAAAAGATACCAAACTTCATCACCACGGTAGTTGCTTCTGGTAAAATTATGAGCTCAAGGTTACCATCAATTTTCCTCACAATTCCCATTAAAAACACGTCATTTACATGACAATAATTTCGCATTCCAGCCTTCTTAGTAAGTTGTGGAAAAAATTTATACACAGGCGTATCTGGTGTTGGAGACCCTTGTGGTTCCAACCCATCCTAGATAGCCTCCTCACTAGCTAAAATATAAACTAGGTATGAGCACATATGAAATGCAATAATTTGCTTGAAATTGTCTAATTTCTTGTTCAAATGATAATAGATAATTTTGGCCCAGTCAATGAATTTACTCTCATTACAAATTAACAAAATAAAGCGGCACATCCAAAAATCAAATGATTCCAAGCATGCATTCCCTACTACACAATGCAATAAGGTAACAACCTCTAAAATTTCATCTTTAAAATGTACCCTTTTAAGTTTAGAAGGCAACAAAGACTTACCTTTCTTTTTGGACTTCAACCAATTCCTTGCAATGGATTTTCTACACCAATATTCATTCTTTTTGAGAAAATCATCAGCCAAAACTACAAACATTTCCTCCATAGCTTCTCTTTCTCGAATGCTCAATGTGTGGGAAATGATCTCAGATGTGATTTTTGCGATAACAGACCCGTCTATTGCTCTTATTTCCTGAGTCTCAAGGATGTAGCATCTTGCATATGCAATTACCAAGTTGACATTTTGTATAGCCTCGGGAAAAATTCCAGCACGTGCCAAACCACTCTGTAAAATCCTTTCCCCAAGAGGTGTCCTCTCGTTTTGCTCCAAATGTAGCAAAAACTACTCCAAGTCAAGATATCCAATCTCTGTGTCCCATACACTAGACCAATGGTTATGAATTCCACTTTGCATCAGTGCTAGTCCACAGAGAAGGAATGTTCACACCTTAAGAAGTAGTAGCAGAGAATATGAATGCAAGAGAAATGACTTATTAAATATTTCTCCACCCAAACTTATGTCATTACTTGATAGTATGTGCATTAAATGCGGCATTCAATTTCATTCCTTGGAAAGATAGCTTTTTAAACCTGCATGCCTTTTAAATTTTTTTAAAAAGACAAGCCAAATTTAGTCTATACATAACATTAAATGAGATGGAAGCACCCTTTGAAAACTGAGAGAAATCAACAATGTTGCACGGTCAGGAAAAATTAAAACCTTACAACCTAGATCGAGAGTTTCAAAGTTTTAAAAACCTCTAACTCACCGGTCCATAAGACAACTAACAAATACTTACTACTCAACAAGGATAACAGAGTCAAATAATCAGGAAGTTATGAAAGTTTGAAATTCCACAATAATGTTATGAAAGTTGGAAGACTAGTGACCACAATTAGGAAAAGCCCACAACCCACAATATTGAGCAACTACGAAGGGAATAAACAAAAAGGTGCACAAAATGAATGAGGTAGAGACCCGAAAATAATTATGTAAGGAAAGTTTAAAATTGTTGATATAAGTAGAAAATACTATGGATAATAATTAGGAAATGAGATCCCCACTAAGAATTGATTAACAACCCTTAGGTGAATCAACTCAATGTGAGAATCTTTAGATTTCCTTATGCTTGAATGACGGGGATCAAGGTCAAACATCGCTTTTGGGAGAAAAACTAAAAATATAAAATTAGCTCCAAAATGCAATCTAACACTTGAAACAAAATATTAAACTTGATATTGGCAAGACCAAAAAACAAATCACAGATCTAAAAATGGTTGAAAGGTGTTTACTAGTCACCAAAAGTCAATTTCTGAAGGCTAACTAGGACTTACTCGCCCATGGGTGAATGGGTTTTTTTCAAGACTTTTCTGCAACATTTGGGAGCTTCTGATGCTGATTTGTAGCTTCCGATTTGTCCAGGTTTCAGTGTTGGAAAGTCAAAATTTAGATCTACAGGTGAGATTTCGTGATTCAACAACTTTGACAACTTTTGCAACTTTAACAACTTTTCCAATCTTACACTTCAAGAGGTCTTCAATCCTTCTTCAACTTGAATCTATAACACACATAGTAGAGGGAATTTTTTTTTTGGTGAATGGGGGTTTTCCTTGGTCAAACCTTGAATTGAAATAATGCATGAAAGAGGGAACGAAGAATGAACAAAGCTATGATACTGAGCTCAACAAACCCTTGTAGAAACTTTGATAATAGAGATATTAGAAGGTTTGCAACTTGCATGAAATGGATGAATTAGATTTTGATCTAGATGACTTCAATTGATGCTTGAATGCTTGAACTTGATCTTGAATCCTACATCACAATGTTAGCTCTAAAACATGCATTATGTAAAAGGAATTTGACATGATGAGTAGATATTTAATGCTGCAATAAATCTCTAATATATCTACTCTTGAATTCTCTTGATCATCAACTTTAGCTCTTGTGAAGTCACATAAAAAATTCTAGGTGAAACTTAGTGAAATAACCTTGTATTTATAGGTATATATCCTTAATTTCCCGAAATTCTAATATTACAAGCCAACATTGAAATATGGATTTGGGGATCATAAAATACTGCCAAAATCATATTTTAAATTTAGGTCCAAAGGTCTAGGGAGGGCCCATTCACCCATAGGCAAATGGGTCCCAAGTGACTATTCCTGGAACAAACATTACTCAAGGTAAAGTGTTATATATTGGAATTAATTATTGTAAAGTTTCCCCTTTGAAAAATGTAATTTTTTATGCTTTTAAATGAATAATAGGGCTTATTGAGGCATAATTAAGATCATTTTAATTAATAGGTCCCAAACGAGTGTGAAAATGTAAAGAGATACATTTTACAAAAATAAATTAAGACATTATTAAGTCCATTTTGACTAGGAGGACCCAAAAAAGTGTGAAAATGTAAAGGCCCATACATTTTTCTACACTAAACCTCTATATTTTCTAGTAACCTTTTTCAATCTCCTCACAAAATTTTCTTCTACCTCATCAACATCATCTAGATTTGATCAATCATCCTTTTCCACTTTGTAGACATTAAAAGAAATTTCATTTTTTTAGCATCTTGACAAAACTCTCTCATTTCAAAAGAAGTTAAAGAACCAAACATTTGATCTCTAGAATAATTATGACTATAAGCTTTAGGAAGAGTTCTTAATACCTTTTTCACCACTTCGCTTTCATCCAGCTTTCCACCAAGACCATTGATGACATTAACAACTTCATCAACTCCAAGCATGTAGGAAGTAATATCTTTGTCTTTAGACATCCTTAGGGTTTCAAATTTATCTTTGTAGTTTTTCATATTCACTTATTTAACGTTGTCATCTCCTTCATAGATACATTCTAGCTTCTTCCATATACCTTTAGCATACTTGTAGCTCATAACCTTCATAAGTTTAGAATCAGAAAGACCACTTAGGATTGCATTTCTTGCTTTGCCATTTTTTTCATAATACTTGATCTCATCATCACTTGTTGGACCATTTGTAGACATAGTATAACCATTTTCAATAGACTTCCAAACTTCAAATCTAAGGGAGAGTAATAAGGACTCCATCCTAGCTTTCTAGAAGGTAAAATGTGTTCCATCGAACAAGGGAGCTTTGACAACTTTCCTATGCACCATATGGATCTACCTCAAGTAGTTAAGCTTCTTCATGGGAACCATAGTTGTTACACCAATTGTTAGAATAATAGGACAACTAAGAGGGGAAGGTGAGTAATTTGTATACTTTAAAGCATAAAAACCATCTTTAACATTTAGATCTACATTAGCCATTAAACCCTTAGCATGCATTGAAAAAATGCAAAGATGTAAAATAGTAATAAAAACACATCCAAACACATAAGAACACTAGATTTATGAGGAAAAATAAAGAATGGAAAAACAACATTGAGGATTAGGTCAATAATATATGAATTATAACATCGAAAACAATAAGGCGCATAACACAAAAAGATAAAGAAAGCCTCATTGTTGGTGGCTCACTACCAAAGGACTCACTCCCTAGAACAAATAATAGAATAAGGGGTGACTCACTACCAATTTTAATTGATAACAATGCATCTTTCATATGCCAAAGGTATAGTTCCACTAAAGCACAAACAACTCATAAAATAGACTAAAATGTAGACACCTTCTACCCATTACATTAGGAAGTCATAGGCATTAAGGCTCGCACTTAGATATTCACACTTGATCACTTTTATATCTTTCACATCACAAAATCTCTTCTCTTTATCCACACAAGAATTCACCTTGCATTTATACCCCCTAAAACCTAAAATAATCTCAATTAGGTTAGCCTTAAGTAAATTTATACACCTCAATCGTGCAACATCAAATAGGTCAACACAAAAAACTTCCACAATATAAATAAGTGAATCCAAACCACACCACTACTTAATTAGCATGCAAATATAAACCAACATACTTCTCAACACTTTCTCAACCAACAATTATCCTCTACAATTAGTGCTAGTACACCAAGTTAGCCAAACCTACACTAACACTAAAAAAACACCAAACTCATCTCTCAATGTCTAGAAACATCTCATAGACCACAAAAAAACACTCCAAAATAACTATAAATCTTGAAATGCTCTAGCAACATCTAGATAGTTTGCACAACTACTACAAGTACTTGAAACTCAAGAACACCTTCATTATGTGCAACCAGACATACTAGCCCACAAACATCCAATACACTAGAAAAATTTGTAGAATAACTTGATACTCTAAACATCAAGGGAAGGTTGATACAGTCAATATAAGAAAATTCCCAGATCCATAACACTAGAGCCTTCACTACAAAGAAATGCATAGTGAAATCATTTATCCTAGACACCATGTTTCACCAGAAAAAAATAGTATAAAACACATCTTCTACTGTAGAATGATCTGAAACCTAAAACTCTTGGTATGAAACCTTTGAAAATCTCTGATCATCATGTCCAAACTGCATGAGCATATCAGCATGCATGAAGAAATGCAAAGAGAAAAACTGAACACCACTCTATTACACTTAACTCTCATTTATACAAATTTTCTCAAAAGCACTTGGAAACCAAGTAAACTAACTTCATCAAAAACATTACTAACATCTCTTCAACACATCTATATCATATACAACATGCAACACTTTCCAACTGTTGGCCTCCTATAATGATTTAACAACTAAGCTCTTACTATTGTGATTCAAAGACTGGACATCTAAATTGAATATCCATTCAATCATCATGAAGGTGCATTGAACCTGTCAACCCAAGGACGTGAACTTGAAATGGGTAAGCACAGTATGTGCACTAGGAACTCAAAGTAGCCATGCTCATTCTATAGCTAAGAAAGATGCAATGCTAAAAGTAAATTGCTTGGAATGGAATAACATAAATACTGAACATCAACTAACAACCATACTAAGCTTAAAATGCATCATAGAAATGAAAATCTGAACAACAAACAAAAAACTACTCTGTCTGTTTTGGCTACAGGAATAATCACATAATGAAATTCTAGTGGTTGTAGGATTAGTCAGTGCCATATTCATAACTAATTACTAAACATAAAGTAATAACTAGGCTAAACTAAGCTAAGGACAAATTTCTCACCAAGTGGGCCCCCTTGGATGAGTATCCTCTACTACTAACAAAAACTCAAATGCTCAAACTTAGAATTTTATTTTATTCATCATGAAACATGAGTACAAAAGAGTAGCATAATTGTATCACTGAAAACTAAGAATGTAAGTACAATATTAGATCACGCAACCTTGTGAGAAGGAGAATTTGGTTCTTATTTATACTAACAACTAAGCAAGGAAGTCAACTCCACAAATTAGGAGGATGCCAATTTAGGGAAAACTAAGAAAATGGAGAAGCGGTTACGCACACATGGAATCTGATCAGACGTGTCCACAGATTTAGCACAACAGTAATGCCAATACTTGCTCAACAACATTAAAATCCACTACAGGGTGGTTACATTCTATTTGCATGGGGAATCTCTTGTTGTCATCCTCCTTTGACCCTTCAACGATTCACTTGCTGGATGTTATGGCGTATGCCTAGTTGGTGGTGTCTTTCTCAATTTAGTATCTTCAAATTATGTCTATATGGCAATGTTAGCACACACAATAATTGCATATCTATAACTACCTTAAATAACATTCATTAACAACATGCAAAATTATTATAGATAGTCCATATAACATGCCAATGTCATTAAAGATTTGCAGAAATAAGATTAAGTCCAATGTCTATAGTTCTAAGGAAATATCATAAAAAATATCAACACTTAACATCAAGGTCCATGATATCTTCAACAAATAATTCATAAATTCCACCCAAAACTAGACCATAAGCTAGGCTCATCACTCCCCCCAACCTAAGGTTTTGTTGGTCCTCTAGCAGGGGAAGGGTTGTTCTTTTGCTTAGTGAATGCTCTAAAATTTGCAACTGACAACTACCCTACATCATTGTTTGTTGTTCGTGAATTAGGGTCCCAATAGAATCCTCTCAATCTATCCAATTTGCTCCATCTCTATCTCTCTGCAGCAATATCATAGTTGTAAAACCTAAAGTTTGGTATGGCTCACATCAGGAGAGGTGGCTGAAAAGTCAGGGGAAGCCAAAATTGTCCCTTTGTTGTTCCAACCTGTATATATATGTCAATTCTTTTAAGTGTTACAGCATAGTTTTGGATGGAATGAGGCTCAACCTGTTTTAGCTCATCAGTTAGGTTGTTCCATCTTTGTGAGAGGTATCTCTTCATGGTTTCCTCTTTTTATTTTTCCTTTACCTCATACTCACTGTAGACTACTTCTATCCAAGGAATAATCCTATTACCATAGCTAGGTCTGAAAATCATTTTGTGCCATTCCCTATAAATGTCCCTTGGATTCCTTGATTCAGCCTTGATGGGAAGAGGGATGTTGGACTCCAATTGCTTATAAGCCCCATATTGTTGTCCCCAAATAATCTCATTTTGTACCCAAGACATAAATTACCTTAATTGGACATCTCCAACATACAATAGTGGATTCCAATCATGGTCTTGAGTCACAACATAATTATGCAAATAAAACTCACACAAAAAATTATTCATTTCAGGGGAAGCAATTCAATAAGCATTGAAAAATTCAACAAGAGTATCAATAGAAGGGTTCAAACCTAATACAATTCTTCCCAACTTAAAAGAAAGATATTTCCCCTTCAAATGTAGAGCATAGACCCTTGGAGGGGCCCTACACTCTAAAATCTATGGTACTAAGGCTTCCATATCATCCACATTCTTCTTCAAGGTGGAAATTTCTACAACCTTGTCTTCAATCTCCTCATCTTTCTTTTGAATCTCCTTCTTCAATCTGTGCTTCTCCTCCTTCCATTATTCTTCTCTTCTTTGCATTTATGTCCATAAATTCATAGCTACCATGTGCATTGAGAAATCACGGGGTTTATCCATTCCTACCAACATTTTCCCTAGCACTGATGCTTGCTCTCCATATAGTACTAAATGCAAGGATTCAGGTTGTCCTGTGAATTTTGGCTATAGGGGCACTGATTGTTCTTGTTTTTTCTGTTGCTACAGGGACTCTTGTTGCAAGATATCTTGCTATAGGATCTCTTGTTGTAGGAAATCTTGATTTTCCTCATACCCTTGATTCTCCACTTGTTCTGCAATGTTAGCAAGATCTGTCAATGTTATGTTTGTTGTTGTCATAAATACATCCTCTTCCTCGACATTCACCTACCCCATTGGATTTTTTGTGTCCTCCTATGATATTTCTCTAGACTTAGGGCTTTATTGTAGAGGGGTACCAAAGGTTTTCCTAGAAGGTCTTGATTTTCTAGAAGGGCTCTCATGTTTTTCTTTGGCTGCAGGATGAACAGTGTCATCCTTCCACTTCCTAGAGCTTGGTATTTCTTTTTTTGCGAGCTAATTTTTGGCTTTTCCTTTTCTCATTTCTTCCTCCCTTTTATGCGCCCTATTTTTCATTAGGATGCTAAGTGGAACATCATCATCAAAATCTAGTTGAGAAATTTCTTTGTCAGAGTGCTCTATCCTAGAAGAGATAATTTCTATGGTTTTTTTTTGCTATGGGAGGGTTTGCACTAGGGCCTACACAAGAGGTTGAAGCACCAAGAAGTGGCTTCATCCATGCTCAATCTCCTGCTAGACCTATGGGATTGAGGTAAAACCCTAGGTTGCAAGTGCTCAGGTCTAATTTGATCAATTTTTATGAATTATTTCTAGGTCATTCTAGATACATCATGCATAAACTTCTCAACTAGCAATTTAATCAAACAATGGTGGGAAACAAAATTGTCCCTACCTTTCTGAGTCTCAGCCACCATGATTGAAAGAAGGTTGCATAGCAAATTTGACACATTCATCCTCCTCCCGTGCCTCATGTGATTCAAAAGCTTGAAGTGCATGGCATGTAGATTTGACTCGCGACCTTCACAGGTCATATATTTTATGACATAAACAACTATATGCTTCCATGGCTTGGGTAGAGACATTCTCTTTGCCTCTTATTTATCTATGATCAATGGAGGGTCACTCGGTTCTGTAAATTCAGCCCTGGCTAACCTGGTCTCTTTAGAAACAAGGTAATCTTCACTATCGATAGGTAACCCTGTAACTTTTGGAATTCTTTCTTTGGTAGCCAATACCTCCAACCCTTTTACTGTGGCTTTCCCTTTAGACAATTTTTAAGTGAATTCTAGTGCAATTCCTTCATCAAAACCATCCAACTTCATGAAATAATCTAACCAGCCATAGTTTATGAATTTAGTTAGGCAGGGTGCATCCTGCAGTAATACATCGTGCACCGTGGGTTCATTTCAAATTAACCCACCTCCCACTGTCTGCAATCAAACAATCACACTACGGTTTCCTCCTTGCAATTCTTATCTGAAAACCAAATTCATCTTCCTGCAACACTTGCTCAATTTCCAATGCCAATGTAGATTGAATTTTCCCTTTTACCTTTTGTTTGAAACTTGAGATTATGACAGGTTCAATAATGGAAAGGAAAGAATAATAAAGGAAATCTATGATGGAGAGAAAGGGTGGAAAAATTTAGTGTCACGTCACACATGTGACCCATCCTCTAACTTAGATTTCAAATTAGCTCAATTTAAATTTTGCTGATGTAGACCAGCATGGATTCACATATGAGCAAAGTATTTAGATCTTTTTCCTTCCCCCAACCTAAATTTGGGCATGTGTCCTCACATGAGAAATGATGATTTGATAGGGGTAGGGAATAATTGCATGCTATGGTGAACTTCCATATTAACGTACAACAATTAAATGAATGCACTAAAAGACAATTAAGATATAGTAATTGATGCACAAATACCTGAATGTGTGGAGGATTTGTTACAAAGATTGTAGAGAAAGTATCGCTTGCCTTTTTAGGAAATAAGTTGAGCAATTAATGAAAATGAGGCAGAATGAGGTGGAGTGGAATGAAGTGATTCGATGGAAGAGAAATAAAGGTGGAAATGGATGGGAGGATGGGCAAAGAAATGGACACCTGGATGGAAGTGGAAGTCTTTATTATGAAAAACTGTACATACCTCAATTAGCCAGAAGGAGGGACACTAGGTCCACTTCCTTCAACTGCAGGAAGCTCGGGTGTAGCATGCTGAGTGAATTGTTGTAGGAACTGCTCCTTGGAAGTTGGCTTGTGATACAATCTGAGCTAATGACCATTGACAAGCAACTTAAATCTAACTGGGTCAATAGTAGTGAGTTGAACAACACAATTATGGAATACTTCAACAACCTCATATGGCCCTAGCCACCTTATCTACAATTTTCTAGCATTGTCCTGATATCTGGAATCATAAAGTAATGCCTAGTCTCCTGGTTGGAATTTCTTGTCCTTGATAAATCTATCATGCCACCTGATTCTCTGATTCTGCACTACCTCAGTGTGATGCAAGGTTACTCTCCTCATCTCTTCTAAAGCATTCAGCTGCAAGATTCTTTCTCTTTGTGCCTCATAGATATCCATCCCCAAATCTACTACAGTTCTAAGAGTCATATGTTCAAATTCAATGGGCATCATGGTTGTCTTTCCATACAACAACTCAAATGGAGTGAAGCCTGTAGTTGTTTTCCAAGTAGTTCTATAGGCCCAAACAACTTCCAGTAATCTATTTTCCCAATCCTTTCTGTGGGAAGCTATAGTTTTGGTTAGAATAGCTTCAATTTCTCTATTGGTCACCTCAACTTGACCATTGGCTTGGGGGGTGATAAGGAGTAGACTTCCTATGTCTTATGTTGTACTCATTAAATAGTGTTGCAACAAGGGTTGATGTGAATTGAGTCCCTTGATCAGTCACTATCTCTCATGGAACTCCATACCTTGTGAAAATATCCTCATAAAGAAATTTTGCAACCTTGTTATCTCTTGCATGCTTCATGGCCTTAACTTCTACCCATTTAGTTACATAATCAGTGCATACCAGGATATAAGACTTACCAATTGATGGAGGGTGAATGGGTCCTACAAAATCCAATCCCCACTTGTCAAAGGGAGTGATTACTACCTAAGGGAAAAGTGGCATCTCATCAAATCTGGTTGGTTTGCCCATTATTTGGCATCTATCACATTTTTTTCTATACCTTCCTGCATCCTTGTGGAGTGTTGGCTAGTAATATCATGTGTTCAAAATCTTCATTGTTGTCGTCTTGGCTACAAAATGTACTCCACATGGTTCATTGTGGCATGCATGAAAAATGGCATATGTCTCATCTTCTCTCACACATCTCCTCATGACATGGTCTGCTCCAATATAAAACAAATATCCAACAATCCATGAGAAAGGAAAAGATTTTTGATTGAGTTGCCTTCTCTCTTTTGGAGAGAAGTGAGGAGGGACTCCACCTTTGACCAGATAGTTAGCTATGTCAGCATTCCAGGGTTTTTGTACACTGATGGGGAATAAATTATCATAAAGAAAAGAGTCGTCTATGTCTTGATTATCTTCTAATGTAGTCAACCTTGAGAGAAAATCTGCAACAACATTGGCCTTCCCTAGTTTATCCATAATTGGTATGTCAAACTCTTGCATCAACAATAACCATCTTGCTACCCTACCTATGATCAGTAGTTTATTCATGAGATATCTAATTGTTGTGCATGATCAATGTGAAATTAACAACCTATTATGTAGTGCCTGAATTTGTTCAGGGCATAGATCACTTCCAACATTTCTTTCTCTGTCATTATATAGTTGAATTCAGCTCCTTGCAAATTTTTGTTGACCAAATAAATGGAATTTTCAATAGCTCCTTCTTTCCTTCCTAAGACTACTCCTATGGCATAATCCCATGCATTTGTATGGATGTTGAAAGGAAGCTCCCAATTAGGTCCTTTGAGTATAGAAGCATGAGTCAATGCTACCTTCAACTCAGAAAATGCCTTGTCATAATCTTTAGTCCACTGAAATTCAACATCTTTAGTGAGGAGGGTATACAATATTGCTGCTATTTTTCTAAAATCCTTGATGAAACACCTATAATAGCCTACATGGCCCAAGAAACTCCTAACATTCTCCTAGTTTGTAGGTGTGGGCAGATTTATGATTACCTCAATCTTTTCAGGATCTACTTGAATTCCTTTGTGAGAGATGTAGTGTCCAAGAACTACACCTTCCTACATCATCATGAAGCATTTTTCACTATTTAAAGAGAAACCGTGATCTTCACATCTCTGTAGGACTTTCCTGAATTCTCCAATGCTTCATTGAAATCATCGCAATAGGTGGTGAAATCATCCATATAAATTTCCATGCAATCATGAAGCATAAAATGTGACGAATGTTTTGGATTCAAAAAATGTGATATTGTTTGAAAGCTATAAAATTTTTTCAATCAGCCTATCAATCAGGACTTTAGTTGAAATTTAAATAGAAAATCAATAATAAATACTTATTAAATTCCAAGTAACCCATAATTAATATCGGTGGAAAGCTGAGAATCTCCTTTAAAAACCCTTTTTGTTTCATCAATTTTGGGTAAAAAAATAGTCATTGGCCACATACCCATTTGTAGACATAGAAAATGTACTGATTGACATTACACATTTGATCCTAACCACTAACACCGTTTCATCCTAAATCATCCCTCAGTCTAACCATTTAATTGAATACCTTTATTTGATTAAATTCATTAATGTTCCTTTCTTAATTAAATAAATCATTTATCTAATTAAGTCATCATTTCTTGCTAATTAAATCAATCAGTCTGATCTAATTATTCCTATTTAATTAAATAATCAATTTTATTTGATTAAATATTTAAAGTCCATCCATTAAATTAAATAAGTTAAAACCTTATTTAGTTTAATCTAACTTCATCTCCTTGGTTAAATAAAACAAAAAACCTTATTTAATTAATCATTTTATCATATTGTTCTCATATTTGATTTAAATCAATCCATAAATCTAAATCAGTATGTCACATCATTTTGACCTCTCATTAAATTAATTAACCTTGATTAACTTAATCTCTTCTCATGTCCCATCCTCTAGCTTTTGCAACTTGCACATGAAAATAGATTTAATTCATTTATTAAATCTCTATTTTCTCTCAAAAAGGCATAATAAAGGAATATTCCTCAAATTTGAATTCAAAATCCAAGTGGACTTTGTCCTTCCAACAAGGAATTTACTCCACTTAAAAATTCTTGTTTCCTTGAGCCAAGTGGCATTCAATGCAACTTCTTTCCCTCTTACATGTCATTTCAACAATTTCAAATTTCAAATATATGCATTTCTTGACACATCCTTCAAAACTTGCACATCCTCCATCCATTCACATGTTGACAAGTGGCATCTTGTCATTTGTTGATTCTTATTCCCAAATTGCTCCATTTTGGACATCTATTAAACTTGATATTCTATAAATAAGAGGCTTCATTTCTCATTTTATCATCCACAACTTGAGTAAACTTACTATACTCAAATTCATAGCAATCTTCATCAAATTCATCCAAGCATAGTTAGGATTTTTGTAGGTTTTCAACATGGCGCTCCATTGAAGTCATCACCACAAGCATGCATCTTTCATCAATCATCTTCATCACATCATTGGAGTTGGGAAAGGTCCAATTTTCACATGAAATTGACACCAAATCCCTCAAGAGAGTAAGAGTTTTCTTTGTTTTAGAATAGGATTTAATATCTTAGTTTTAAGTGTGTTGTGTTCTTCATTTCATTCCTTTTCTCTCACATTCAAATGGATTTCTTAAGGAATCTCTATTCTAACTTGCATTTGATCTTATTAATGTTTTCATTTGGTGTGTTCTTGTAGGTATAGGATATTGGTTCAGATTTTGGTGCTAGAGGGAGGGCGAACTAGAAGATCAAATCACGTTTTTTGAGAAAAATTTGTGTTTTTTTGTTTTTTTGTGTATTTATAGAAAACTCCACTACTGGAAGCTCAGCATCGCTATTTAGCACTGCTGAGAACTCAACATCTCCATATTGCACCACTATAAATTTCAAACTGTGACGCTCCCTACTTCTCGCCCAGAAATCAAAATTTCAAATAACACCGCTGAATCTTTCTGGTTTGCTGGAATCTTTTCAAAATCCAAACTACGCCACTGACCAGAATAGTGGCACCTTCATGCTCACTAGTCTGGATACAAAGTGATGCTGACTAGTAAGCGGCGCTATATAACACCGTTGGTGTTTTCAAACTACGATGCCCTCATGGATTACACCGCTGGAGGGAAGTAGAAAGTGAAAATTTATTTATAACACATGCTTTTTATCAAATCTGGTTATTTGGTATGTTTGCTACTTCCTTGACCTCTATTTTTGCAGAACTTAATTGATTTTCTTGTAGGTTGGATTGATCAAAGTTAAAGAGGAAAAGAAGCATGATGACCTCATTTCATGATACCAAGTGTTTTTAAACACTCTAGTGTTTGTTCAACACTCTTAGAGGATTCACTTTTCCTCTTAAGGAAATTTTTTTTATCTTTCATGCTTAGGACTTACTAGTTTCATTTTGGGTTCTAAAAAGAACTCTTTAAATTCTTGTTACAAAAGGAGCTTAAAATGAACTTTAGGACACAAACTCACTAGATTTTGTTTGGGGCTAATAATTGAACAAGGAAAATTCCACATTTGATTTGGTGCTTAAAAAGAAGTCATTTATTGCTTTGAGGGTCTTAAAAAGAACATGTGCTACTTTGATTTTTTGATTGCTTACTCAAATAACATCATTGAAAAGGATGTATGCACTTCTCTTGCACTTCACAGCAATCTTGAGAATCAAAAGACCTTTTTGGTTATCTTAGGTTGGGATAAAGTAATTTCCTCCACACTTCATTTTGGGCTATAAAATTGAACAAAAAATTGTGCGAGTGTGAGTCAAACCTATCACGTGTATTCTCTCTTTGTTTCTCAACAAAGATCGATCAAGTTACAAATATGTTTTCTCGCTATTGGTTATCTTAGAGGGCTTGCCTTGGGGAAAAAGTACTCACCCAAGGGAACAACTCAACTGATAACACTCTAAAACCAAGAGTATTTCCAACTGGGATATAAAAGTAGGTATTGGAACAAAGTCCAGTATCATGTGGTTGGCTCCGACTAGAAGGGCAGCAATGGTCTCTTGCCACGTTGGGTCAACTCCTAGGAACATAAATTCTGAATTAAAACCCTTGTTGTAGAAGGCCAAAATCCCTATCTATTTGTTGGTACAAGAATTGTCATTCTGAAGATACCCCACACTTTTACAATCTTTAGTAGAAATAGAAAGCATGCCATGGGAGTTTCATGGGTGTTGATGCTTGGCTGCCCCGTATAAGTGAGTGTCGTGGAGGGGAGCCAATGGGGTCAAGCATCTAACCATTCGCTAAAGATAAGCGAAGCTGGACTTTTCCAAGTGGGGACTCAACAAATATAGTCTTTCATATCCATAAGGTTGTGCTTGTTCTTGGTTACAAAATGTTGTGCTTGTTAAAAAAAATTGGAAATAAACATTTAACATCATCAAAATTTCACACCCTTTAGGAGGCAAATACAATTGACCAAATTTATGTGTTATTACTTTCCCTTGGTATTTTATCATTAGATTTCTCTAAACACTTGGATTTACATCTCAATTTTCCTACTAAAGTTAAACAAATAGGTAACCCTTGCCTTGATTTCATCAAAGTTCCACATAACATACTTTGTGGGATTTGAAGAAATTGAGACATTGGACATCTAGTTTGAAAATCTAATCAAAGAAGTGTTTGTGGTAAAAAAAAATCACTAAGGAAAGATAAAAAAATTGGCTCTCACACATGTGTTAGTTCCTCATGATTTCCAAGAAAGTTAAAATCCCAAAACAAAATTCTTTGAGAAAAAGTTCAAAATTTAGGAGTCACACTCAAAAGGTCATCACGAAATACATTAGAAAGTGCAATCAAAAGCAACATATCAAAATAAGAAAAAAATTCACAAGGTTCTACAGACTCATTCCTTTGAACAATTTGGAAATGTATGCTTAGTTTGAACCACTTCTTGGTTAAGAGGTCCTTAGAAGTATTGTATGTTCTTCAATACCGAGGTCTAGTAAACAAGTGTCTTTTTAGGTACATTCTAGGATCAAAAGAAAACCTTTTCATTCATCCTTGAACATCAAACCAAAATCACCTCACCATCACCTTTCAAAAAATCTTGAAATTATCCTCCATGCTATGCTTTTTGGGAAAAATCAAAATTATCAAAACTTTGAAGAAAAATCCTTGAAATCTTTGAATCAAAAACATCAAATCATCTTTGGATAGGTATATGTAGATGCATCCTTATTCATATTCTTGGTTAGATTATCATCCTATTTGAATAGGTATGGGTGGATGCATCCTCCTCCCCACACATATTAAAATTATCATCCTTTGAGAAAATCTACCCCTTAGACAATCATCCAACATCTTAGGGTCTATTTGTTCATAAATCCAAAAACAAAGCAAACCCAAAATCAAATAAAAGTCTATTCAAAATTCAAAAACAAATCCAAAAAGTCCTAAAAAGTCTAGCACCCCCTCAAGATTTCTCCAAAGTTCAAGCATCCACAACATACATCTTTTACATCATCCCCATCATATCACCTTTGATCCTTGAAAAAAATACTAAATTTTCTCTTTTTTTTCTAAGATTAGATCAATCCAAAGAATTAGAGATTCATCTCCCATATTCTTAAAAATTGATCCTTATTTTATGGTTAAAACTAGATCTCAACACTAGAAGAACATGGAATCCAACAAACAAACACCCGCTTCAAGTGACCTAAGCCAAAAAAAATCCAAAATGAATCCCATTGGATCAAGCGGTCCTTTAACTAACTTTCCCTCATCATCACAAAATCCACAAGAGGAAGGCCAAGTGGAGGATCTTATCAATAATCCCTTTGGGATGTCACATGAGGAAATCACCGAAATGGTTCAAAATCTAGAGAATCATAAGATTATCAGCATCATGATGATACTCAACCCTTCACTATACATGCTCGAATTGGAAAAACAAGGCGCTAAACTCCCTTTTGATTTTGATGTGATTACTATTGTGGAACCATCTTTTGGGATCACACCCCCAATCTCATCCACCATCCCCATTTCATCTACACCCTCATCACAAGGTATCACTCAAAACATCTCGCAAATCACATCATCGATTGCTCCAACTCAACCTAGCGTTAACAAGGGAAACACATTTCTCAATGCCTTACAAACACACCCCCTTTTCAATAATCAAGACTTGGATGAAAACACCATTTTGGGGCAAACCGTACCCCAAAATCCCTTACATACATATTTCCCTCTCACTTTCCATGATCCCAATGATCCATCATCATCATTTTGCGCAACACCCCAAACCTCTCTCCCCATAACCTCACAAGGAGAGGGTGACATGTTCAGACCAAGGGGAATTTTTGACACTACACCATTTCCTCAAAAGATCACATCCCTCATGTTTTCACCAATTCTACCATTTCCATCATCATCCACACCACTTCTTGGCTAAGGGTTTCCTCCTTTACCAAATATCAATCAAAATCAAACCAACATCCCGAACATCAATCAAAACATCACACCAAACTCTAAAACTTGTCATCGACATCACAACAAAATATGGAAACTATCCCAATCACGCAAACCACCACCATCACATCATCAACCACCACCTAACATCTCAAAACATGATCTCCCAAGGACCAACCACATTGATTGTACCATCTACCAATAAAAACCCAATCATCAATATGACAGGGCCTCTCATCACCACAACAAAGACCATTCTGAATCCACCTCCTGGACAACCACCACCAAACAAAAATACACAAATCAATACAACATTGTGTTGCAAGCCGCTCAGCACACTGCCTATCAAAAGGCATTCCTGCAAGTAAAAAAATAACAAGTCATGCAACTAGTTGCTCAATAAGCCATGTAAGTAGCGCAGGCCACTCAAGAAACACAAGCTACTCAAATAGCCCAAGTTGCATTACAAGCACAGTAGGCTGCACAAGCCCAAGCCGCATTACAAGCACAACAAGCACAACAGGCTGCTCAAGCCCAAATCTTATTGCAACAACAACAAAAAAAAGTTGCACAAGCACAAGAAACACAAGCTCAAGCTCATGCTCAAGCGCACGCTCAAGCCCAAGCCCAATATCAACCATAAAAATCACAAGCACAAGCATAGTATCTTGCAAAACAACAAGCATCACAACAACAAGCATATCAACAAGCGGTAAAACAATACCAAGAGTAGCAAGAAGCAACCTAATTAGCAGCCCAACAACAAGCGCCATAGCAAGCTCAACAACAGGAAATCCTGATACAATAGCAACAAGACCAAAAAAAAATGTTGTTTATATAGCAACAAGTGCAAGCATACATGGCTTAGTAGAATGTGCAGATACCATCAAACAACACACCAAACAACCCACCCATCCAACTGATAGTCGAACCACCTCATAACACTTTCATCCCACCCCCTGATTTGCAAAATGATGTCACAGTACAAATTAGGTTTCTCTCGCAACAAGTGCTCAATCTTCAATTACGGCACACCATGAAAACATCTAGCAACTTGTGTCCTTATCCATTCGACAAGAGCCTTGTGATGAAACCATTCCCAAAGGGATTTGAGATCCCCAAGTTTGACAAGTACTGTGGGATGGGAAACCTTGAAGATCACATCAAGGAATTCCAGGTTCATTGCATGGAAGTTGCGTATGACAATACCTATTTGATGTGGCTATTTCCTATAAGTTTGGTTGGCCACGCCATGGAATGGTTCTCTCGCCTACCTACAAGCATCAAGACATTCCAAGAAATCATAGACGCATTCATCAAAAACTACACCTATAATATTGCCATGGATGTCAGTCTAGAGGAACTATCATCCTTGAAACAAGGTAAGAATGAATCATTTACTTCATTCCTACAATGATGGCGATCCAAGGCCAATTGAAGCGAATGGTTCATTCCCAAGGAACAAGTGTGCACTATCATATCCAACCTTGATGACCTCTTAGCCTTCCACCTCAAATTCCAAGGGATCACCACGTACGATTAGTTGATTTCCAAGGCGCTCAGCATCGAACGAGCCCTTAAGACACAACATGGAGGATCAACTTCATATCCTGAACAACAGAACAATCGCTCATCTACAAGCTATAATGACAAACCTCGCACATGGGAAAGAAACAAAAATATTACCAATGATTATGTCATTGATGCCAAAGTTGTCATCAGTGCCCCTCGACAAAACATACCCACACCAAAACAAAAAATCCAAAACCATCATCAAAACAACCATCCAGCAAACACAACACAACAACCAAACAATCAAGAGATCAATAACATCAACGATCAAAGGGGACCATCCCAACGAAACAAGAACTTGACCAAGCAGAAGTACATCGCCCTTAGGGAACCACTTGAACTCATCATAAAGAAACTCATAAATGAAAACCTCATCAAGGCTCCCACCTATGAGAACTACCAAGAACCAAATGTAAAACCTCCTTGGTACAATGAAAATCAGCTCTGCGACTTCCAAAAAATCAAAGGGCACACCACTAATAGTTGCATGAGGTTAAAAAACCTAGTCCAAGACCTCATTGATCAAAGAATTATAAATGTGGACCAACCAATAGAGAATCAAAATCTCAAAATATACATAAATTGGATGCCTTACCATAACATTAAAGGGAACAATAACACTGATAAGGGGAAAGGCACCTTCAAGAACATGAATCATGTGTACAACCATGTCATCACATCACTAGATGACTACGACACTACCATCACCATAAAAGGAGCCCATGCCAATTGTGGAGTCACCACAAGAGGCAGAAAAGTTAACATTGCAGGGTCATCTCAGCAAAACAGAGCACCCGTGCCCAACCCCAAATTTGTTCCCAATGGTTACAATGTCCTTGATCAGCTAAAAAGAACCCCGACACAAATCTTCATCATGGAGTTATTAAAAATCTCATCCACCCATAAGAAAATCCTTGAGGAAGCATTGGCTTCATCCACTGTCCCCATAGATCTTGATGTGGAACAATTCCAAGCTATGGTCAGAAACATCATTACCCTGAATCTCCTTACATTCTTCGACCAAGATTTTCTAGCTCAACAATCTCATAACTGTGCACTCTATTTAGAGGTCCTAGTGCAGAAAAATAAAGTCAAGCGAGTCTTGGTGGATGGAGGTGCAGGTTTGAATATTTGTTCCCTCAAGCTTATTAAGAACCTAAAAATCTCAAAGGATTTCATCAACAAAGGAAAATGTATTACAATTAGAGCATATGATGATTAGGAAAGAGTGTCCCAAGGAACAATCCAGATCCCTATTCAAGTAGGGCCACCTATCAAGTCCTCAATCTTGACTTTCCTTAAAAACATTCTCCTAGGACATCCATGGATCCATGCAATGCAAGCAGTAGCATCAACCTTCCATCAATGTGTCAAATTCACATATGAAGGACAAGAGGTCACCATCCATGCAGATCCTGAACCATTCTCCTACTCCAAGAACCTTGAGGAAAAATACTACAAAATACCTCAAGTACCTAAAAATGATGAAGGCCCATCAACACCGTACATTGATCCAGCCACTCTCACCTCCACTTCTGCAATAGAGACACTCACCATTCCTGCCATCCCCATCATATCTAATATCAAAGTCATCATCCAGAACAATGGCTGCGAAAAATACATGATTCCCAAAAATTCCTTTATGGTAGGAGACTTACCATAATCTCCTAAATCACGAGGATGTCAACAATCAAATCAAGCCTCCACTTCCCAAACATCCCCTGAATATCCCAACTTTAGAAGTTGGGGGGATCTCAGCTGAGAAGTCATAGAGGAGGACCCATATCATCTCCTATACCAAGATAATAGACCAACAGCTAATCTACCAATGGATGACAAAAGTAAAGGTTTGCAAATGATACTTGCAATGGGCTATGACAAAAACCAGAGACTTGGGAAAAATGACAACGGGCTTATAATACCCCTCATTCCTAAGACGTGAATGAGAAATATTGGCCTCGGATGTACGCCTCTGAGTATAACTATATGTTGACGAGGTCCCCTAGTTAAAGCAGTCAAGACTCCCCGTGAACCAACACTAGTTGAACTTCGCTTACCTGTATCCACTGGCCGTGTCTTAGATAATTTCACTTTTGACATAACTAACATCTGTAGTAGTAGTGATGACAAGGATCCCATAACCAACCTACCCATCCTCTTTGAGGATGCCACCCTTCACATGATTAGCACTCTATCCTATGAATCTAAAAATCAAAACCATGAAATCCATCTAGTCTACCCACAACTCATCGATTATGACCAACGAGGATCACCAATTTTTGACACATTCAAAAATGATGAGGCGCTCTCAGAATTCATGGGGCTGTAGGATAATATTCCATGTGAGGATCACAAATCAAGATTCATCATTGAGTTGGATACACATGCATACTATCAGGAAACGATTGAATCCCTCAGTCTTCAAAGTGAAAAATTGAGAATAATCTCTAGGTCCTTGAGTGAAAACTACACTGTGGCACTCTCTAACCTAAAAAAAGTAAAAAGAAAGGATGCATCCAATGGTGAAAACCTCTCTGAGGTTCCTGAGGATGGGGGATTCAATCTTCCTTTCAGAGTTCTTCATGAGGAAAAATCAACAATCCTAGTAGAAAAATTCAATCCAATTAATCTAGGAATAGAGGAGACCTCACACATAACATTCTATGTAGATTCATTACTATCAAAGGAACAAGAGCTCCTAGCAGCCTTCTTGAGAGAAAGAAAAGTTAATTTTACATGGAGCTATGTAGACATGCCAAGGCTCAATCCAGAAATTGTAGTTCATCATCTAGCCATGTACCCTGAAGCAAAGCCTGTTGATAAAAACTCAAGAAAATGCACCCTTAGATCACCCTGCTAGTCAAAATGGAACTAAAGAAGCTATTAGATGCATGATTCATTTGACCAATAGACTATCTAGAATGGGTGTCAAACCTGGTTCCTATCTCAAAACCTGATGGGGGCATTAGAATTTGCACAAATTTTAAGGACTTGAACAAAGCATGTCCAAAAGACAATTTCCCATTGCCCAACATTGACATGATCGTAGACATGATGGCGAGACATGAAATTCTTTCCCTGATGGACGGTTTATTAGGATACAACTAGATAATGATTGCTAAAGAAGACCAACACAAAACAACCTTCACTTGTCCATGGGGGACTTACTGCTGGAGTATGATGCCATTCAGCTTAAAGAACGTAGGAGCAACATATCAAAGAGCCATGATGTTAATCTTCCATGACATGATCCATAAAACTATCAAAGATTATGTTGATGACATACTAGCTAAATCCAGAAAGAGGAAGGATCACATAGCAACCTTAAGTGCCATTTTTGATAGGCTAGAGGAATACAAGGTCTAATTAAATCCAAAGAAGTGTGTCTTCGGCGTACAATCAAGAAAGTTGCTAGGATACATAGTTTCAATGAGAGGTATTGAGGTAGACCCTGCTAAGGTAAAAGCAATCCTTGAGATGGAGGCACCCAAAACATTGAAAAAATTGAGAGGTCTCCAAGGCAAGCTTCAGTCTATCCAAAGGTTCATAGCACAGTTGGTAGATAAACAAAATCCATATTCTCACCTACTTCACAAGGGAGTAACATATAAATGGGATAACAAGTGTGAAGAAGCCTTTAATAAGATCAAATAATATTTTCTTACACCACCAGTCCTTATGCCACCGATCCCAAGAAAGCCATTAATTATCTATGTGTTAACAATAGCAGCAGCCCTCGGTGCTCTTCTAGCTCAACACGACAAAATGGGACAAAAAGGGCCATGTATTATATCAACAGAACAGTGGTTGGGCATGAGTTAAACTACTCATTCATTGAAAAAGCATGTCTAGTAGTAGTTTGCTTCACAAAAATTTACAAATTACATGCTGGCACACAAAATAAAACTCATCACCAAGATTGATCCCCTCTAGTACTTATTGTCAAAGGAAATACTAATGGGAAGAATGGCTAAATGGGTTATGATACTATTAGAGTATGACATTGAATATATGGAGTGGAAATCAATCAAAGGTCAAGTCATAGCATATCAGCTTGTAGAAGCACCAATCTATTCAGAGAATCCACTTATATCAAGCTTTCCAAATGAATCCATCTTCAACCTCAGCATAGCCGATCAGTGAAAACTTTATTTTGATGGCTCATACACACAACATGGATCAAGGGTTGGTGTCTTTTTCATCACCCCATAGGGGGAATTCATACCTAGATCATATAAATTGGCATTCCCCTGCACCAACAATATTGCAGAATACGAGGCTTTAACCATAGGCCGCAGAATAGCAGTGTAGTGGCACATCATGGTCCTCAGAGTATACAGAGACTCCCAATTGATAATAAACCAAGTGAATGGTGAATTCCAAACTAAGGATGATAAGCTCACTCCATACAAGAAATTGGTGGAGACTCTCAAATAATCCTTCATCGAGATCACATTCGAGCAAATTCCTAGAGAAAATAACAGAGTTGTAGATGGCATGACAACAATTGGATCCTAACTCGAAATCCCTTGCAACGTCCTAAAACATGAATTCTTGGTAGAGCAGCTTCTCATTCCTACATTTGAGGTACCAGAGTCAAAATTTGTGTGCAAAATTGTTGGTCCTGGAGATCTCTGGTACCATGACATTTATACCTACCTACAAATAGGTGTCTTACCTGCTGACTTACCCTCAAGCTTAAAAATAAATTTTATTAAAAAATCCTCTAGGTTTGTCATCCTAGGAAATACTTTATACCGTAGAAGCATAGAGGGAACCTTATTACGTTGCCTTAATATTGATGAAGCCTTGACTACTTTAACTAAGGTGCATAACGAGATTTGTGGTTAGTACTCAAGTGGAATGACCTTAGCCAAGAAACTGCTAAGGATGGAGTGTTATTTGCCCACTATGGAGAAAGAGACACATGACTATGTTAGAAGGTGTCTACAATGTCAACAGCATGGGGACCTCATCCATGCTCTAGCTCAAGAGCTCCATCCTATTGTTACACCATGGCCCTTCTTACAATGAGGGCTCGATCTCATTGGAAAAATACTCCCACTTCATCTAATGGCCATAAGTTCATCATAACTGCCACTAAGTAGTTTACCAAGTGGGTCAAACCCATACCAATGACCTACATAACGGGGAAGTAGATACCAATGTTCATCCTAAACTATCTAATATGTCGATATGATGTTCCCCAAGCTATTATCTCAGTTAATAGAACACCATTCAAGAATTAGGATGTTCGTGACCTTTGCAAAAATTCAAAATCCAACATCACTTCTCTACCCCATATTATCCCCAAGACAATGGCCAAGCAGAAGCTACCAATAAAACCATTTTGAAAATCCTTAAGAAAACAGTCAATGGAGCAAGTCGTGACTAGCATTTGTAGCTAAATCCCACCCTCTGGGCCTATCAAACTAGCATCTACACTCCCACTGGCACCACCCAATTCTCCTTGGTCTACAGATCAGAAGCCATACTTCCCATATAGATTGAGCTCCCGTCACTAAGAATATCACTACAAAACTTCATCACGGATGAAGAATACCACGTATCAAGACGGAATGAGCTAGAGCTACTGGATGAGTGGCGTATAGATGCTTTAAATCATTTGCAAGTCTATCAGAACAGACTCAAGAGGAGCTATAACAAGAAAATCAGAAGCAGAACTTTTCAAGTTGGAGAACTGGTACTAAAGGAGAATTAGAAGAACATCCCAAATCCAAACAGCAGGAAAATTTGAACCCAATTGGTTAGGACTATTTGTTATCACAACAAGCTATAAGTCAGGGGCATATTTGTTATCAACACCGGAAGGCAAGCCTTTGTAGGAGCCCATGAACAGCTCCCATCTAAAAAAAATTTCTGCCTAATTTTTCAAGGTATAGAACAAAAAATTCAAAAACATCAGAAAATGTCCTAAAAAAATGGTTACCTTGGCAAAAGCCTGGAAAACAGGCATCTTAGTGACAAAAAAAAAAGAAGAAGCAAAAAATCCAAAAAAAATCTAAAAAGGATTAAAAATAGTAAAGAGAAAAACCGTCCTTTGGTGAAAACCACTTCGGTTGCACTTTGGGAAAGTACCTTAGTGAAAACCTGGAAAATAGGTGCCTTGTGTAAATAAGCACTTTCCATCCACCAAGATATTTATGGCTTGTTGTACATAATCCATTCATTATACTTTCATCATCCATCGCATTTAGATCTCCATCCATCACCCATCTACATCTGCATCATAGCTTGGTCTTGTGTTCGTATCATGATCCCTCCTAGTACTATTCGGCCCATTCCTAAGGTCAATTTTTCCTACCTTTATCAGAATAGACTATTGCATCACGTTGGGGGCATGTTCTCATCCGATCAGATTCATGTATATTCTTGAAGTCCTAAAATTAGAAAATTAGAAAAAACCAAAAACATTCAAAACATATCAAAATTCAAAAACAGATAAAAAAGTCAAAAATTCAAAAAATAGTCATCTTGTTGAACTACGGGTCTTTGAGCCTTGAACATAGGCAAGGTTGATCTTTGATCATCCCCTGAGACACTTAGGTTAGTCCTTTAGGAGTCCATCATAATAAACTGACATTTCATCATGTATATCTTCATTTGTAAATCGATCAAGTTGTCATTCAAACTATGTGGTATCTACGTGTATAACGTAGGAAAGGCTAATCTATTGATCAGTACTTGAGGCCCCTAGGATAGATCTTCACGTTAGTATCTCGGTCAAAATCTCAAAAAACCTCAAAACATTGGAAAATTCAAAAATCAAAACATTTGAAAAATCTCAAAAAATACCAAAAACAAACTCAACATTTCAAAACATCAAAAACATCCAAATATTTGAAAAAATCCATCCGTCCCATTTCACTTTCACCCGCAATAAACATCACTCATAATAAACGATCGTTATCCTCAAACTTTGGTAAAACAGTCAGAAACAAGTCTAGCAGGTTAAAAAGTGAACTCAAAACGTCAAAATCTAAAAATCTAGGTTAATACGTAAGCAAGTTGGTCAACTCTTTGCGTCAATAGCCTATCATCCAATCGGTCCCATATCAAATCATCTGATATCATCATGTCCTAGGATGCATCCTTCTTACAATGGACATCATCATCATTCATCACCATAGTTTAGTCTTGGCTAGCAATATTGAAGAACATCAGCTTGTTTGTTTATTGTATCTTTTTCTTTTGATTTATTTTATTATGCTCATTCCAAGGACCTCTCAATGATGTCCCCAATGAAGGGATTTAGAGAGGTAGGAATGGGGCAATGATCATTATATTTTTATCTGTTGCGCTTGTTGGACTTTCTTGTAATATAACTTGGTGCATACTTTCTTTATTTAGGTATGTACGGAGGGTGTTCTAGATATCTTGTTGACCACATAGGAAGGCTTACCTTCCTATTTTTTGGTCAATGATGTGTGAAATACCTAAGGTGCATCCTAGTAAGGTTTATGTATGTCAAGTGTGAACAAGGATACTCCTATCTGATTGTCGAGTAAAATTCCATCACACTAGATACAATGTCATCCTAGTTCTTAATACCTTGATGCATCGTATTTAAGTGTGTTATCAAACATAAGATAATTGGCCCTTTGAAAATCCCAACTCCATGACATATATTCATTATCATCATCATCTCATGTCTTGTTGGAACCTCATCTTTCTTCCATTTATTATTGATTTTCACACTAACAAGGTACTATGATAGTTAATCATTTATCATTAAGAATGTATTCATCTTGCATCCACAAATCATTAGCACAATGCATTTCATATAGAAAATTGATCATCTCATATGCATATAATATAGATTTTTTATTCTAAGCATCTCATAATCATAACATAACATACACATTTGCATATAACCATTTCTTACGTAATTACAAAAAACATAAATAATCCATCACGCCATCCATTTCATAATCATATAACCACCATCACATCACATAAATAGGTTAGGAATTTTAATCCATTTGCATAAAGCATACATCATCATAAACATGCATATCATCCATCATCCATCCATATCATAATAGAACATCTCATAAATCACCACATTGCAATCATTTTGCATAAACATTTCATAAATCATCCCATATCATTATAAGCATGCAGTGCATAATTAAACGAAGCATAATAGGTACATAAGAATTATAAACAACCCATTTCATTAAGTGCATACATACATCCATAATCATATAAAACATCTCATAAAAGAATTCATTATTCCATCACATATACATCATAAGGTCATTACTCACATATCATTTTGCATATACACCATAAATCATCATCTCCATACCATTTGGCATAACATATCATTTCATGTATAACATCACATCACATCATTATATAACATCATCATAAGTACATATCATACATGGAAAATCACATGCATGCATCATTGCATAGCCACATATCATGATCACTGCATTTGCATCATCATCACCATCATAACAGAAAAATATATCAAAAAAAAAATCATTTCATAAATCATCACATTTGCATCAACATACATAAAATCATCGTGTAGATTGCACCATCATAAAAGCATACATAAAAAGGTATGACAAGAGAAATATACCATCATAAAATCCACCCATATCACATATCATATAAATCCATTATATCCATAATCATCACAAATGCATATCATATGTCATCATTCATTAGAGGCATAATATAGATCTGTTAGTCACATAACCATCACATAACACATTTATCATCAGAAAGAAATGCATCCATATATAGTATAACCATCACATAATACCATAACATTATTTCATCACATATAGAAATAGAACCATCCATAAATGCATAATAAATAAATGTTACATGGTACATCACATCAACATCATCTCATTTATATCATCAAGTAACTGTCATAGTACAAAATAATAATTGGATCACTATACATATGTGTATGTCAATGAGTACAAAATGATCCCATATGGCACAAAAGAATAATATCTTGATCAAAAAAGAGGTCTAACCCTCTTGTCTATTTCCCTCACCTCTGTCACCATGACCCTCTGCCAGTCTATGGCTGGTCTAATGTGAATAATTTGTGGCCCGAGCTGCTCTAGGTATAGCCTAATGGTAAAGTAACCAATAGTAATCCACCTCCCGGATGGCCTCCCTATATGAGCAAAGGTGCACTGTGTCGTGAGAGGAGGAAGCCTCCATACTCTCTAGCTACTGTCTGCGGCCCATCTCTGTGGTTTCCTGTAACTCTGTGGCTTGCTATTGTAAAATCATTTGATCTCTCTCTGCATGGGCCTAGTCCCTCTTTGCTGAGAAGGCCTAGACCTGGGCCTACAACTGTAATATCAACCCATCCCTTAGATCTGGTTGAGTCACTAGTTGTACTAGCGGAGGTTGCGCGTGAGGCTGGTCATCACCTCCATCTCATGGTGGTGTGGTAACCCAATCTTGGTGCCCATCATGCCCACCCTTCGGCCCCTGATCTCAGTCTTGTAGGTATACATCAACATGAGGATAATCCATCTGAATCTATGCTAGCTAGACTTGTGCTAGCAAGTCCTATGCTAGCTATCCTACTGAAGGACCGCTGTAGACACCTAAAAATGACCTAGGTCTGCATGCTTCATTTTTACCACTTTCGTCCTAGCATAATTAAGTCATTTAATTATGTCCTTGGTCCACATTCGACTATTGATTAAATAATTCATAATTATTTAATTAATTCATGTCCTTTCATTCCTCTTGATTATTAAATAAATAAATTTCATTTATTTATTAAATACGTCGTTAACTCTCTAAGTCTTTCTTTAATTAAATAAATTTCTTAATTTATTTAAGTCCCCTTTGTCATTTAATTCTTCTTGATTATTAAATAAATAAATTTCATTTATTTATTAAATACATCACTAACTGTCTTAATTAAATAAATTGATTAATTTATTTAATTAATTAATCTCATCTCCTAAATTAAATACTTAAATTTAATTATTTAATTGCCAATTTAATATTCTTCTCATTTTAAATAGATTAAATTATTTAAAATGTCATGTCAATCTTAACTGTCAGTCCTTTTGGATAAATAATCTGAAAAAGATTGTTTATTATCTCTCAAAATCTATAATTTGAATTATTTTAATTCAAATTAGTAATTAATCTTCCAAAAATCGAGCAATCGGGCAGATTCTTGATTTGTCAAATCTTACCTTTAGTCCAAATCTTATCTCTTTGATTTTTCGAATCTTGCAAATCAGGCAAGCTTATCTTCTTGATTTTTTGAAAATCTTTATTTTCTAATTAATTTGTCTCATTTATTCTCCACCGTCGATCCAATTTTATTTTGACCGTTCGATTAAGGATTTTTACCTAGCCCTAATTAGGGACTCTCAGGTTTAATCTGGGTCATTCATTTTAGGTTCTCATCCTTAATTTATCTTGTCCGTCCATTCGAAATGGCCTTTTCTATAAAATGCCATCTTCTCATTTTTCGAACACACACACATGCTGACATTTTGCATAGTTATTATAGGCATTCATTTACTTTCACATTTATTGTCATAGGCAATTTTAGTATTTAATATAGTCATTTAATCACTTTTGGCATTTGTTTTAGACATAGGCATTGGAAATAGGCATAGGCATTTAGATTTTGAATAAATCCTTCAAAATTTGCTTTAGTCTTGTCATTTGTCATAATTGCTCATACACGAATCTGAGGGCAACATTTTACTGCAAGCTAGGAGGTGTAACAAAGGTGAAGCATGGAAGAGGAAGACTTATGGTAATATCGTTCCTTTTGTTTTCATCATTTTTCCTTTGTGCTTCGTTATTTTCAATGGATTTTAGTGTTATTGATCTAACCATCTAAAAAATCTAATTTTTCCCTTGATTACATTGGTGAACCCGACTCCGTTTTGTCATTTCCATACGGTTTTTTGTTGTTTTCTGTTGTTTTGCAGGTACAAGTATGGATCGATGCAAGTTTTTTTTAAAAACATCGCGTTGCATTTCATGCGTCGCGACACATCTGCTGACATAAGCACCGCAACCGCCCTGACAAGCCACAACTGACATCTCGAACGACGCATTTGATCTGCTGAGCCGCATTCAAAGACCCGAACGACGCATCTTCCCTATCGAGCCGCATCTGTCTGGTAAAATTTTTCTTTCAGTTTTGCCATTCTGATTTTCAAATTTTTGGGTTTTCTGGTTACTGGTTTTCTATTTTTCTATTTTTTTTATTCCTACATATTAACTAGATTAGATTTTTTGTGTTACTAATCTTTTCTTATAGCATGTGGCAATCCTCATTCATTTTTCGAAGGCCATTGCTTAAAAAGATTACTAATTCATTGTTTGCAGATTCGCATGTCAAAGAAGGAATAAACAAACTTTGTGCTTATTTTTCTTAGATTAGCAAACATTTGATTTTGGTGCACATAAAAAGAACTCATGTCTTCTATGATTGATTGTGCTTGCAGAATGGTAGGTGAGTATGCTCTCACTTGGTGAAAACCTTGTGATCAGAAAACCAGACCCATTCTTATTTGTTATTTACCCTGACTTGCTATATCAGAGTATCCTCTCCCCTCGTGCTTTCGGGCAATCTTGGGTGTAAGAGAAATGGTTACCAACTCTAGAAATTGGGTGTGCCTAAGGATTTCATCACCCCAATGTGACTCAAACTGGAAATGGAGCTAAAGCCAAGCTACCCCCAACCGGTATATAAATGTAAACCTTAAGGGAAAACCTAAGGTTGCGAGTGCGGATGTGTCATACGGATGGAGTTGTACTCCCTTAAACCCTGTTGAGCTTAACCTCTTTAGGCTAGAGTGCCACCTTAATGGTGATTAATCTCTTGCCCCATGTATGGCCACTCGAACGGGGGTCCCGAACTAAAAACTCTTGTATAGAAAGCCATAATCCTTCTATTTGCTATTGCAACACCGGTTGGTGTGATTGCATCCACACTTTCGTAGTTTGTAGTAGAGGTGATCAGCTTGCCATGGGAGTTTCATGGGGGTTGGAAGCTTGGTTGGCCTGAGAAGAGAGTACACTATAAGGGGGAGCCCGTGCAACCAACCTTCTGAATTCACATGCTACAAATATGCGGTTGGGGAAACCTGCGTGGAATCTAGTGAATATTGTCATGGCCTAACGTAGGATCATACTTTTCTGATGTGTGTTTGGTTACTTTTTAAAACACTGTGTTTGTCAAGTGTATTCTGGTTCTATCACAATTCAAACAAAACATTCACCAAATAGATCAAAATTTCCATCAAAACGACAAGAAAATCACTTTGAAACTAAACTAAGTTGCATCTGTCGAACTGCAACTGATTTTCTGCAGGGCAACTGCTCTGCTAAACCACATTTGAAACTCAGAACACCGCATCTGTAGGCATCGTGATGCATCTGTCAACTTAAAAGCCGCAATTGAAAAATTGAACCGCATTCGCTAAACTGTGACGCATTTGTCTGTCAAAATTTTAGACTTCACAGTTGAAACCTGAGGTCTTCAAATTGTCAACCATTTGTCAAACACTGTCACCAAGAAGACTTTGTTAGAAACCTAACTTGAAATTGCTCAAAGTCTTGTCTATTAGCTTGCATTAGTCACTATAGGTTTCATACCTCATTCCTTTTAGTTTAATACATTCAACATTATGTTGTCCCTAGGGTCATACTTGCATACTTAGGATTAGGCAAATCTTAAGCACACTTTGCAAAGTCATTGTTTTCAAAATTAGACCATTTTGGACCAAGTTATCAAACCTCCTTTTAGTCATTGTCCTCTTTTGTGAGATTTCTTCCAACTCAAAATTCTAGTTAGGAAGACTCACTAGTAATTTAGACCTTGTCAACTTGTCATTTCCAACAAAGTCCTTTAGCAGTCAAAATTGAAAACAAAGTTCGAGCTTAGAAGTGTTTAGATAACCTTGTCTTACATTGCATACACATTGCATATCCTATTCACAAAAAACCAAAAACATTAGTCATTCTAATTGTCATTTTGAAATTAGACTTCACATAGTGTCATACTTGCATTTAGTTGTCATTCCCTTTTGAGCAATCTCATTTATGGTTGAAACCAGACTTCAAAAACAAAAGAGACAAATGGAAAAATTTAGGCAAGACCCCCCATTTACTATCAACAATCCTCGACATGATTCAAACTAGACCTTGTACGATCCATTTTCTAATCTAGACAATCAACCTCTAGTGACAACACAATCCTCATCAAACAGTACATTCGAACTCTACTTGCAAAGAGATGAAAATGGTCAACTACTTTAGGAAAACATAGAGGCATTGACACAAGACCTAGAGGTCTATCAGCTTGCTAAAACAATAGCTCATCAAGATAGAGACAGATTCGTAGCTATGCTCTTGAGTGAAGGAGCTAAGTTACCACAAGGATTTGACGTTAACACGCTAAATTTGACACTTCATGACCCTAATGCCAACAACGCAAATAACATGTCACATAGTGGTCAACTTTTAAATACTATGAGCAATACTTCCTTTGAGACCACAACGATAATAAATACCACTCCCAACATAATAAATACCACATCTATTGGGGGATCACAATCACCCACAACATCCACAACACTACCCCAATCAGATGGAACCACTCTTGGCTCCTCAACAACATGGGAAAATTATTCCAATCCTCTTTTTACCGCAACAATAAATACCACGGGGGCATCATCAAGTCACCACAATCCCCCCTTGACAACTACATCTACTACCATGAACACAACTTCGACAAATCCATTCAGTAGTATTTCACAAAATCCTCTGAGAGGACAGGACATATCTTTATCCAAGGACAACAACAAAATGTTAACACGACAACATAGTCAAATGTCATTGCCTCCCAAGGTACAAACACAAACGTCCCCCTTGTACAAAACCAACAATTTACACAAGGTAGCCAAATAACACAACCCATGACATCATTGACACACCATAACAGTCATGGTCACAACATCCCCCAAATAATGACACACATGGCTGGGGGACACATACCAAAATACTCATCCAACATTCATACTCATCAACATGCACCAAATCATAACTTCCAATACCAACACCACACGTCATACATACCGCAATAATTCGTATCACCACAATACACCAATATTCATGCACACCAGACAGGAACACATGGTGTACCAGGAAATCCAACATATGGAAACATAAACGACCCTACCATAGATGAACTCAAAGAAAGAATGAGGGATATGGAGAAAACCATGCAAAACATGTATTTTTCAGGCAAGAAATCAGAAATATCGTATGACCTAGATGTATACCCATTTGACAAGAGCTTATATATGCCTACATTTCCGCTAGGATATGTGTCACCCAACTTCAAAAAATATAGAGGCAAGACAAATCCCATTGAACATGTTTGCGAGTTCGCAACCTACTATATGGATATCACCTAGCAACCAACATACTTGAGACTTTTTTCCAAGAGTTTGGCGGGTCAAGCCCTTGAATGGTTTTCAACACAAAAAGATATCTAGACATGGGATGAGCTCAAACAAAAATTCATAAGAAATTACGCATACAACATTGACATGGATACCTCTATCACTAGCTTGTGCAATCTCACGTAAGAAGACTCTGGTGAGACATTCATTCCATTCTTTCAAAAATGGAGAAGCCTTGCTAGTCGATGTCACATTGACATTCATGAAAGGGAAAAAGTTGACATGTTCGTCCAAACACTTCTAGGGCCCCTAAAATTCACATTGCAAATACATTGTTGCACAAATTTCATAGAATTAGTGGAAAAAGGGGTCCAAATTGAGAAATCCCTTATTGCAAAGGGAGAACTGAGATATGGTTCCAAAAACATGAATGTCAATCCACCCGCTGACAAAAACAAATATTGGGTTAAAAATAAGCACGTTACAAACGATGATGTTGTTGATGCCAAAACTGCAAACACTGTAGGTCTCATATTGGCCCTGAAGGGGGTTCAACAACAAAACAAACCAACAACGACATTGAAACCTCCTCCCAATACTTTTTCAAACAACCAAAGTGGTCAAAGCAGTTAGGGACAATATCGTCAAATGAGACAATTTCCTAGGGGTTGCACATACAACCATTTGGGTGAACCCATTGAAGAAGTCCTTAAGAAATGCATTCAGCATGGGGTCATCACACTTCCGGAAATAAAACCATATGACCCAGGACAATTCAAACTAGCATGGTGGAATGACAATGCACTTTGTGAATACCATCAAGCAAAAGGACACACAACCTCTAATTGTCAACAATTGAAAAACATCATACAAGACCTTATCGAAAATTGCACCATTGAAGTAGGTGGATCACAATTCACCTCCAATGCAGATCATACTATCCACAAGAATCCACTATAGGATCATGGTTCTCATAATGCGTCCACTTCAGGTCTGCAGAATCAAGCTAACTTTGCCCGAGTCAAGTACGACTATTCTGGTGGACCTATCATAAACAATGTCTGAACCAAAGATGAATACATCAATACCATTAGGGTCAATAGAGCACCCCAGTGTAATGCTACTACTCGCAGTGGCAAGGTCACTATAGCTGGTCCACCTCCCCCTAGACAAGCCAAAATCACTATACCGGGCCCATCTATTAAACAATCACAACCCGATCCATCTGCTAAATAGCCAAAACCTATCCCGACCACACAGCAGTGGAAACCCAAGAGTCAGTTCAACCTCATTGACCAGCTAGGAAAGACTCTAGCACAAATATCTATCCTTGAGCTACTTCGTATCTCTCCCACACACAAAGAAATCCTAGACAAAACTCTCCTAGAGTCGTCGATCCCTAAGGACATCGATGTCAATCAGTTTGAAACTATGGTGGGATATCTCACCACGCCACACCACATCACCTTCTCGGATCAAGACTACTCATCACATAAAACTAACCACAATGATGCATTACACATAGAAACTTTTATCCACAAGCACAAAGTTAGACTAGTTTTAGTAGATGGCAGAGCAGGGTTGAATATATGCTCCCTCAAATTGGTTAAGGCTCTTGGATTCTCTGATGTGTGCATAGACCCAACGAAAATCATAGTGATCAAAGCATACGATGACGAGGAACGCTCTTCACGGGGTGTTATCTCTCTCCCTATCAGAGTGGGACCGGTCATTGTAGACACAACCTGCCAGGTCCTGGATTTGGAACTACCATATAACATCTTACTTGCCCGTCCATGGATTCATGCTTTAAAAGCCATTCCATCAACAGACCACCAATGCCTCAAGTTCCATTTGACGGAACTGAAGTAACCATATACGGAGACCCCGACCCTTTCCAATATTGTACCAACTTAAGGGGTATCTCTGAAAACCAAGTACCTATTAATCGAGAAGCACCTGGCTCCTCGTCATCCAAGTATATCGACCCTTCCACACTCACGTCATCTTCCACATCCGCTCCATCCACGTCTTCCGCCATAACACCACCTTCCACCAACTCTAAGACTGAATCCACTGTCACAATCCAGGACCTTGGCTGCGGAGAATTCAAACTGCACACAGCATAACAACAATGCCTAGGTCCCCCAAGGACTATGGTCGGCCATGTTTCAGAATGGAACCTCAGGAAACCTTCAAAGTTCCACCGAATACAGTTTTTATCAAGTGGGGAGACATGAGTGAGGAAGACCTTGCTAACATCACAGGATGGATCTATAAGGATACTATCACATTACCCCCATTACCAGTTCAAATATATGGCAAAGGTTATGACTTCATGAAGGCTAAAGGCTACGATGGTACTAGTGGCCTAGGAAAAGACAAAACAGGCCGAAGGGAACCCATAGAAACTTTTCAAATTCTGAAGTATCTTGGATTAGGGTTTGGATCACTTGCCAATGACAATCGACGTACTTCTGGACTTTCAAATGAGCGAGTACATGCTTTGAAAAGTGTCGAGACTACTAGGGAAACCCTAACCGAAACAGACTCCCACGAGTGGGAATTTGGCTCAGAACAATCCTTAAGTGACTGTTGTCTTGATGATTTGTTTGTCGAGCCAGGGGAACTGACCTCCAAACAACAGTTTTGGCAAACATTCAAAATTGAACAGGCACCAAACAGTCAAAATCCTACTACCACTTCCCATGACACATAACAACCATCATCCGAATTCTATTAGTCTAATCTATCCGAAGTGTCAGACGACATTGATAACCAAGGCTCTAAAACCTTCACTCCTTATTATGACAACGAATATGACACTAGTGAAGGAGAATATTGGATAGAGTCCGATGTCGAGTTGGATGATGATAACCTCATCTACAACATTACTGAATCCATTTGCATGTTTTCCGCATCCTCACCCCAATTCACTAATCTTGACGATGGAATTTTTTTAGTTTACCCTGAACTAATCGATTGGGACCAACAAGGACCACCAGTTCTGGACACATTTCAGAATGATGAGGCAATAGCTGAATTCATGGGATTACGAGAAGGCATACCCAGTGGGGACCAAAAATCTAGATTTGCCATTGATTTAGACTGCACCGCATACTTCGGCGAGTCTATTCAGTCCTCTAGTCGCAAAAGTAAAAATAAAGCAAAAAGTGAAACATCTCTAGGTAAAAACCAAAAGGCACCTCTTGACGATAAAATAGTAAAAATAAAAGACATATCTATGGGTGAAAACCTCCCTGAGGCGCCCAAAGATGGAGGACTGGACTTTCTCCCTATGCAACAAGAGAAATCGGCCATGCTTATTGAGGACACAATAGAGGATAACATTCCAACTACAGAAGACTCCAAGATGGTCCTATTTGCTTCATCATTGACTAATGAAGAGAAACCAGAACTTCATAAATTCTTTATAGAATAGAAAATCAACTTTGCATGGGCCTACGCGGACATGTCAGGATTGGACCCCAAACTGGTTCTACATCATCTGCCACTATTACCCATTGCTAAACCAGTCAAGCAGAAGTTGCACAAAATGCACCCTCAAGTTGCTCTATTGGTCAAGGCCGAGTTAAAGAAATTACTGGATGTCGGATTCATAAGGTCTATAGATTATGCTGAATGGATTTCCAATCTAGTGCCGGTGACAAAGCCAAATGGGCTGATTCGGGTATGTAAAGACTTTTGGGATCTAAACAAGGCATGTCCAAAGGATGACTTTCCTTTGCCCAACATTGACATCATAGTAGACCTAACTGCAAGACATGAGATGTTATCCCTCATGGATGGTTTCTCCAGCTATAATCAAATATGCATTGCTCCCAAGGATCAGCACAAAACAACATTTACTTGCCCTTGGGGTACATACTGTTGGAAGGTCATGTCATTCGGTCTCAAAAACGCAGGTGCCACATATCAAAGGGCTATGACCACGATCTTCCATGACATGATGCACAATATAGTGGAAGATTATGTAGATGACCTCTTGGCCAAATCAATAACAATGAAAGATCATTTGAAGGTACTCGACATAATTTTCAAAAGACTTGAAGAGTACAAAGTTTGGATAAACCCTAAGAAGTGTGTTTTTGGGGTCACATCAGGTAAACTATTGGGATACATAGTTTCCAGAAGAGGCATAGAGGTTGACCCGGCAAAGGTCAAAGCAATCATAGACATGCCTCCGCCTAGAGGGATCAGCGAACTTAGAACTCTATAAGGCAGAGTGCAATCTATTCGCCGTTTCATAGCCCAATTGGCAGATAAGTGTCATTTGTTTCAATATCTGTTGCACAAAGGTATCCCCTTTGTATGGATGGATAAATGTCAAGAGGCCTTCCAGCAAATCAAAGATTACCTGCTGTCAACACCAGTCCTCATGCCGCCCATTCATGGAAAGCCATTTGTAATCGAGGGATTTCTAAGGATTAGGAGAGTTAGCAATAAACAATAAATAATAATTGAAACCCAAAGATTTTATGAAACACAAAGGAAGTAAACGAAAGAACAATTATACCTGATTATTGATACCTCCATGATTCCCTTTCGTAATACCTTCTTGCTTGGTGGAAAAATGTTGCCCTCAGATTCGTCGTTCGAGCAATCTGGAAATGCCTAAGTCCTACAACAAGTCTTGAAGGATTTGATGTGTCTAAATGCCTATGTCTAAAAGCCAATGCCTATGCCTAAAACAATGCCATGACTTGATTAAATGACTGTAATAATGAATTAAAATTGCCTATGAAGAACTAAGTGTGAAAGCAAATGCCTATAATAACTATGTAAAATGTCAGCATGTGCGTGTCTTTAAAAAGTGAGAAGAAGATGGCATTTTATAGAAAATGCCATTTCGAATGGACGGATGAGATAAATCAGTGAAATGAACGATCTAGATTACACCTAAGAATCCCTAATTAGGGTTAGGGAAAAATCCTTAATCGAATGTTCAAAATAAAATTGGATCGACGGTGGAGAATAAATGAGGAAATTAATTAGAAAATAAAGATTTTTGAAAAATCAAGAAGATAAGATTGCCTGATTTGCAAGATTTGAAAAATCAAAGAGATAAGATGTGGACTGAAGATAAGATTTAGAAAATCAAGAATCTGCCTGATTGCTTGATTTTTAGAAGATTTAATTACTAATTTGAATTAAAATAATTCAAATTATGGATTTTGAGAGATAATAAATAATCTTTTTCAGATTATTTATCAAAAAGGACTGACAGTTAAGATTGACATGATATTTTAAATAATTTAATTTATTTAAAATGAGAAGAATATTAATTTGTAATTAAATAATTAAATTTAATTATTTAATTTAGTAGATAAGATCAATTAATTAAATAAATTAATCCATTTACTTAATTAAGACAGTTAGTGACATTAAATAAATAAATATAATTCATTTATTTAATAATCAATAAGAATTAAATGACAAAGGGGAATTAAATAAATTAATAAATTTATTTAATTTAAAGAAAGACTTAGACAGTTAATGACGTATTTAATAAATAAATGAAATTTATTTATTTAATAATCAAGAGGAGTAAAAGGACATGAATTAGTTAACTAATTATGAATTATTTAATCAATAGTCGAATGTGGACCAAGGACATAATTAAATGACATAATTATGTTAGGACGAAAGTGGTAAAAATGAAGCTTGCAGGCCTAGGTCATTTTTAGGTGTCTACATTTTGCCCCTCTTTGTCATAATGTAGCATGTCACATTGTGACAAAGAAAATAAGTCAAAAAAAATGCCCCAGTGCAAAATAAGATAAGGAAGAATGATGAGGAGGGTTATAGTATGCCCCCTCGAAAGGACAGACAGGTTCGAAGAACATGGGTGTGCTCTCGAAATTGGTTAGGAGACTAGAATATGAAGAGATGAAGAAATTTTAGTGCAAAAGACATGAATGCAATGCCTATATGAGATGGGGGAGAGAAGATGACAAGACTAAAGAAGATGCATGTTAGTTCCTAGACCAAATCCTTCAAAACATTTCCAAAGGACTAATATTCATTGCTCTTAATCATCATTGGGCGGTAAAAATGACACAAATGGACAAAAAACACCATGATATGACGTACACCAAGGTGTGCAAGGTCATCCACTTGAAAAACAGATAGTCACAGACAAGGAATGTCCTAACTCATACTAAGGGCAAAGTTGCCTCAGTCTTTTTGTCAAGACAATCCACAGACAGCAGTCAAAGGAAATAAAATAGGCCAGGAGATGTCATCGCACCTCTAAATCCTTCATGGGACATCCTCGAGGTAGCTAGTAACATGACCAAAAAGACAAGACAGTAAAAATATAAGACAAAAATAGACAAAATAGTCAAAATATAAGACAAGATAGACCAAAAAAATTAACAGCCATTTAATTTTGTTTGCCAATGTTTGTTTGCCAAAGATTGAATTCTTGTCGGTTTAAAAGTTTTGACAGTTTAAGAGTTTTACCAATTTGACGATGTTGATGGTTTGAGGGGGCCTATTGTCAGGAAGGACACATCCTAAAAAAGGCAAAGGACATTTTGACGAGGTCCAACTCCAAGAAGGACACATCTTGAAGAGGACCAAAGAGTGATGGGATTGACATTGTTTTCACTCATATGTTTTGGCAAGTTGACTGATGTTGACTGTATGATTGATTGGACTGTGCTATCTGATTTTGACCAATTTTGACATTGGCGTTTTGAATGACTGTCTTGTGTCTAAGTTTGACTATGTTTGACTTATTTGACTGATGTGATGATTGTGACAAATGCCATGATTTTATTTGGACCAACCTAAAAGGACTGACCTAATGTCTCGGGGATTCATCGACTAATGGCCTTGCCTATGTAGCAAATGCACAAAGACAACGTAGTTTGACAATGACATGGACTGATTGACATGACTGAATTTGACTCCATTTTTAGGATTTTGACATTGATTTGGATATTTTTGTGTTTTTCTTTAGGATGTTTTATGATTTTTTTTGTCTTTCCTTAGGACATTTTATGATGTTTTTGGTCTTTCTTCAGGACATTTTATGATTTTTTTGTCTTTTTTCAGGACATTTTATGATGTTTTTTTTTTTGGATTTTGACGTTTAAGAGGATTGTGACAAATGCATATGACTGATGCCTACACATGAGAATCTAAGGACAAACATGATTGTGCCCCTAGTCAACCTGAATACCAATTGACAGGTGATGACAACATTGTTTGACGTGGGAATGACGCATCCCGAAACAACGTGAGGATGATGATGATAATGTGACAAAAGTATGGAGGTCTATAGCCAAGCCAGAAACGCAGTCAAGTAAAATTTTGAATAATGTGCTTGTATGGATTAGACTTGTTGCATTTGGAATGACTTTGTTAGGACAAGATGGGATGATGATTATCCTTAGACCGTTTGACAAGGGAAAGCCAAGATAGGTGACCGACATGAAAGGATAGGGGTGGCCTTGGTAAAGGATGAGAGACATGAGACTAAGGGAATTGTCATATGATTTTCAAGGACTATGTCGTATAAGGACAATAAGACGATGACGGTAAATGACATGATGTTTCGTGAATCGTGTATGACCAAAGGATAGACATGTCATGAGTTTTCTCAAAGCATGATTTATGTGTGCCAGTTTTATGTCAAGACCAAGGTAGGTGGGAATGATATGGATTAAATGGTCAAATGCCAATGCCAAAAGAAAGTTTTAGGAGATGAGATGACTTGCCCCCAAGTGTAAGAGTCCACATAGATGATTTATTTTACACATGACACCTGTTTGCCAGGTTTTCATCATGGTACTTATCCAAGGTGCCTATTTTGCCAAGTTTTCACCATTGGATGAAATTTTTCTCTTTACTATTTTCTTGACTTTTTGATTTTTTTTGTGTCACCAAGACGCCTGTTTGCCAGGTTTTCATCATAGTGACGATTTTTTAATTTTTTAATTTTTTTTTGTATTTCTGATTTTGTGGATAGCCTGGATGCTTTAGATGACCACTAGCTGTTCTGAATCCACTGACGGTGCCAATGTAGAGACTAGTGCCATGATATGCCAATAATGACCTTGCTGAAGGAGTTGTCTTGTCAGGATCGTAGCACTTGTATACAACTGATTGATGTCATTGTGATCCTTTCTAATACTAGAATTGGCCTTATCAAAATACACACATCACAATAGAGTGCCATGAGAGTCCTTGAGGTAAAGAGTTGCTGCCATGATGTGACAGATTTGTGACGTAGGGTTTTTGGACTTTAGGCGAGATTTAGGATTATGACAAATGATGGTAGACGTGGAAAGGTTGTTTGGACATTTGGATGAATGACTTTTTATTTTCCAAACTTGGGATGGTGTATGAAGGATTTTGGAGGGATGGCGTTTGGAACCAACACTTTTATATGCCTTGATTGATGACCATTTTGAAGGAGGTGGACATGTGTTATATGTGGGAGTCCTTTTGTATTGTGGCTCCACATTGTGATTGACTTTTTATTTTGACATATTTTCTTTGTTTGATCCATCTTTCTTTGGGATCCATTTTTATTTCATTTGTCCACTTTTTCTTTTGTTTGATTCAATGGAATTTGACATTTGATTTTGATCTTTTGATTTGTATAACTTTTGTTTTTGTTGGTCCCAAATGGAAGGTTTATTTATGATAGAATGATGGTTTATGGTGTGGGTGGACGGGGTGTTGGCAACAACCTTATGACAAGGATTTCTTATGGACTCCATTTTGACATTCATATCTGACAAGGTTGCCCCCAATATCAAGGAGGTACCACTAACATCATGTGATTTGCTGACTGAAGAATACCCAAGACCTTGATATTTGCAATTTTCCTGAAGTTGTATTGGTTCTTGAATGCCTTGTTCATGTATGCCTAGTCCTTTGCCTTGATATTGCATGCTTTGACAGATTCTATTTGCAATGGGGTATTTATTGTTTTCAAAGCAAGGTGCTAACCCATCATGATGTCTATGGACACTATCATTTGTAATATTTTCATCTGCAAGAAATCCTGCTCTGACAAAGATAGATGACCCTAGTTGATAAAGTGTCTTAGCTTCATTTTCATGTTGGACATATTCTTGACTGATAGCTTTGATCTGATCTTGTGACATGTCAGGTTCAGATGATTCTGTTGGTGCTTCCAAAGAAATGTCGAAGCCATCATTATAGTTAGTGTCATAGAGTCCAGTAAATTCAGCTATAGCTTGATCATTTTCAAATATGTCTATATTGGAATACTCTTGTGCTTGAGGAATATAGTCTATGTGTGTAATGGAGGCAAGTGTCTCATTTTGGAAACTGTCAATAGTTAATGCCTGTATAGGATTGGAAAGTGTTTGATCATGAATGGCGTAAAGGTCAAGGAGTGGGTTGTTTCGGATTTCTTGGTCAATGGTAGGGTCTTGGTCAAAAATGAGGTTCTCATGGATTTGGACTTCTTGGTCAATGGTAGGGTCTTGTTCAAAGATGGGGTTGTCATGGATAGGTGTGTTTTGGATGTCATGATTGTCTTGAAGGACTCCCTGAATGGAGTTTAAGATAGGGTCATGGGATGAACTACCTTGTTCTTGACATGAGAGTGACATTATAAGGTTATGCTTTGGGCTTTTATTTTGACATGTATCCTCAAGTTTAGAGGATGGGATGTTCCTTTGAGTAATGAAAGAATTTTCATGACTAGATGTGGCTTGTGAGGGGGTGACTTGAAAAGGATTAATGACCAAAGGACTAGGATAGGACATGGGAACTTGGACTGGACTAGCATATGAAGGACTAGGATATGACATGGGTACTTGCATTGGACTAGTATGTGAAGGACTAGGGTATGACGTGGAGACTTGGACTAGATATGACATGGAGTCTTGGACTGGATTAACTGTTGAAGGACAAGGATATGACATGGATACTTCAACTGGATTGGTGTAAGGTTGATTGAAAGAGGACATGGAGACTTGGACCGGATCGGTATGGTATGATGTGGGGACTTCACATGAGTTGGTAGATGGTTGATAAGGGATGCAGACTTGGATGGTATTAATAGGTGAAGGGTCAGAATATGACATGGAGGTTTGGAATGGACTATTGGACAGTTGGCTTCCCTTGTCAAAGTTAGGATAAGGGTGAGTAATGGATGTTTGTTGTGGACTAATGTCATGAATGGTATTAAGTGAATTTTGGTAGTGAGGGTAGATGGATGGAGGACTAGGCCTCATGGATTGTTGGTATGAAGGACATTGATTGTCGATTTGGAGGAATTGTCTCCTAACGTCTAAGTCTTGTTGGTATTGACCTCTACAGAGTAATTGGTATTCAACTTTACTAGCAAGCCTATCAATACGTTGGTGAAGGGAAGACAAGGTGGTGGATGTCAGGATGTTAAATGCAAAGTGATAATGACGTTTGTCCAAGGGAAATGACTAATGCAAGGTGATAGAATTGTCAAGAAAGGATGTCAAATGCCAAGATGACAATGAAGATGTTGACTAAGGAAAATGACCAATGCCAAGTCTAGATGCCAAATGAGGACTATGATGGACAATGCCAAGTCTAAGTTCAAAATGAGGACTGAGATTTTTTTCTAATGTCTTGTTGAAAAGTCTGAGTTGTCCAAGGTCGACTGTTTTTGTCCAGATTTGTGAATGTTGTGTATATTGTTTGAGTAATCTAGAAAACACTTGACAAGCACGATGTTTTGGTGTAAGCAAGCACACATGAGACAAGTACAATCCTAAAAGGCCAATAGGACAAGGGTTTGTATACTTGATATAGCCCACCTATTATACCCTAGATTGGTGATAAACACCTTTCCTTCTCGAGAGTGGATAGCTTAGAATTTTGGTGGCATTGGCTCCCCTCCATGGCTCATTAACGTCATTTGAGCACACCAAATTTAGATTATTTGGGTAGTGACATCCCAAGAATTGCTATCTCTACTCAAGTGGATCAGTAGTGACTGTCTTCGGGCATGATACTGTACCCTGCACTATACCAAGCAACGACCAATAGAATGGTTGGACACTAAGACAAGAGGTGTTTAATTCGAGCATTCTGTTCATGGGGCATGATCCATGTGGTGAGAGTCCCCTTTCGGATCCATCTCGTTAGAACCACACTTGTGATTGTTGGGGTTTCCCTAAGAACCCACTTTTATATACCGGCTGGAAGTCCCTCGGTGTCAGGGTGCTACCGATTTGAGTCATCCTGGGGTGAGTACTTTTTCCCACCAGAACAGGCCCAAGTTCTAGAGTCAGTAACCATTTCTCTTACACCCAGGATCCCACAAATGCGCAAGGGGAGAGGATACTCCGATATACCAAATCGTGAAGGGTAATTAACAAATAAAGATGGGTCTGATTTTCTGATCACGAGGTTTTCACCAAGTGAGAGCATACTCACCTACCATCTTGCAAGCACAATCAATCAAAGAAGACATGTGTTCTTTTTATATGCACCAAAATCAAATGTTTGCTAATCTATGAAAGAAAAACAAGCACAATGTTTGTTTATCTTGTCTTCGACATTCAAACCTGGAAACAAAAAATTAGTAGTTCCTTATGCAATGGTCTTCGACACACGAATATGGATCATCACACGCTGCAAGTAAAGATTAGTCACAACAAATCTGATTTTTAGAAAAAAAAAATTATAGTAAAATGAAAAATACAGAGAATAAAGCCTATCTAAAATCTCAAGAGGTTTCCAAAAAATTAAATAAATCAGAAAAATTTGTTGTTTTGCTCTTGAAATTAATTTATTTATGAAAAATCATAAAAACATTATAAAAAATACAAAACAACTCTAAAAATTCTTATTTTTTTACTAGAGTCATTTGATGTAATCCAAAATCTGCAAAAAGAAATTTGTGATCAGATCTACAACCGTGAGAGAGATATAAGTCAATCTTTGTTAAACCCCAATTTCCAAAAATCTATTTTTTGACTAATAATTTCACATCCAAATTTAAAAACTAAATAGTAGACCCCTATTAAAATTAAAAGAGCTTTCCAGAAATGTAAACATATCTAAAAAAATTGATTATTTTCTCCTGAAATTAATTTTTTATTAAAAACAGAAAAATAATTATTAAAAATGAAAAACAGATCCAAAAACCTGATTTTTGGAATGAAAGTACGTGATGTTGTCCCCAAGCTACAAAAACAATTTTGTGATAAAATACATAGCTTTTTGAAAGTTATGGTTGAATCTTCGGCTTTGTCCACAATGATGCCAAACCTGCAACAAAAACCAAACAAGCCCTGCAACAAGAAGAAACCAACTTCAAAATTGGTTTTTTATTTATCCAAATATGTTGGGTTCACCAATGTAATCGAGGGATTTCTAAGGATTAGGAGAGTTAGCAATAAACAATAAATAATAATCGAAACCCAAAGATTTTACGAAACACAAAGGAAGTAAACGAAAGAACAATTATACCTGATTATTGATACCTCCATGATTCCCTTTCGTAATACCTTCTTGCTTGCTAGAAAAATGTTTCCCTCAGATTCATCGTTCGAGCAATCTGGAAATTCCTGAGTCCTACAACAAGTCTTGAAGGATTTGATGTGTCTGAATGCCTATGTCTAAAAGCCAATGCCTATGCCTAAAGCAATGCCATGACTTGATTAAATGACTATAATAATGAATTAAAATTGCCTATGAAGAACTAAGTGTGAAAGAAAATGCCAATAATAACTATGCAAAATGTCAGCATGTGCGTGTCTCTGAAAAATGAGAAGAAAATGGCATTTTATAGAAAATGCCATTTCGAATGGATGGACGAGATAAATCAATGAAATGAACGATCCAGATTACACCTAAGAATCCCTAATTAGGGTTAGGGAAAAATCCTTAATCAAACGGTCAAAATAAAATCAGATCGACGGTGGAGAATAAATGAGGAAATTAATCAGAAAATAAAGATTTTTGAAAAATCAAGAAGATAAGATTGTCTGATTTGCAAGATTCAAAAAATCAAAGAGATAAGATGTGGACTGAAGATAAGATTTAGAAAATCAAGAATCTTCCCGATTGCTTGATTTTTAGAAGATTTAATTACTAATTTGAATTAAAATAATTCAAATTATGGATTTTGAAAGATATTAAATAATCTTTTTCAGATTATTTATCAAAAAGGACTGATAGTTAAGATTGACATGACATTTTAAATAATTTAATTTATTTAAAATGAGAAGAATATTAATTGACAATTAAATAATTAAATTTAATTATTTAATTTAGCAGATAAGATCAATTAATTAAATAAATAAATCCATTTATTTAATTAAGACAGATAGTGACGTATTAAATAAATAAATATAATTCATTTATTTAATAATCAGTAAGAATTAAATGACAAAGGGGAATTAAATAAATTAATAAATTTATTTAATTTAAAAAAATACTTAGATAGTTAATGATGTATTTAATAAATAAATGAAATTTATTTATTTAATAATCAAGAGGAATGAAAGGACATGAATTAGTTAAATAATTATGAATTATTTAATCAATAGTCGAATGTGGACCAAGGACATAATTATGCTAGGACGAAAGTGGTAAAAATGAAGCTTGCAGGCCTAGGTCATTTTTAGGTGTCTACACCATTGATTCTATACATCTCAACTACTAGTTCAGCACTGGGGGCATTGCTGGCCCAAAATGATCATGAAGGAAAAGAAATAGCAATCTATTACATCAGCCGCACATTGATAGGCTATGAGTTGAACTACACATACATTGAGCATGCCTCGTTGTTGTTTTTGTGTCCCAATAACTAAGACACTATATGCTGAGTCATCAGACACAACTGGTTGCCAAGATTGATCCATTGAAATATCTACTAAGTCGGGTGGCATTAACAGGCCGGTTGGCAAAATGGATCATGATACTAAGCGAGTATGACATACAGTATGTCGAGCGCAAGGCAATAAAAGGGCATGTAATAACAGATCAACTAGCAGATGCACCGATTCAAGCCACTCATCCATTAGTAACTGATTTTCCCGATGAGTCCATTTTTCATGCGGAATCGGCATCACCATGGAAGCTATATTTTGATGGGTCTCATACTGGTCATGGCTTAGGCGCTGGAATCTTGTTTATCACACCACAAAGGGATTCAATTCCTAAGTCATTTAGGATCGCCTTCCCTTGTACAAATAACATTGCTGAATATGAAGCACTAGTCATAGGTCTCAAGTTGGCAATCAAATGGAAAATTCAAAAATTGCTTGTATTCGGGGATTCCTAGCTAGTAATCAACCAAGTGAATGATGACTATGAAACAAAGGATGAGAAGTTGCTTCCCTACAAGAGGATGGTGGATAGTTTCCTGACATACTTTCAATCGATTTCTTTTGAACAAATCCCCAGGGTACAGAATAAGGAAGCTGATGCAATGGCTACTATTAGTTCTCTCTTGGACATCCCTAAAAATGTGTCACAATTTGAGTTTTTAGTAGAACAGTTTTTGATACTGGCATATGATATCCTAGAATCAAAAATGGTTTGTGAACTTGTTGGTCCCAACTCTCCTTAGTATCAGGACATTTATGAATACCTAAAATCTCAAACCCCTCCACCGAACCTGTCCAATAACAAAAGGAAGTCCTTCATAAGAAAATCCGCAAGGTATGCCATTTTCAATGACACCCTATACCATAGTAGTTTTGACAATACCCTCCTTAGATGTCTTGACACCGACGAAGCATGTATGACCTTACGAGAAGTGCACAACGGTATATACGGATCTCATTCGAGTGGTCCTACTCTGGCTAAGAAACTAACAAGACTTGGGTATTATTGGCTGACAATGGAAAAAGATGCAATTGAATATGTCAGGACTTGTCCCAAATGTCAAATACACAGCGACTTGATCCATGCTCCAGCACAAGAACTCTGGCCGATCACTTCTCCTTGGCCCTTCACTCAATGGGGACTCAACCTCGTGGGTAAGATTAACCCAACCTCATCCAACGACCATAAATTCATTATTACCGCCACTGAGTATTTCACAAAGTGGATTGAAGCCATCCCATTGACATATATTACTGGCAAACAAATATCAAAGTTCATCCTCAACTACATCATTTGCCGGTATGGCCTCCCAAATTCCATCATCACTGACAACAGACATCCATTCAAAAACCAGGACGTACATGAGTTATGTGAGCGATTCCATATCCAACACCACTTTTCATCTCCATACTACCCACAAGGAAATGGCCAAGTTGAGGCGTTCAATAAAACCATTGTCAAGATTCTCAAAAAGACTATCAATGACGCTGGCCATGACTGGCACATACAACTTAACCCTGCTCTATGGGCTTACTAAACTAGCATTCGTACACCTACAAGGGCCACCCCATTCACCCTGGTCTTTGGCGCTGAAGCCATCTTACCCATTGAGGTCAAAATTCCTTCGCTGTGAGTCTCCTTGAAGGGTCTTACTAATGAAGAGGATTACCGACAATCACGCTTGCATGAGCTGGAAATGCTATAAAAAAGAAGACAAAACTCACTGAATCATCTCCAAGCATATCAAAACCTCCTTTGTCGTAGCTACAATAAAAAGGTTATGGTCAGAAAGTTTGACATCGGCGACCTAGTTCTAACGCAGAACCCCAAGAACCAAGCAGATAGAGAAAAGCCAAGAAAATTTGAACTAAACTGGCTGGGTCCATATATTATCATATCTTCTTTTGGTTCCAGAGCTTATCAATTGGCAACTCCAGATGGGGAATAGTTGACAGAGCCCATCAACAGTTCACACCTCCGCAAGTTCTACGCATAGCATCAGAGGATGGAGCTGAAAGCCCTAAAATACAAAAAAAAATGATAAAAATTGTCACCTTGATGAAAACTTGGCAAACAAGCATCTTGGTGACACCAAAAAAATCAAAAAATTATGAAAATAGTAAAGAGAAAAATGATTCGTTCAATAGTGAAAACCTGGCAAATAGGCGCTTTGGACAGGTACCATGGTGAAAACCTGGTAAACAGGTGCCATGCGTAATCAATCATTGCTCTGTCATCTACTGTCACTTTGTCTAACTTGGCCAAGGATGAAAGGTATTTCTGCCATTATTCTGCAAATCGCCACCACATCCTACCCTACCTGTCATAGTAGATAAATGATTGACATCAAGTCTTGACGACTGTCCGTCTAGCAAGTCAGCAACATCCTGTCCTTATTCCTTGTAAATGGCTAAGTCTTAGACCTGACTGGGGGCAAAATGTTTATCATGAAACTGCAGTGGATGTCACATATAATCACAAAAACATCATAAAAATTCCTGAAAAAAGACAAAAACATCATAAAATGTCCTAAAGAAAGACTAAAAACATCGCAAAATGTCCTAAACAAAGACCGAAAACATCACAAAAAGTCTTGAGAAAAAGACAAAAACATTGCAAAATGTCCTGAAAAAAGACAAACACATCATAAAAGTCCTGAAAAAAGACCAAAAACATCATAAAAAAGTCCTAAAACAAGACCTCAAAATCATAAATCATCCTGAAGAAAAACAAACAAAACATCAGACTGTTCGAAAAGCGCAAGCACATTATCATCTCTTGTCAGAGTCAATCATGTCAAATTAGTCTTTGTCATTTGTCGAACTATGTTTTCTCTGCACATTTGCTATGTAGGAAAGACTCATACTTGAGTCCCTGAGACATTAGGTCAGTCCTTTTAGGTTTGTCAAAATAAATCATGACGCAATCTTTGTTCATCAAGACAAACTCATTGGTCGTGTTGAACTACGAGGTCTCTGAGTGTATGACGTAGGCAAGGCCATCTATCGATGAGCCCCCGAGACCGCACTAGGTCAGTCCATTAGGGTTCATAGCACTACATTGGCACAAACGTCAAAAGTCTTCAATCATTTTTCTGCACGAGAAAACACCTGAAACAAAGTAAAACAATAATTTCTTCAGCATGACAATCTCATCAGTGCAATCTCATATCATCAAGGCAATATCGGCATATAGTCAAACACAAGTCGAATTCGGTCAAAGCAAATCAAATCATCATAAACCGATCAAACTGTCAAATTTCGGTTAGTCTTCAGATGAGTCCTTCTGAACGATAACCTCTGTCATTTACACCTTATGATGTGTCCTTCCTAGGCGTCATCATCATCATTTGGTATTTTGAGTGATCCTCTTGACACCTAAATATCACTCTTCCTGGCATAAGTATTTCTTCAGATGTGTCCTTCTAAAGAACCAACTCTATCATTTTTGCCTTAGGATGTGTCCTTCCTAAGCATCATCATCATTCCGAGGGACCCCTTACGACCATTAGGGATCAAATCCTCTCAACATCGGCATTATTCAGGATGTGTCCTTCCTGAATTCACCAAGTCTCGACATTTTTCAAGGTCATCAAAACTTTAAACATTCAGAAATCTCGACATTATCAATCGTGGCATCTTGACATCAGAGCAATGGATATCAAGACGCACTTGGCAAACACTTGACAATTGTCTTTTGATCTTTTATCATGTTATTAGTTTTTCAGCGAGATCCCACTAAGCAAGATTTAGAGAAGCAGCGACGTAGGATGACAATTGATGCGCATGACTACTAGCTTCTCAGCGAGGTCCTGATTATGGGATTTAGAAAAGTAACGACATATCATGATAGGGACTTTATTTTTGTATTTTTCCAATCATGTCACTAGTTTCTCAAGGATGTCCTAGAAACAGGATTTAGAGAAGCAGCGACGTTTCATGATCTGTCCTTGTCTTTTTCTGCTTGTGGTTGATTATGACAACAAGACTGGGGCAATCATGCTCGTAGTATGAGTCATGATCATCCTTGTCTGTGACTGTTTGTCTTATATAATGGTATGACCTTGCACACCTTGATCTATGTCATATCATGGTGTTTGTTGGCCATTACAACAGTTTGCCCAATGATGATTAAGAGCAATAAATATTAAAAGTCCTACAATAAAGTTTTGAAGGATTTGGTCTAGGAATTAACATGCATTTTCATAGGTATCATGTCTTCTCTTCTTCGATTTGGTCATCTTCCCTCATCAACTTCATCATCTTCTCTCGTCCATCCCACGATGATATCCTGTGACATCCACAAAAACATAAATGCTTACATGATAATATACATTACATTAGGTCCATACATACATCATACATGGCATTAAATCATATACATAAGCACAAGCATTGCATTAACATAATCATCAGCATTGCATCTTTTACATAAATACATTATGCACATCATTAACATAATCATATAAATAAGCATTGCATCATCATGGCATCAAAATCACAAATAGGCATCATAAGACATACAGGGCATCATAAATTAAACATCATACATGTTATAATACATAAAACAGAGAGCATCACATAAAACATGTAGGTCGCATCAAAACTACATCATCATATAATGTCATCTCAAAAAGGTACAATGTCACAAGATAGAGTTAACGGATATCCCAAAAATGGAGCTCGCAAGCTCAATAATATACAAACTGTGTCAAAATACAAGTATTCCCCTAGGGTAGGCTCTCATCATCCCCTCGAGGTGAGGAATTTGGTGGTGGCAACTCTGTCACGGGCGTTGAAGCAATAGGTGGTCCTGTCATAGCCTCTGTCTATGATACCGATGGAACCGCGAGTGACGGTATCATCCTGACGCTGGAAAACATCTGTGAGGTCAATGTTGCCAGACTTTGGGAGGTAGACGGATCTATCACTGGCGCTTGATAATGTACTGACCTCTGTGCTAAAACTATGGAAATATCTACATGTGCCACTGACGGAGCTGCAAAGGATGGTGCCATCTCAATAGTATAGAAGATATGTGAAGTCACTGCTGCTGGACTCTGAGAAATAGAAGGATCTGTCACTAGTGGCTGTACTGATCTCTGCACCAAACCAGTCGACCTAGGAATAGGAGTATGTTGGCGCGAATGATGTGACCTGTGCCCTGAAGTGTTTCCTGTCGAGGTAGACCCTCCAACACTAGTATGACTTCGCACACCGCCACTGCTCCTCGACCGCGTGACCGGACAAGGTAGGATCTCGTCCTCTGGTGGCACTCGCCTGCTCATAGAGAGCTCGACGCCCCAGCCTCGCGCTAACTCTGGCCAACTCCTGAGCCATGTCTCCCATAGGTCCTGTGTGGCAAGCAAACTCGATACACCACACCACCGGGTTGTATCCTATCACCGCCTAATCTCACTCGGGCTTCCCAGAGCTGACTGTAAGACCTAACCTGTGCCAAGCTGGCATCCAATCTCTGTTGAAGGTCTGCCACTCTCTGATCTACTATGGCATCTAGCAGAACCCTGAGGAGGATGGTAGCTCCTCCTCCTCCACCATCTACCATCTCAGAAGCCTCTCAGCCTCATCCATGGCATCGTCCTCGTCATCATCATCCTCCGCCTCCACCTCCTCTCCCCTCACCTGCACATCCTCCTCCTCTCCCCTCACCTCCACATCCTCCTCCTCTCCCCTCACCTCTGCCTCCACCTCATGTCCGCTCACCTCCACATCCTCCTCCTATCCCGTCACCTCTGGCTCCTCCTCCTGCCTCCCCTCACCCTCTCCCTCCTGTCTAGGCTGCTCCTCACCCTCACCCTCCTCACCTTAGGGATATCATCTAATGCCACCCTTGCCACTCGTGGGCACACCCTCCGGACCTATCTCTATCCATCTCGCCATCACCTCTAGCCATCTCCACCATCATCTCCGCCTCCGCCTCCATCCCCACCCCTGTCTCCGTCTCTGCCTCCATCCCCACCTCTGCCTTCATCCCCACCCTGCCTCCATCTCCACCCCTGCCCCCTCCATCATCCCCACCCCTCCCTCCATCTCTGTCCCTGCCTCTGCGTCTACCTCTGCCTCCATCTCTGCCTCTGCCACCTCGTCTGGCCCATGGCACCCGTGGAATAACTGACCGCCTGTCAACTGGTGCTGACCCGTCAGGATTTGTCAAGGGCACTAGTTAGCGTGCCAGCCATGATAGATTATATGCCGGTGTCGTACTAGGATCTGCTCCTCCTCCTCTCCAACCCCAAGCTTGGGCTACTAACCCATCTATCTACTGTGTCGCAAAGGCCACTGGGATGGCCGACCCCCATGCATACTCTCTGGATGACCTGGCATACTCTGTTGTCCCCACAGGCACATCCTACTGCTCTCCAAACTACCTAAGGACAAGCTGTGGGAGGTACATCTCAACGATCATTGACGTCTGCACTGTCCTACCAATCAGATATCTGTATTGCCTTTAGAAGCTGAGGTGTTTGTCCTCATCATCCCATGCTGCACAGTCTCTGTACGACCTCCAGATGAATGTCATCATGGTGTCAATCCTGTGCCGCCACCACCCTGTCTCGCCCATATGGGTCTGTTGTAATGCACCGGCATAGTAGTAAGAGTAGGGCATCCCCTCAACTAGCTGCGATTTGTCAATAGGAGGGTGGAATATAGCAATGTGCTCCCATGCCCAAATCATCATAAGAGTAGTCCCGCAGGAGATACTCTCTCCTCTCCTGTACGCGATGTCGTGAAGCTGATGATAAAGCATCCCTAGTAGGCAAGGACCCCACACATAAACTATCCTGTCTCACCTCATGCCGACCAGGACGTCCCCTCAACTAATCAGAAATCCATGTCCTTGCCGGTTAAGAATTAGGATACCCACAATCATCATCACTAGAAATGCATCAAAGCGCCTGTAGTGCTCCGCTATGAACTCCCATCAGATCTCATAACCCTGAATCCCCAATCTAGCACCCTGATCCCGATAATAGGCATGGAAGGTCTGCTCGCCATACCACGGATCATAGACAATCCGCTTCCCTCGAATAGGAATCCAGAGAATCTGGTAGACGTCCTCCAAGGTAATGGTGGCCTCACCTGTCGACAGGTGGAAGGAACAGGGCTCAGAGTGCCATCACTCGCATAGTGTGGTCAATAATCCCCTGTTCGCCCAAATGGGGGGCATGAATGTAGCATAGAATAAGCCTAGTTGCATCAATCGCTATCGCTCTCGTGGGCCTAACTGACCAGCAAACCGAAAGGTGGTCGGTCTGCTCTCTCTTGTGTAGATAGGGGCAAGCTTCCTCTACAAAAAGATGAACACTGCATCAGCACTTTTTGGACAACTGTCAACATCATGAAAAGCAACTAAGGTCATGTAAACATCAAAACAAGTTTTATTAAAGAAACAAGCAATTGCGTCTCGAAAAGACAACTACGTCGTTCAAAACATCAAATACGTCTCGACATGTCAATTGCATCTCGGAATATCATTTCCGTCACAAAATTATGTGAATGTGTCACAACATGGCGATTGTGACACAGTATTACAATTGTGACATTCAACATAGCAATTGCGTCGTAAAATATCGATTGCAGCTTTCCAGTGGTCATATGCGACTCAATAAGTCACTTGCGTCGCACAAATTGTCAAGTGTGGCGCAAACCACCTGTGCAACCGATTTTGTCTCGGCACTTGCGTCGTGACGCATCAAATGCATCGAACGTGAAGGCAATTGCGGCTTATGTGAATGCATATCCGTCACGACGTAGGCATTGACTACTCTAGAAAGCATTAAATGGCACACAAAACGATAAAATGACAAAGTGCGTTTAAGGTACATACCACCAGCTCTAAGCCCTCTGGTCGTCTGAAGGTTCTCACGATCTCTCCACAGTGCTCTAACACTGGAATAACAATCCTTGCTGCTGCACCTTTCGCTCTGAGCTCTCAAGTTTCGCAAGGTAAATAGTAAAAGTGAATTGACTTTACCCCCTTTGTCAACCTATTTATAAGGTCAAAATGGCATTTTTCAAACAAAGTCAATACTGGAGGCTCATTTGAACAACTTTGACTTCCTCGTAAGTTGCTTTAAACATGTCAGAGTCCGAAACCGACTGCGCCGTTGTTTATCTAGTCATCAAATTGATTTATCAGGACCCTTTGCAAATTTTTCTAGCACCGACTCAAAATTTAAAAATTTTCGAGGGGCAATGATACTCCATACCCTCGCTGAGGCATATTCTTGACTTATTTTCTTTGTCACAATGCGACAAGCGACATTATGACAAAGAGGGGCAAAATGTAGACACCTAAAAATGACCTAGGCCTGCAAGCTTCATTTTTACCACTTTCATCCTAGCATAATTAAGTCATTTAATTATGTCCTTGGTCCACATTCAACTATTGATTAAATAATTCATAATTATTTAATTAATTCATGTCCTTTCATTCCTCTTGATTATTAAATAAATAAATTTCATTTATTTATTAAATATGTCGTTAACTCTCTAAGTCTTTCTTTAATTAAATAAATTTATTAATTTATTTAATTCCCCTCTGTCATTTAATTCTTCTTGATTATTAAATAAATAAATTTCATTTATTTATTAAATATGTCACTAACTATCTTAATTAAATAAATTGATTAATTTATTTAATTAATTAATCTCATCTCCTAAATTAAATAATTAAATTTAATTATTTAATTGCCAATTTAATATTCTTCTCGTTTTAAATAGATTAAATTATTTAAAATGTCATGTCAATCTTAACTGTTAGTCCTTTTGGATAAATAATCTGAAAAAGATTGTTTATTATCTCTCAAAATCTATAATTTGAATTATTTTAATTCAAATTAGTAATTAATCTTCCAAAAATCGAGCAATCGGGCAGATTCTTGATTTTTCAAATCTTACCTTCAATCCAAATCTTATCTCTTTGATTTTTTGAATCTTGCAAATCAGGCAAGCTTATCTTCTTGATTTTTCGAAAATCTTTATTTTCTAATTAATTTGTCTCATTTATTCACCACTGTCAATCTGATTTTATTCTGACCGTTCGATTAAGGATTTTTCCCAAACCCTAATTAGGGATTCTCAGGTTTAATCTGGGTCATTCATTTTAGGTTCTCATCCTTAATTTACCTCATCCCTCCATTTGAAATGGCCTTTTCTATAAAATCCCATCTTCTTCTCATTTTTCGAACACACACACATGCTGACATTTTGCATAGTTATTATAGGCATTCATTTACTTTCACATTTATTGTCATAGGAAATTTTAGTATTTAATATAGTCATTTAATCACTTTTGGCATTTGTTTTAGAAATAGGCATTGGCAATAGGCATAGGCATTTAGATTTTGAATAAATCCTTGAAAACTTGCTTTAGTCTTGTCATTTGTCATAATTGCTCATACACAAATCTGAGGGCAACATTTTACTGCAAGCTAGGAGGTGTAACGAAGGTGAAGCATGGAAGAGGAAGACTTATGGTAATATCGTTCATTTTGTTTTCATCATTTTTCCTTTGTGCTTCATTATTTTCAATGGATTTTAGTGTTATTGATCTAACCATCTAAAAAATCTAATTTTTCCCTTGATTACAATTGCCCCCTCCCCCTAGTTCTTCATCGAATGGAGGGTACACCTGGAACTATCAAACATAGAGGTGGTTGGAACCAATCTCTATACGCCTAAGTCATTCCTTGATCTATGACCCCCTGATCATACACCCATGGTTGGGCCACCAGCTGCTTGAAACTGTCCACTGCCTCAAAGGCATTAATGTATTGCCCCCAGGCACCCTGCAATAATGTGCGAACAAAAATGGCTATGTATTCATTGTCTGGCCTATCCTGTACCTCACCAAACTAGTGCTAAACTCGTGCCCATAGATACCTCTCGATCATAGTGTGCTCCCACCCCTACATGAGTCGGTCCTAGTGGTCAAAGAACAACTGTTGTATATCATTAGCCCGTCTGAGCCAACCAAGGTATGAGCACCATGTGAACACCGTCATCTCATCAATGACCCTCCTCTAGTGAGGGATCCCGTGCTTGACTATGTGTATGAAGGACACACCACCCCTATAATGCCAAACAAATAGATCATCGGGCCCAACCAACACTAAAACAACCCATGACCAAAGAACGAAGATATTCTCCCCACACCCACACAATGATGGAGTGTGACACCTGCATTAAGTGCCCTGCTATCCAAATATGCATACTCATGTAAATCCTTGTAAAGGGAGGCAAGAAGAATGGGACCCCATGAAAAATGGACTAACATGTCATGAACCATGCACTCCCAGCAAAGCCCCTAGCCAAGACTAAAGTACCAACCTCATCGATCCAGAGTGACAAGACCTAAAATGATGGCAACAATCACTAGTTGAAAGGACATCATGAGTGTCCTATAGCACTCTAGCCCTATTTGGCCCTCACAAAATATAATGTCCTCTATACCCAAGACTACATGGCAAGCATCCCATCCAAAATCCATATCATAAATGACTCGTCGACCATGTATTGACAATCTAAGGATGCGCTACATGTCATCCAAAGTAACGGTGGCCTCGCCAATGGGAAGATGAAAGGATGACATCATTGTGCCATCTCTCGGAAAGCGCATACATCATGCCAAGATGGGTCCACACAGGTGCTGCGTAGGCAATGTTTCATAGCCCCATCTCTCGAAGTCGGTTCTACTCCCTATCAATTAGATCTCGCAAGTAGTTGAATATCTCCCATAATCTGTGCTCATGAGAATAGAGCTTCCTCACCACCTCTTGCATCAAGAAATGTCATCGTGTTAAAATCATCAGGAAAATTTATCCCGAGCGTTCAAGAAACTAGCATAGCATTGCAAAATATGAAGGCGTAACAGTTTGAAATTTGCAAACAACGACGCTGACACCTTCAAGTCCCAAACTGCACCACAGCGGTGCACTTTGTTTAAGTGTCCCAAACCCTAATTCTAAAGTTCGCCATGACATCAAAGTTTGAAGTATGTTCTGAAACTCCAAACTCCATCGTTGTGGTCCATCTTGTGATGGCGGTCCAGTTTAAAAGACCGAGTGGTCTAGTTTGAAATTTAAGCAACGCTATATAACACCGCTGCAAGTGACCTAACTCTAAATGCAATAAATGAATGCATAAAACAAAAAATGAAGCTCGAGAAAGGATCACATACTGGTTCCCTCATGAGAATAGAGCTCTCTCACCACCTCCTGCATCAGGAAAGGTCACCGTGTTAAAATCATCAGGAAAATTTATCCCGAGCATTCATGAAACTAGTGCAGCATTGCAAACTATGAAGGCATCACAGTTTGAAATTTGCAAACAGTGACGCTGACACCTTCAAATCCCAAACTACACCACGGCGGTGCACTTTTCTTAAGTGTCTGAAACCCTAATTCTAAAGTTCACCACGTGACGTCAGAGTTTGAAGTCTGTTCCAAAACTCCAAACTCCATTATCGTGGTCCATCTTGTGATGGTGATCTAGTTTAAAAGACTGAGCGGTCCAGTTTAAAATTTAAGTGGCGCTATATAACACTGCTACAAGTGACCTAACTCTATTCAGTAAACAAATTAGATGCAAACCTTAAAATAACATCATATAAAATTCTACCTGTCCAAGAGATTACGATCTTGTAGCCACCTGTTGCTAAACATGGGCTTTGGAAGCATTGTCCCTAGCACCATATTTGTTTGGAAGAGGCTAATGTTCCTTATTCTGCATGAGTAGTGAGTAGTGACAAACGTCTTAAAGATTCCAATTGCTGATAAACACTCTGCATAGCCAAATATCTACTTAATATCTGCACTAGAAGGAAAAAGAACAATCAGAATGATGGTAACAAGAACAGAACTCGGTTAAATTACTGCAATGATGTAGTAATCATCGTGTTTGAAATAATGTCACAAAGGAAAGCATGTTGTTCTTGGGCGTATGTTTTGAGAGAAAGAGAAACAACATACTGCATTGTTCACCATCATCTGAGAAACAGCAGAGTTGATTGTTTCCTTGCTAGCTTCTCATGAATTTAGAGATATTTGCACCCCACTAGAAATGTCTACACTTAAAAGATGAAAAGAGGCTTCTTGTTGGTGTAAATAGGTGTTTTCCTTATCTAGTCTTATCTAGGTCCTATTTACATTGTTAAATCCACTTAGGTCCTAGGAAGGAATATTTCAAGTTAAGCATTAGTTGTCACTTATCTTATCTATTTGGCTTTTATTTAATGCTTGTTTCCTAGGCTATTTAATATTGGCTCATGTCATCTAATTATGACACAGAAATTTAATGCCAGTACATCATCACACCTTGTCTATATAAGCAAGGCATCATATGTACATTGTAGTTCAGTCAGTTCAGTCATTGTAAGTCCGCTATATCACTGCAATCTTGAGTATTGCATATTGGCCATATCTTACATCCATTGTTGAAATTTCATGTTCTTGCTTTTCCCTCTTGTAGAAGGTTGTTTTTGGTTTTTGCAGGTGATCTTGGAGGCTTGAGTCCTTGAGTGACTCTAACATGGTATCAAAGCTTCAAAATTGCAAAACCCGTTCTTAGATTTGAGGGTGATTCGAGCTTGAGTTTTTGCAAGGTGTGCATTTGGGCCAAACAAATCTCACGATTGAGTCCAAAAGGCCCAAAAACCCCTATTTTCATATGAAACACTTTATATTTGGGTGACAAAATTTCAGGCCATTTTTGGAGGGTTTGCAGATTTTCGGCAAAAAAAATCCATACAATTGTACGGATCCATATGGTCCGTACAGACCATACTATACCTAGCTCAAGTCCATCGCAAGTCTGCAACATTGTAGGGAATATTCCATATCCAGACAGCATATTCTGAATTTTGCACAATTGATTTGTCAATTGTCACGTCATCATACAACCTTGTCTGTGGCTATCTAGTGCTAAAATTTAACCCCCAGCTGCCCAAATAGGGCAGTTTTTTCCTATGGGCCATAACTTTCCGCTCAGGAGGCGAGATTTTGCAAACGAGATATCATTGGAAAGCTAGTTCCAAGCACTTCACAGTGGTGCAAGCCATTGTTTCAGATTTTTCCTCAGGTGAATTTTATTGTTGTTTGAAGTCAGATTTTCCTTTTTGGACTCCCAAGCTCATAACTTTTTGCCATGATCTCCAATTTTCACGATTCTTGCGGCATTGGAAAAGTATTGAGGAGCTCTACATTTCCATTCATGCACTTTTTCCAAATTCAACCCCAGGTATCTTTTATTCAGATTTGTGCAATTTTGCATTTTGGTTGATTACTTGGACATATTGCCACTTGGAGAAGTTTTGTCCACTTGGGAAGGCTTCATTTTCAGTGTAGATCATATTGGGAGAGGTTACCTACAGTTTGAGGATCTCATTCTAAGATGTTGTAATTTTTCCATCTTTGATCCATCTTGGCATTGTAAATCTGGAACACATTTCTAGCATTGTAAATGCACTACATATAAAGTGCCAAACATATTATTGGGGGGAGGGTCTCTTGGTGCATTGTTTTGATCTATTTGCTTGTGCTCTTTCATTTTCATGGATCATTCTAAGGTTCCTTTGCTAACATCATATACCTATTCAACATAGCATCAAAATGCATGGAGTATACTAATGAATGAAGGTCACTCTCTATATGTTGAAAATAAGATACCTGAACCTATTGATAATAAAGAAAAAGATAAAATGGATGATTGAACATACCAAAGCTCTTGGATGTCTTCGTAAACTAGTTTCTCAAGATTTATTGTTCCAAATTGAATCATGCAAGAATTCTCATGAGGCTTGGGACAAATTGAAAACATTATATAGTTCTACAAATAACATGAGAGGCTATCAACTTGATAATGAATTAATGAGCCTTGATCCTAAGAACTTTGACAACATCCAAGACTACATCACTAAGGTTAATGATCTAAAAGAGCAGTGTAAAGCATATGGAATTGATAAGGACATTCAGTTGGTCTACACTTCATTGAACAAACTTGATCCTAATTATGTTGCTTTTGTTTCTAGCTTTCATTGGGGGGGTCATTTTCCTGGGATGGGGTTTTGTCCCTCTCATGCATCATTGAGATTATTTTGTATCTCATCTCTCTTTTGGGGAGGAGATTTTGTCCCATTGGGTTTTCTCCTTTTCTCCATTTGTGAGAGATTGCATTTGCATTTGTACATGGGTACCTAACATGGACTCGTAGTTGAGACCCATCCTTGCATCTTTGCATAATAATTGACTCCCTAAGTTGTACTTAAGAGGAGGTGTTGGTGTAAATAAGTGTTTTCCTTATCTAGTCTTATCTAGGTACTATTTGCATTAAGTCCACTTAGGTCCTAGGAAGGAATTTTTCTAGTTAAGCATTAGTTGTCTTATCTTATCTAGTTGGCTTTTATTTAATGCTTGTGTCCTAGGTTATTTAATATTGGCTCATGTCATTTAATTATGACATAACCATTTAATGTTGGTACATCATCACACCTTGTCTATATAAGCAAGGCATCATATGTGCATTGTAGTTCAATCAATTCAAAGAGTTCTATCATTGTAAGTCCAAAATATCACTGCAATCTTGAGTATTGCATATTGGCCATATCTTGCATCCATTGTTGCAATTTCATGTTCTTGTTTTTCTTTCTTGTAGAAGGTTGTTTTTGGTTTTTGCAAGTGATCATGGAGGCTTGAGTCTTTGAGTGAACACATTTGCCGTATTGTTTTACTCTTATCTAGTGAAGTTATTATTTTGCATATAATAATGGAAACAAACAAACCAAATAGAGTAATACAATATATATCAATAGAAGATTTATTCAATTGAGTTTGATTACATACATTTAGATTAGGGAAGTCCAAGCCAAAATCAAATGCTTTCTTTGTCTACAATTATTCAATATAAAGGAGGTCAATGGTTATCAGTTAGAACAAAGCCATTGGGAACCACTACAACTAACATGAACAACCCGCCCATAGCTGACAAATGAACTAACAAAATAGTGGGCTCTACCAAAACATTACAAAGCCATTTTATGCTAACTACATCATTCCCACCACAAAAGAAGTCAGATTCCTAGCTGACAAGTAGAAAACAAAATTTATATAATCAAGTAATATTAGAGGAATTTTCAACTGCTTTGGTGGTACTGACGAAAATGAGGGTCATACTTGCTGAGTCTTTGCTGTTGCAACCATAACATGATCAAAACTCGAATGTTCCACCATGAAGAACAATGGAAATCCTTAGGCTGAGCTTCTGGCACAACCAACTTGAAATCTGCAATGAGTTCCAGGCTTGAAGTAAAATGGAGAACGAATTACACACTAAACGCTATATTTAAAATGTTGTATGTGGTATAGAGAATGTAGACACCAGTGGCCATACAATTGAAAGAAGTGTGCCAAACTGTTCAAACAAGTTGCCAAATCCAAATATACACTTGACTCTGAAAATGCTTCAACAAGCTGATCATTGTACCCAGACTGTATATCTGAAAATTCAAAGTGCACCTCTATTGGATGATGGTGTACATTAGAAATATCGTGTGGCTTGTACATCCTGGCATTTCAGATAAATCTTCATGGAAATCATGTTCATTTCTCCCACATGACATGGATTTCCTTGTACTCGAAACACCTTCTTTGTTGTAATGACTTCCTGTTTGTTACAACAGTACATGTAATAGTTCTTGGATCATAGAGGTTATTGAACCTCCACAGTTCAGCCAAGTTGTTGTGTACTCAACCTGTCATAGGTACAGTAAGCTTTGATCCAAATTTGCCAAAATCAAAATCTAGGACTAGGCAAATGTTTATTGCAGAAGACAGAATGGTGGCCCCCGCTTTATGGCATATAACTACAGGGCGTACAACAAATATTTTATCAGAGCATACAGCAAAATCCTGATAGTAGTGTATATTGGAGTCAAGTAGGGCAGGGAGCTGAAGGTAAGGTTTTGTGGTGCAGGCCGTTCAGCAGAGTATGTAGCAACAGTAGATTTCATGGCAGAAAAATCAAGTGAGCGACTTGGAGCAACAAAAATCTGTATAGCTAGAGGTTGAAATCTTATTTTAGCTAGTTGTATAACACATTGGAGATGTAAAATATTGTCAGGAGTATTAGACAGTATGACTACCAATTTGGTAGTAGAGTTTTGGTCAAATCATGTGGTGATGATTGCACGTAAGAGATGTACAGTGAAAAAAGATAGAGATAGGCATATGAAGAAATTTGAACTAACAAAAAACTACTCTACTACTTTGGCTACAGGAACAGTCACATAATGAAATTATAGTGGTTGAGGAATACTCAACCCCAAATTCTTAACTAATTACTAAACAAAAAATACAACTAGGCTAAACAATAAGGAATTACTAACTAGGCTAAACTAAGCTAAGGAAAAGAATGGATTGCTCACCAATGTGGGCCCCCATTGGATATGAGGGTTAGCCCATTTCTTCTCAACTAAGTAATGCTGTTGAAAGTAAATTGCTTGGAAAGGAATAACATAAATGGTGAACTTCAACCAACAACCATACTAAGCTTGAAATGCATGATAGAAATGAAAATTTGAACTAACAAAAAACTACTCTATCTACTTTGGCTACAGGAACAGTCACATAATGAAATTATAGTGGTTGGAGGAATACTCAACCCCAAATTCTTAACTAATTACTAAACAAAAAATAACAACTAGGCTAAACTAAGCTAACTAGGCTAAACTAAGCTAAGGATGGATTGCTCACCAAGTGGGCCCCCTTGGATGAGTATCCTCTAGTACTAATGAAAACTCAGATGCTCAAACTCATAACTTTATTTTATTTATTAGGAAATATGAGTACAAAAGAGTAACATAATTGTATCACTAAAAACTAAGAATGCAAGTACAATATCAGATCATGCAACCTTGTGAGAAGGAGCATCTGATCCTTATTTATACTACCAACTAAGCAAGGTGGTCAACTTCATGAACTGGGAGGATGCCAATATAAGGAAAGCAGAGAAAATGGAGAGGCAGTTACACACACATGGAATCTAGTTAGACGTGTCTGCAAATTTAGCACAACATTAATGCCAATACTTGCTCAACAACATTAAAGTCCACTACAAGGCGGTTAAATTTGATTTGCATGGTGAATCTCCTGCCCTCCTCCTCCTTTGACCTTTAAATGATTCCCTTGCTAGATGTTATGGTGCATGCCTAGCTGGCGGTGTCTTTCTCAATTTAGCATCTTCAAATTATATCTGCATGGAAATGTTAGCAAACACAATAATTGTATATCTATAACTATTTTAAAGAACATTCATTAACCACATGTAGAATTAATATAGATATTCCATATAACATGCCAATGTCATTAAAGATTTGCAGAAATAAGATTAAGCCCAATGTTTATAGTTATGAAGAAATATCATAAAAAATATCGACACTTAACATCAAGGTCCATGATATATTTAGTAAATAAATCACAAATTCTACCCAAAACTAGACCATAAGCTAGGATCATCACCAACTACAACAATCTTTTCCCCAAACATATAATTCAAACCAACAAACTCTACAAACACAAGTCAAACCAACAACCTTTGTAGCTATACTGATGTAGGAAATCACTGACAACACCAACAACATTGTGTTGACATTAATACCAACAACTCCAAACTTCCAAAAAATCCAATGCTAAGGGTTGACATCATCAAAACCAACAAAATTCCAACACTTTCTTCATACAAGGGGTTGACATCAATGACAACACGTAAGAAACTCACAAACAATGTAAGTTTCCAACATCTCCAAACTTCCAACATAGCATTATGCCAACTACACCACCATCAAATTCAAAGCACACTTATAAATGGATGATATAAAATATAGCTTAAAATCAGATCTTAACAATCCACAAGCATCATAGATTCATGACATTTTGTGAAGAAAAAAAGCTTCTAATTACACGTGACTACAAATATAGGAAAGATAAGTTCTTAATCCATTAAAAATAAATATTATGTCTATTGTGAATAATTCATTAATACTTCTCCCTCCTTCTATAGGTACAAATTGCAACATAGAGGATCTACACATTTCTATTTCCTTAAAGCACAACATAGGATAACTAGAAAAAAATAAGAAAAGAAATTTAGTACACTAATAACTATGTTTTTGCATGGAATTCATGTATACTTCAATATAAAATCCAAAAACTATATCATTCCATACTCAATGACCCTTTCTTAATGAATATAATAATGATTAATATTTTCACCCATTCTATAATCTACGCTAAGCTAATCAATCATGTTTAATGAAATATAAAATGTACCTTGTATACATGCTAGAAAATGAAAGGAACACATACAACTTGTCATTACAAAGCTTTTTGGACCATGCAAGGAAATTAACTTTCACAATTGCTTAAATGGTGAATAGAAATACATTCCTACCCATAATGATGATCACCTAAATCGTTAAAACTTATTGATCATATCCATTTATAGATTTGATTTTGATTGTCCACCTTTTGTTTTTGAGCATGCAATGTTAAATTACACTACAAAAAAAGAACCAAAAGATGAGAATAGGTTTGAGACTGTAAGGACAAAAAATGTACACCCTTACATTTTCGCATTTGTTTGGGCTCTCCTTGTTAAATTAAGCTTAATGTTGCCTTGATTTAGTCTTGTAATGTATTTAACACATTCACATTAGGTCTTGGGCCCTTGTGAACTAAATGAACTTAATTATGCCTTATTTAGGGTGTTGTAAAGTGTATCCTAACACTTTCACACTAATCTAGGGTTTCATTAAATAATTGGGCTTCTTTATGCTTTAATTGGTCTTATTTTGCATCCATAAGCCTTAATAAATGCATCTTTTGGAGGATAATCCTGACATAAACCAACATCCAATCATAATTTAGGTATTTTTGGATTGTATGGCCCAAATTTAGTGATTTGGGGCTCATACGCCACCTTGGGCATATGAGTCCCACCTAAGTTTTGGGGCCCCGATCCTGATTTCACATTAATCTAAGCATTCTTGAAAAATATGTCCCATAGCTATGCCTAATGGGACTCATATGCCACTTCTACCGTATGATTCCTGTGTGGCCCAAAATCAAATTTAATTCAAATTCTTGGTGGGATTTTATCCTCCTAGATCTGATGTCGGCTTGTAGTGTTGTAATTTTGGGAAATTTGGCATAAACAAGTATACATACAAGGTTATTTCACTCATTTTCACCTAGCAAGTTTATAAGTGATCTAAGAGTTTCATGTGAGCATCCCTAATATCAAATTGGAGTTTACAAGAGCATTTAAGAGTTTACAAGATCATTCAAGAGTTGATTATCAAGTGTTTTAGAACATCATTCAAGCATCAAACATCATGTCAAAGTCATCATGCATCATGTTTTTTTTTTGAGCTAACAATTGTGATGTAGGGTTTTTATGATTCAAGCAAGCATTCAAGTAAATATCTACCATATTCAAGCAAGACTCGAGATCTACATCCATTGGAGCCATTTCACACATGTTTGCAACACTTTATTGCTAGGGTTTGGTGAGTTGAAACATCATGACATAGTCCCTTCATCTTGAGTTTTCTAGGCATAAACTCGACAAAGCATGCTAGGGTTTTGTACAAAAAAGAACATCATGACATAGTCCCTTCATCTTGAGTTTTCTTTTGGACCAAGGGCCCAAACCTTGTTTTCCAATATTTGAAACCTCTATAAGTACCCTAAACATTGGCACAAGTTTCTCATGCCAATTCGTCCTTGCATCATACTCCCCGTAGCTTCCCATTTTTCCAGTCCCCCACTATGATGTGTCTTGGAGTTTCAAAACTCCCCAACAACCTTGACACTTAAGAGCAAGGGAAAAAGAAATTCTTTCAAACCTAGGCATCCACAAGGACCTCACATCTCCAAAATCGCCCCCAATCCCAAGCCAACCCAAACTCCCAACCCCCACTAGCTGCCCTCAATTATCTACTTCCAATTCCCCATTCTATAAGAACATTAAAATATAGTGTATTTTTGGCTCAAAATATTGCCAATTAATCTTCCATACCTCTTCAACATACCCATTATTCACTAATGCTCAATTACAAGTTTTAATAAAATTTAAAAAACATAAATGCAAATAAAACTTCACACTATTCTATAATAATAAAAACTCAAAAATTTAAGACAATCGCTCCCAACCTTGAAGAAATATACCTCGGGGGTGGGTGAAAGGCTATAGATTGGGGTAGGTGGGCCCCTACTATATCCTCCTATCCACTCCCATTCAAGACTCGGATCGATCAATATAATTCTCCACCTACCCTCCCTCACCTTTCCCGAACCACTTGATTACCTTACCCTCACAATCACTTAACATTTTATCTTTATACAAAATTGGACCCAAAGCAATAATAGGGATGCACAAACAAGTTTGGTCTAATTTTTTCCTGCAATATAATACTTTCCCTACACTCTCCTTGATTGAGTACACGAGAAAAAAAAAACATATAAAAAAAGAGTTGAGAGAGTGAGAGTAATGATATTGCTATCAAGATTCAACCATGAAGTTTTACAAGTTAAACTCATTGACACAAGTTTAATGAGTAGTTGTTCACAAGAACCCATTTCTCATGATAACGAATGGTCCACTTAGCACTCATTGCATCTAGGTGATGCTCGAAGTTGAAGCATTGGACTTTCTAGAGAGGTCACCCATCCCAATACTACTCCAGCTTAAACACACACTTAACCACAAAGTTTTCCCCCAAGGTTAAGCCCACTTAGCTTGCAACCCTATTTGCAAAATCTTCATCAAGTATTGTGACTTATGAACCATTCATTATAGAGCCACTTTAGCTCATCAATTGATAAGTAGGAGGTATTTTCCACAGCGTTTCAAAATGTGATATTGCTATCAGGAATCAACCGTCTAGTTTTACAAATCAAACTCTTATTCTTATGACTGTCAAAATATCATGATTTAAGAGATCTGCTTATACTCATAAGGTAAAAACAAATTATACTATCATGCCTTCATGGCTAACAGTTTCATGAAATCATTAATCCATACAGCTCTAACATTTATATTTACATTTACATTTACATTTCAAAATATCATGATTTAAGAGATCTGTTTATACTCATAAGGTACAAACAGATTAAACTATCATGCCTTCATGGCTAACAGTTTCATGAAATCATTAATCCATACAGCTCAAACATTTACATTTCCAGAACTAAACCCTTACAAATTTTACCATCTATGAGAGAAAAAGAGAAATTTAACAGCTGTTTGAACATCACATACATGCAAATATGAGGTTATAAAAAAAGTATGAGGAATAGCTTTGGATTAACAGAAGGGTTAGAAATTAGTAACCGAAAAGAGATGCATTGAAGGGGAGGAAAGGAATGGTGGAAGCTTAAGTTTTTTGGTAACCATGAAGAAATTAGTGGAAGAAGTGGGGTATAAATAAAAAGTGAGTTGAATGAATAGGATTAGGGTACCTAATATCGACCTCCATGCTGCAGCACAAGGACCATTATGAGTGTACGGTCCCACGCGAGAGCGACTCCCATGTGAATGCCTGCCAACCCCACTTATACAATTGTAGTAACAGTAGGAAAGAAATCTGTGTGTCGTGTTTTCTCCCACAAAGAAGATCTGCATATAATCACCAACTTGCTCAGGTATCTGGAAAAGTTGTGTCGTCAGGGAGATAAGCTGTCCCAGCGTGCGTGAATTTACTTGTGCACGGAAGCAGTTGATTTGAACTCCAATGTAGTAACCGTTGAAACCTACGAAGCCATTCAGATCTGTATTCTTACTATTGCAGATAGGAGGACAGACCACTGCTTTTTTGTTCATTCGAAGGGATCGTCGACCAAGTAAATAAGATTGGTGACTAAATACTACCTTTTAATAAATGTTGAAAATATAAAATCAGGGAACGTATGCGTGTGCAAGACGAATGTGGGTACACATAAAATTTTGTACTAGTTTCTCCCCAAGATAATCTTCGAATTTTGTGAGAAGAGGATAACAACTGTCGATTAACAAGATTGCAATGAGTATAAAATCGTGGGAAAATTGTCACTTGACAAGCTATTCAGATCAAATTCCAACTTCTGATGATGATTTTCTTTTCCAAGTTGCGTACTAAAAGCTGTCGAACAAATCTTGGTGCGACTGCGAAGATTTCTTTTGGAGTTACTAAGTTTAGCTCCCCATGTGATAATTGATATTTAATTTAGAAGCATCTCAGATTTCGTACAATGCAAGCACGTGGAAAACTGAAAGTTGTGTAAAGATGCTGGTTTGACGAGAACTTGGTGTTCACAAATTCAAATTAAAAAAAGTAAGAATTTGGTCAAATTTGATTGAAATTTGGATTAATTGTACTTGGATTAATTGTGCGAGGCTTGAATTTTGTGAGCATGTAGCGGTTGTATGAGAATATCTATAGGCACTTCTATTCTTTTTCTTCTTATGTAAATATGAGTGGATTGGAGCCTCTGAATTAGCTCATGCTTCAATGAAATACTTCAGCTAAGGTTTGTTGAGGATCCTGATTCGACAAGGCACAACCTTTGCCACATCAGCACATCATACCTTGATGGAAGTGTGGAGCCACAAAAACTTGACTTTTTAAAGATCTCTAATCCGCCAAACTATGAGTATGCAATTTTGGTCACAATGCTAGGAGGATTGATTGACAAAAAAATATCATTTGAGTCCGAGTCGAATTGTAGAAGTAACTCAATAAATTTGTCTAATTTGATTTGAAATATGCATATCTCACTATGCACATCTCTTTTTCAATGGCACACAAACTCACCTTTGTTATTGATGCTATACATCCATCATCATGGTCTTTGAAGTTCTATCTTGACTACAGCTTTGGTATTCATCTCTCAACACGACAAGTGGACATTCAAACTTCAGTGGTGTAACATAAAGAATACTACTCTTGCTTTTCAAATTATATGAGAAGTCAATGACCTATGCATCTCTTTATTGTTTGGGTGTGGCCCTTTTCTCTACTATTTATGCACCATAAATCTTTAGGGTCTTTGTTGGATTTTTTGTTTACTTTTAATCCCATCATGCAAAGCATATCTTTTTGTAGTAATTGCATTGATCCTAGTTCGCCATCACTAGTAGCATCCAAGTTGCCATCTTTGTCAATTTTTCTTTTTGAACATGAAGACATTGTCCTCACTTTAAATATCCATATCTTTGTTCTACGCTTTTGCATACGATGAGGGTGGCACTACTTTAATTTTCTTTATTAATGAAAGAATCAGAACTTTAATGAACCATTTTTTTCAATTTGCTAGTGGTTTCTTTCTCCAATTTGACCAATAATTCCTTGAGTCTCTCATTGTAATCTCTTATGTTCTTATGTTTACCTTGTCGAGTGTTGTATACTTCCAATATGATTTCATTGTCATCCCAAAGCAATCTAAATTCTTGGTCGAAGGCCTTTTGCAATTTCTCGTGTATTTCAATTGGCTAGCTCAATCTCCATGTACCAATCAATTGCTATGCCTGAGGATGGTTGAAGATGACTATAACCAATAATTTAAATTATTTTGTCCATTTTCTGCCTAAATGGTTTCACAAGTTTTGCAATGGCACACTAGATCCTCTAATCCATCTCCCATGAACTTGATAGCTTTTGCTTCTCTACACTCAGGCTCACTTGTGGAGTAACCATTGCTTGTCCTTGATACAAATTTAGTGACTAAAACCTTCTCCTCAAGAAGCTCTAATTAGGATGTTTTAGTGCTCCCTCGCTACTCTTGGACACATGAGAATCATTTACTCTTCCAAATGCTTCAAAGTTTTTCCCACTCATATTAACCTTAGATTCTCTTTTCTCTTGCCCAAGTGTTTTTCGATCAATTTATTCTTCAATCAACTTTTTGATACCACACAAATTGATTTCGTACACTTCCCTCTCTCGATCTATGTAGAAGTCCTCAGACTTTTCTTAGGACAAAGACTTTCCTCATATGGAGGAGGTTTTATTATTTCCTCCAACCAAATTTGTTCTACAAGATCAACACATCCTTCATCACGCAATGGAAGTTGTTTGGAAGCCTCGAGCCACTCTTCTTTTGTACATTGTAGGTCATCGCTTCTAGTTAGTGGGATGTTTTTTATGCCTTCTTTCTTGATTATAACTTTGACTTATGCTTCAACCTCAACTTCTACTTTGGTTCAAACCATGGATTAAAAACTTGCAAAAAAATTGCTTGACTTGCAAGTTAAAACTGCTCCCTAGTCACTTGTCCAAAAACTTGGGGACGCTTTTTTTCAAAAATCACCAAGTTTTTCACAAAAAACTCGCTTAGTACTCACAAGTCTCACCTAAAAAATCACCAACTAATCCGAAACATCAATCTATGGTGATAAAGGGAAAAAATCAATTCATTTTTCACACTTTCACCCCTCTAGCACTCACTCCTCGACACATTGACAACATTCCTTGCAATTTTAGGTGATTTGAATGGATTTTTAATGACTTTGAGCTGATTGAACGAATTTTTCGGTCAAGGCATCTGTTGGGGCTTCATTGAATACAGCTGCTTCCCATGATATGCTTGAGGAAGAAATTCGTCCTCAACCAAAATCAATACCACCCACCTCAAGGGCACCCACATAGCCACTTCGAATTTTTACTTGTAGAAGAAATTTGTAAAATATTAATATGACACTATGATGTGTATTGAACTTCTTTTTTGATTCATGAATGAAAAACTACTTATCAGTTCTCTAAAATCAGTTTTATGCATGGCTTTTAAGATTATTTGTAAATATACATGTTTTCTAATATTGCATAATTTTGCCAATTTTTAGCAAGTTTTTTTCCAAGTCTTTGCCAAGTCATTGAGTCTAAGTCAAATTTGGGCTCTGAGTTTTGTTGAGTCACTAGTTCTTAATCTATGGTTTAACTTTAGGCTATGTAACTGTACTGATGGATTCCTGGAGTTGGCTGCTTCCTGCAACCTCCTTTTTCATTCTTGTTCCATCAGAGGGATTGTTTGATTTCCCAATCTCTCCTCTGACTACACTTTGATCTTCTCCTCCCACCTCTGTTTAGGCTTAATGGCATTAATTTTGTTGGTCTCTAGTATAGTTGTCAATAGGTATCAGCCCACACTGGTTATTTATGAATCTGATCTAATTTTGCGTAGCAACGACACCAATGCTTACTCTTATCTAGTGAAGTTATTATTTGCATATAATAATGGAAACTAACAATGCATACTAGATAGTAGATAGTGTAATAGAATATAACACAACAGAAGATTTATTCAATAGAGTTTGCATACATACATTTAGATTAGGGAAGCCCAAGCAAAATCAGATACTTTCCTTATCTATGATTATTCAATATAAAGAAGGCCAATAGTTGTTTGTTAGAGGAAAGCTGTTGGGAACCGCTACAACTAACATGAACAGCTATCCCATAATCAACAAGTGAACTAACAAAACAGTCAGCTCTAACAAAACATTACAAAGTCATTATATGTTAATTACACTTATTGTTAATCACTGCAGGCTTTTGAAGATAACTATTCTTTGAGATTCATTAGTTCTCTTATAGTTTCAATGCCTTCAACAACAAGGAATCACATCTCCAGAAAGGCAGAATGCTATGTGCTTCAATAAAAAGTGATTAGTTTTAGAGTGAATCTTTACAGTGTCAGAGTTCAAGGTATGGGGATCAACATCCAAATTTATTGCTGAAACTATCAGGGCCCTTACAAATATAATGAAAATGATTTAAATCTCCATTAACTTCAATACAACCATTTACGTACATCTGCTCAAAATACATCTAATGCAAACCCATTGAAGCAGCTAATGAAAACTTGCTTCACATCAACGCCAACTCCATCCAATGCCCTCATTATGGACAGCATAAACCCAGGTTGCCTAGCACAAAGCATATGGATATTGAGAGTATGACATTCTCTTCTCCTCACCTTCACCTGTATGAGAAAGAAATTAGAAATCAGCAATGTGTAATTCTCCTCCTAGACATACAAACACCAGATACATCCCCAAATGAACTTTGGAAGTCGAGCATTAAAAAAATTGTACTATTTCCAACTTTTTAGCTTATCAGTTGTTAAGATCTGAGTTCCTTAAGAAACTAAATTATCTTTCCTTGCAAACAGAATGCACTTCAAACAAATTTTTGATTATGAATTTCAAAGAACATGACCTTATAGAAAATATTGAACTTATGTTAAAAGAGGGCAAGCTAAATCATTTCTATTATCAAACACTAGAATACTTCTATCTAAGAGAATAATATATTCTTGCATCTAGAAACGTAGGAGTAACATTCCCCCCTTGTTTGATACAGCATTCACTATGGAGATGATTTACCAGATCCTGAAGAGTTTACAGAAGCTTCTAAATCTTCTATTCACAAAAATGCTTGAAAGTGGTTTAAGTTGCTTGAAAATACCCATAGCATTTCACCAATGTGTATAAAGCAAGACAGCAGATTGGAGTGTTTATTGACTTACCTCAAAGCAAACATGATAAGAGCAATGCTAATGGTCCTATAGGATGTAATAAATATTTTGTTGGAACACAACAATCTACTGAGAGGGGGTGGTGAATCAGTAGATCACTTAAAATTTGGCTCTAAATACTTTATGCAGATTAATTCCTTAAGCCCTTTTTGTGCAGATTAAAATTTAATATGCAAAAACATAAACATGCACACACAACATTACATAACACAAGATGTACATGGAAAACCCAGGATGGGAAAAACCACAGTGAAAAATGTTGCTAGGATCTACTATCCTAATCCAACCTCACAATCAAATGTTTTCGTACAATGTTTAAGGGCACCAACCCTAAGGAGACACCAATCCCCTGGCTTTAGGAGCAGCTACTCCAAGGAAGCACCCACTCCATAATCTGAGCACCTACCCAGATATCTGATGGCACCCACCAATCAGATTTTCAATGCAATGTATTATAATTTGTTCTATTGAACGCAATTCAATGTTGCAACTCTATTTGCAACTGCTCACACTTTGATGCAATCTCTACATCACAAATCTCTGCTCTGCACTACCCCTTTTTTTGCTCTACACTTCCTTTTTATGCTCTACACCTTGAATGCAAACCCTTAATGATCTTCTCCTTTTTGTTTGGGTTTCACTCTATCTCAGCATGTGCATTCTTTGTCTGTTGCACTTCTACCTCTCTCTCTCTGTTGCATCCACTCTTCAACTCTAGACTCTTTTTGATTGTCTTCATTTTCTTATCTCCACCGACCTGCAATCATTGCCTCAAGCCATGCACCATCTATACAAAACCTCCTATTAGGGTTTTTCCGTTATCTTCTTCAAGAAGCTTCCCGATCATTGAGCCACACGCCATCAAATTCAAACTCTAGTTCATTGTATTTGTTAAACATGGCTGTCTACAAAATCTCTAACCCTAGAATACATTAAATGTATTCTCTTGATTATGCAATCTGATTATGATCTCTGTCATCTTGGAAAACTGTGCCACCGCTCTGCAAATCAAATTTTCAATCAACTAGTCGTTGGAGCAAGTAGATTGTTTAATTTCATCCTTTGTGTCGGCTACCAGTAGAAACCCCCGTACATACAGTCCTAGTCGTTTGTGATCTTCAAATTAAACTTGGACCATCAATCTATTTCTTCGAGCCATGATCCATCAATTATCCCTTCATCATGGCATCTTTAAAACACTATCGTTCGATGGACTTCTAATTAATCGACACCATTGATTTGTTTCCTTTTGTCTTCATACCCATCGCATTCACTTAGTGTATCGCTACTTTGCAATAGACTTCAGCCTTCATAACGTGATGTAAAGAGATGCAGCAATATCTGTTCGATCTTCTCTTTATAACCTCCACTGTTGGATTTGGCATATAGTTTATCGCATATCACAACTTCCTTTGGTGCTGATTTATTCACAACAATGATGTGAATAAATAAAGCGATGCAATCTCCTCTTCCCACCTGTCTTTAAGCACACGTGTCACAAGCCCGCCATACTGCAAGGCTGAGCCAGGGACGTCTTCAGCAGGACATCGGGCAACTGCTACCTGTCCACCACGATGTCACACTCCACTAGCCAAGCCTATCGTTTAACTAGTCCCACTGAACACGTGTCCTTAGCCCGCTATCCCGCGGGTCAAGTCAAAGGCTCCACAAACAAGCTACATGTTGGCGGGCATCGTCCAATCTACCAAGTTTGATCGCTGTCAATGATCAAACTTCATCGCTCATAGCCTTGGCCGATGTAAACAACACAAGCGATAGCCATTAGATCTCCTCCATTTAATCTCAGCCATTGAACTTCCTCTGTTGCATATCGCACAAACACTAGACCACGATAGACATAAAAACGTGATGCGAAGACATCATGCGATAGCCATTAGATCCTCCATGCCGTTGATCAAGCTTCATCGCACATCGCCAGAATACATAATATACATAGTTGCCGCGAGACTGGTACTGGTACTGGTACGGGAGACTGGTACCGGTACCGGTATTTTTTTGAAAATAGGAGACGGGGGTACTTGGAGACGCCATTTTTTAAATATAAAAATTAATAATATATAGAAAATCTGAAAATATAATGACATTGAACTTTCAAAACAATATGAAAAAATAGTCTATGAAAAATGAAAATAAAAAAAGAAACAGACTTTTCAGTCACCATTTCAGTGTTTCACATTCACCAAGCACAGGAGAGTTGGAGAGTAGAGACGGATAAGCACGAGAGAGTTGGAAAAAATAAATTTTAAAAACACTGTAACTCAAAGTTTCAAACTGATATGACTTACCAGTTATGGTTTAGTCTTCACTCCTCAGTGTCGTCGCCCTCTCCAGTCGCGTGCTAAATGACGGCTCTCTCTTTAAAAAATCACGTTTGAGCTATTTTCTTCTAAGTTGCCGAATCGGGTACGAGCACGGGTACAGATACGTAGGTACGATAATTTTTTGGGGGGGTTGGGTATGGGTATGTCCATACAAAATATAATAAACTATATATATAATATTTTACTAAAATTAATAATATTATAAAACAATGAAACATAAAAAATAATTTAAATTATAATAACTAATAATTAATAATAATTATTATTATTTTAAAAACTAATAAAACAATGAAATATATAAATTAATATAAACATATTAATTATAAATATATAATTTCTAAATTTCTAATACATTAATATAAATTAATTATTAATAATAAAAATCTTACACAATTTTAAATTTATTAGTTAATACATTTATTATTAATTTATTTATAAAATTATATATTAAAATTTAACATATATTATATAACTATATTATCAAGATATATTATTATTATTCAATCTAAAATATAATAATATCTATTATTATTAATATTATAGAATCTATAATATTATATGATCTATATACTATTAGCATTAATATTATTAAAATCTAATATGCTGTCGGGGGTTTCTCTTCTTCCTGTGTCGCGTGTTCGTCGAAGAAAACTCTGCAACTGGCGCGCGTTCTTCCTGTAGCTGCCGTCGAACAAAACTCTGCAACTGGCGCGCGTCTGTGCAAGCGTGGAAAATGGAACCTGAAGGTTGAGGCGCGGGAGACTTCAGGGGAGACGCTTTTTTTTTGGATCTGGAGACGTGGGAGACGGCGGGAGACTTTTGAGAAGTTTCCGAACGCAAAAAAACGTCTCTGGGTACTGGTGCGGTGTCGGAGACGCGTCTCCGTCTCCGAGACGCGTCTCAGAGGGGGGGAGACGCGTCTCCCGGCAACTATGATAATATATGAAGAGTGAAAATACGATGTGAAGGATTGCGGCAATGCAATCACAAACTGACACATACTCGTCAGCAAAAGTCAAGTTTTGCTAACTTTGTCGAAGCCGATGAAGGTTTTGAAACTTCATACAATGCCGCCACCAATTTAACTTTTCAACTAAGGCGGAACAAATAGGAGTTCTGAGAACCTCCAGAAATACCGCCACCAACCACCAAGGTGCCACCAAAATTCCAACACCACAACCAAGGTGGAGACAACCGGGAGTACTAGGTAAAAGGTGGCCGGTCACCCAACGAACTCAATGGCTTAAGTAATAACTTAAGCAACCTGCAACCGCCAACACCCAGTCAACTTCAAAACATAAACTTTGTTCATCACCATGACTACAACACTTAGGGTTTTAACTGTAAAACCCTAATTCTGTCCGAGAGCAGACTTAAATCATTTCTGAGCAATCAACACATCATTTGGATCTGCAAATTATATCTCTAAGAAGCTCTTGAAAAACCCATATCAAATCTACTTATTGATTTGACCTTAGACAACTGGAAGCCACCTTTGCAATGTCATGACAACATTGCAACTTTTAGAGCAACATTGAAACAATTGCAAACCATGCTTCTTTCTCCATCAACCTTCACCAAAACTTCCAGAAATTGATCCACCGAGCTCCATGACATCCATGACACACCACAGATCTACCCTTTGACATCAATGACAACATTATGCCAACATATTTGATAAGTGGAAACAGCATTTAGAGAAAAATTTATTTCAACAAATTATGTAATTTAGAAGATCAAAAGAGGTGAAGGCCTTCCTTCTAAATTTCAAAATAAACCTAGCTTTTCATTTTTAAGTAATTATTTTGCAACTCCTGGTTTTCTAAATATGAAGTTTCAGTGCCATATGCTTTATACAAACTAGATTTCTTCAAAATAGGAAAAATGTGTATCTTTGAAATTTGGTAATCTTACAATGAAGGTCTCGCAATCTTAAAAATCTACAACTCAATAGAACACACCTAGCAGAGTTGATACAACTGAGAATTTCAGCACCAACTTTGCCCCCAAAAATTGCAGTAGGGATGACAAAGGAATTGCAAGGATTATATCAATCTCATCAATTAGGATCATTCCCACTGCTGCTGCTTAAAATTTTAAACTCTTTGCTACTCTTGTTTTTGAAGAACCGTCAAGATGCAAGCAAACCAGTATCTTCTGTCACTTTAGACTTGTCCATTGAGTTGTTCAGACAGAATCTGCACTTCTCACCAGCAAAATCCGGACAATTAGAGGTGATTAACAAATATTACTAAATTGAATGACCTAATACAATATTAGCATCTCTAGAATTAGGCTTGGCACTTATAATGAGATACTTTGATTGGAACGAAGTAAAGTATTTGCATGTGCATCTGCTACAGAGAAAAGCACTTGCAGAACTATAAATCCATGTGGAATCAAGATTTTTATCCCTTAAATTGCACAAACATTGTCAGGAAGAACTTCATAGGCAAGGAAACATTGTCCGGACAATTAGAGGTGATTAACAAATATTACTAAATTGAATGACCAAATACAATATTAGCATCTCTAGAATTAGGCTTGGCACTTATAATGAGATACTTTGATTGGAGCCGAGTAAAGTATTTGCATGTGCATCTGCTGCTGAGAAAAGCACTTGCAGAAATGCAAATCCATGTGGAATCAAGATTTTTATCCCTTAAATTACACAAACATTGTTGGGAAGAACTTCATAGGCAAGGAAAGTGTAATGTCCCCATTTTGGAGGTAGATTGATTTAATTAAATTAATTAATTAAGTTGTCCAAAATAATGATTTTTCATGAGGATGACTAATTGATTATTTTAATTAAATTAAAAAGAGGTATTAAGTTAATTATTTATAAGGTTATCAAATAAATCAATATTATAAAGTGGCCTTATATTTAATTAATTTAATAAAGTGACTTGAATTGTTTTGCAACCTGATTCCGTCTATGCGACTGTTGGTGGTCGTTGTGTATATAGATTGCTTAATACTGTTTTCCCTCCTAGATTTCCAGCAGGTGTAAGTTATACAGAAGCCAATGCTAATGTAGATGCTCATGGAAGACATATTGATTCTACAGGTTTTGATATAGGATTCCCTGTAATAGAACAACAGATCCAAAAATCTCAACCTTCATTTCAGAATCTTCCTATTTCTTCTACAAGTCTTTTTACAGGAAAACCTAAAATGCAAAGTAGAAGATTAGCCAGCATTGACCTTCAGAGTCTCCCTGAACAACAACCTTTGTTTGTTCAACCAGAGACTTCAACCTCTTACAATGCACCTCGCTTATCCAAATCTTTCTCTATGTCAAGAAATTTCCCAACTTCTTCAAATAAACCATTCATTGATTATAATCCTGAAGAGTCCATAGGATCATCTCAGTTTCCTAGATATAAACAAGTACCATCTGCTCATTCCTTAGACAATCCTGAGCTGATAGATAAACTAGCAAGACAGGTAAGTCAACGATTCGCTCTAACCTCAAAAGATGAGTCTCAGCCAGACAAAAAAGGAAAAGGAATCAAGCTCACAAAGATGGGTGAAAAAGGGTGTATGATGAAAGAAAAACTCCCTAGAGCAGGATCTGAGAAAAGACATAAGTATAAAATGGAACTCAATAAACAAGAACAGGAAATAATTAGTATTGAACCAGGTCGGTGGCCTCCATCAGATCAGTATACTATTATCACTCCTGATAAAAATCAATGGGGAAAATATGAATCAAGAATTCATACAGATTTGGGAAAAAAGCAGAAGAACTCAGAAGCACAAAGGAACTGGGTCTCTCAATGGTTATCTTCTGCTCAAGAAAATATTGATGACATAGCTGTAGATGTTAGACATTCTGTAAATAATTCTTTAGATGCTGTACAAAAGATTGATATTGTTTCTGAAGATCAGCAAAGAAATTTCTCTGTAATGAAAAATATAGAACATTTTTGTGGTACTTTATCAAATGATATTGCCAGTATAAATTATGATGTTACCCAGACACATGCAAGTGTTAAAAAGGTTATCTCAGTGCAAGAACATCAGGATAACTATCTGACCCATATATACGGAAATTAGCAGAACAATGAAACATCAAGAAAAGATGATGCTGATGAGAAAACCATTCTATTAGCAGGCATTGCTAAGAAATTAGAAAAGGTCAGAAAATATACAAAAAAGATTAGGGTAACACAGACTGGTAAGAGTCATAGCAGTTCTAGCGAAGAGTTAGAACCTCAAAAGAAAACAGAAAAGAAACCAGAAGTACCTAAAAAGGTAATTCTAATACAGAGAAAGAAATCATCCAAAGAAGAACATGCTTCTTCCTCTTCTTCTAAAAAGAAATCTTTGCATATTATGTTACCAGCCAAAGAACACACTTCAGTTGGCAAAGAAAAAGGTATCCAGATACCTAAAGAAGAGCCACTAAAAGATTGGCTAGAAGAAGTAGGAATAGAATCAGAAATAGAAGAACCAGTTTATATGGATGAACCTGGTTTTGCTAATAAAGATTCAGAATATTCTATTTCTGACACTGATAACATAACTTCCTCTAACACTTCCTCTGTAAATACTGATAATGAGGAATATTCTTTAGATCTGTCCAATTATCAACAGATAGAGCAACAAGAGCCATGGGAAAATCTTAAAAAACTCTCCATGGACATAGAAATGCAGGAACCAGTTAGTGAAAATCTCAAGCCAGAGCAGATGCGTCCATATGCATCTAGTGGATATATTCTTAATATAGATAAATTGGTAAATCCTTATGAAGCTCTATGTACCTGGACAGATACTCTTGAAAATCTCTTTGAGAGAGGAACATGGACAGAGCCTGGAAAAGTTTTGTATGCAGTTAGGCTAATGACAGGGAAATTGAGAAATTGGTGGAATAATCTCCCAGATTTGGGACCCACACCAAAAGTTATCCCTACACAACCAACAGATCCTGTTTTGGTGGATCTAAAGAATTTAGGAAAAGATGACATTTTTCAAGCCGGTTTTGATGAATTCAAATGGCTATTAACAGATTGTTCTGTGATGATATATCTAATCAAGCTGTGGAAGCCAATAAGATATTGCAGTCTATGAAGCTTAAGAATTTAGCAAAGTTTGATGCTTATAATTGTATGTTTGAATCATACATGGTAGCTGCAAATAAGATGCATGACCTGACTACAAAGCAGTATTATTTAAATTCATTACCTTGTGGATTAGGTGCATGGGCACAGGATTATATCATCAGAAAAGAACATCAGGATCTTGATGATGTTAGCTTTCCTACACTTAGAAGATTGATCAGATATAAGCTGGAAAAACAATGTCTCTTAGGGGCATTACAGTTAAATAAAGTCGAGTATAATTATACTTGTAATTTGAAGGAATTTTGTAATCTTCCTCCAATCAACCAGTTAAAGGATTTCCAGCAATTGCGAGAATTTAAGAAAAAAGGTTGTGGCAAAAACTGCAGATGTAAAAACTGTTCTAGAAAGGCTAGACACTACCATGAAGGAGAATTTACTTTCAAAAGAAGTAAGCATGGTAGACAAAGGAGAAAATATAAGGCAATCCCTTATCAAAAAAGGAAATCTTATACTCCTCCTTGGTTATTAAAAAGGAGAGATAATCAGTCAAATAAAAGGGTCAAATGCTTCATTTGCAATGGACCTAATTATGCTACTAATTGTCCTAAAAAACTCAATCCTGGTACAAAGATATATGCAAGTTTTGAAAAGGATAATCCAGGATGGGAAGTTGTACAATATACTGATGAACTAACAGATTTATATGAGTTAGTAGAAATTGTTCCAGAATCTAGTTCAATGTTGAGATCTAAAGATAGAAGAAAAATGAAGACTCTATCCTCATCATCTTCCTCCACTGAGACACTTTCAGATGAAGATGAAGATTTTTTGGTAACCTTGTTAAAAACCACTCTTGCAGATCTTAACACAAAAATTCAGATTGAAAAATCAAAAGATCCATATAATCTAGCTGGAACAAGAGAAGACAGAAAGAAGGCAGTACATCAGCACCTTTCTACTATGAAAAAACTTGAAACACAAAGGGCTGATACTGAGAAGCAACTGAGAAAGCAAATACGACCTTCTTTCAAAGAAGCCAAAAATCTTGACCATGGATATAAAATTCCACCATGGCAACAACATGGATCATCTTCTTCCAGGACCTCCAAACACTCCCTTCAAGATTTTGATATCATAGGAATATTCAAAAAATTTGATCTTTTGCTCAATGATGTCAGTGATCTAAAAAGATTACTTAAAACACAGCAAAAAGAGATCAGAAATCTTTCTGCGGAGGTAGGAGAAATTAAAGATCTACTGTTTAAAGCTGATGAAGCAGAACACAGCAGCAGCAGTAAAAGCAGCAGCAGCAGTCCTCTTATAGGCAAAGAAAGAAATTGCTCTTTATTACTTGCAAATAATGGTAATTACATTAGAATAAATCTGTGTTTCTCAGGATACAAAAAGATTCCATTGGATGCTTTTGTGGATACAGGATCATCAAGGTCATTAGCAAAAACAAATGCTATTCCATCATGTTTTTGGAAAGAAAAAGCAGATCTTCCGCAAAGTTATGCTATCAATGGTCAGAGAATACAGATGGGCAGGTATGCACAAGATGTTCACATTGAAATCATGGGAAAAACATTTATTACAGATTTCATTGAATACAATGATTTAGAGGATGATGTACTATTAGGATTCTTATTCTTTACTAAATATGAGCCTCTCCAGTTTTGGAAACATAAAATCTCTTTAAAACATGAAGACGGTCAGATTGAGATACCCACTCTGAAAATTGTAAATCATAGATTTGACCAACAGAAAAAGAGAAAAAGGCAAGAGTCCAGTAAAGAAAATAAAGAAGAAGCAACAAATCCCTTTGATCAGATTATAAGGTTATTTGAACAAGATTGTTGCAGTCCTAATCCTCTACAATTCTGGTCTCAAGAACATGAAGAATGTGAAATACAGATAAAACCAGAATGTAAGTCTGTAATCCCATATGAGCCAGCATATATGATGAGCCCAACAGAAACCAAAGAAATTGATGACCAATTGCAAGAATTATTAGAAGGCAATTTTATCAGGGAAAGCAAAAGCCCATTTTCTTGTCCAGCCTTCTTAGTCAATAAAAGAGCAGAACAATTAAGAGGAAAGAAAAGATTGTGTATCAATTACAGACCATTAAATGAGATAATTCTTCCATTTAATTATCCATTTCCTTTCAGTTCAGATCTAATCCGAAGAGCTGCAAATAAAAAGATATTTTCAAAGTTTGATTGCAAATCAGGCTTTTGGCAGGTAAAGGTAAAAGAATCTGATAGGTACAAAACAGCATTCTCAGTCCCTCAAGGATTATATGAATGGAATGTCATGCCTTTTGGTCTCAGCACTGCACCAGCATACTTCCAGAGAAGAATGGACCAGGCACTCAGACATTTAAAAGAATTTTGTGCTGTTTATATAGATGATATTCTTATATTTTCAGATTCTATCCCTGACCACTTGCAGCATTTAGATGCATTATACAAATCTATCAGAAATCATGGTATTTGTTTAACAGCCAGAAAAATGGTTATTGGCCAGACACAAATTGATTTCTTAGGATTGCATCTACAGGATGGAAAGGTAATGTTACAACCTCATATTCTTGTCAAAATTCAGGAATTTCCAGATATACTTACAGACAAGAAACAGATTCAGAGATTTTTAGGTTGTCTCAATTATCTGTCTCCATTTTATAAAGGATTAGCAGATGACAGAAGAATTATCCAGCACCATCTTAAGGATAATACTAAAGATTGGTCTGAAGAAGCCACAGAAGCAGTTCAACGGATAAAAGCAAAATGTCAAAATCTTCCTGCTTTACAAAATCCAGTTGAAACATTTCCATTATTTTTATACACTGATGCTTCTGACAAAACATGGTCTGTTGTACTTATACAGGAAGAAGACAAAAGCAAACAGCATATATGTGGTTACAGATCAGGAACATTCACTGACACACAGGCAAGGTATCACATATATGAAAAAGAGATATTGGCAGTAAAGAATGGGATTAAAAAGTTCAAGATTTTCTTGAAACCAGTCCATTTTACTGTCCGCACAGACAGCCAAGCAATGAGAAATTTGCTTCACAAAAGGCCAGATCAAGATATTGCACAAGGTAGAATTGCAAGGTGGTATTTTGAATTTCAAGGATATGATTTTGATATTGAATGGATCAAAGGAGATCTTAACCCTCTTGCAGATTCTCTTACAAGAGAAATGGCATGTTCCATTTACACTGACCTTGAATTTTTAGGTTGTGAATTTTACAGACCAGATGGAGCAGCCATGTATATTGCAGATTTTGGCCGAGGGAATACTCTCATTTTACCCTCTCTTCCAAAAGAAATTATTATAACTTTATTAGAAACATATTTCTTGAATAAGTGGCTTATAGAAATGAGACAAAAAATTGAATATCAATTCCACCATGTTATTTTAGATCCAGAAGAGGAGGATGAATTTACAAAAGAGATAGGGATGGAATTTGCACCAATCAAATACTGGTGTGGAAGACAAATGATACACATCAGATTCAAAGGACTTTTTGGTATGAGTTGGTCCAAGAAAAGTAAAATGAATTTGTTAAAACTAATTAAATTTGGTTTTGTGACCAGGATCAGTATAGACCAAGACACCTTTGAAGATTATGCAGATTTAGTTGGTGGCAGATTTAATCCAGATATGGAAGAATTCTTTAATCTTTTATATCATGGTCTCTCCTGGACAATCTGTGACAGCCTTACAGATTATCTTCAAACTTATCCTCATAATGGATATTGGTATCCCAGGATCGAATATTATCCTTTAGAGCATAACTGGAAAGCTGAAGTTCGATTGCAAAATATGGAAATCACTCTTCGACCAGCTTTGCTAGCAGTCAGAATTGAAAAGGATATAGCTTATTCAAATGACTACATGGTGCAGATAGATTATGCTTTCAACGCCACTTCTGAAGACTGGGAAAAAGCTTGTATAGAGTTACCAGATGATCTTTTAGATCCAATTCCCTTTGGGAGCTAGCATATGCGCCTGTCTATGCCGTGATGTCACCTACGTTAAGACGTGACAAATAGGATGCTACCCTATTTCACAAAAAGCAAGAACCCCATAATGACTTTTGGGTGTAAAGTCATCGTGTACGTGACACGAGTCCTAATCACGGTTGTTGAGATTCCTTGCTCACGCCTTTTTTAATGGCTATAGGAATTTCTGTCGGTTGGTTCTTATCCATGTTCATGCATTTACCCTTTAGGCGGTGCTACGGAGAAGATGCTTTTGTTTGGCACTCTTCTATTGGCGGATTTCAAAATATTGTAAAGAAGAGGTTAAAGTTCCGCTCCGATGGAATCAGTCTTTTGCTATAAAAGGACCTCGGAGACGCCTACTTCCACACACCGAGTTTGAGATTTGAAAGAGTCTTAGAAGAGTCTAGGATATCAGACTTATGCTCTCTCCTGCGCTTAGTGCGATCTGGATGATCAGAATCTGATTATATTGTAATGAGTTTTGATAGTGGAACAAGTTTTGAATGCAAAATCTGTTTATTCTTATTCTTCCTCTTCGCTTTATATGTGTTATTGGATTTGGCATATATCATTTCACGGATAAATCTCTTTATCGTTTATGTTAATAATAGTTTATCATTAAGTTTACATTAAGAATCTTCTATATTGATATAATAATGTTATTAAACACATTTTTATAATTTTTTAATTAGGGAGACATGAGTCCATTAAGTCTAGAAAAGCGTGAAAGTATCTTACAACACTTTATAGCACCTTTACAAGACATTGCTAAAAGCATGTTATTCGATTTGCAAGGGCCCAAGACCTAGTGTGGATGCATAAAATGCCTCAAAACACTTGAATCAAGGCCCTATTAAGTCCATTTTATCATGAATTAATCCCATGTCAAGCAAAGGGCCCTTTTTTTCTACGGTACAATTCTAACACACTTGAATAAGGTTTCTTTACATTTGATCTCTTAACACCTTATATGCACTTAAGGTTAGGGCTTGCACACACTGTTATTTTTCATATTTTCATCTTTTATTGAGGTTTAATTACCAAATTTGGGGTTTGACCAAGGAAAAACCCCATATAAACAAACCAAAATTTTTAATTTTTGCTACAAATATGGAGTTGAGATTAAAAATTTGTAGGTAAAGGAGTAGAGTACAGAAAAAGGGCTACAATATCAACTTTTGATTTTCTAGAAATGGATGGAAGGACCCATTCACCCTTGGGCGAACCTGTCCTGATGTAGAGCCTGAAAACCACTTTTGGAGTTGGGTACATATCATCTTAACCTTCTCATATTTGCGTGTTAATGCTTCTTTGTGTCATATTTATCATAATACTTCTTATTTCAAGTGATAGATCTCATAAGTTTGATTGCTAATGCACTTTTATTATCCTCCCAAAACTAAGTTGTTCAATAATTTATGTCATAAGGAAGTTAAGGAAACATAGTGTCCAAACCTAGGGTTGACTCACCTGGAGGGTTGCAAGTGAATTATATTCAGTTGTGGCACTATCCCTCTTCTTAATGAACATGGAAAAGGAGGATTTATGATTAGGTGGACACCCCATTTTTCTTTTTTCAATAGGTCCCTCATTCTTAAGTCTCCTATTCATCTTCGCCCCTTTTCCCTATGTTTCATTTTGGTGAACCTGACCTTGTACATCTTAAATTCTAGCTTGGAGACATTAAAAACCCTAGATCTAGGTTTTTATTAGTGTTCTTTGCATTTAGGGTTGATTTTTACATGTTTGCATCACTTAAATTCATAAAATGTTAAAAAAATTGCATTAACTTTAAATACATATTGTATTATAGTTGCATCAAGAGTATCTATCAATCATTTAGATTCAAATTCAATTTAAAATGGCATTTAAATTTTTTTCACTTTGTTCACTATTTTTCACTATTCAAACTTTCATTAAGACACCTAAAACTAGAAAATTCCATCATAGAAATCATAGTTTGCATCCTGAAACAAAAAACACTAATAGTAACTCAGACTTAGAATCTTCCATTTTTTAAAACCATCAACAAGGGCCCATTCTCCCTTGGGAAAATTTGTCCTTGTATAGGTGTCCTGCCATATTTTTGGGAGCCTTTTTGTCGCTATCTATGCTTTTTGATTCTACTGTCAAATTTGAGAATCACATTTCTGAAACAATCTATTTTGCACATTCTAGATAGTTATTGTTTTGCTTAAATCTTGAAACTGTATGATGGTGAAATCTGCATTTGCTCAAAACAAACAACACACATTAGCATGGTTAGTTTAAAACAAAGCAAATAATAACATCTCTATGAAATAATACATCAATGCTTCCCAAATGCAAACAAATGACAAAAAGTAAGCTAAATAAGTATATGAAAAACATGAAGTATGTTTATCTCATAGTAGATTGGTGCTATTGTGGAAAATAGCCCTTTCCCAACCCTTTGCTAAGCTCAATGATGAAATTGATATGAAGATACTATGATGCAATGGACAAAATTAGTTCTCCAATGAAGAGAATGACTTTGCTTAGGATTTGTGGATGATTTTGTGGAGGATTTGATCAATGGAGATGGTCTCTATTTAAAGATTCTCAAGTTGAAAGAATGCTTATGAGAGAGAAATGTGGGATAAAAAAAAAGCCAATGAAAAGAGGCCACTTGTCATCATGTCATAGGTTGAGGGATGTGCAAGATTTGGGAAATGTGCCCAAGGGGAGGAAATTTCAAATTTGAATTTGAGAGTTAATGCTTAGTTTGACCTTTGTGCAAGGGACATGTAAGAGCCATGTAAGAGCTCATAAATGACTTGTTGGATGTACATGTCCACTTGTTTTTGAATTCAAACTTGAGGGAATATTCCTCAAAGATGCCATGTTGATGGAAAATGTTGGATTTAATAAATCAATAAATTTATTTATTTGTGCAAGTGGCAAAATCTAGAGAATGTGATGGGTAGTTAGGTTACGCTAATTAGGATTAGATTAGCTTAATGATGATTATGATGATTTTGACTTTTATGACTTAAATATTTGATTTATTTAATTCAAAAAAGGATGGAAAATGCATTTGGGATTTAATTAAATGAATGTTTGATTTATTTGGTTAAAAGGTTGATGATAAAGTTTATTTAATTTTAAATTAATGACCTTAGGACATGGAAATTAATGAGATTACCTGATGAATGGATGAAGGTGAACTTGATTAATTAAATGAGCAAATGCATGTGAAGCTTGGTTTACTTGATGAATGCATAATGCTAATTTTGCATGTTTACATTTTACCCCTCTTTGAATCAATGTACTTGTTGCGTTGGTTCAAAGAATAAACTTGTTGCGATCAAAATTTAAAAAAATTCTAATTTTTTGCATGCCCCAGCGGAAAGAAGTACACTGGTACATTGCCCCCTCGAGAGATCAAGTGAAAAGATTCGATTTGAGGGTCGATCTCACGACAAAGAGGTTCAAAATGGATTGTTATGGATGATAATGCAAATGAGATGATTTTAAGATGCTTAGAATAACAAATCTATATTATCTTAAACAACTTAAATGATGATATGATGTATGAGATCAATGAAATGGATGATGTGATGATTTATGAGATGGTTAGACTAATAGATCTTTATTATGATGATGATTATGCATGTGAGATGATATGTAGAATACTAATGGTTTGTGGATGCAAGATGGATGCATGATGGATGCATGATAGATGCATTGGTGATGATGGTTAATTATTCATGATGTGATGTTAGTTCGAAAATGAAGACACTAGATGATGACAAGAGGATCCAACAAGCCAACTTTATGAGAGATGATGATGATGAAATAATGATGAGAAATGGATGATTTTCTTATCAAGGATTGGGATTTTTAAAAAGGGTCACTTACCCTATGTTTGATAACACACATAAGTACGATGCATCAAAGTATAAAGGACCAAGATGGCATGGTACTTAGTGTGATGGACTTTGACTCGACAAATAGATACGAGTATTCTTTTTCACACCTGACATACAAAAACCTTGCTAGGATGAACTTTAGAAGTTTCAAACATCTCAGACCAAAACACGGAAAGTATAACCAATCAATGTAATAGTCAACAAGTTGTCCAAAACATCCTCTATGCATATCTAACAAAGCAAGTATTCACCAAGTTATTTTACAAGAATCCAACAAGCATAGCAAACAAAGGATAATGATCATTGCCCCATTCCTATCTCTCTAAATCCTTCATTTGGATATCATCGAGAGGTCCTTGGATTGAGCACAATAAGATAAGTCAAAAGAAAAAGATAAAGCACACAAACAAGTTGATGTTCTTCAATACCGCTAATCAAAAGGGAATGTGTTTTTAAGGATAAGAACCAAAACTATTGCCAAAAGATAATGCCCATTGTAGGAAGGATACATCCTAGGACATGTTAGTGGATGATGGCACATCCATTTCTTTTATCCAAAGTGTTCTTTCCAATAAATAATGCCCATTGTAGGAAGGATTCATCCTAGGACATGATGTTATCAGATGATTGATATGAGGACTTTTGGATCATGGACTATCGACACAAAGAATTGACCAGCTTGCTTACCTACTGACTTAGACTTGAGACTTGACGTTTTTGAGTTTTACTTTTAACTTGTTAGACTTGTTCCTAACTGTTTCACCAAAGGTTGAGGATGACGATCAGTTTATTATGGATGGTGTTTATTGTGGGTGCAAGCGAGATGAGATAGATGGATTTTTTCAAATATTTTGATGTTTTTGGAGTTTTGCAATGTTTTGAGGCTATTTTTTGGTATTTTCAAGATTTTCAAATGTTTTGATTTTTGATTTTTCAATGTTTTGGGATTTTTTGAGATTTTGACCAAGAGACTACCCTAAAGACCTATCCTAGGGGCATAAGGGGCTAATCAACATATTAGCATTTGCCTCACGTTATACACTAGAGACCACGTAGTTCGACCGATGACTTGATCAAATTTACAAATGATGATATACATGATGAGATGTCACATTTATTATAGACTCCTAAAGGATTGACTCTGTTCTGTGGATGATCAAAGATCAACCTTGCTTTTACGCTCAAGCTCCTCGATGACTCTATTTTTTGACTTTGACCTATTACTCTTGACTTGTTTTGGATTTTGATATGTTTTGATGTTTTTTGGATTTTCCGATTTTTGATGTTTTTGGATTTTGCAATGATTTTGACAATTTGATATGGACATGTGTGATGATATCGTTGCCTCGCTTGGGATTTTGTTCAAAACCAAGCTAGGGTTGATTGATTTGATCGATGGATTAATGATGATACTAACATTGTTGAGGATATACAACAATGCAAGGATTTGATTGATCAGGATTGATGATGATAACATTATTGAGGATACACGACAATGCAAGGATTGATTGATCAGGATTGATGATGATATAACATTGTTGAGGATGCACAACAATGCAAGGATTGTGTTAAGCAACACAAGGATTGGGGAAAGATATCCCAAAGATGACAAGGGATTGATTGGATTCGATTGATTAGGATTGATGAAGCTTGATTTGGAACAAAATTTGTTTGAATGATTTGACGTGATATTTGAAGTGTAAATTAGATGTGACTGATAGTGATTGTTTGGATCGATGTTTAATGAAAGATGAAGATTGATAAGGATTCAAGAATGTGTTCTTGCCAAAATATGTCATGGGCTAGTGATTTGTATTTTTTCTCACAAGTGGTTTGACCAATTTGATTTCACATTTTCCAATGTTTAGATCACTACATAAGTTGGAGGGTATAGATCAAGATTTATTCTCGAAGCAAGATGTACATATCTGCCCCAGTGTCCAGCAATGTATGGAATGTCAAGGATGGATGCCTGGATAGGTGTACGGATGGATGGATATGGTAAGCACACAAAGGATTCCAAAGATTATCTTACGATAAGATAAGGTGTTTAAATGGGGGAATGCTTCATTGGATAATGCTTAATGGTTCAAATAACGCTGCATAGCTTAGATAATGTTAGATAGGATAGGATCAGTGAAAATGACCCATGTCAAGATGTTTACCATAAGCAAGTGTAAAGTGTGCCCCAAACTTTCATCAAGATCAAGATAACTTGGATGATGGATGCAGATGGATAAAAATGGATTGGATAACTAGTTCATGGATGAAGGGATTTATTATGGATAAGATGGATGGAATGTTGGCTTTTATTATGGATGGGATGAGATGATTTAACCTAAAATGGTGCATGTAGATGCTTGATTCTACTCATGATGTGTCTATTTTCTAGGTTTTTCTCATGGTACTTCTAAAGCTCACCGCCCATCACGCAGTTTTCACTAGAGACGATTTTTTTTTTCTTTCTTTTTTCAATCCTTTTCCCATTTTTTGGATTTTCATATTTTTTGGATTTTTTGTATTTTTATGAAGATTTTAAGCTCATGCTGAATCACAAGAGTGTCACTATGTAGATGCCCCTATCATAATGTGCCATCGATAGCCTACTTGAAGAAGTTGCTTTGCTAAAATACGTGCACTTGAAGGCAACTTTTGAGATTCTTTATCTGCTTCGTTGATACCAGAGTTGACTTTGTCTTGGTACGTACATCACAATAGAGTGCCCTCTGAATCCTTATGATGAAGGGTCATTGCCAATACATGGTCAATGTGAGAATTGGATATCATGTGTGGAGGTGTGGATGGAGTGTGTTTAGGGATAAGAGATGGATTGGTTGACAATTTGGAACCTTTGACTCTCCAAACTTGGGAAGATGAGCAATGATGGGTGGATGCAGAAGTGTGCATGGAATTAGGACCAACTGCTTGATACACTTTGTACATGGCTTGAAAAACCTGCTTTTTCTTTTGTGGAAATCCTTGATGGATACTTTTCCCTTTTTTATTTTGCCCCATAGTTTCTTTAACTGATGGAGTTTGATAGGGATAATCTTTCTTTGTACTTTTTGGTATCCACTTGTATTTGATTTGTCCTTCATGCTTGGCTTCTTTTGTTTTGATAACATTCTTTGTACTTTGATTTAACACTTTCCTTTGGTGTTGGTCCCAATTCATGAATGGGGTGATGGGTGGATGAAGATTCATGACATGATTGGTTGTAGTATTAGCATCGGTTTCATCATAAGGATTCTTCGTGCTCCCTATGTTGGCATTTTCTTGAGACAAAGTTGCCCCCAGTATGGTGGTAGTAGCACCTTCATTCCTTGATTCTGCTTGTTTTGAGATGTCTTGTTCAGTAAGCATACTCTGATAAATGACCACTATAGATGATATTATTGGAATTTGTTGTCCTGCTAACTCTAGAATATCCTATTCTATCAGACTTATTTCCTTGAGCGGATAATGCTAGATATTTGCATACCTAATGTCCTTATTCTAAATTTGGGATATATTTGATCCTGATGTTGACAACTTAGTTTGACTGTAGGAATTAGTAACCTACTCTTTTTGTGTAATAATGTCAGGATTAATGAATCTGTTTTGAATGAAGATCATCTACATGTCCATCCATAGAAAGCATCTCATGGGTAAATGGAGGAGTATGTGCTACATGGATATGATCATCTTGCATAGATAGGAGAGTGTCCATTAGATTATTGTAGTATCTTGAAGATACAAATTCTTGATCTTGAATGATTTTGAAGTTTCTTTTGACATGCTTTGAATCAAGTTCTTGACATGGGTTAATTTCAAAGGATGGATTGCTTATAAAGGATTCTTGGATGTCGTCAATAGGAATGTGAAGCAGCTGAATATCCTTTAGTGTCGAGTTCAGTGTTCCTTTAGTATCTATAACCATGAGGTCGAAGGATGTCAATATGTCTTGGAAAGGACCATTGCTAGACCTTGGTGAAAGATTTTGATCATGCCTTGGAATGAATTCTTGAGATATGTCCTCTAACTCATAAGGCGATGTAGAGACATTTTCAACATGATCATAGGTCAACGGATCATGCATTATGTCAATAGAATCAAATAATCCTAACACTCCTTGAAATAGATCACTAAAAAGTGGCTCTTGATGTATGGTGAGTTGATCATCGGATGGGGTGGAAACATCTTCAAGGTGCTCATCAATGGAATGATCTTGATCATTGTTTTCAACAATTGTGGTGGATATATTGTGAATGTCTTCAACGATAGAGTCCAATGATGTTGAAATTTCTCGAATTGGATCATTGTTGGTTGGTGGATTTTGATCATGATTGAAAAGTGACTCTTGACATATGTTGACTTCATCTTCATGGACGAGATAGAAACATCTTCAATGTGCTCTTTGATGGATAGATCTTGATCATTTCTTTCAGCAATTGTGGTGGGGAGATTGTCAATGCTATCACCAATGGTTGGATGTTCATCGTTATCCCCAATAGCTATCATTTTTTGTGTTTGTGCTTGTGTTTGTTGGGCAACTTGAGAGGCTTGTTGCACTTGTTGAGCTTGTCTTGCTTGTTGCGTGGCTAGATATTGTTGGATGGCCTTTTGGTAGGCTTGGTGAGCTTTTAGCGCAATGTTATATTGTCTTGCTGCGTTTGGTTTTGGCGGTAGTGATGGTGGATTTGGAATCATTTTGGATATAGTGATGAGTCATTGAGATATGTTTGGAGTGATCGTGAGGGTTTGAGATATGATGGGTGTGATAGGGGTGATTGGAGTGATCGAGGTGATAGGAATGGTCGAAATGACCGAGGTGATAGATCCTTGGGAGACTATATTTTCATTTCTCAGGATTGATGTTTTCATTTGATTAGATGCCATCTATTGGTGTGATGTCGATGGTATATTCCAAGGATTTGATGTGATGGCTTGATGGGTGTTAGGTGGATTTATTTGGATGGAGTGATTGGTGCTAGGTAAAGGGGGAATCCCTAAACCAATGAATGATGTTGATATGGGTAATGGTGATGGAGATGTCTCTTGTCGTAATGACTCAACTATTTTGGTAAGCATAGCAATTTGATCTCGCGAAATTTGATATTGATTTCGATCTTGATTCCCTTGATATAGCTGATTTGGTTTTTGTTGAAGCAAAGTTGGGATGCATACTTGTGTTTTTTTAATGGGATCATAGACAAATTGCTTTTGGAAAATGTTCTGACTTTGGCTAATGTTCAAATTTGGCATGATAGGTTGAAATTGAAAATTGTTGTGATTGGGAATCATATTGCGTTGATTTAGGTAACTTTGATTTTGCATGGTGTCACCTTGTCTTGAGGTCGTTAACATCTGGTTTGGACTCCGAACAATATTTGTGTGATTTGCAAACATATTTATCCCAAAGTTTTCTAGATTCATGTTTGGAAAACTTGTACTTGGTACATTCTCTTTTGGCATGTAGGGATTTGGAGGGATGACGTTGTTTGTTTGAAGGCTCATGCATTGATTGTTCGGTTGACAAACTTGTAGGTTTTTGATTTAGATCTACCATCGGGAAATGTGTTCCAATATTTGATTTGGGCATACTCATATTTGTTGTGCCATTGAAATTTGTTGAAGGTAATGATCCCATGTATGGGTTTGTATAGATGTGAGTATTGATAATCAATCGGAGTTGTAAGGCTTGGGAAGTTCAATTGATTTGGATTACTCATGATGTATGGATCAAGTTTATATTCCATGTTCCTCTTGTGTTTTGACCTTATTGCAAAAGTGACCTCTAAGTTCTTAGGACCAATGACAAGATGAAGGATGAAAATGGGAAATGATATGAGTGTTGAACATTTAGGGACTTTGGATCAATGCTAGACTTAGGGTTTGGTTTTGATTGGTTTGATTTGGATAATGAACTTGTAAACCCTAAGATGTTAGATGTTATCTTAGGATGAACTTGTTCAAAGGGGTTCTGATTTAATTAGAGGTATGAGAAAGGATGCATTCTCATGCTCCTAACTAAACAAGGTGATTTTAATTTTGATGATTTACCCAAGTCTAGAATGATGTTTTCAAAGCTCTAAAGTTGTTTTGTGGGATGGGATGATAAATGTTTGAATGAATGAAGTGTTTGATTTGATCCTAAATGAATCTAGGAAGGACTTGTTTACTAGACCAAGATAGTGAAGAACATGCCTTTCCTGTAAGAGTAATTCAAAATCAAAAGACTAATGTTTGCACGAAAACCATATGACCAAGAGATGTCAAGCACATGTGTGTGGGGTTCAATTGATTCAATCTTTGCTTAATGGATTCTTTTTACCACAAACACACTCTTGATTAGGTTTTCAACTGAATGTTCAATGTCCTAATTCTCTTTCATCCCACAAAGTGCATTATGTGGAAGTTGAGGAAATCAAGGAAAAGGTTACCTAAAGTTGACTCTAGTAGAAGCAAATTGAGATGAAATCCAAATGTTTAGAAGCCTCTAAGGATATGAATCCCAAGGGAAAGCAATAACATGTGAATTTTTTGAAGGATATTTGCCTCTCCTAAAGAGTTTGCAATTTTGATGATTCATTGAATGTTGGTTTTCCCAATGTTTTCGTTTAAAGCACTGTGTTTTCAAACTGACTCACAAGTAATATAACACCCTAGCTCAATTGGTACATTTTTCTTATTGGGCTTGCCTCATGCGCTTTGTAGTAGAAGAGATGATTTTACATGCAACAAAGGATAAAATATAAAGGTATGCTAAGAATGAAGTCTTAACCTCTATATTTCAACCAAGATCAGACATGGCAAGTAACTTCTTGGAATCTAAGATCCAATGCACCACTTTGATAAACTCGCTCAATGGATCAATTGGTTACTACAAAACAAGGGTTCTATTTCAGACTTTCCGTTCGTGAAGATTGACCCATACGACAAGAGTCCCCTTTCGGATCCATCTTGTCAGAATCAACCGTGTGATATTGGCGTTTACTCCAATACCCACATTTATATCCATGTTGGAAATACTCTTGGCTTTAGAGTGTTACCGGTTGAGTCGTTCCCTTGGGTGAGTACTTTTTCCCCAAGGTAGGCCCTCTAGGATAAACAAAAGTGAGTAAGGACAAAATCTATAACCTAATCAATATCTGATGGCAACAAAGAAAGAGAATATACGTGATGATGCTCTACTCACACTCGCACAAGATGTTCAATTTTAAACCCAAATCGAAGTGTGTATGGGAAATTATTTACGCAACTTAATGTCACCAAAAGCCTTTTGATTCTCAAGATTGCTGGGAGGCGTGAGAGAAGCACATACATCTTTTGATGATATTACTTAGTGTAAATAATTACAAAACAATAAAGACACACATTCATTTTATCCTTCAAAGAAGTGATTCAATTTTTTTTAAGCACCAAAGGAAAGATGAAGATTTGATTGTTCAATTTGTTAATCCAAAATTGTAAAACTAGTGAGTTTGATTAAGTTCTTTTTAAGCCCCTTTGTTGCAAAAAATCAAAATGTTCTTTTTAAGAGCCCAAAAGAGGTGAGTTGATTTAAAACAAAAAACTACGACATAGGATGGAAGCTCTTTAAAGCATTTAAAAAATATTTGCAAGTTTCAAGTTTTGATATCCAACTTTCTAACTCAAATTTGTTTGTGTTCTTTGATTCCAATGCCACTAATTTTTAAGCAAACCCTGCAAATAGTACAAACTTAAAATTTTAGAACTAAGATTTATTTCAAGGAATCATTTAAATTTTTTTAGCATTAATATCAAAGCTTAATTCCTCAAATAAAAATAGATTTTAGTATTCCCCAAATAGAGCTTGAATTCACATCATGTGAAAGATGTAGCATTTAATTCAAAATTTACGTTTATTGAAAAAAGAAAAAACAATTTGTCAGAGTTTGCATTTAATATTGCAATTTAAAATTTGAAGGAGCATTTAATGTTGTAGTATTGTTTGATATTTCTGGATTTTATTTCACCTTGCTATACCATTATCTCCAGGAAAACAAAGATCTGACAAGAAAAAAGGAATAGCCTGTTGAGGAGATATACTATCAGACGAGGCTGACAAGATACTTCAAACCGTTCACTTTACATAGGAAAATCAAGATCTTTACTGATGCGTACTCACCATCATCATTTTTTTGAGTCTCTAAAGTCAAGGTGCAAGAAACTTCCAACAAATGCAATTAGTAAGTGTATGTTTTTAAATAAATTCATTTGGCAGGTAAAATAAATAGAGTGGCGTATGAGGACAATGATTTAAAAGTTTTAAAATCTTTCTAGTAAATGCATTTGGCAGGTGTAAACCGGAATTCTAAAACTTTTGACCAATGCCCATACTAAATTCACTACTTCACAAATGTAGGCCGCAACTGTTGCATTTAGGTGCTCCTCCCACATGCTCCTCTAAAAAGGCTTATTCATGGAAGATAAAGGCACACGAAGGCATGTGAACTGCTTTAACAAAAGCCCTTAAAGAAATGCAGTCATCCTAGACCAGGTATGTGGACTGCTTGACAGAAAGTTTTAAATAAGCGGGTGGTTGGAGAAAGTCATAAATATGCAAATACAAGTTGCAGGTGGAGAGCTAGTGATCCTTAAAAGACATGTCATTCATGAAATGTATTGATTGAAAACATTGACTTTTATTGAAAAGGTGTACGAAGCTTTCAATCAAATGTTATTAGATGGTGCAAAATCGCCCCTAAATTCTTTTTTGAAAAAAAACTACAAGCTAATGAAATTTGGAGCGACTACCAACCTTTTGACCAGTGTCTTTACTACCTTTACTACCTGTGAAATTTGATTAGCATCCTGACAACATCTGCGCAATGTGAAAGCATAGACAAGGCATGACTCTGCAAGGGGAGTTTATAAATGGCAGCGAATCAATGAATGCAAGCTCTCCACGTCTATGGAACGTTGAAGGAAAAAAAATAATTACTATATCAAATACAAGCACAAAATGATAACTTTTGATGTTATTCTCAATAGTAAAGACTGTAAAGCTGCTTGGGAAGAGTGCTATAAAAAGACAAGTGATGCAGTTGGTACGTATCAAGAAATCAAGAATAATACACAACATTCACTGATGAAAGAAATTCCATGATAGTTAGTTGGATTTAATTCAATGATGGTAAGTTTCTTTTTGTCTGATGATTGGAGAATGAGCGCCAATAGGATTCAATGACAAAGGCGTTTTGGTACTTTTGAGCCGATGCTATTAGCAAGTGTAAACGTAAATCAATGAATAAATGTCATTCAAAACATTCAAAACAATGTAACTACAAATGTAAAGCTATCCTGAAAGTAAAGAAAGGCAAGACAAATATAAAAGTTATCCCATGGAATGCATTGAATCAGGAAGGCGTGTAAAGCTTAACAAAGCAGTGAATAGTGTAGATTCACTTTATTGCATTGAAGAGCTACTTGGCAGGCTATCTCAGGAGTCTAGTCAAATCACAGCCATCATAACAGCTCAAATAACAGTCGTCCTCCCACCCGTTTGTCAGATACAATAGAGAGACTCTATGATAGAACGAATTTCAATCATACTTTCTGCGCATTATGTGAGGTGTGGTTCAACTGGTGCAAAGCGAGCAAGCCTATTCATCTCTAGATCCACCCAGGCCAGGGGCAGCTACAACTCCTTTTTAGCGCACTTTTGTGGAAGTCTTTGTCCTACATTTCTTGCATTACAAGGTGATGGTCATTGGAGAAAAGTTGGTGGTGGTCGAGCACGCCATGGAAGGCGATATCAACATCTACACTAGTTCGTTGCAATGTGAGAAAAAACAACCATTGTCCCCCCAATGTTAGCCTCTCGAATGTTACAAAACAAAATTCAGGCCTGACAACAAGAGATAAACTCAAAAGGAATACAAGATATGGATAAAAAATTTAAAAAAATCCATAGTTTACAGCAACATTAACAAAATGAATAGAAATACTGAATGCAATCTATGCATTGAAAGTGTTGCATATCATATTTAAAGCAAAGGCCGATGTACAACATTAACACACATCAAGCTTGAATGCCTAATTTAACGTGATGTTGAGGAAAAGAGGACAAAAGTGATGCCCAAATATTTGCAGGTTATTTTGAACAGAAACAACAAACTTTGTGTCCAAAAAAAAAAATAGCTGGAAGAATGATTTTTCTTGATTGCTCTTTCAATAGACAACTCAAAAGCGAAAGGAAACAAAGTTTTTCTTGCTTAAAAAGTGAGAACTTGCAAATTTCTTGATAAATGGCTTTCCTAAGCAATAAAATATGGTGAGGATGTGACAAGTCAAGAATGGACTTAAGAAACTAGATTTAGTCTTAGACATTGAACAATGCATGGTTAGTAAGAGAGCACCAAAGCTTGAGCTTTACTTGAACAGAAAACAGATAAAATACTTTCCTATTCAACACATTAATTGATGAAGCAAAAGCAAAGACTATCTTACTGTCTGCTCATAAATCAGAATGTATGCTCATACATTAGAATGCTATCTATGAAAGATGACAGGCAGATCAAGATAACTTTGGTTTGTTGGATACAAATACTTGTATGCAGATGTATGAGGAACAATTTTTTTTTGTTCACATAGAAATGAGATTAGATGAAAAGTTGATACATATATGCAAAACCAACAATATAACATAGAAAGCAACATAAGGATTGATAACAACTATCTTAGAGGAGCTCGTAGCTATCAAGATACATAAAGGAAGCAAATGCTTAAAATAATTGGAGGTTCCGGCCCTCCTTCTAGCACCATTTGTATGATGGTGAAATCTGCATTTGCTCAAAACAAACACACATTAGCATGGTTAGTTTAAAACAAAGCAAATAACAACATCTCTATGAAATAATACATCAATGCTTCCCAAATGCAAACAAATGACAAAAAGTAAGCTAAATAAGCATATGGAAAACATGAAGTATGTTTATCTCATAGTGAATTGGTGCTATTGTGGAAAATAGCCCTTTCCCAACCCTTTGCTAAGCTCAATGATGAAATTGATATGAAGATACTATGATGCAATGGACAAAATCAGTTCTCCAATTAAGAGAATGACTTTGCATAGGATTTGTGGATGATTTTGTGGAGGATTTGATCAACGGAGATGGTCTCTATTTAAAGATTCTCAAGTTGAAAGAATGCTTATGAGAGAGCAATGTGGGATAAAAAACAAGCCAATGAAAAGAGGCCACTTGTCATCATGTCATAGGTTGAGGGATGTGCAAGATTTGGGAAATGTGCCCAAGGGGGGAAAATTTCAAATTTGAATTTGAGAGTTAATGCTTAGTTTGACCTTTGTGCAAGGGACATGTAAGAGCCATGTAAGAGCTCATAAATGACTTGTTGGATGTACATGTCCACTTGTTTTTGAATTCAAACTTGAGGGAATATTCCTCAAAGATGCCATGTTGATGGAAAATGTTGGATTTAATAAATCAATAAATTGATTTATTTGTGAAAGTGGCAAAATCTAGAGAATGTGATGGGTAGTTAGGTTAGGCTAATTAGGATTAGATTAGCTTAATGATGATTAGGATGATTTTGAATTTTATGACTTAAATATTTGATTTATTTAATTCAGAAATGGATGGAAAATGCATTTGGGATTTAATTAAATGAATGTTTGATTTATTTGGTTAAAAGGTTGAGGATAAATTTTATTTAATTTTAAATTAATGACCTTAGGACATGGAAATTAATGAGATTACCTGATGAATGGATGAAGGTGAACTTGATTAATTAAATGAGAAAATGCATGTGAAGCCTGGTTTACTTGATGAATGCATAATCCTAATTTTGCATGTCTACATAAACAAATTGGAATTTTTTAAATTTATTTCATTTGCAGATAGTTTTAGATCTATATAGATTTTATGTACTTTTAGTATCATTTCATAGTTTAGATAGATTAATTTACATTTTAAAATCATTGGAAACCATAAAAAACCATAAAAACATAAAAACCAAAAGCGTACACTAAATGAAAACACTTGGTAAAAGCATAGTTATTTGACAATGCCATGTCTCTTTTTACAAGTTAACATATCCCTGAAGCCTTTTAGTAGTGATGACTTTGACATGTTAGATGAATCCCTTGAGGAATTCATCTCACAAATCTCATCCAAAAAATCTTGTCTCGAACAAAAAAAACAAAGGGAAGTAAATGCATTTACACCTAAACTTACCATTTACCCACCTTCACAACAACAAAAAGTAAAAATCAAGCCTGTGCTTATCATAGGACCACCTCAAAATAAGCCTAAACATGTTGTAAGTATCTTGAACTTTACAATGCAACTCACTAACACAGTAACAATGTTTCACAACAATCTAATTATCATAATGTTTCTCATACATACAACACAAAGAACAATAGGCAACTAGAAACCACACCTACTTCATTACCACTCCCTCAACATATCTTTCCTAGTGCTCCTCATCTTCCTTTGCATAGTGGAAAGGATTATGATCTTATGAAACAAATTCACAACACTCCTACCAAGATTTCTATATATGATCTCATGTAGGATCACCTAATTACCATAGTATGCTTCAAAGTGCTTTACAACAAGTAGTGGTGCCTCCTAGGGTGCAACCAAATGATGTAGAAACCCTAATTCAAGGAATTAATGTAGTCAATATTAATATTATCTTTTATCAAGATGAGTTACCTCCAACTGAGATACACAAACAAAATGAGGCCTTGATGATAGTGGTTGTTATTAATAGACGTGGAATAAAAATAACTCTCATTAACAATGATTCAACCCTTAATTTGTGTAGTATAAACCTCTTGGATAAGATTGAGTAGATAATACTAAGATTGAACCATATTCCTTGTCTATCCATGGTTTTGATAATATGGAAAAGCAACCTCTTGTTATGATAACATTACTTGTGAAAGTTGGAAAAGTTACATTGCAAACTCCTAACCATGTCATGCCACAAGATATCTCATATAATCTCCTTTTGGGTAGGACATGGATCAATTAAATGAATGAAGTACATTCAACCCTACATTTTTTAATGAAGTATGTTTATAAGAATAAGGTCTACACAATGAAAGCTAACCTCCAATTAGAAAGTTTCTTGCAAATTGAGAAAAATAAAGAGAGCCCTTTGAAAAAATTAATACCAACCTCACAAGTAGAACTTGGGAAAGAGGAAGAAAAAGAGAAAATTTATACAATAGTTATAAAATTATTGGATTATGATTTGGGTTCATTGGATTTCACACCTATGTTTATGAGAGAATATAAAATCACAACAAGCAAATCAGGAAAAGAAGAGGGAACATCAATAATGGCAACTCAACACATGTCAAAACCATCAACAATATCCAACTCAACAATTTTAGAAGAAGACACAGGTTACACGAGAAGCTATGACGAGGTTGATCATGAGAAACTTTCATCTTTGATAGAAATGGAAGCTCTTTATGGGAAAGGATGTCAAATTTTGAAGCAACTTGGTTAAATTGGAAAAGGATGTGGTGTGAATGAACAAGGAATTCATGTCCCTATAGGGCCTAACATACAAGAAACAAAAAATGGTCTTGGATATTATCCTAAGATAACAAAAGAAAAAAAATGACCATCACTTAACACTAATACAATTATGCAAGATTCTCCTAAGACAATTCTCACATTGAAGCATCCCGATTTAATACATACCACAAGTGATGAATCATTGGATTATTTTCAACATGATGAAGCTTTGGCATAAATTCTGGGATTTTATGAAAGTTTACCAACTCATCAAAAAAAACGAAGATTCACTTGTGCCTTAACAAGTAGGGGATACTTTGGTGAAGTAAACAAAAAAAGTGATATTGAACAAGATGAAGAAGAAACAATTCCTAAAATTCCAAACCAAAGTACATTACTTGTAGGAGATAATTAACTTACCAATGGACACATCTAACGAAGAGACAGTGACTCAAATAGGAAAGTGCCTTGATAACAATGAACAAGAAGAACATACAACATTATTACATCACTTTCGTGAATGTTTTGTTTGTACTTATTCAATTATGTCAGTTATTGATGCCAAGATAGTTACGCACAACATTTTATGTGTGTAGGATGCTAAACCCATAAGACAAAATATACGCAAGATGAATCCTAAGATAACCTTATTGGTTAAGGTCTAAATGGAGAAGCTTCTGGATGTTGGATTTATTTTTCCTATGGATTATTCACCATGGATTTCAAACATTGTAGCAATGGAAAAGCTTGAAAATCGTATTAGGATGCGTACAAATTTTCATGATCTTAATTAAGTTTCTTTGAAAGATGATTTTCCCCTTCCTAATATTGACATGATAGTAGATTCAACCATGGGCCATGCATTATTATCATTCATGGATGGTTTTTAAGGCTATAATCAAATATCTGTCAATCCTCAAGATCAATACAAGATAATATTTACTACACCTTGGGGAAAATTCTATTGGGTTGTAATGTCTTTTAGATTAAAGAATCTTGGTGCAACATATCAAAGAGCTATGACATTGATATTTCATGATTACATACATAAAGTTTTGGAAAATTATGTTGATGATATTTTGGATAAATCCTTAACTCATTAAGATAACATCAAAATCCTTTGGAAGATCTTGGAAAGAATGTGTAAGTAAAATATGCAATTAAATCCAAAAAAGTGTGTCTTTGGTGTGGAAAGTGGAATTTTTTGGGTTTTCTACTTTCCCACAGAGGCATTGAGGTGGAAACAAAAATGATGGAAGCTATCATTAACACACCACCTCTGAAGAACATTTATCAACTATGCACTTTACAATGAAGGATTTAAGATATCCGTCGTTTTGTGGCATCTTTGGTAGATCATACTTTACCTTTTACCCAACTTCTTAAGAAGGAATTAAAATCTAAATGGAATGAGGATTGTAAACAAGATTTTGAAATTTTGAAAGAGTATCTAGCTAATCCTCCTATTTTACAACCCGCCAGTAAAGGATAGACATTCATTCTTTACATATTGGCATCCGCCCATATTACTCTAGTAGAATTTTTGGCTCAACAAAATGATAAAGCTAAATAACATATTATTTATTTCATTAGTCAAACTTTATATGATTATGAAACTCGATACACAACAATAGAAAATTAATGTTTGGCCCTTGTATTTTCTACTCATAAGTTGAGACACTATTTACTAAATGCAGAAGTGCACGTTGTTACAAAGTTTGATCCCCTAAAACACCTCTTTGCTAAAAAATACTTACCAAGATGCTTAGATAAATGGGTTATGTTGTTAACTTGGTTTGACCTTAAATTTGACTCTCCAAAGGTAATCAAAGGACAAGTCTTGACTACAAATTTAGCTGATGCTCACTCTCCATTAACATTACCTAATATAGAATCATTCCCTAATGAGAGTGTGTTGATAATTGAAAAGGAAACATGGGAATTGTACTTTTATGGTTCTAAACTTGTGTCGAATTGGATATGGAGTAATGGTTATATTAAAATAACCTTCAAGAAATCCTATTTCCCTATCTTACCATCTAACCTTCCTCTATACAAATAACACTACAGAGTATGAGGCTTTAATTGCGGGAATACATGCAACCTTATCCTTAGGTGTTCAACACATTCACATATTTGGTGATTCTCAATTATTCATTAAACAAATCAATGGATCCTATCAACTGAAACATGATAAATTAGTGCAATATAAAAAGGTCACAATGACATTGCTTGAATGCTTTCAATTATATACCATTGATAATATTCCTTGAAAGGATAATCAACATACAAATGCAATGGTAAGTGTATCTTCTCCTATATCTCTTGATCATACTTCTATGGATTTCACATTTTTCATCCATATGATTACCAAACCATCAATTTAGATGAAAAAGTGAAAAAAAGTAAAATATTGAAGCCTCTACTAAATGGTACACACTAATATTTAATTATTTAAAAGAAGGTACCTTTCTTGAACCAACCACTAAGGACACTAGAGTTCATATTCAAAAGCTTACTACTAGATATGTAATCCTAGCAAATGTTGTATATAGATGATACTTTGATGGTCTTTTACAAAGATGCATTAAACAATAAGAGATCCCTATAGCCCTTGAGGAAGCTCATGTTGGCGCTTGGGGGGGGGGGAATTTTTGGGAAAATCATTAGTTCAAAAATTAATCTGCATAGGATATTATTGGACACATATGGAACAACATTGCTTTGATCATGTTAATAAATGTCACAAATGTGAGGACCATAAAATCTAATTCACGCTCCCACTTCTGAAATTTGTGCCCAAATTCCTAGTTGGCCATTTTCAGTTTGGGTTTTGTATCTCATTGGAAAGATATCCCCTCCCTCTTCTTCTATACATACATTTATCATAACCACCACAAATTATTTCATAAAATGGGTAGATGCAATTCATCTTCACTCCACAACAATTGATGCAATTTGTCACTTCATATTAGAACACATTATTGCTTGCTTTGGTCTTCCTTCCACATTAGTCTCAAACAATGGTACACCATTTAAGAACAATTATGTGAAGAAATTCTTAGAAACATTTCACATTCAACATCATTTTTCAACACCATATTACCCACAATCTAATGGACAAGAAGAAGCAACAAACAAAACTTGTAGAAAATTGTTCATAAGTAAACGTAATAACCTAGATTGGCACACCCAATTATTTTATGCATTGTAGGCTTATAGAACTAGTATTTGAACATGTATAGGAATCACACCTTATAATTTGGTCTATGGTGCTAACGAAATAATGCCCTTTGAGTTAGAAATTCCTTCATTATGAATTTTCTTCGAGGGCTTATTGATGATACCACTTATAAAGAGAAACAGTTGTAACAACTTGAACTTCTTAATGAACAACACATTAATTCTCTCTAGCATCTTGAAGCTTATTCAAAAAGAATGCAATGTAGTTACGATGATAATATCATTTCACACTCATTTAACAAAGGTGATTTAGTGTTATATAAAAAATCAATGCAATGTTAATGTCGGCCTAGGTGAAAAAGGAAAGTTTAGTCTAATTGGCTAGGCCATTACATCATTTAGGCGGTGAATATATATTAACAAAAATAGATGGTGCACATCTTAAAGAACCTATAAATGTTGTACATTTACGCATATATTACAATTTTAACATCTCTTTTGAATAGTATGTACATTAAAGCATGTTGTTAGATTTAGTAGGTAGTTTTATATTTTATTTCAAATTTCTTCATTATTGACACACATTCTTTGTGTGTCTTGAATTATAGAGTAATTTTTCATTAGTTGTATTATTACTTTATTTTACATGTACTATTCAATTTCATGTGTGTTGTGCTAAATTAGATCATTATATGCATTTAAGTTAACATGCTTACACTTAATCCAAATTTTGTATCTAATGTAAACATAAATGTTTAGGCTAGATCACATACATAAAGTTACATCATGAAGAAATTTATTAAATAATCTATACCAAGATTTTTTAATAGATCACGTTGACATCTAATCTAAATAAGAATGCATATAGAGACAAAATGATTATATATTAATAAAAAAGAGTTTATATGCATGATCACTAGAATGTGGCATAATACAAACATAAGTACATCTAGGTAGGCTTGTGACTACTAGATCCCTCAGGACCTGGTAAAGGAGCTCATCAGGGGATAGTGGATCATGTGTGGCTCATAGAACTAACCCACTATCATAGGCCTTAGAGCTCACCGTCTATAGAAAACACTTGTACAAGTAGTGTGATACATTCCTGCTTCACTCGATTCCTACCTGTCTATAGTCTCACCTAATCTACTTGAACTCTAGTAAGTTCTACATGTAGTCTACTAAGCTCTACCCATATGAAAAAAACTAACTCACCCTCGATTGAAACTTGGGTGGCTCAAAGCTCCTCATATGCAGCTTATAACTCTATGAATGAAATGATTGAATTCTCCTCCCAAACTTTGTAATCATCAAGGGCCATCATAGCCTCCTCATAGGTAGTCCTCCATCATGTTAAAGGCTCAAATAGATTTGCATGCTGCCCCACCATATGTGGTGGCCCATTCTCTACTCGTGTAGCTTATTATGGGGGAAGGATGAGGATCATTTGTATAATGATCTATCTAACAAAGTACTACCACACTTTTATATCACCTGCAAAAAGTAAAACATACAAACCAAAGGAAATAGGGTGCTCCACCTTTTAGGAGATGGAACACACAAAAGGGGGGATGGGTACCTCCTATTTTACTTTGGTCCATTAAAGGAAACCATAGAGATCTCAACCTAATGATCCAATTAGGAAAATAGATTGCTACAAGGTCTGCTTAGGTGTGATTAAAAGGGGGTTCATCAATAAGAAAATTCTTAGAAAGAAGGAAATGAATGTAATATGAAAATCTAGGTATATGGCCTAGAAAATGGACTTGAAATCATAATAAAAACTTGAGGCTAAACAAAGAAGTACCTAGAAGATTGAAGATGCCAAAAACAAGGTCTACAATCTTGAAATTATGACATTTTATGTGAACTAGGACTCATACACCAGACTGGATGATTTAGTCCTAGTTTAGGGTTTTTGGGTGAACCTGGAATCTACAACTGGAAAACCAAGATCTATAGAAAACTGATAAAAGGGGTATACTGGGACTCATATGCCCAAGGTGTCAATTTAGTCCAAGTATTAGGATTTTTTTGAAACTATGGTACCTCTAGTGATCTTTTGTAGCTTCTCTCTTGTCTAATATCTGATTCTGAAAGTCTAAATTATGAGTTGTGGGTGAGTTTCTATGAAGATGAAAACTTCTTGAGAACTTTGACAACTTTCTTCAATCTTGCAACCTTGTCTTCAAAGGATCTTCAAGTCTCAAAATTCCTAGATCTACAATCACACATGTAGAGGGAATAAGAGTTTTCCTTGGTCAAACCCTGTTTGGGTAATTAAACCTTGAAATGAAATGAAATAGAATGTAGGAATGATGAATGAACAATATGCAATGTTGTAACTCACCAAACCATTGATATAAAGGATACAATCTTGTATGAAATGGCTAGCATGAATGTAGATATTGATCCTTGATTGAATACTTGAAACTTTATCTTGAATGCTTGCTTGAATCATGAAAACCCTATATCACAAATTTTAGCTCAAAAAGACACATGATGCTTGAATCTTGAATGTAGCTCCAAATGCTTGATAATTAGCTCTTGAATGCTCTTGAATACTTGAATTGTTAGAATGATTGAATGCTTAGATCTTATTATGGTTGCTTAGATGAAATTATGTGAAATAGCCTTGTATTCATACTTGTTTATGCCAAATTTCCTAAAATTACAACACTACAAGCCGACATCAGATCTAAGAGAATAAAATCCAGCCAAGAATTGAATTCAAAATAGGTTTGAGCTAAAGTTGTACACATATGCCAATTGGGGCATATGAGTCCCAGTAGCCTAAGCTTGGGACAAAAAATGCAAGAAATGTTAAGTTTAATGTCATATTCAGGATCAAGCCTTGAGACTTAGGTGGGACCCATGTACACCCATGGTGGCGTATGAGTCCCAGATCACTAAATTTGGAACACACACTCGAAAATCATGAATTATGATTTGTCATTTGTTAAGTGTCAGGACTATACTCATAAAGATGCATTAAAATGGGCTTGTGGATGCAAAATAGGACCAAATAGGGCACAAAGAAGCCTAATTTTAGTAGGGAGGGCCCAAACAAGTGTGAAAATGTAAAGGGATACATTTTTATACTCTATATTTAGCCCCCACTTTAGTGAGAGGAGGAACTTGCTTCAAAATCACACTAAAGTAGACAAACTCGCATCAAGAGGGGTCCAAGTGTACCAATGCCATTGAGATAGAATGACAACAATCAAGAGGGTTGTGCAAGCCCCAAGGATCAAGATCCTATGACAAACCAAGATAGGCACAAAAGAACACACATGTGAATGATATAAGAAGCAACAATAAGGAACAAGCATACACTACCAAAGACAAAAAGAAAAAAGAAAAAGAAAGAGAAGGTGGATCAAGCCTCGAATGTTTTCCATTGTGATGTGGATAATATCTAATTTTTTTGTACAAAAAATGTTTACTAGTGGAATGCCATGTCTACTATGCAAACTGAACGCATGCTCACAAGGGCTAGTGGAACCTTAGGTCAAGTCCACTAGGTGAGCCCCAAAGACACATATGCACGTGGCTGGTATGCACTCACACATACAGGTGGCTATGTGAAATTCCCTCCTAAGTTCGGCTCCCATATGCTAACCATATTGTTGATCATCAAAGCTTGCACCTCTTCGACAATCTTATGGTAAATTCAATGAGTGGGGGACCAATTTATGCCTCACCGAATACCTTAAGGATACTTATAGAAAGTTGAATCTTCTTTGGGATTTGGAGAAAAGGGTAGAAGGAAATATAAATAGAAAACATAAAATGGTGATGCACCAACGCTTTTACAACATTTCAAACCCAATCATTCCTATGAGTGATATAAACAAACAACAAAGGCTAACAACAAGCATAGTGCAAACTTTCAAATCTTTTTGTAGGAACTATTCATTAAGGTCCGATCAAACATAAATATTTCTAAGGGTGGTAGAAAAACATTCAAAAATAGCATAAACTCTTCCTCCTAATACAACATAATATAACAAAACAACAATCCTTCAAAAAAATAGAGAAATCCAATGACATAGTCTAGTTTTAACAAGTTATCATTCTACTATATGAGCATACATCATAGAAATCAACCACTTAAACTATTCAAATTGAGCTTGCAAGGCACACTGTTTCATTTAGAATGAAAGCATAAAGAAAGAAAGATTGATAAAGGCCATACATGAAGAATCTCAAAGATTTCTCCTCAATATTTCATGCTTTAAATATCAAATGAACTTTAAAAAATAGAGGTCAGATGCCAATCTGACAATAGTTTAAGCTTTAAAAGATATAACATGCTAGAGAAAAGCAGTTCTACAACTTTTACTCCTCAAAATAGTTCTATATCCTAAGAAAACTAAAGAAGATTTTCCTCAGCAAAGGAAATTGAAACTTGGAATCCAACCCTTTAATCTATCATCACCTCTCTTTTATAGCTATAGAAAGAGGAAATAACCACCACAACACAAGTAATTATTGCCAAATGTTGGCATTTGATAGCACATGATCTGATCATAGATATTTAATTAGGTCGCAACAATCTTTGCTCATCAATTCTCAATCACCACATTAATTGTTTTCAGATATTTAGGAAAGATAGAGGCCTGTAAACGATCAAATCCTAGAAAATAACTTGGAAAAAGGTCCAGTTGACTAATCACGTCACCTAAGGACACTGACTCAAAGCTTCCATCTTGAAAACCAAGAAAAGAAAAAGGCCAAGCAGCTCTAAAAAAACTCCCAAAGGATATCGCTTCATAAGAAGTGCAATCTGCCCGCAACGAAGAGATGATGTGTCAAACAGGAAGAAACTTTCAAGCTCATGAATATAGACCCTTGAGAAAATTTTCAACGAGTTGACATGTGTCCCGACTCTCTCCCAAAAGGAAGGAAAAAAATGAAATTTGTGTAGCTACCATGTGGCACATTGCACACCTTTCTGATAACTCTACTTGAGTGCGGGCTCATCTGAAACTAAAAAAGTTGTACAAGCTAAAAATAAAAATGATCAAGGAAAAAATGCTTCATAGTTATCATGACTCACAGGGGGTCTTCACTTGCGAATGCACGAACATAGGACTCGGTAATTCTTGGAGTTTGAGGAAAAAGGAATGTTGTGCCTTCTAATCTACATCAGTTGGTAGGATGATGGTACGGATCTGCCTGTATGTTTGCTCCAACTCAAAAACTTGTTTGTAAGAGACAAATCCCCATGTGGAAGAAACCGCTCCAAGGTGATAGTAGAGTTGAGAAAGAGGAAAAATATTGCGCTCAATATCATTAGAATTGTGCTTGAACCTAAGAGTTTTGTAGAAGTTTTGGCATTGTGTCAGATCGCATCCCTGACTTGCTCAATTTTCAACACATCTCCATCTAGTGAAATAAGGTGGGTAAGCTTGCGGTTGACTAGGACACCAAAATATTTCTTGATTTCATCGACCAGTTTGTTTAGTGTTAACTAACACTCCTTGCACTTTTTTGCTACCTTGTGATATTTGATTATCTTGTTAGCTTTCATGGAGGAAACACTCCAATCAAAAATCCCTGCACTTTTTAGGGACTTATCAGTGGCTATGCGTAACTTAGAAATGAAACTTTGCAATTCTGCCACTCGGGGTGAGCATGTTTGCATAAAATGATCAGCCATTGGCCCAACCGTAGCATTCAATTCCCAAACATCTCTTAAGGATTGTAAAGCAAGCCTGAGAATGGAAACAACAACTGTGATCCCCTCCCAATGCATGGATATCAACCTATTCATTATCGAGAGGGCTTTAGATCCTCATGCAACAACTAGCTCCTGGTTAAACTAAGCGTCTCTAGCTCTCATGCTTTCCTCCATTTGACTTCTTTCTCTAAGGGAGTTTGTTAGTTCTAAGCTCAACCTTCTGATCTCCTGTTTTGACTCTTCCACTTCTATGTGGGCCTTTCGAAGATCGTTGAAAGTTTGGGATCAAACACTATCCAACTCCTTTTTCATATTTTTAATTTCAGCATAAAGTTGAACCTATTCGTTTTGAGCTTTTGCAAGAAACCTAGATGTTTCTCCTTTCTGAGCTTGAATTTTCCTTATATGGACCATCTCAATGTCTCTGGCTTAGATCTCATTCTGCAGCTTGCTCACTATTTCCTTCACATTTACCAACTCTACCTTGTGTTTCTTCAACTTTTTTTCTAGCCTCTTGTAGTTCGCGTATACTACCTTCTGAGTGGCCTTATATAGGACTACTTTGTTGCATGGGAAATTTTAGTTCAAATCCAGACCCATGGCATGGATTTCATATTCTTCCATCTGCGTATGTCCTTTGGGCTTGGACATGAGTGGCTTCATGGTAGTGATTAGTAGAGAGTTATGATCTTCATTGAAGAAAGCTTCAATGTACTTGGTGGTGGGAAACTTGGCATTCTTTAACAATATTTTTTGCTATTTGGTCTGTCAGGCCTACTTGGTAGCATCGAAATGGCCTTGGAGAGTCTGAGGGACATCGATACTCTGTGCTGCAATGTAAGCACCAGGAGGGAGTACAAAAAGGGTTACAAAAGGGGAGATTTAAGATGTATGAGTATGTGGGGAAACAAAAGAGAGCATTATCATGGAAAAAGGTGGGTAGCCAAATTGAGATTGGGAAGGGGAAAGACTAGTAGGGGTTAAAAGAGAAATGAGCTGAAGGAGAGGTGCCTTCCCTGAAGTGGATGGGCCAGGAGTGACGGGTAACACAGAGGCACATGGGGTGAATTTAGAAGATTCATTAAAAGTGAGAAGGGGTGTATTTAGGATTATCAACTCAGGGTCCAAGGAAGGAGGATTCCTTTCCACAGGAGGAGGCAGAGGAGCAACCAAAGATGCAGAAACAGGAAGAAGAGAGGGAACAAAACTTACCTAGGCTGTAGTAGCTGAAACATTTTGTAGGGTAGAGTCCACTTCTTCTTCCCCTCGGGTTGGCACGCCGGGAGCACCTAGATCTTGGATCCATCTTCTCTTTGTACGACCATAACTAGTACGTTTCAATCCTCTGGTAGCCAATCCTTCCAAAAATTGGCCTTCATCAACCATAGTGGACCCTCTAGGGGATCGTCAGGTCCCTTTTCCTTTACTTGGGGCATTGGTGGAGGACAGATCTTGTTAGTCCCTTCATCTTGAGTCTCTCTGACTATCGATTCCTGAGGCCAAGAAGTGGATTTTCGAGGCCGAGAATCCTGACGGGGAACTTGTTCCTCATCAATTTCATGGCCAATCTCTGGATTGCTATTGTCAGATTCAACCTCTCGATCATAAATTTTGTCAAACTCCTAATCATGTGGCTGAAAGTGACTGAATAGGGCACTTGGCCATCTCATCTCCTATTGGAATCTCTAGAAATCTACCTTTTTCCTCTCAGACCATCCCTTGCACTTCAACTACGTGTTGAGGGGTTTTCCCATTGTGACATTCCTCCAATACTCTGCTTGAGGCTCATAGAAATTCAGCCATTTTGGTCGCTTGAGTGGGATGTGAGCTAGGCCAATATACATCTCCGGCCTCTCCCAAGTTAGATTTCTCGTTCTCTCAAAATATTCTTGATTCTCATGTTTCAAATTGTAGTGCTTTATCAGGTTGTAATCCCACTCATCACAAATGAGAACTAAGCCTAAGACCACCAATAGATTAGTGAGCTTTCCCTTAGCCTCCTGCTTGTTCAACATTACCTGATTATTGGAAATTGAGAGGAGGAATGAGTATATTTTTCTTTTGTTTCTTTCGGTGCCATAAACGTTGTCAATAATGGTTACCTGATGGCATGCCTTCAGCATGAAAACTCTGTCTGTTACAAATCTGGGGAGTTGGAAAGGCTTCCCAGAAAAACCATGAAATATGATAAATGTAAAATCCTCGCACAAGAAATAATCCACTAGGGTTGGCAGATCTTCCATCCATTGTATGACCTTAGGAGAAAAATGACCAATATGATGTGGCAATAGGTCTTGAAGCACTGGCCTTAGAAAATGATCTACAAACTAGTAATAATCCCTTGTTCTTGAAAGCATATGGGTCCACACAAAAACTGGCAGGAGACAACCCCTTACATCCAACTTAGACACTGGTACATTCCTCTCTAGCCACTCAGAATTTTGATGCAAAACTAAATGAGCCAAGAAAGAAGAATACCTAAATTTAGACTGGGTATTGTAATTCTTCAGTTGGTCTAGCATGTTTCCAGCTATCACCTCAACAAAATAATAGTACCTCTAGTTCTTTTCCCTTTTTAGTGCAAAAGCTTGGCCAAACTGAAAAGGATTGACCTCCTCGTCATCATCAAGGCCAAAAACCCAGGCTAGCAGATCGAGAACACAGACTATGTGTCCTTCTTGAATTTCTTATGTGAAAGAGAAAGAGGAGATGACCTCTCTCTAGCCATTCCTTTGACTCATCCTCATAAAAATTTGTTTCCCTATCCATTTCTTCCCCAAATAGGTCCCTTTGTTCTTCATCAAAATGTTCAACACCCCAGGTCGTAGGGATACATAACATATCCCATATGGCTTCGACAAAAATATTAACTTTGATCCTGCTGCTGTCAATGGCTTCTATCCTTTTGTTGAATATTTTTGCACATGCATCGAACAACTCTGGGCATGAATGCACAACATGTAGTATGAACTGTAGTAGAGCACAATTCCAGAGTTGAGACACAAATCCCTCTCAAGGTCCATGCTCCACCATTCTTTGGAACACACCTTCCCTAAATTTTTTTAGGGTTTGTTGATAGCTAGGGGTTGAAAACATTGTTAGCTATATCCTGCACCTCCTCTCTTGGGATGCGTCTATCAAGTAGCACCTTCCTACAAAACTCAAAAGGCCACTCCTCTTATGTTGGGGCATTGGTGAATGAGTTGCACCAAAAAATAGTGACATAACCTAGCATTTTGTTTGAAACTACAACTTTTCTACTAGAGGTGGATGGCTCCACCATGGCTATATCAAGGAGTTGTAGAGAATTTCTTAAACGAAAATGATCACTTGCCTTTTGGTTCTTTAAAAAAATGTACTTTTGAGTGTAATTAATTCCTTGCTTGTACATGTAGTTAAGGCTACATCGTTACTCCTGGTCCATTAAATGCTACCACCAAGGTGATACATATGGATTTTAGATCTAATGTTGAAAATGTTGTGAGAATGGAATTAGTACATTCTCTTGGCCACCTCTCTTACAAATAAACTCATTGCAATTAAAATCATGCTTTTCAGTTTGTGAAATGTACTAAGGTGATGCAAGTTACCCTTGAAAAGATTTGACCATTAATTTTTCAAAGCTTAGTGTGTTAATCGATGTCTTTTCCTATTAATAAGTTGGCTAGTGTTGATGATGGCAAAGGACACATGTCAACAATCGCATACGAGAGAATTTACTCTCAACGCCCAAATTTATTTCTCAAGACATTATGTTAGATCCTCCATAAGATTTATCCACCTTTCTTCATTTTGCTTTGATATTTCCTTATTGCCATTTGGCCAAAAATAGACCATATGTTGGTTGGGTTCATCAGCTTCACTTTTCTATATATAGCTATGCCACCTTATGCAATTTTCATTTGAAAATACAGCCTCTTAAGTTTAACAAGATTTTTTGTTGTCTTCCATTCTACCATAGTTTTCTACTCTTTCAGAATGTATGCTAGCTTGGGCACTCCTATTCAGCTCCTCCCACGGAGGCCAGAATACTGCTTTGTGGGATAGGTCACTAGTGACTGAATTAAGTGCCTAGTGAAGAAATATGACTGCCTTTCCATGGTCACATTCAGGTGGGTAGTTGGCCAGGACTTCATGAAAAATGAGAACCAGCTCTAGAGCAATTGCAATGTCCTTTCTCGCTTCATGGCCTTGCTACTTGACCTAAATGTGGCCAAGACTATGATAATTGAGTTGTGCCACTAGATTTTCTTTGCTTTGCTGATGGAAGGGCTTGGTGAGATAGTGTAAGTGGCCATCCCTAGCATTGGTATCCTGAATGCCTTGGACCTTTGTAGGCACTTGGAATTTTGGATAGATGTACCTTGGTTGCCCTTCCTTTTTGACTTCTGCACTATGGACCTTGAGACACACCGCTACTCTTCTCAACCAGCGACCACCTATTTGATGTGGGAGTACGGTGTGGAGTGCATACTAGGACTCGCTTAGAGGAAACACTTCAACTTCCTAATGCAGAGTCACAAAAAGGAGGCCTTGGGTCTTTGCCGAGTGGAGCTCCCGTGTGTTTTGTATTCAACCCATTTTTGCATCTTAACAGATAAAAAGAAGAAGAGCCTGATAACAAGCCCTTTTTGACTTCTTGGGCAATGACTGGAGGCTTTTCTTTACTATTTTTTGCACATTTCCTCCTTTTTCCATCTTTTTTCCCTACTACTCTTTTTGGGTTTTTGAGAGAGAGCCTCATGTTTAAATCTGAGCCTTAGGCCTTACATTATATTGTAAATTTTTTCATGAATATAATATAATAGAACTTTTCTTTTCTTTAGTGTTATTCCTAGATGGCTTATTTAAAAATTTAAAATGTATCTACAAATATTTTACGTATGGTACATAATTGTTAATTTGTTTTAAAGAACTGCATACTTTAATGTAATAACTTCAAATAAATACCATTCACTGGTATATCTAAAGTGTTTCCCTCCATATCTTTGAGTTTGTACACATTATTTTCCTTGCACGCGCTAATTCAAAAGGGTCCCTTCCATAGTGCTTCAAATTTTGTGTGTTGCATTGGTTTTGCAGTATGTTCATCGTATTTTAGCACTAAGCTCCCCTCTTTGAATTTTGGGTTAGAGGTCTTTTTTTCAAACCATCGCTTTACTATTTGTTGATGGTTGATCATGGCTCCATAAGCCTTTTCTCTATCTTACTCTAGTTTGAGGAGTTCTACTACTCATACCTCCATTCCACCACTTTCTTCAATTTATAGGGCTTTCAGTAGTTGGAAGGTAGGAATTTATATGGAAGTGGGTAACACTACCTCTTTTCCATACACCAATTCATAAGGGGAGGTCTTCATAATTTTCTTAGGAGTAATTTGGTCCTCCCATAGAGCAGCTCATAGATTCTTGTGCCAATATCTTTGTTGTTCCGACCCAATATGCTTGATTAACCTAATTAGGTCTTTATTGGTTGACTCTACTAAGCCATTACCTTGTGGGTAGTAATTCAATGAAGTTTTAAGGAAAATACCATTCTTGATAGAAAAATATAACATCCTTGATCCAACAAAAGCTAAGGCATTATCAAATATGATGGTCTTGGGCAGGCCAAATTTGGTTACTAGCTCTTCAAGGAAATTGAAAATTTCTCCCTATGTGGCATTCTTTAGAGCTATTTCCTCCATCCACCTTATGAAGTAGTCAGTCACCATGAGGATCCACTTGTGTCTAACATTGGAAATAGGATTTATTCTTTCGATAAAATCCAAACCCCATTGAGCAAAGGGTTCCTCGATTACAATTGGGCTTAGGGGCAAAGCAACAATCTTTCTTTTTCCAACAAAAAATTGTAATTGGGTACACTTTTGCACCAAATGATGTTCTTTGAAAAACATAGATGGCCAATAATATCCTACTCACATTATCTTTAAAGTGGTAGTCTTGGCAGAGAAATTTCCACCCTAGAGACTGTGATGGAATTCATTGAGAGATCTTTTTGCCTGTAACTTGTCTAAACACCAGAACAATACACCATCATAATTTATTTTGAATAATATACCCTCAATTAAGACATACCTAGTACCTTTTCATCGGTAGTATCACCTTTATGGAATGGAAGGTTGGTTGAGTAGTACCCCTTTTGAATATACTATGTCCGATCAACCACCCAAGATTCATCATACTCAAATTGGTTCAAGTAGATCAGATCGGTCTCTCTTTCAACTTAAGGACTTGATTCCTGTGCAATGTATTCACACAAACCTCTTCCTCAAACCAACTTGGTTGGTCTAATGTCTACATCATATTGTAGGATCTTGGTGATCCAATTTTCCCTCTTTTCTACTATCTCACCTTCTCTGATATATTCCTGTACACTGGGATGCGCCATGAGAATAGTGATCTTGTGGGCCAACAAAAATTGTCGGAACTTCTTTAAGCTTTTAACAATGGCAAAATCTTGTTAATCTACAAAACTATACCTGGATTCATAACGTTTAAGGGTCCTAGAGTGGAATGCAATAGGATGCTCTCCATTATCTTCCTCTCACTTTTGAGTGAGTACAGAAGCTATGCTTTCTTGGCCGCTGTACACATAGAGCAAAAAGTATTTGGAAAAGTTAGGATTGATTTGATATTAGGGCTGTGAAGATGGATATCTTTAGATACTCAATAGATACTTTTCCTTTGAGGTTCCATTTAAAAATCAAGTTTTTCTTTAGCATCAACGTGATTGGTCTCTCAATGCCTATGAAATCTGATATGAATCTGTTGAAAAAATTGATCTTCCTTAGAAAGGATTGCAGTACCTTTTGGTTCACTGGAAGGGGTAATTCCATTATAGATCTAACTCTTTTGGGGTCTATTTCTATTCCCTCCTTAGACACCACAAAGCCAGGTAACTTTCCTTGAGCTACTCTGAAAACACATTTTTTGGGATTCGAAGAAATCTAAAATTTTTGGAATTTTTGGAAAACTTTCTCCAAATGATCGAAGTGATCATCTTTTGATTTTGAAAAGACTGTTATCTCATCTATATATATTAGGATAATCGGGATGATCAATCCCTTGAAAGCAATATCCATTGCTCATTGAAAAGATGCATGAACATTTGAAAGTTCGAATGAAATTTTTGAATATGCAAACATTCTCCACTTAGTGGTAAACGTTGTCTTATGTTGATCGACTTCCTTCACATATATTTGGTTATAGCTTGAGAAACCATCTAGCAATGAAAACATCTTTGATCCTACCATATTTTGTAGGATCTACTCCATCAACAGTAAGGGGTAATGATATTTTAGCGAGGCTTTATTCAAATCTCAGAAGTCAACACAAAGCCTAATATCTCCATTCTTTTTTCAGACTGGTACCAAATTTGATAGCCAAGTGGAATACTTGATTGGATATATGATCCTTGACTCGACTTGGAATTTGGTGAGATCTTGTGCCATCAATGCCTCAACCTTCAGATTGAATGGCCTTTGCTTTTGTCAAATGGGTTTAGATCCTTCTGCCAAGTCAATGGTATGTTGAATTGTGCCTGGGTCATACCCTCTTAGATCATCATAGGTCCAGCCAATTACTCTGTCGTATTTGAAACATAGATCCTTCAGTCTTTTCTTGTCCTTGTGAGTAACTTATTTTATGACTTTTAACTATCTTTCATTTCCGACATCAAGCTCTTCATAGAACCTAGCATCCACAATGAACCTTTCCTTACCATTTCTCACATCTTCACAATTGAAGATATTCTCTAGGGAAATCAATCCTCAAGGAAGCTTGTTTCCTTTTAACTGGATGACTTGCTCTTCCAGAAATTCTTCTCTTGGTGGTGAATAGTTAGAAGCCATTCCTCCTTTCTATATGAAAGAAACAATCTGAATGTCACAATCAAAAACTTTCTAGTTTTCATCGTTGTCAGGAATTGAGGGTCGGATGATGAATATGACCACATTCTACTTCATTGAATTAGAAATTGGTTCAAATTGTGAACCAATAGAGGCCATCTAATTAGTGACATTGTTTTGAGATTGGGGAATAAATTGTATATTCAAGGCTTCAAAGCTCTTAATTAAGTCCCAAATCCACTATCTATATGAACTCATTCTTGTAATTTTTATAGTCTCTTGCCCTCATACTTGACTCAATACTAGCCTTGAATCTTTGAAACCTTGTACTCTCTTTATACCCATTCATTCTACAAGGATCATACCATGGACCAAGGCCTCATATTCAGCATCACTGTTCAAGCACAAGAACTGAAATTGGTAAGCTTTGAGAGTCTCTAATCCTATTGGAGATACTAGTCGGACACCCACTCTAGAGCTAACTTTACACTTGGCACCATCAAAATACAGGGTCCATATATTATTATCTCCTGGATCATCATATTCCTCTTGATCTTTCATCAATTTCAGAAAGACCTGATCATCATAAAAAATCACATAGGTTCCTAGCCCTGTTGCATGAAAGTTGCCAAATGGATCAGAGTCAATGAATTTGTTGAGTAGCACTTCTTCTTTGGGAGTCCGATCACTTGTATCTTCCTCATCTTCCAGCATTTCCACACAATATCTCTCCTGCTGAGAGATGGAGGTATGCGCCGCTTCAAAGCATAGGACTGCATTGTCCGCAATGTGTTTGGGATGCAAATATTTAGAAAAAATATTCATCTTCTCCTCGTGCTTGGTTCTCAATATTAGGTGTGACGAGTTGAGTGCTAAGTATCCACGAAGCTTCGCAGTGAAATCTCTTGAAAGAAACATTCCAAAGACCGATGTAATGTTTATCACTACTATTTCTTATGTAGTTATTTGAGTTGGACATGAGAAGAGGATCAAAGATAGATATTTTATACAACCGATGGTTGGAACCTTCTTCTCGTCTAGTTACATGATTCCTTTCTCAAGGGGTTCATACTTAAGTTTTAGGGCATCAACCAATTTTTTTGGCATGACAGTTGTGCTAGCCCCTGAATCAATCATATTATTATGCAGAAGCTTATCTCCCACAATAAGTGTTAAAAAGAAAGGCGTGGGATTTGGATTTCTTACCTCTATCTCATTTGCAATGCTCACATCATTTGCATAACTATTGGTTTTGGAACTTGAGGGACTAGCATGGATCCTCTTTTTCTGCTTTGGATACATGATGGAATCACGTCCATCTGTGGAATTTTTTCTTCTTTTTTCAATGCTTCTTGAAGTAATGTCTTTTGTTCGGGAATAGATATGATGTCCTATAGAGATACGTTGGAAGGTTCCTTCTTCAATTGTTCCACCATGTTAAGCACTCTGAATGGTTGGGTCTTAGGCTTGAATGTTGGTATTTCTCTCATTTTTAGAAGAAAATATTCCGTCGTGACTGGGTTCGGTGCCTTGCTCACCTCATTTTCTAGCAATGGCAAATTGTGAGGTTGTGGAATAGGTCAGACTCTAGGAAATGGAATTTTCTTTTCTAGTAGTGGCAGTTGACGTTGCTGAGGACGTGGAAAATCTTGATGCACGTATTCTCCCATGAGCCTTCTTTTGTATCTTGTGTTGTAATCTGACTATAATTTTGGGGCACTAGTCATCAGAGCTTTGTTCACAAACAATGCATCTTCTTCTTCCATCCATGAAAATAGTGCTTGATCGGGCATGATATCCAACTCTTTCTCCAAGGACATTAATTGCATTTGTGCCCTGAAACGAGCATTTTCCATTTTGGAAGACTCATATTCATGTACATTCAGGATCATGCCCTTGCTTCTTTTTTTTGCTATCTTTTGTTGCATATTCCCCCTTGGAAAATTTTGGGGCATATGGCTATAGTTGCATGGAAAGCACCATACATTCTCATCTTTCACCAAATTGTTCTAGTCTGGAATCAACTTTTTACTCGAGCTTTCTTTGACCATCTTTAGTGGCATGGTGACTAGAACTATTTGGCTCACAGACGTCGCCTATTGACTTCCTCCTTTGGAGGATCCCTAGTATGGATTTTGTTGATAAGATGTTTTTCCCCCACCATAGGTTTGGGTGGTCTGCTTCGGGGGCATTGCTTGCTATCATTTGATAATGACCAACTCATTAACAAAAGTCTACATGAGACTCTTCATGTCATTGATATCTGCTACGATTTAGGAAGAGCCTGACATGCTTGTTTGGGTGGAAAGATACATGTACATAGACTGTGGTGTAGCCAACGTCAATTGTGTAGCAGGGGAATTTGGAGTAGCTTCCTCCCAGAGAACACTAGAGATTTCTACAAATATAGGCATCAAAGGTCTTGGTAGAGGCTTCCCAACATCAATTAAACTATTTTTTGCATGGACAACCAACTCATATGCGTTGGTTACGATATCCTCTCCCATGGACATTATCATCACTACAATGTAAGAGTTGAGGGCCTTCAAATAGAACATGAACACCATTGTGGCTTGGGGCTGAGCAATCATAGGGATCCTTTGCTAGGTCTTGTGAAACTTGGTGTTAAAATCACTCATGGCCTCTTGTGAAGCTCTCTTGATGGCAATTAGTTGTTGCAGTAATGAAGAACGGTCTCCTTTCTCTGAGAACTGTTTAAACAACCTTTCTCTCAGTTGATCCCAGGAGATGATAGAGCCCGAGACCAATGAATGATAGTAGTCTTGGGCCTTTCCTTTGAAAGAGGCATCTAATGGTCTCAAGGCGATGTTCTCCTCCACTATATTATGTACCCTACATACCTCTACTATATCCTGAAGGTGTTTGGAAGGGGTTTTAAAGTCTTCTCTAGAGAATTTTGGAAAATCCTTGAGGGCATTAGTGGGTATGGTAGGCCATACATCTAGGGGTGTGGGTGGTTGTAGCGGACTACTGCTATCCCAGGTTACAAAATTTCTAGGAGCAAGGGGAGGTAAATGGGCCATAGACAAAAGATTCCTATGAACTGGGTATGCGGGTATTCTAATTTAGAAGGTTGAGCCTCTGGGTGGAGTAGATAAGGCTCTAGATATTGGGCTCTTTATTTCTTACTCTGTTGCTCCTTATAGGTGATACAAAACCTGTAAGTCTCCTTCTCCTCGGTACCGAGGTGGGTAACTAACTGGGAGAATTGGAAGTGGCCTCTTAAAGATGCTCTTTTTTAGACTTTGGGCATGAAACTTCCAATTTCCTTCCTTAGCCTGATTTAAGAAATATTTCTGATTTCTAATCAGGCATTCAAAAAACTTCTTGTCCCATTGGGCATGCTAGAAAAAGAATTGTTGATCATCAAATCTTACGCCTCTTTGACAATCTTATGGGAAATTCAGTGAATGGGGGACCAATTTGCACCTCACTGAATACCTTTGGGATTTTTATAGAAAGAAGGCTCTTCTTTGGGATTTAGAGAAAATGGTAGAAGTAAATGTAAACATAAAACATAAAATGGTGATGTGTCAATGCTTTTACAACATTTCAAACCCAGTCATTCCTATGAGTGATATAATTAGATACATAATGCAACAACCCCTCATTGTTGGAAAGAGAATGGAAAACAAAGGATAACAACAAGTACAAAGCATACTTTCAAATATTTCCATAGGAAGCGTTCACTAAGGTTCAATCAAACATAAATATTTCTAAGGGTGATAGAAAAAAATTCAGAAATTGTATAAACTCTTCCTTGTAATACAACATAATATAAAAAAAAAAAAAACCCTTCATAAAAATAGAGAAGTCTAATGATGTAGTCCATTTTTCATAAGTTATTATTCTACTATATGATCATACAACATAGAAATTAACCACTTTTAAACTATTTGAATTCAGCTTGCAAGACATAGTGTTTCATTCAGAATGAAAGTATAAAGAAATAAATCTTGATAAATGCCATACATGCACAATCTCAAAGATTTCTCCTCAATATTTTATGCTTTAAATATCAAATGAACTTTAAAACAATGTTCAGATTCCAAAATGACAATTGTTTAACCTTTAAAAGATATAACATGCTAGAGAAAATTAGTTCTGCAACTTTTACTCTAGAAAATAGTTCTATGTCCTAAGAAAAATAAAGAAACTTTTCCTCAGCAAAGGAAATTGAAATTTGGAATCCAACCCTTTCATCTATCGTTGCCTCTCTTTTATAGTTGTAGAAAGAGGAAAGAGTCGCCACAACACAAAATTAATTACTACCAGATGTTGGTGTAGACACATAAAAATGTCCTAGACCCGCAAATCGCATTCTTCTATGTCAAACATCTTCTTAACAGAATTAAAATATTTAATTATGTCCTATTGTCCAAATCTGACTCTTAATTAAATAATTCTTAATTATTTAATTAATTCACATCTTTTATTCTTCCATGATTATTTAAATAAATAAATTTTATTTATTTATTTAAATATGTCATGAATGTCTATAATCTTCTCATAATTAAATAAATCCCTTAATTTATTTAATTATTGGCCACCTTATTCTCTTCACCCCCAATTAAATAGTTATCATTAATTATTTAATTGTCTTATTTGACTTTTCCTCTAAATTTAAATAAAATCATTTATTTAAATTATCCCACTTTCCATTTTCTCTCTTTTAGTAAATAATTTAATTTAATTATTTATTGTCACATGGTCTAACATTTTTGAATTAAATTAATTTTTAATTAAAAATAATAACTTTCCCTCTTAAATCAAATAATTTCTATTATTATTTGATTTTCCAACCACCTCTTTTTCTCTGCTAATCTTATCTCCTTGTCACATACATTGTCAACCCTTGATTTGACTTTCTCAAATTGAATCTTGTCCACTCATTTTGAATTTGACCTAATGTTTCCCTAACCCTAATTGTGGGTTGTCTTATTGAATCTTGTCCATTGATTCTAGGGCATTTTTCAATCTTCAAGCATGGCCATTCATTCAAAATTGCATTTTCTATAAAATACCAATTTTGGTCTCATTTTGACATCTCTTAACCTCATGCTTACTTGACTTTATGCTCTTTTCATTTCATGCAATCTTGTCTTAGGCACTCTTGACATTTAAGTATTTTGACATTTTGGCATACTTTAGTCATAGTTTAGTTACTTACTAGTTGCGTAGTTGCATAGTATTGCATTTCATATAAAATCCTTCAACATTTTGCTTTGGTCTTGACATAGTCACATATTTCTCACTCAAAATCTGAGGGAGAACTTCATATTTCAGAAAATAGAGAAGGTGTAATGGAGGTCAATCATGGAGGTTAAAGACTCAAGGTGATATCTTTCTTGTTTTCATGTTATTTCCTCCCATGTTCTTCATTATTACTTTGGATTTTGATTTATTTAGCTCTTAATTTCCTAACCTATATTTTTCCCATAGTTACAATTGGCATTTTATAGCACATGATCTGATTGTAGATCTTTAGTTAGTTCACAACAATCTTTTCTCATCAATTCTCAACCGCTGCATTAATACTTTTCACATATTTAGCAAAGATAAAGGCATGTAAATGATCAAATCCTAGAATACAACCTGGAAAAAGGTCCAATTGATTGATCACGTCACCCAAGGACACTGACTCAAAGCTTCCATCTTAAAAAGAAAGAAAATAAAAAGGCCATCAAGCTCTGACAAACTCCCAAAAGATATCATTTCATAAGAAGTGCAATTTGCTCGTGGCAAAGAGATGACATGTTGGACAGGTGGAAACTTTCAAGCTCATGAATATAGCCCCTTGAGAAAATTTCTAATGAGTTGAAACGTGTCTCGAATCTCTCCCAAATGGAAGGGAAAAAATGAAAAGTTCTGCGCAACCACCATGTGGTGCATTGCGCACCTTTTTGATAACTCTACTTGAGCGTCGGCTCATCCGAAACTAAAAACATTGTACAAGCCAAAAATCAAAATGATCAAGGAAAAATGCTTCATAGATACCAAAGCTATACCTACTAGTAAATTTGATAAGGTTCCACACAATATGAACAACATGATCCATGAGGCAAGAAAAACTTCATATGCTTGACACCAATGAACAAATAAGATGGCTCCACAGGAAAGCAAAGTGTGTTATGCAAGGTGGCCATATAACAATTATTGTAATTGCAAAGTAGTGTAGGGAATGTTCAAAGGAGCTTTTTTTAGTTCATGTAAGGTCTTAACTTAGGGAACATCATTCCTAATGTCTCCAAGAGAGGACCAATCGAAGAATAGAAGATTTGTAACTTAGGGGATGCAGTGTGTTGCATCAAGCCACTAAGAGGAATATAATATGCTAAGAGAGATCACGCTATTGAGGGACATCACACCCAATATCGCCACAAAGAGAAAGACGCATCACATGAAGTAAGAAGACTATATAATGAAGCATGAGTTATAAAATGAAAAACAATAATGCCAATGTATGGCCCCACTTTAAAGAAATTGTTGAACACCATGTTGTGAGTAATTACTTTAATGTAGCATGTATGTGTAATAAATGCTAACAATAGAGGACATGAGAGCTTATTTGGAAAGCCCTATGCCAAGTCATATGTTTCCAAATGATGCTACGTCATGAAAAGGGTTTCCCCCAAAATGAAATACCAAAATCACATAAGGGATCCATGGATTTGTGGTCAGTACGTCTTTTCTACAATGTTTTTAGAGAGTAGGGCTGTTATCATTCCCCAAATACTCATGGAACAAGAAGAATGAAACAAAGAGAGTGAGGACTAATAAAATCCTTCAGTCAACATGGAAGAGACCTAAATGTCTCGAACGCCTTGCATCATCCCCAAAAGGAAAACACAAGACAAAGAAAAAGACAAAATGAAAAGCTCCACTCTAGCTCTAGCTCGACATGTGGTCCCATGTGCTCTAGCTTGACGTGAGTACAACATCCATTCTAACTCGATCTGTGGTCCCATGTGCCTCTTAGCTATAAGGTGGCTGAGACAATACTAAATATCTCCACACATCTATCGGTATGTCTAACCCTCCTCAAAGTAGACCAAATATCCATGGATGGGTATCCTAAATATTCATGGGAAGCCTCTAGTGTGATTGTCATCTCACTAGAATGTAGCTGGAATGTGCATGTATTGAGATTCCACCTCTTGACAAGTTCCATCAACATGGCATCATGATACCTCATGGGATGCAGGAGGCAGATCCAAAGTAAACCCATCTCATGCAATGTCTTCTCCTCCTCCATGGATAGTTGGGTCACTTGTTCCTAGAGAAGGGTAAAGAGATGGCCGCCTAGGCATTGTAGTGCATGTGGTGGAATCTAAGAAAGACAAAATAAATCATCATTAATGTACCTAAAAATGTAAATAAAACCATCTAAAGTATAATCAATCTATATTTGAATGTGTTGGCCAAAAACTGGACATTTGGGCCATTTTTGGATGGGGGGTCCATGACACTTTATCTCTTTTGGGATGCTTTGTGCCAAAATAGGACGCTTTGCGATAATTTTGGGAAAGGTCCTAGAACCTCTAAAAATGCATAAGAAAGCATGTAGAACATAAAATAATCAAAAGAGAGTGTACATTGGACTGATAGTATGTTGGAGCTTTCCTTATGCAACCTCCTCTCATAAAAATATCCAATTTGGGGGTCGGTACGCTCATCGATTGGGCATGTCTACTCCTCTCTACAACACTACAATTATCAAAAGGTAAATTTCAAATGATAGTTACAATTTCATTTTCATTCATATATAGTAAATTTTATTAAAGAAAGGATATTTTATTCTAAGCACATTTCATTTAAACCAACATATTTGGGGCTAGAGAACTTTGTTTTTGATGTAGTTTGTGTTGTTGGATTCATAAATCCATCCCCGATCTTATCTAATGTTTATCAATATGTGGTATTATAATTTCAATACCCTATTGTGGATTTTTCTAATCAAACATAAAGCAATTTGATGAGGTTAGAATGCTACCCTGATTCCACCTCCATAAAGCAAGTGAAATCAGGGAGGCATACATCTACCCTTGAATTTGATTCTCAAAAGAAGTTTGATAAGATGATTTTAAACAACTAACAAATCGGTTCTAGAGGATGTGGTTCCTAACAATGTGGTTTTGTAGATGACTACATTGGGGGCTTTTTTCTCCCCGTTTGTAAATGAATCCATATGAGTATCCTTTTTCTAAAGCATAATTCACTTTCAAAGTACTTTAACTTACATATGCACAGAGTGTTATATGGATACTAATGGGAGGCTAAATGTAGTGTAGAAAATTGTAATCCTTTCTAAATGAATGTACAATTTCACATTTAATTTGGACCTATTTTAGTGACCTCCCATTTATGCATTTCCACCCTTCAAAATAGGCCCCTAATTCCCTTTATTATTCATACAAGGCCTATTTTTATCATTTTCTGAACCACAACATGCGTTGAACAAATGCATTTGATAAATTAAAGGCCTAAAAATAAATGAGTTTTGGAAATTTAGGCTAGGGCCCATTCACCCAAGGGAAAATGGGTCCCCTTTAGGTTCCAAATTCCATTTTAAAATATTTTTTTGTGGCATTTTAATGTTCAAAATTCAAGTTGCAAAGGTCGGCTATCAAGATCTAATATTCAAAAATTAGAAGCCTATAAAGCCTAGTCTTTTCACCATTTCAACTAGGTTGACAAGAGATTGAGAAGATATTCACAAGTTTATCACTCAACAACAAGGAAAGAACATTCAAGAAAGCAAGGTTGAAGTCATGGAGCAACATTTTATTTGTTTTTGTAGGTCTTCAAGCTCATTTTTCCAAGTTAGATAAAGCATTGTTCATGATTTGGAGGTTGATGCCAATGGTGGATCATGATGGATTCTAAGTTTTGGGACATCCACCCAACCATTCTCCCTAACCTAATGGCTTGTTTCCTAAGTGTTCCAATATTAAATATTCATTCTAATAGCCACCTAAAGAAAGGTATAATAAGATTTTAGATCTATTAGGGGATTTTAACTTCTCCCTAACTAGGTCTTTGTCATTTTTCATGTTCATTTAGGGATGGGTATGTGCAGGACCATGATGGGAAAAAAGTGGTGATATGATGGGTATGTGTAGGGTATGTGATTGATGACTTTTTTTTACCCAAAATTGATGAAATGAAAATTATTTTTCAAGGAGATTCTCAACTTTCCACCAATATAAATTATGTTTACTTTGAATTTAACAAATAATTATTATTCATTTTCTATTTGAATTACAACTAAAGTGTTGATTGATAGGTTGATTGAAAAACATCTATAGCTTTCAAACATATCACATTTTTGAATCCAAAACATGCATCACATTCTATGCTTTGCATACTATAGGATTAAAAAAAAAAGAATTTCATGAAGTTTTGTCCAAGTTAAGGTGGTCGACATATGATTTTTTATATTTTTTAAAAGTTGTAATAAAAATTCATAATTAATTATTTACTTGGAAAAAAATTACAAAAAAATATGCATCACATCAAGACATGTGTCCTCTACTTATATCTAAAATATTATAAAAATATTATCATTTTATTGTGGTTAGGGTGGTCAGACAAATACCTACTTATTTTTTCCCTGAAATTTAAGTAATACTACATTGAAATTTCAAATTTTCACCAAATAGTTTAAAAAAAAATAAAACCTAGTAGTTTAGAAACTATATTCAGTTTGCTACATATTATATTTTTACATATTTTTGAAATAATATAGACAACTTATTCAAATTTTTACGTCAAGTTTCCTAACTCTAATTTTTCTAAATTTTTCAGCACTTAAGGGCCTATTTTTTCCATGATGATCCTGCACATACTTAAATCTTATTCTAACAAACATGAATGAGGTTTCTTTGCATTTTAGCTCTCAACACCTTAGATGCTCTTAAGGTTATGGCTTTCACAAAATGTTATGTCATATTTTCATCTTTAGCAAGGTTTAATTACCAAATTTGAGGTTTGATCGAGGCAAACCCCCATACAAACAAACAAAAATTTGAACATTTTTGCTACAGATCTATAGTTGGGACTAAAGATTTGTGGATACATGAGCAAAGTGTAGATAGATGGATATAGGATCAAATTTTGATTTTCCAGAAAAGGATGCAAGGACGCATTCACCCTTAGGTGAACCTATCCTGCTGCAGAGTCTAAAAACAACTTTTGGAGCTAGGTATGTACCATCTTAACCTTCTCAAATCTGTTGGTTAATGGTTGTTTATGTCAATATTATCATAATACTTCATGTTTCAAGTGATAGATCTCACAGTTTTGATTGTTAATGCACATTTATTCTTCTCCTAAAATTATTTTTTAGTCATTTCTATCATAAGGAAGTTAAGGCAACATAGTGTCTAAACCTAGGGTTGACTCACCTTAAGGGTTACAAGTAAATTCTATTCATTTTTGGCACTATTTCTCTTCCTAATGAGCATGGAAAAGGTGGGTTTGTGATTATGTGGACACACCCTTTTTCTTTTTGGCATAGGTTCCTCAATTTTAGGGTCTCCTATCTATCTTCCCCTCTTTTCGCTATGTTTTAGTTTAATATGGTGATAATGAAGAAGATGATAATGATAAATATCAAAAATTTCAAACATGATTTAAGTCTAACATTGTAAGGGTTGAATTAATTTATTTCTTGATATTTCTTTTATACACATTGACACATCTATAAATATACCTAATGGTCCTCTTTATATCACCTATATAATCAATGATAAACCCATTAGAGGGATAGTCATCGATCCTATGTGTATAGTGAATGAGATCATCAATGAATTCTTATATGTCTATGAACTTTATAAGCATGATTATTAATAATCACAGGCATGGTTAAAGGATCATGATGGTTTTTTTTCACCCTATGATTCGTTTGATAATCTTTCTAGTAATTGTTAGACCTAAACAATTGGATGTTTCATTTACCATAATTCACACATCATACCAGTTACAAATGAAGTTAGGTCTTCTATCGATAAGATCCATGAAGGAAGTCCCATCGATTAGTCAAAAATGTATTAAATTTCAACATGAAGAAAAAATGCACAATATTTATCATAATGGATTTATACCTTTAGCTTCTCATGGAAAATTTTCACTATATTATTTCTGGTCTCAAATAGCTGAACTCATTAAACCTCATGAAGAATTTTTATTCATTTCATATCAATATTTTAAAGCTAAGCATCTAACTAAATTATCCCTTAGTAATATACCTCTTGAGGCTCCTTAATCTATAGCAATTTTGATGGTTGTTCCTCTTACCCCACTGTAAGTAGTGGATGATCCTCGGTCTGATCCAAAAATCCTCCCTCAACCAACTCACATGTATGTTATAGTTCCACATATGCCATCTTATAAAATACCAAGAGATAGGGTGATCCACAATAGTGGTTTACACCTTTTACTTGGACGATATTTTTTAACACAATCTCCACATTCTGCACCTATAGCGATTAAACCGTAAGGAATTTGAAGATGATGTAAACTAGAGTCTTGTCACATTTTGTTTGTAGATTCTAAAAATATTTTTTCAATTTTTGGAATCAGATTGCACTTTTTTCCATCTCCTACAAAAATTGGTTTTTTTCAAAAAACAACATTTTTAAAAAAGTGATGCGTATAACACATAACTTTTTTTCCATGAAGGATAAAATTCCAATTCTTTCAAATTTAGATTTCTAACTACGATATCTAGTGCTTCCACTTGGCTAGATAGTTTTATGCAATATTTTTTCTTTAATCAAGTTTTGAAGTCAATGAAATGACAATTCGGGCATATACGCGACCATTATAACCTTTTTTGTATGTATCAAATTCTTCTCTTTTTTGTTGGATCAAGGACTTCAATATCTGGTGCACTCATATTTTAAATTTTTTTTTATAATCTTCTATTTTTCCACTTGTGCAGAACAAAGATTTTGTTTTCGATGAAAACTATATTTAATAAAACTTAAAAAACAGATAGATAATAAAACCAAAACATACTAAAATTATATTCATTGGATAGCTCATTCTAAAGGCTACTCGATTCCAAGTTTGGTTTCTAAATATTCCCCCATTTTCATCCCCAACCGGAGCTTGAAAGCGTAAAATTTTAGGTTTTTTGTGTGAACAAATTAAAAAATTAGGGAAAAAGGGGGTTCGCTAGAACCAGGGGGTTCTAGCGAACCAGGGTTCATTCGAACCCCCACTAATATGCATTTTTCCTTTATTTTTTGGGCGGGAAATGTGGGCCCAATAGTTAATGGGTTCGCTCGAACCCTAGTTTGGTCGAACCCCTTTATGGTTCGGTCGAACATGTAGGTTCATGTGAACCCCTAAAACCAATTTTTTTGCCATGGGGTCATTTTTTCTCAATTTTCCTTCCTCCATCAAAGTGTAAACCACTATTATGGCTTCACCCATAAGCATACATTCAACTTTTTTCCTTTAAAATAAAAACAAGCTATTAGAATGAAACATTTGAATCCAATGGTTACTTTAGTTCCTCCTCCAAATAAACCAATGAAGCCAATGTTGGGGAACACCGCAATTATCCCTTCACAAGATGAAAATTGTGTGAGAGGAAATATAAGTGCAAAAGAGCATAAATTAATATGTCATGCTATGGCTCATCAACTAGTTGAAGAACATAAAATATTACCTAATGACCATCCATCCTTCCAATCCAAATCCAATGAAATACCTGTCACATATCCTCCTCATCATTTTTTGAATCTACTCCCCCATCCTCACCAAACCATGAAGCTAAAGCTTACCTATCACAACATAAGAAAACAATGAAAGAGCTCATATGAATGATAATTATCATAATCATGTTGATAGTGCTATTATGCAACCTATTGTGATACATTAAGATAGTGGAGAAGAAGGTAGAAAAGAACATACAAATTAGCTCTTATATTTTCTAAACGATTAAATTTAGATGGGGACAATCATGATGATCCTCCCAATGAGAGTGAATCAACATGCATCAAACATAGTGCTTCTCCTTGTACTATGTTTGCTATGGTTTCTTTAGTGTATTGTTCACCTTCCATTTATAATGTGAAATATTGGGATGCAAATGAATTTCTTTTAAAGGTCAAATTGAATATGTAGTACCTATTGTGTTTATTTGTGTGGTCTCTTTCACATAATGTGATTTTTTTTATGTGCTTCTTAGCATGTCTTTATATTTATTAGTTTTCTTTGGATGATCCTTGGTGTTCTTGTTGACACAAGGATACAAAGAAAATGAATCTATCGTGGCATGCATCTATTTGTATTATCCATTCATCTTTATGTTGTGAATATTATTGTCTTATGTTTCCTTTTGTGAATGATACAAAGTGTTGAGACATTTAGGTCTCTCCCATGTTGACCCAAGAATTTTTTAGAACACAACTTTCTACTGAGAGGGGGGTGAATCAGTAGAGTTAATAGAACTAGTCATTTAAATCTCTTTAAACCAAATTATGAGATTATGTAGAGAGACTAGTCATGCAAAAATTCCAATAACACCAAATGTACATGGAAAACCTGGTATGGGAAAAACAATTATGAGAATATCTTCTTGAGTCTATTGCTCAATTCTAACCTCACTAGTTACAAATTTTAAGGGCACCAACCCTAAGGAGACACCAATCCCCTAAAATAAGAGCACCACCTCTAATGAGACACCAATCCCATAATGAGAATCTAGGGGATGCACTATCCCCCAAGCTCAAGATCCTATGACACAACAATATGGAAAAAATAACACACACACGTGAGGTGCAATACAACATGAAAAATGTGAAGCATACACAATGAAGACACAAAAACTAACATAATGAAAAAAAAAAAGCATAATGTAGTCATTACACAATGCAACCATAATGAAGACACAAGAATAATAAGAAATAAACACAAGTTTAGTATGCTAAAAGGGATTCAAGTTTGTAAGGTACAAATACCTTAGTCTTAAATTTTTCTCAAATACCAAACATCATCCCTCGAATATGTTGTTAGTCAAAATGGTGCTCTCATAAGGACTAGAAAATTATATTATGCTAGGTCACTCATGAGATACATAGATCAACTGGCTAGCAAGTTGTATTATATTAGGTGTTCATGCAATATGATGAGTTTCACAAGGATAGAAAATTGTATTATGCTAGTTGACTTATGAAACATGGTGGAACTCTCAAAATTTCCATGTTACACTGGTCTAAAAATGCATTTTCCTAGATTTTATTTTGGTGTGTCAAAAGGTTAGGGTTTAGGGTTTTATGTGGGGAGTGGTATTACTTTGAAGAATTTCCCCTTTGTCTAAACCCTTGTTCTTTTGGTTTAATCCTTTGTTGACCTACTGTGGCCTATTTCTAGTCAGTTTAAAACAACTTGTCTTTGAAGTTCATGAAGTGACCGACCTCTTGTGGTTAAGGCTTCATGTTACCCATCACTAAATTTTCCACGTGCCTGGTCTAGGAAATCCTTTTATTTTATAAGGTTGAAATTTTGAGGTTGTTTGGCCTTTACATCCTTTGCATAAATGTTATTGAGCCTTGTAAGGATTTATCTTACATTATCCTTTGTATCACTCATCACGGATAGAGTTTTAACCCTAAGTTTCAAAGTAGCAATGAGCGATGTAAGAAACATCCTCTGTATCACTAAAATTTATTGCTATCACTTATTGATTGTGAGTTCTCGGTCATAAATTAGCGATGTGCGATGAGGCCCTTTGTTCAAATGTTCCATCACTGGTATGAAATACTACTAAGGGTGGTGCTTTATCAGCCTTTGATCTTGTCATATGGACACACAGAATGCTCCTAACCTATCGCTAAGATTTATTCATCGCTAATGTGTTTTGACCATTGCAGAGTGAATCATCAATGGGCGATAAAACAGTTGTTCCTTGCGCCCATTGCACCACCTAAGGACATCAGATTTTCAAATAAATTTTCAACACATATATCCAAGATGAACAATGGGATATTTGATGGAATATTCCCCTCACTGTTGGGTCTTAATGCATCGTGAATTCACTGGAAGGAGAATGAACCAAAGTAGCAATACATGATGAATACAAAATAAAATGTGACTAAGGTGCTAAAAGGGTTACATGGCGGCATCCTGAGGGAATTGATAAAAAAGAAAATTAATGGGGTGATGGTCGAGGATGATCATTTATTGTGTTTTAAATCAAAACAATCAATGGTTATGATTCAAACTTGAGGTGGATAGTTGTCAGTTCACTCATGTGAGCTTTCTCTTAAACATTAATGGTGTACACGCCTTAGGAATTTTCCATAAAGAGAATTGTCAGCTAGTTTCTTTCAAATTGAAATTTTCAAGAAGCTGAGGAATTTTCTAGAGCTAGAGAAGGAGGTTTTAGGAGCTCAACCAAGCGCTTTAAGAGGTATTGAAGACATTTTTCCTAAGTAAGAAGGTATCCATTTTCTTCTGTGTCAATTGTGCATAGGCTGGTTGGTTTAGTAAATTATCAAGGGGTCTATAAGCTTTGAATGCTTGAGTTTGGTGAGGGTTTAATTGTTTGAAAATCCCATTTAGGTTGGTAAAAATTGTGCATGGCCTAGGCATTTTTGTTCTGCAAGTTTGTCTATGAGATCATAAACTAGTGAAACTTTTTTTGTAAGTAAAAATCTGCAAACTCTAGTCATATTATTCTGAGAGAATGAGTAAACTCAATGAGTCAAGCATTAGGCCATAAAGGAAACCTTAAAAAAAGGTGTCAAGAGGCCTAAAACATAGGATGACAAACCCATAACTAAGCAAGATATATCTAAGAGGTCTATGCAGCCAATGGCAGTAAAGAGAGCTTTTTCCACATACATGGGGGTTGAAGTTAAGAAGACTTACAACTTGAGAAGTAGATTATTTATTTGCAACCAAAGTGAGCCTGGTGGTGTGTTCCTAAATGAACAAAGTCTAAGGAAGAAGGAAACTAAATTAGAGGATTTGACCCAATCTAAGAAGAAAACAAAGAGGGATAAGGACCATAAGAATTATGATTCTTATATGGGGGAACTTGATGTTGCCATGGAAGATGAGGCAAAAGATGATCCATAATATGCCCAATATCTTCTTACACTTGAGGTTCAAGAAGAATCTGATGATGGCGAGACAAATTATCCAGTTTCAACAAAATCATGGAGACATGCATACTCTGATTCTGAAGATGATGAACCATTGCAGAAATAGAGTCCTAGTTTGGAGTTTTTTTCTTAAGTGCTGAAACAGAGATATTTTTTGGCCAATGTGGATGGAAGTTTTGATATTGCTTCAATGATGAAAGTACCTTTTAGAAGGGTGGTAAATCTGCTTCAGCAGGTGAAAAGAGTTTTTGTCTTATGTGCTTTCCCTCTTTTCTACAAACCACAAATATAGCCGCTTGGGGGAAATTTCTAAAATTGAAATGCAAATGAATTTCAAATGTAAATGTGACTGAAATTGTAATTTGGCCTTAATCTTTTTGCTCCCATGTCTATAAATGGGAATTCAAGGCCAATTATAGGGGGTTCTAGTGGTCTTTAGTTGAAAAAAAACTGAGCTCATATTAAGAGCAATTTTGTGAGTCAAGCATAGATGAACATAATAGTATGGAGTGTAGGGTATACCTTCTAGTTTGTAATAGGCTTAATAGTTTTATAGTAACAACATCATATAAATGAAAGCTGCAACTTCTAGAACAAATTCTCTCCTATGTATCTTGTTTCTCAAACTATGAATAGAATGATCAAAGATCTTTTGTTTTTCTTCAATCACTTTGGTTGAATGCATGGTTTTATTTTTTCTTTAGTTCAGAGAACTAATTAAATGCTTTAATAATGAACCAACATTTTTTGTTTTTCTATGTGCTTCTCTTCCATTCTTAGGGTTTTTCACCTAAAAGGAGAGAGATAGACCCAAAAATTGTGGTGGTTCACTCAAACTAAGGTATGTATGATGTAATTATGACTAAATGTAATGATATAGATGTAACTAATTGATAAAATTGATTGATTATGAATGCAAAACTAATGAAATATGTAATGTTTGAAAACACAGTGTGATATGTAGAAGTGAACTAAAAACATAGACAAATGCAAACAAAATTGAATGAGACTTAACAGAGTGCACCTAGAGATGAAATGTTGATGTTGGAAGATTCTGGAATCTAGAAAAATTCACTGTTGATGACCATTGGGACTCATTCACAACTGATGGTGAATGGGTCCTACTATTGGTAAAATGACATGAAATTGATTTCTGGCTGTCGAGAACTAAATTCTGACAAAATCAACTTTTCAACCTAAAAGTGGGACTCATTTGCCACTAATGGAAAATTAGTCCTTCTCCAAAATTCTACAAATTCAAGGGTCAATTTTGTAGGTCTAGATCTGCACTTGTCTTCTTGTCGGGTTGATAGAGTCAAATATGCAAAAAACAAGCTAATTGTTCTCTCGAAGCTGGAATTAGGGTTTGGTTGGCTTGAATCACTTTGATGACTTTTTGACCACTTTCCAACACCTAGTTCTTTGAAAAATCTTCCTATAATACCTGCAAACACACATGCAAAAAGAGGGAAAATGGTTAAGGGTTAGAGTATAGGGATTTGCCTTAGTCAAATCCCACTTTGGTAATCAAACCCTTGATAAAGAAATGAAATGAAAGTAAGAAAGGAATGATGAATAAATAACATGCAAGTGTTCTAAACTCACCAAATCCTTGTTGTTGAAGTCTGAAGATATGTCAATGGATGCTCCAAGATACTTGATGATTGCTTGAATGAATGTATGAGATGATTAAGTGAATATGATGAATGGGGGTTAAAATGGATATAAAAACATTTATTTATACACACTTATTCTGTAATTACCCGAAAATACATCATTGGCTGACATAAGGTCTTAATGAATAAAAACCCAAAAGAGATTTTGAATTATTTTGAATTTTGAGCCAAGAGTGACTCATTCGCCACCTATGGTGAATGGGTCCCACTCTAGGCTTGCAAGTGGGTGTCGGGAATTAAGATGCATTTAATGAGGTTTGTTGCATTTGAATTCAAAAACACACTTAATTAATGCCTATAAGTGCATAAAGGGGCCAAATAAAGCATAAGAAAGATGTAATTGGTGATGACAAGCCTAGAAAAGCATGAAAGCTGGTTACAAGACTTTACAACACTTTGAAATAGAACTTGATAAGGCAATATTTAGATGAATTATAATAAGAAGAGTCTAGAAAAGTGTAGAAATGTGCTACAACACTTCACAATACCTTCACAAGACAACATGAAGTCTTAATAATTTGAATATTGAGGACCTAATGTGAATGTATTTAAGTCACATTACATCATTAAATAAAAAAAAATAGGTCAAGCATCACAGGGAAAAAACCTAAATAACCATGAAAATTTCAGAGATCCATTTTTCTATTGTACACATAAAATCATAGTTTTGTGAGATGGGATTCAAGGATTACTGAGTAGTTTTTGTTTCTGATATAATGAGTTGTGTATTGCAAAGAAAAATATCAATAGTCTATAAATGTTGAGTTCAATTTATTATGTATTCTAGTTTGTTACATATATGAATCTTTTTCCCATGGATAAAATATTGGTCTATTAGTTTGGTCATCTTGGATGTAAATGAGCTAGCCCATACCCGACAAAGAACACAAATCCTAATTAAAATCACTTACACACCATTAATTGCAGTAAAATGGTATGAAGTACCACTCATTCCTTGCTTTAGGTAATAATTTTTTAAAGGGTTAGCCAAATCCTTGAAGGATTTTATCTAATTAGCATCTTATGGGAATTATGTATCTGTTTATCACAATGTTTAGGGTAAAATGGCACAAGAGTATCATATAAACATTTTTAGGATCACCCCCTTGGGTTTCACAGAGCCCAAAGAGTAGAAGTAAATTCCTAGCAATATTTTACTTGTTCGTTGGCCAATCCTTACCTTTTCTAATTATTGATTTATGGAAAATTCATAGGCATATGGTGAAATTAGGTTTGGTTCTTAAAAAATAGCCAAAATATTTGGTGAATCTACTAGGGACAATCCTTACAAAGTCTCTAGTTCTAGATAAGAATTGTTAGAGTCAAGCATTTTGCAAATATATGTCATCCTCTAGTCTAGCTTTGGTGTCGGTGGGTCAATTATTGTATATGCTACCTAGGATTTTCTATAAATCCTATAAGCTTGCAAATTCTGTTAGGATTTACCCATAATTCCATGAATATTTTAATAAATTCCCACTAACTATGGATGGTGACTCTAAGATCTATGCACTAGTGTGCATTATTTGAGGAAATCAAAAAATTAAGAATGAAGAGAGATGAAGCAAACCTGCACTGATATAGTAAAGCATCCCAATGAGAAGCTATGATGAGGATTTTAGAAGGCTCCAATGCTCTTTGGGGAGAGTCAAGAATTTGGTCAATCTGAAAAGTTGGTTCAAATATTGAAGTTTTAAACCTGGAAGGAGTTGTGTTGCAGTAAATATAAAGGGATTTATGTGTAAGCTTTGTTATTGGAGAAGACTCAGATTGAAATTAATCTTTGAAAGAACTTCATATTATTGAATTTTAGTCCTCTGTGAAGAGAGGTGGAGACGTTATGGAAAGAACCTGATGAAATTGTGAAGATAGCTTTAGATCTATAAACATTTCCAGTCATAAAGAATAATTCACAGTAGATGCAACATCTCCAAATATTTTCCATATTTTGGTTTTCAAGATGCATAAACTTCTTATGAAAACCATATTGGATGGTTTGAAAAATTGTTGATTCCCTATTAAGTGAACAAAGCACTAAGAAAGGGAATGGTATTAATAATTCTACATACTTCTGAGTTATAACATGTAGCCTCTGTATTATGTTGAAGACATATACTTGTTCTTGGAATATGTCCATTAGAGAGATCTTAGAAATAAATGTATTTGAGTTATGCATTGTAATAATACAAGGTCATGAATATAAGAGCAAGAAATAGGGTAGTGATCAATCGTAGAATTGATGTTTGGGGTTTGTAAAGAGCTATAAAAAAATGTATCATTCACCTATACATCCCTGTGGGGTGTCAAATGCAAGCATGAAAAGTATGCATCCTCTCTCATTCCATCAAAGAAATTTCTCTATTGGAAGATATAGACCATTAAATTTTAATGGTATTCAGGCTTTCCCAAACCCTGTTCCTAATGATGTTAGGGAAAATTTTCCAAAATTCAAAGGGAAAAACTCAAAATCAGCTTATAGGCATTTGCAGAAATTTATGGACTTAATGGGAGATTATGAGATTAACCACGAAGACGTTGTCATGAAGTTTTTTGTTTAATCTCTGAGGGAAGATTCTAGAGATTGGATTTCATATCTTCCAGTGCATACTATTTCTTCATGGAATGAGTTCATGGCAGCATTCATGGTGAGAGATTTGATCCAAGTTTTGTAAGACAAAAGCTCATGAACATCCAAAAAGAAGAAGATGAGTTAGTCCCAACTTTCAATCTTAGATTTTAAAGGCAATAAGGGATAATCAAGAAAATATAAGACCAAAAGATGTAGAGTGTTTGGTTGTTTATTGAGGTGTATTTGATGAAGAAATGGGCTACTTGTTAAGAGATAAAGAGCCTACAACACTTCATAATGCATATCAAATTGCTATGGACATTGAAAACAACTTAAAATATTAAATTATGAAAGGATACATGGCTGCAAGTGTTTTTTGTCCTAGCACACCTCACATAAATGGAATTCATGACAATAAGATTGATTGTCAACATGATAATACTTCTGCTGCCTTGATTTTTCCATCATCACAACATACAAATTCATAGTGAGCTACAAATTGAACATCAACAAATTTTAAGCAATGCTGATCAAATTTCTTTTGTTCAAGAATTGTCTAACGTGAAGAGGCACAAGTAAGAATCATCATTTGATTTGTTCTCAAGGTTTTTTGATGATTTTTTGAAGGTCCCCAAATATTTTAGGCCTGAAGATTCAATGTGCATTTATTTGTTTTGTGAAATCTATGAGCCAGGGCTGAGTACCTTGCCAAAGAAATTGAAGCCTTATAGTTTTGATCAAGTACTTGGTTGGATAAAGATTGTCGAAGGAGCCCAATGCAATTATGCACAAAATGTGATGCCTGAGAATGCTAGTAACATTTTCCCTATATAGAAAAATCATAACAAAATGCAAACAACTGAAAAGAGTATATCGAAAAATGAACATCCATATAGTTATATGGGTGAGGGTAATGATTGTAATCAGCTCACAAACAACATATAGAAAAATCCATGTATTGATAGTAAGGGTAATGATACACTTGCAAGTGTTGCTGATCTCCCATTACAAATCAGTGGTCAAGATAATGAAGATGAAAGTTTAAGCATTCACTATGAAAAATCTGAGCATAGTTTATGTGGTGATGAATTTTCTTATAATGAGAATCATGATGAGAGTGAAGCCTCTTATGAGGATGAACTATAGGTATTTTCTTCACATGAAGAATTCAATGAGATGAATGTTGATGAAGTCACTTGCTCGCAAGTGAGTGAACAAATAAATGAATAAGTTTCATTTGATGAATACCTAGAATGTAATTTGGTTCTATCATCAATAGAGCATGGTAATTTTCCAAATGATGATGGGTTTGAATATAGGAATGTACATGTGTTCAGTATCCTGATCCTAAGCACATTGTTAGAAATGACAAAGATGTTGATAATCTTGAATATGATGTTGATGAACATGATTATTCCCTTGCTGCTCCCGATTGTTTATGCGAAGTAGAGATGAAAATTTCTATGATATGTGAGGACAATATTGATGTGGAAAACATAGGGAAATTTGTTGATTCATATCTATGTGTGAAGTCACTAGCTCATGAGATTACTGATGAGATGGAATATGCTTGTTTCTTTGTAAAAATGGACATGTTTTCATCAAATAAGGAGTGCATTGATGTGAAAGAGAACGAACATAATTTTTCAATTCTTGATTAGAAACTTTCAAATATTCCTATTGACACTGTGAAAGGTAGTATCAACTATGGTACTCATTGCAATAGTGAGTGTGTTTTGAACCATCACCATGAGATTTGTTACAGAGGAAAATCCTAAAACCTTTGAGCCTTTATTTGAAACATTTCACATGGAATTACATTATGATTTGAAAAATGACTCTGGTATCATCTATGAACCTAAAATGGAAGTATTTTTTGATGCATGGGATATTGTTAATGATGATGTTTATTGTTATAGCCTTGATCTAAATGAGGGAAAAAATACCATGGATTTTGATGAATCATTATTCCAGAATATTGGTGCATGCGAAAATGTAATGGATTTGCAATGTGCAGGTGAGTGTGAATATTAGTTTGTGAATATGCTTGTGTATGAAAATTTCTTATTCATCACACAAAATGATTGCTTGTCTGGCATGACACAAAAATAAAGAGATGACTCCAAGGATTTATATGAGTCTTTTATTCATTTTAATTTCTCCAATTTGGAGTTGTAGCTTGACTCCAAAGGGTCAGGGTATATTCCTCTAGGGGGGCCATTGAACAAAGTGTTTATGAAGGTTTCATGTTTGATATGATAGTTGAATATGATTTCATAACTCATGGTGTCAATGGTCAGGTGGATTATGATTATGAATGTGTCAATTTTTTAGTCCAAATGGGTGAGTATTTAATGGAAAATGAACATGATCTAGATAAGTTAAAATGTCATGATTATTATGGGTTTCAAGTAGTGATTGCATACCAATATCAAACTAGCAGGGTTAATGATGGCCTTGGAAAGTACAGTGCTATGGTCAAGCATGCCAGTGGTGATGTTGGCTTTCAGCTTCTTAGTGGCAATGTTTTAAGATGAACTAATAAAAATAGCATAAAGTAAAGTATTTGAAAAACCTATAAATGTTGGCTCTATATTTTTTGGGGACTGGGGCCACCAAATGAAGCTAAAACCCATATGACAGAAAGGTGTCTCAGGGAAAATTTGAAGTGGGGAATATGGTATTGGTATGGGATGCAAGATCTAAAGACAATGAGCCTAGCTGGTGAACTTCTTGAACTACTAGTACATGGGCAGTTCTTGAAGCCATATTTCTCTTGAAGTATGCTTTTTTCCATGTACATTGTACAATCCTGTAAATTTGGTATATATGTTGGTTTTCTTTGGTATGGTCCTCTTGCCTTGTCTAGGAAGGTCCTTGGTTTTTGGTCCTTATTCTTGGTCTACTTCAACCATGAGATATGAAATCTCACCATGCCTATGAGAGACATGTGTCCCCAGTCGGAGCCATTGGTAAAACTATAAAAAAATTTCATGTTCCACTGGTCTGAAAATGCATTTTATTGGGTGTTCTCTTGGTCTATCAAAGGGTTAAGGTTTAGATTTTTATGTGGGGAGTGGTATTACTTTGAATAATTTCTCCTTTTTCTAAACCTTTGGTCTTTTTGTCTAATCCTTTGTTGACCTGGTGTGGTTCGTTTCTGGCTAGTTTAAAACAACTTATATCTTTGGAGTTCATGAAGTGACTGACCTCTTGTGGTTAGGGTTTCTCATTACCTGTCGCTAAATTTTCCACGTGCGTAGGTCCAAGAAATCCTTTTATTTTATAAGGTTAAAATGTCGACCTTGTTTGGTCTTTATATCCTTTGCATAAATGTTATTGAACCTTTCAAGGATTTATCTTATGTTGTCCTAGGTGGTCTCCTCTTTGAAACAACTTGTGAGCATGTGCATAATTGATTCACTTAAGTTCTCATTCATCACCTTGCATATTGCTCATCGTGGATTGTCTTTAGACTGTTGGCCTCAAATTAGCAATGAACAATGAACAATTTTACTTTGTATCGCTCATCGCGGATAGAATTTTAACCTTGAGTTTCAAAGTAACAATAAGTGATGTAAGAAACATCCTTTGTATCACTAACCTTTCTCGCTATTGCTAATTTCTTGTAAGTTCTCAGTCATAAATCAACGATGTGCAATGAGGCCCCTTGTTTGAATGTTCCATCGCTGGTATGAAATATTACTAAGGGCAATGCTTTCATAGACTTTGATCTTGTCATATGGACACATGTCATGCTCCTAACCTATTGCTAAGAATTCTTCATCGCTAATTTTTTTTACCATTATGGAGTGAATCAACGATGGCCGATAAAACTATTATGACTTACGCCCATTGCACCACCTAAGCACATCACAGTTTTAAATTAAGTTTCAACACATATATTAGTGATGATTGATGGGATATCTGATGGAATATTCCCCTCATCATTGGGTCTTAATGCATCACAAATTCACTTGAAGGAGCACAAACCAAAGTAGTGATACGTGATGGATGCAAGATAAAAGGTGACTAAGGTACTTAAAGGGTTACGTGGCAACATCTTGAAGGTGTCACTAAAGACAAAAGTCACATGGCGATGGTTTTGGGTGATCATTGATTGTGTTTTAAATCAAAACAGTCAATGGTTATGATTCAAACTTGAGGTGGTTGGTTGTCAATTCACTCGTGCAAGCTTTCTCTTGAATATTAATAGTGTACATGCTTTAGGAATTCACCATAAAGAGAGTTATCAGCCAAGTTGTTTCATAATTGCAATTTTTGAAGAGTTGAGGAACTGGTCTAGATCCAAATAATGAGGCGTGAGGAGCTCAAGCAAGTTGTTCTAGAGGTATTGAAGAGATTTCTCCTGAGTAAGCAGGTATCCACTTTCTTCTGTGTCAATTGTGCAAAGGCTAACTAGTTTAGCGAATTGTTGAGGGGTCTGTAAGCTTTGAATGCTTGGGTTTAGTGAGGGTTTAATTGTTTTTAAATCCCATTTGGGTTGGTAGGAATTGTGCATAGTATGGGGGTTTTTCATTCTTCAAGTTTTTCTATGAGAACGTAAACCAATGAAACTTTTTCTATAAGTAAAAAATTGCAAACTATAGTCCTGTTATTTTGAAAGAATGAGTAAGCCATGTGAGTAAAGCATTAGGCCAAAAAGGAAACCTAAATAGAAAGGTGTCAAGAGGCCTAAAACCCAAGATGAAACACCAATAATTAAGCTAGATATATCTAAGAGGTTTGCAGAGCAGATGGCAGTAAAGAGAGGTTTTTCCACATTCATGGGGGTTAAAGTTAAGAATACTTACAACTTGAGAAGTAGAGTTTTTATTTGCAACCAAGGTGAGCTTGGTGGTGTGTTCCTAAAAGAATAGAATGTAAGGAAGGATGAAACTAAATTAGAGGAATTAACCTAGTTTAAGAAGAAAAAAAAGAGGGATAAGGACCACAAGGCTTATAATTATTATATGGGGGAACTTGATGTTTCCATGGAAGATGAGGCAGAAGATGATCCAGAATATACCCAATATCTTCTTACACTTGTAGGTCAAGAATACTATGATGATGGCGAGAAAAATTCTCCAGTTTCAAAAAAATCATGGAGACATGCATACTCTAATTCTAAAGATGATGAACCATTGTAGAAACAAAGTCTTGATTTAGAGTTTTTGTCTTATGTGCTGATGTGGAGAACCTTTTTGGTCAGCGTGGATGAAATTTTTGATGTTGCTTTAATGATGAAAGTGCCTTTTAGAAGATGGGTAAATCTTCTTTTGCAAGTGAAAATAGTTTTGGTCTTATGTGCTTTCCCTCTTTTCTGCAAAGCGCAAATATTGTAACAAACACAGTATTTTTCATAGTAAAATTTCTAATGTTTTTACCTTAAGTGAATAAATCATGATGCCTTGACATACAAATAATTTTTTTTTCCAATAATGTAAATTACGTGCATAATTGAAATAACACAAATTCCAATTTGTTAATACAGTCCAAGTAATTATACAAATCTTCCCAAAACATAGATATCATATTGAACAAAGATTTCTTACAATATTCAATAAGGAATCCATTCTAATATTATGATTTCACAAATTACAATATTCCAAGAATGTACATAGTTAGAAACATAGCTCTACTAAGCTTCTTAGCTTTAAGATATAGATGGTCCAAGAATCCGTCTTTCAAAACATTGGTCTCATGTCGCCTACTGAGGAGGAGAAGCATCACTTAAGTGCTTTTTCTGCCAACCATAGACTCATATGTGGTCCCCCAAACATCTATCAATGATAGATGGCCCTACCCTTTGACGAAGAGATTGGTTGGGTAACCTTGTATAACATACCACTCTGAGCTCAGTGTTGTTCCCTACATGACTAGGATTTTTAACCCTACACTAGGTAACCCTCATGCATTTAAATGGACATGGTGAATTGACAGTGCAACCCTAGGAAATCACACTACTTTGGCCAAAGTGTTCTCACTTAGTATAATCGAGTGAAGGTTTACCATTCACTTACACTATAGTAAGGTTGTTTTGACTTAAGGCTATTATATCTATGTGTAGTATAGGGAAAATTCATAGATTAAGCAGTACAAGCATAATTCAAACTAAACCTATGCTAACAATAAAGAATAATGGAATGTAAAACATAAATGAAAGAACAATATCACCAAACATCTATGTAATTCCATGAATAAACTTAATTACACTTCTCCATTTCGTTGTAGTATAAATTCCCTCAAATTTCTCTTCAATATGAAAATATGGCCTCATGATAGTGTTAATAGATAAACATCGAAGATTCTAAAGTTGATTGCTTCCAAAACTCATAAGATTTCAAGAGGAGTAATAATGTTGAAGGTAAATCCAATTTATAAAAAATGATTTTCAAATGGGAGGCTTAGATTGAAAGATAAATCGATGATTAAGATTAAAAAATGTGACATGCAATAGGATTAGGGTTGAATTAGTGAGTGATAAAGCATAAAAGGTGGGGATTAAATTAAATAATAACTTTAGTGGAAGCTAGTCAAGATAGAAAAGAGTACAGATTGCATATAAAAGATAAATATTGACATGGATAGAATATAAGAATAAATTAATTATAGAAGATTAGGATAAATCTAGATAACGAACTGATTAACATAGAAAGTCTTTTCATTAGAGACAATCATATATTATCTCACTAGATAATTGAATGATCAATTTAGATCTAGACTTAAGTGATAAATGACTAATTAGAGAACAAGAAACTATCTAATTATAGAGGAATATGCTATCAATAAATCTTTTTATGAAATAAATAATGATTTAACTCAACATTCAAGATTTTAGGATTACATTAAATAATAGTTTGTTTAATTTTAGAAAGAAGACAACTTTAATTAGTGACGTAATTAAATAAATAATATTTATTTAATTAATCAAGAAGGAATAAAGGTAAAAATGAATTAATTAAATAATCAAAGTTATTTAATTCATAGAGGAAAATTGTCTTTAGAAAATAATTAAACAATTAACATTATTTAATTATGAAGATTAGAATTATGATGAAAATTAGAGTTGTAGGCCTAGGACAATTTCTATTGTCTACAATTTTCCCCTCTTTGACATAATGTCATTTCGGCATTTTTGTCGAATAATTAAGAATAATATGCCCCAGTCATGCCCTGGTGTGAAATAGGTAAGGGTATGCCCCCTTGGTAAAAATGGAAAAATGTTGAATTTTTTTTTGAAAATTTTGGAAATTGTCCCGATTAGGTAATTGGATAGCTAGAAGTTCGATGGTGGTGAAATAAATTAGTTTTAGTGAGGTTTGGTTTGTGAAATGATCATTGGAAGTGTGCAAAAAGTCTGGCCAATACACTAGGTTTGAAAGAAAACCCTAAAAGACCCTAGGTATAAATAGGAATTGGGTGAAAAATGAATTCATTTTCACCCTTCAAGTTTGAGAAACCTTTGATTTCTTCTAGCATCATCCAGTAAAATGTCACCCATTCCATACACCAAGCAGTGCAAATATTGCATCATGACCTTCCGATGACTAGCCGACACTGGACCCCCGATACGTACCCCAAAATTGACCTTCGAATTTTCAATTTTCACGCATTTCTAGGACATTAAAGTTTAATTTTCAAATGCATCATTTCTTGTTCAATGCATATGTGTTCGTATGCAACACATTTTCTCATGAAATGATGCATTTGTTAAAACACATCGAGGCTCATTTTTGGTTTAATTTAAATCAAGGCATTTTCTTTTTCGTGCAATGCATGTGTCCTAGTGAGTCGCATTTGATAGGTATAGTAGCACAGTTTTTTTATTCACCACATTTGTTGTCATACACTGCATTTGATAATTATGTGACACATATGCATGATTCATCAGTTTTGTTGAATGTTGTGTGATGCATGTGTATTTTTATGACACATTTGCAATTTTAAATACCCAATTTGAATTGTGCACCACATTTGAAAATAAAACGATGCATTTTCTTGTCAATTTTTTTTGAAATTTTGTAGTGTGAATTTTTTTTCATCTTTCTAACACAAGGTATTCATTATGAATTTGTAGGTTGTATTGGATCTGGTATACACTCAAGAGTAAAGGATGACTACCTATGAGTTGCATGACCAATTGACCAGTGCAGAGAATCAATTGATATGGAATCTTGATCTTCACCATGTGACTTTCATGACCAACATTTGGGAAAACCAAGGGATTCTCATCACACTTGTTAAGCGATGGTACTCGGAGATGTCGTCTTTCCATTTTCCCACGTGAGAGGTGACAGTTACATTAGAGGATGTGTACAGGATACTTAGATTGCCTATCAAAGGTGAGAGGGTTCAGTATGATACCCAGAGGGGTTACAGTGAAATCACCTGCTACTATGTGTATGAGGATATTAGACACCTCGATATTGAGCACTGTGAGATCAAACGACATGTACTTGTCGATAGTTATGAGTAGATTGATTGTTTTTTGTGTACACTCATTGGTGGGATTGTACTACCATACCGTCAAGGGCATGGGTTTCCTATCAGTTGGGGTGAGATTTTACTAGGGATTTTGGAGAGGCAGGTTGTATATGCATGGGGCCTCTATCTACTAGCGATGTTATTCTTCCACTTGCACGATATAGCTTATAGGGAGGCATAGTCTATGAGTTGTGGGACTACCTTATTGATGATATGGTTGTGGGAGCACATTGCTATTTTTTGTCCACTAGTTCTATATGAGCTAGATGATAGATCTCCAGGATATGTATTTTGATATGTCAGTACCATCACATAGACTCGTGTTGGAGACACAGGATATTGGAGGCATGGGATTGATACCCTTGTCCAGTTTAGCTGGAGGCCATACATGGACTGTACACAGTGGAAGGACAAGTATTGACACTTTCCTTTCTAGTGACAGACATGGCATTGGATCCAGAGGATTGTTTCTAGAGTTCATATCATTGAGAGACACCTACCAGACAGAGTTCTTTGGTAGTTTGGTGAGGTTTGGGATGTGTCATGAGGCTGAGATGAGCTTGCCTAATCTTCGAGGGAGGTTCCTATATGGGGGCCCCATATTCCTATAGCGACAACAGAGGTAGATATAGATGCAATGAATCTAGTACAATGGGGATGGAGGGGTGGAGCTACGGATGTCAGGATGACATATGCGTATGATTCCTGGTGGGCACAACATAGGCCTATACCATATAGAAACCTTGATCAGCCAGCACCTATAGAGTGTCAAGGGACATGCCCATGGGGTCGACATGGTGGCAGGGGAGGTGGTAGAGGTGGAGGCAATGATGGAAGAGGAGGAGGTGGGAGGGGTGGTTGACAAGGTCAACTAGGCAGTAGATGCCGAGGTAGATATTTGTCACCCATCCATGAGGGTGAGTGGGAGGGAGAGGATGTCACCATGTTGGAGGCAGGTGGAGGGATAGAGTTCGTCACTAAGGAGGCAGTTGAAAAGGAGGTAGTTAGGGAGGAGGTCATTGGAGAGGAGGTCATTGGAGAGGACAAGGCCGAGTTGGATTCCCTTGATCTATTATGGGCTAGATATTAAGATGTAGACGATGATCACGAGGAGAAGATGGTGGATTAGGAGAGAGAGCTCCAATAATGGATTTTTGAGGAGTGGGATGTTGATGAGGGGGAGAGGCCACATTAGGAGGAGGGTCCCATAGATCAGTGGCTGGTTGATGCAGGCTAGGGTAGAGGCCTTGGAGGAGCAAGTTAGAGTTGTGTATGTGGAGAGAGATGAGATACAGATGGAGAGCGATAGTGCCTACTTGTAGAGAGATCAGGCAGTTGCATGGAGGTAGGAGACATAGCAGAGATTTGTGGAGTTTACAGCTCTTTGCATTGGACTAGCTACAACTATGGATAGGGGTTGGTCAAGGCTATTAGTAGAGAGATATTATAGAGATTTGTATGAGAAAGAGGTACCTCCTGAGAGATGGGCTCCTAGTTCTTCTCAAGCCCTTAGTAGTAGATCATGCAATAGGTCATCGCAAAGCAGATCTCATAGTACTGGAGGTGTTGTAGGACCTCACAGGTAAGGACATTATGATAGGCCGCCTTTTGCACAACGATTGTCAGGACCCCCCCATCAGTCACCTCCTCATTCTCCTCATTAGAGTACTGGGAGTTTAGACTAGGGACATGTTATATATTTGTAGACATTACATTTTGATTATAGAGCCTACGAGCTCCATTTTGATAGATACATTTTACCATTGTACTATGACACTTTTTTTGATATATATCATTTTTTGTGGCAATTATTGTTGACACATGTATTTTGGTGTTGTCATTGATGGCAACCTAATTCATTGATCTAGTCTGCACTTCAGTATCTATCCATATCAGGAAACAGAGTAAAGAATAGGGTATTCGACTAAAGTTAATCCATTTGCATTACCATTTTATCAGGTTGAGTTGTGGATCTCAAGGAAGGTCGTTGGGTATCTGGAATATCTTATTCTCAAGTTTTGTGCCATTGCATCAATTAGTGTACAAGTTAGGAGATCTAGCTGATTGATTTTCTATTTAACAATGCTTGAAGGCCAACTAAGTGAATGTGGTATGTTGCGGATGTTCGAGGCAAAATTGTTTGAAGTATTTTTCTGTTTGAGGATTTCTTTTTGGGTCCTCACTATGTTGTGGCCAACTTTGGATGGTGCGCATTGAAAATCATTTATGGATTGTGCTAACGGTTGGAAAATATTTAATGTTTTATTGAATCTAAATTGTAGCGATTAACTCTTTAGTTGTAGATATATATTAGTGATCATTTATATCATTTAGAGATATGAAAAAAGTGTGTTGATGTATGTTGCAAATTTCAGAAGGATAGTAGAGCAATTATGCATAATTTCTCTTATGCATACAAATATTTGTGATGCAAATGAAAGCAGACAAAGTAGAAGAGTAGAATTAGACAAGCAGGTCAAGAATGTGACTGATGAGCTTAACTGGAACTGTAATCAGACATTACCAGATGCTATTCTCTTAGTTCAAATCTTTTGTATGTAATTCAAATACTTGTAAGACAAGTCTTCTTTTTTTATCTGAGAAGTGAGCTCTAGGAAGTGTGCCTGAATGCATGTGCATTCCCCATTCGTTTAACACCTATATTTGAGTACTCAAATTGTGGATTGACTTCCACCATGGTTTTTCCCCTAAAAGAGTTTCCACATAAAAATCTGTGTTATGGATGATTACTTTATGTGATTGCATCTTTGTTTTGGTTCAATGTTGTAAGTGGTTTAAAGATTAGATTAATAAAGTTAAATTTTGCAGAACACTGATTCACCCCCCCTCTCAGTGTTCCCTGATTCTAACAATTGGTATCAGAGCCTAGTTCCTTGAAATAAGTTTAATATCTTGAGGTGGATCTTGGAATGTAATGGACTTTGGTAGTCTTCAACAACAACTTTTGGTGGAACTTGATGATCTTGATTAGTCCAAAGTAGAAGTCTAGGAATTGAAAGAAAATTTTAAGGATGCTGAAAAATTCATTCAGACATTGAAGGATCAGATTATTAAGTCCAGGGAGAAGAGAAAGGATCTCTGTGACCAGATTAAGCAAAAAGAGAGCAAAAGAATGGATGATGATCACCTAAATCAAACCTTGAAGGAAATAATTGAAGAATGTGAAAAGCTTTCCAAAGACAATGCTACCCTAAAGCATGAGATGGAATCCATGGTGATGAAGCTAACTAAGGAGATTGAAGAGAGAAAGAAGAATGAGGAGAATATTTCTCAATCCTTAAAAGAAATATCTGATGAATGCAATAGAATTAATGGAGGATTCATTCAGTTGGAGATTGAATTGCAACAATCCAGAAATATTGAAGAAGCGCTCAAAAGAAAAATTGTTATTCTCAGGGATGAACTTGCTACTGCAAATGAATACAAGGAGAAGTTCAAGATTAGCTCAGCTAAGCTTGATGAGCTGACTCAAGGTCAAAAGGATGGAAACGACAAGCGAGGTCATGGATATGAGAAAGGAGAAATTTCTAGATCTAGACAAAGGAATTTCAGGCAAGGAAATCAGATGAACAAAGCAAAAAAGGCATCCGGTAAGACAACCTAATGCTCAAAAGTTTAATGGATATTATTTTTCTTGCAATAAATTTGGTCATATGGCTACTCAATGTAGAATTAAAATGAAATCAAGTGATCCATCATTCTTCAGTCAGTGTTTCAGTTGCAATAATTTTGGTCATAAGTCAATTGAATGCAAAAATATGTCAAACAGTTATGTCAATAGAAGGAATATTAAATGTTATACCTGTGGAAGATTTGGGAATATTGCTAACTAGTGCAGATCAAGCAAAAATCTATGAAATGACTAGTTTGGAAAAGGACATGTTGTGTGATACAATTGCAACAAATAGAGTCACATTAAAAGATTCTGTAGAAACAAAAATATGGATAGAAGAGGTTTGCCATACAAAGGTAGAAATACGCAGAAAAATGATAAAGGAAAAGGGAAAGTGACTATGGATGAAATAAGAGATTAGATGAAGAAGACATGCGTAAGAAAGAGCGATTCTGATGCAAGAAATGGTTCCATACAAGAATCTGGTGCTGGTGGTTCCTTTGGGAATTTATTTTAGGCCATTGACCTAGGGGGGATTTTTTTTTAAAAATCCTTTTTCCCCCTGTCAGTAGTTGGTGTCAAAATACTGCAGATTATCAATAGTTGTATTAATGATTTACAAATGCACTGGAAAACACTTGTAAAGAAATTTCAGCAATTGAAGGTCCGTAGAAATTTTTTTCTCTCGTTGACTAAGAAAACAGGGCATTTGGAACACCTAGGGAAAAAGCATTTAATAAAACAAAAGGTTAGGTGTGCAAGTTATAAAAAGCAACTTGGAACCCTCATTTATGACTTTATAGCAAAGAAAAAGGAGAGAACTCTAGATCAAAATTTTGAAATCTTCAAGATAATTCGGTGGCAAAACCCTAATCCATCAGGGACTTTAATTGTATTGAGAAATTTCCATTTAATTTGATGTGCGGCTAAAGAAGTTCTTTGGTAGAATCAAGACATGACTACGAAAGGTAAACTGGAACAAATCAAAGGAATGATAAATCTAGAAGAGTACAATAGTGAGAAGATTAGAGTTGTAAGAAACATTTTGTCCCCTGATGAATTGAAATGGTTGAAAGAAGAAAAACACAAAAGCTTGAATATTTGTAGTGAATTTCCCTATCTCGAAAGTGCAGAAATCATTGAGTTTATCTTGGACAGATTGAATAACGATATTCTAACTCTTGATAAACCCTACCATATCTCGAAATAAGTTATTGGAATTGTAACTTGGTTATGCAAAGTTGGGGATGTGCCGAGAAAGAAGTCAATCCAAAATAAAGAACTTGAAACCCTAACTGGAGTAATTGGAGATCAAAGGGCATTAATAATCTCAACAATTAGAGATTTAGTGACAAGGTACATTGTGCATGGAGTATCCTATAAAATATTTTTAAGAAACAGAAAAGGTACAACTTCGTCATGTGTTGTTTACATTTCACACAAAATGATAATGGAAGATTGGGATTTTGACCTTTGTAGTCTACTAAAAGATCAATTGATGGAGAACGTACAATTGACAAAGATGACAGATTACCCTTTCAGGTTTGGTACCTTGGTTATATGTCTTGTGATGTATTTTTTGAATTTCTTACCACTGAACAACAATTTAAGATGGGAAGAGAGTGAACCAGTTTGCAAGAAAATTTACATACACTAACAATTTGGAAAATTGCTATCAAGTATATGAAAGTTTATTTAAAGGTTTGCTAGGAGAGTTTGGCTCAATTGGTATTGCCCTTCCGGCAGGGGAACTTGAAGTTGTTTCCTCCTCTGGTAAGATGGAGATAAATAAAAAAAGAGAAAAATAAATTGTTGTATGCACTCCACGCATGCAAGACTCCAAGATTTCAAGGGAAAGGAAAAGAATAGGTGATTGTGGACACACCAGATGAGGAATCTGATAAGGAAACTAAGGACACCCAAAGAAAAGAGCTATTGTGGCTTATTCATGAGGAAGATGGAATGCAAAAAATCACAAACATATGGTCTATTAGACCTTCATATGAGAAATACATGATTTTAAATGCACTAAGTGCTCATCTTGTGTGAAACCATATTAAATTAGAGATTTTACAGAATACGTTACCAGAAGAGATGATTGAATGTATCAAGGAAATCATGGACTCTGAATCACAGAACAAGGAAGAAGAAGTAACTCCACCTGAAGAAGTAGTAAAAATTATCACTCACCAAGCTAAAAATGAACATTAATCAACTAAGGCAATGCATAAACACAAGTAACAACATCTATAAATACTATCTTTGATGGCCTCATGTAATCAACAAGTAAAAAGAAAAGTTGGAACAAATTGAAGCAAAGCTAAACAATATTTGACAAGATTTTAACATGTTTCAGGATAAAGATTGTGCAATTATGAAAAGGATTCAAGAATTATAGACAGAGCATACAAATGTTCAAAACACTAGAAATAGGATTGTTGACACCCTTTGGAAAGTAAAGGAAATAATAGAATGCAAACTAGAACAGTTGATTGAGATACTAAGGAAAGGAGAGATATTAGAAGAAGCCTTCACCATTCCAGAATCCCTCATCAAGATTATCAACCATACATATGAAAACAACATCATGATCACAATCACCAAGATTACAATAGAAGCATGGAAGAATTTTCTTCCCAAGGTGAAGGAAAAATACAAAATAATTTTCTAACACAAGTAGAAGTTGTATTTCTTCAAAATTTTGAACCAATTTTTGAATAAGTTTTTGGTTACACTCCAAAAGGGAACACTATAGAAATTTTATTTTAATATATTTTTTTCATTGATGTCAAAGGGGGAGAGAGAGTAGTGATAAATTCCTTATCCAATTTAGGGGGAGTTGTGTCAGATATGACTTTTTGAAGTCTTGAAGGATTGTAGTATGTTGGTTCTGACACTTAGTCATTTTTCACTAAGTGTTGTCATCAATGCCAAAGGGGGATATTGTTGGCATATGGCTTCTGGTGTTGTCATTGATAGAAACCTAATTCATTGATCCAGTCTTCACTTTAGTATCTATCCATACTAGGAAACAAAGTAAAGAACAGGGTATCTGACTAAAGTTAATCCATTTGCATTACTAGTTTATTAGGTTGAGTTGTGGATCTTGAGGAAGGTCATTGGGTATCTGGAATATCTTATTCTTGAGTTTTGTACCATCACATCAATTGTTGTACGAGTTAGGAGATCCGATTGATTAATTTTCTATTTAGCAGTGCTAGAAGGCTGACTAAGTGAATGTGGTGTGTTGCGGATGTTCGAGGCAAAATTGTTTAAAGTATTTTTGAGTTTGAGTTTTTTTTTGGGTCCTTACTATATTGTGTCTGACTGATGCAATACCATCTATCACAAACCATCAATCATCAGGGAACTTTTGTCCCAAACACTTTTTGGATAAGATCAAATTGAACAAGCAACAAATCCACTATACTTTTCACCAAAAATCATACACAATTCCACTTGTTTCTTCAAAAGGTTACCAATCAACAATTGACTAGTTTAGTAATCCACACCATTATCAAATACAAATACAACTAACCAACCTCAACTTGATTGTAATGACCTGATTTGAAACATAGAATCTTCAATTTTATCTTGAAGCACTATTCCTCCACCTTTCAGTACAACTTACATAGAAGAAAAACACCCAATCAAGCATTCTTGTTACCAACCCTTATCCATACATCCAAGACTCTATAAAATAGCATATTCTTGATTGAAATCAAACCAATACTTACTCACAAATCACTGATCCATCAACTTGCAGCCAACATACCTTTTTCCACATTGGAACCAATAAAGCAAATAAACCAAAACAACATATTCTACCTTCTAACCTTTGTACAAGAATTTAGACATTGTCATTATCATTCTTTTGACACATTCAATACAAATCCATGGCAACTCAACTCTGTTTCATCAGTCAAAACAAACCTATACACCCAAGGACTTATACTCCTGTAGGACAATAGACCCATGAATTTAGTGATAAATATTTGTCCTTTTTACATCCATACACACTCAATATAGTTTTGGAGCCCAATTATTCCATACATTCTCATATCAAAATTCCACATTAACTTGTTTTGTAATAAATAACATAAATTTGTTCTGAACGCCAGAAAAAGCCTTGAATTAGGCCATTTTGTGAAGCAACTGACCTCAACGCAACCCCAAATCATCATTTATCCACAAATAGTCTTAGGCTAAGTAACAAAACTCAAGATTTCCCAATTTTTATGGGCTGAGAGGCCCATTTACCCACTAAACATTTAAACCCTTAATTTTAGTCCTTTAAAGCATAAATAAATGAGGGATTCTTGGAAAAATCATTTACAACCCTCCAATTCATCTTCCACTATTTCAAACATCCTCAAATAAGTCTACATAAGCATTTTAATCAATCTCCAAACCATAGAAAGTGTTATTTCATCTTTTCCAATCATGGAGGCACCGTTTTTGAAGGAAAAACTAAGAAAATTTTCTTGGAGCAGAAGGCTTTCTTCATATTCTCACCTTCCCTGCACTAAACACACACACACACAAATATTCAAAACATCCTAAGAGAACCATAATTAATCCATCACACTATTATTCTAACCTTACATTTGGTGAGATGTTGTTTTTACTCTTTAAAGGACTCTCAAACCCTTGACTGGGTTTACAGTCTGAGATTTAGAAAATGCACTCAAATTGAGTTCCTAACCACTCAAACCTCTTCCAAATGGATAGAGATGAGTGTTATAACCTTATGCTACTAAAATCATAGAATTTATAAGACTAGTGCTATGTACAAGCCTAAATAAATGGTGAACAACAGTAAGGAGATACAAAAATATGAGAAACAGGGAACTTTATTCAAAGTAAACTCTTCAAGAATACAACCAATTTTTTGTTGCTCACCTTACAAAGGATTTATATAGATGTTTCCCAACCATTAAATAAATTTTTAAGTTCTTTCATTAACCTATCCCTTCGAATTTCCCACAAAGACTCTTCATCTTCTGATTTTTGGTTTTTTTTGCATTTATATAATTGGCAACTTTAGCATTTTTTGCTAATTTTGCTTTTTCCATCTTTTTGACCACCTAGTGACCTTTTTGTGACTTGAATACATTAAATATGACCAAAAATGACTCCTTTTCACACTTTTACATTTGAAAATTCAAAAAAAATTTTACAAATTTTCATTTTGGAGGCATCTAGTGAGGAAGGTGCTCCTGCACCTTACAACCAACCAACAAAAACTTTCCAAGTCCCTTGGAAACATATTGTATCAACTTTACTTGTACTTACAAAACAACTTCAAATCTACCTTGGACTGCTTCTTCTTCTTTTCTCTTTAATCATCCTCTGTCTTCATCTGGTTCCATCATTTTCCTTTAGCTTTGTCTTCATCTCTGGCTTCACTTTGTATTTTCCTCTTTCTTGCTTATTAGATTCACAATCATCTTCTCATTCAAAAGGACACAGGACTATCCTTCCACTACTCACAACGTGTCACCAACTCTTTCTCTACCAAAGGAAATAGGATTGTCCTTCTACTTTGCTTTCTTCCAAGCAATATTTCCTCTTTCTTTCACAATTCATCCTTGACCTTCTTTGACCAACTTGTCTTCATCTTTTCATCTACTCATCTACTCCCATCACTGGAGTACTCTTCAAGCTACAAACTCAAGTGCTTCTTCAGATCGATATCCATCTTCTTTACTGCTTCACCACACAACTCACCAACTCAACAAACCATCCATCTTACCCAACAACAGATACTAGAAGATGCCTCAGTCTATTTCCTTACACCTTCTACCTAGCTTAATCTCCATTGGAGGATGGTGACCACATACCTCAACTTGTTTTCCAACACAACTTCTCAGAAATCTTCCTCTCTGCAGCTAGATGGATCAAGCACCTGCAACCAACCACAATTCAACAACAACAACTCAACCAATCATCAGAATCAGCTAGCTCTGATACCAATTTGATGCACTACCATCTATCACAATCCATCAAACATCAGGGAATTTCTTTCCCAAACACTTCTTGGAGAAGATCAAATTGAACAAGAAAAAAATCCACTAAACTTTTCACCAAAAATCATACACAATTCCACTTGTTTCTTCACAAAGTTACGAATCAACAATTGACCAATTCAGTAATCCACACCATTATCAAATACAAATACAACTAGCCAGCCTCAACTTGACTGTAATGACCTGATTTGGAACACAAAATCTTTAATTTTATCTTGAATCACTATTCCACCTTTCAGTACAACTTACATGGAAAAACAACACCCAATCAAGAATTCTTGTTACCAACCCTTATCCATACATCCAAGACTCTCTAAAATAGCATATTCTTGATTGAAATCAAACCAATACTTACTCACAAATCACTGATCCATCAACTTGCAGTCAACATACCTTTTTCCACATTCGAATCGTTAAACCAAATCAACCAAAACAACATATTCTGCCTTCTACCCTTTGTACAAGAATTTAGACATTGTCATTATCATTCTTTTGGCACATTCAATACAAATCCATGGGAACTCAACTTTGTTTCATCAGTCAAAACAAACATATACACCCAAGGACTTATACTCTTGTAGGACAATAGACCCTTGAATCGAGTGATAAATCTTTATCCTTTTTACATCCATACACACTCAATATAGTTTTGGAGCCCCATTATTCCATACATTATCATATCAAAATGCCACATTAACTTGTTTTGTAACAAATAACAGAAATTTGTTCTGAACGCTAGAAAAAGCCTTGAATTAGGCCACTTTTTTGAAGCAACCGACCTCAACGCAACCCCAAATCATCATTTATCTACACACAGTCTTAGGTTAAGTCACAAAACTCAATATTTACCAATTTTTATGGGTTGAGAGACCCATTTACCCACTAAACATTTAAACCCTTAATTTTAGGCCTTTAAAGCACAAATAAATGAGGGTTTCTTGGAAAATCCATTTACAAACCTCCAATTCACCTGCCACTATTTCAAACATCCTCAAATAAGTCTGCATATGCATTTTAATCAATCCCCACACCATAAAAAGTTTCATTTCACCTTTTCCAATCATCGAGGGACCATTTTTGAAGGAAAAATTCAAAACTTTTGCTTGGAGCAGCAAGGTTTCTTCATATTCTCGCCTTCCTTGCACTAAAAACACACACAAAAATATTCAAAACATCCTAAGAACACCCTAAGTAATCCATCCCACCAATATTCTAACCTTACATTTGGTGGGATGGTGTTTTCACTCTTTAAAGGACTCTCAAACCCTTAACTGGGTTTACAGACCGAGCTTTAGAAAATGCACTCAAATTGAATTCCTAAACACTCAAACCTCTTCCAAATGGAATTAGATGAGTGTTAGAACCTTATGATACTAAAATAATATAATTTCTAACACTAGTGCTATGTACAAGCCTAAATAAGAGATGAACAATAGTAAGGAGATACAAAAATATGAGAAACATGGAACTTTATTCAATGTAAACTCTTCAAGAATACAACCAATGTTTTTTGGCTCACCTTACAAAGGATTTATATAGATTTTTCCCAACCATTAACTGACTTTACAACTTCTTTCATTGACCTATCCCTTCAAATCTCCCAGAAAGACTCTTTGTCTTCTAATTTTTTCTTTTTTTTTTTTGTATTTTACATAATGGGCAACTTTTAGCATTTTTTCTAATTTTGCTTTTTCCATCTTTTTGACCACCTAGTGACCTATTTGTGACTTGAATACATTAAATATGACCACACATAACTCATTTGCACACTTTTAAATTTAAAATTTCATTTTTTTTACAAATTTTCCTTTTGGAGGCATCTAGTGAGCAATGTGTTCCTGCACCACCGACTTTGGATGGTGCACTTTGAAAATCATTTATGGATTGGGCCGACGGTTGGAAAATATTTTTTCTTTTTATTGAAGCTGACTTCTAGCTATTAAATATTTAGTTGTGGATATATATAAGCGGTCAATTATATCATTTAGAGATATAAACAAAGTGTGTTGATGTATGTTTTGAATTTCAGAAGGATAGTAGAGCAATTATGCACAGTTTCGCTTGTGCATAAAAGGATTTGTGATGCGAATGAAAGAAAACAAAAAAAAAGAGCATAATTAGACAAGCAGGTCAGGAATGTGACTGATGAGCTTAACCAGAACTGTAATTAAGCATTAGCAGATGATATTCTCTCAGTTCAAATCTTCTGGATGTAATTCAAATCCTTGTAAGACAATGAGTCTTCTTTTTGTATCTAAGCAATGAGCTCTAGGTAGTGTGCGTAAATGCATGTGCATTCCCCATTTGTTTAACACCTATATTTGAGTACTCAAATTGTGGATTGACCTCCACCGTGGTTTTTCTCCTAACAGGGTTTCAATGTAAAAATCCTTGTGTTATGGTATAGTGGATGATTGCTTTATGTGCTTGCATATTTCTTTTGGTTCAATGTTGTAAGTGGTTTAAAGATCAGATTAATAATGTTCAATTTTGTAGAACACTAATTCACCCCCCTCTCAGTGTTCCCTAATTCTAACAATTATATGATATGCAATTCTTTATATGTTTATGCAATCTTCTATATGATATTGTGTTGATTCTATATGATAATTTATGCATTTACTTTTTATGGTATTATAAATGTCATGTATGAATACTATGTTTATGATTATGAGATGCAATGTTAATTATTTATTTACAATTCCTATGTGAACGTACTTATTGTGATATTATGATATGCATGTTATGTCATGGATTCCTAGATGTGATAGATATGTATATTTTTGTGTTGTTCAAATGCAACATATATGTATGATTTACTATGCATATATGTATGGAAATGTCTAAATGATGTTTCTAACATGAATGCATATGTAGGGTGCTTTATTTTTTTGTGTCACAGGACTTTGTCATAATGCAAGAAAGAAAAAATGTTAGCATGAAAGATCTAGATGTTAGTGTTAGCAATCTTCAATATTGTGTTGAAACATAATAGGCCTTGCATTAAATCATCATTGGGTGTTAAATGATACAAATGGACAAAAAACACCATGATATGAGATAGACCAAGGTGTGCAAGGTCATCCACCTACTAAAAACAAACATTTGTAGACAAGGAATGTCCTAACTCATACTAAGAGCAAAGTTGTCCTAGTCTTTTTTTTAATACAAACCACAGACAAAAAACAAATAAAAGATGAGTCATGAGACATCATTTCTCCTCTAAATCCTTCATGGGACATCCTCAAGGAAGCTAGTAACCTGAATCAAAGACAAAGCCAAAAGACAGTCGACAAATAGTAGTCAAAGAAAAAGAGTCCTGATACATCCTTGAGAAAGCTAGTAATCAGACTTAAAGACAAAGCCAAATGAAAAGATAAGAAAAAACGGGCCACAATGTGAACAACCAGTAAGAATATTTGCCAAAATTTGTTCATGATGTTTGTTGTTTTAATTGTATAGGGGATTGATAAAATGACTGTTTCAAAAAGACTAGTTTTAGAAATGACACATATCGTATAAGATGTTGAGCCTGGTTTTGATCATGTGACCACCTGTATCAGGAAATGACTAAGCCTAGTTTCAGGAATGACACATATCATATAAGATGTTGAATCTGGTTTCTATCATGTGACCACCTGTACAAGGGAATGATGATTGTTTGACTAAATGATCATGTCTATTTTTAGGAAGGTCACATCCTATCTAATACATAGGTTAATTATTTTTGTTATTGATTTGGCAATTTGTTTGATTTGACTTGATGACCTTGTTGACTTCATTTTCTTGTTGATGTGTGACTTGTCTTGATGTATTGACAATTGTTTGTGTTCGACGACATTGTCTGACTTATGTTGACTAACACGATGAACCCTAAAGGACTAACCTAGTGTGGCCTCGGGGGCTCATCGATTGATGGAATTTCCTACATTATACACATAGAGACCTCATAGTTTGACTAGAATTTGACCGGAAGGACTAATTGAAAAAGATTTGATGTATTTGAAGATATATGACGTGTGTGATAGTGAATGTGATGGACCCTAATGGACTGACCTAGTGCAGCCTCGGGGGCTCATCGATTGATGGCCTTGCCTATGTTATACATGCAAAGACCTCGTAGTTCAACATCACCTAAAAAGATTGACCTAATGCCTCAGGGGAATATTTACTGATGGCCTTGCCTATGTCCAATCACAAAGGCAATGTAGTTTGACAATGTCAAAGACTAATTGGTGTAGCTGACTCTGACTCTATTTTTAGATTTCTTGACATGTTTTTTTTTTTTGTCTTTTTAAAGTCTTTTGATGTTTTTGGGATTTTTTCAAGACATTTATTTATGTTTTGGATTTTTTTAGGAAATTTTGTAATGTTTTTGGAATTTTTCGATGGTTTTACGTCCTCAAAATAGCCACTGTATGAACCAAATGACGTAAGTCACGTGCCTGCCCCCAGTCGGGTATAAGACCAATTTATTATGAATATGATGGAAGGGGGATGCAAAATGTGCTTGATGTCAATCATTCCAACTCATGGCAAGGAAAACCATTTATTATGGGTGGTATGTATAGGTGGTGGATAGGAAAGATAGGTGATATGACCGAAAAGTCAAGTTGGAATGATGGTAGAAAAAGATGCAAAATTGACTACACATGGTGCTTGTTTTCCAATTTTTCACCATGGTACTCATTGAAAGCGCCACCAAAGTGGTTCTCACTATTGGAAAACTTATTTCTTTTGACTCTTTTTTTTTTTCTTCGTATTTTTTATTATTAAGACAAGGCTCTCAAAAGCTATGTGTAAAACCTCTTCAAAAGAAGGCTATTGATTGGCACTGATAGTGGTTCTCCTTTAGGGGTAGAGAGCTGGTATGCTCCTGATCCAAAGGCTTCTTAACAATATAAGGTCCTAGCCAATTTGGCTCAAACTTTCTTGGTTTTTCTCTTTCTGTTTGATTCTTTCAATTTTCCATTAAAACTAGGTCACCAATGTTGAAATATCGATTCAAGACTTTCCTATTGTAGCTATGACGAAGATGATTTTGATATGCTTGAAGGTGATCTAGTGGATTTTGTCTATGTTCATCTAGGAACTCTAGCTCATGTAATCTTGACACAAAGTATTCTTTTTCATCAATATGCTCTTTCAAAGATACCCATAGGTAAGGAATCTCTACCTCAATAGGAAAGATGGCCTCAAAATCGAATACCAAGGAATATGGAGTGGAACCGATGGGAGTGCAAATGCTTGTGTGGTAAGCCCATAGGGTAGGGTTAAGCTGGAAATTCCAATCATGACCAGCATCATTGATAGTCTTTTTAAGGATTCTGAGGATTGTTTTGTTAGATTCCTCAGCTTATCAGTTACCCTATGGGTAATATGAAGTGGAAAAGTGGTGTTGGATATGGAATTCTTCGTAGAGGTGACGAACTTCTTGGTTTTTAAATGGATGGCCATTATCTATGATTATGGATTGAGGAACGCCATATTGATAAATGATATAGTTAAAGATAAACTTATAAATCTGTGTGTTGGTAATATAGGTCATAAGAATGGCTTTGATCCACTTGGTAAAATATTCAGTCACAGTAATGATGAATTTATGACTATTGGAGGATGTAGGATGTATCTTATCGATAAGGTCGAATTCCCATTGGGAAAAGGGCCATGGTGACATTATTGGATGAAGCTCTTGTGCTGGTGCATGTATCATGTCTCCGTGAATTTGGAATAGTCGACATTTCTTGACAAAGACATATGAGTCATTTTCCATTATAGGCCAATAATAGCCCGGTCTCATAATCTTCTTGGCTAAGGTGGGACTGATAGAGTGGGATCCACATATACCCTCATGTACCCCATGCAAGGTTACTTGTGCTTCTTTAGTATCAATACATCTTAATAGGGTATGGTCTAGGGCATGTCTATAAAGGGTATCTCAAATGATTGTATACTTAGCTACCTTACACATAAATGTCCTACGTTGGTTGTTCAAGAGGTCAGGGGGTAGGATTTGGACATGGAGGTATTCATAGATGTATTTGTACCATAGGGAATTGGGATTGACAAGTTCATACACCATCTCTAAATATTAGATGTCAAAGGCAAGGACCAAAAGTTATTCCACCAAAAACTCAAATTTAGACATGTTGCTAGGTATGTCCAAGAGTGAACCAAAGGTTGCCATGGCGTTTGTTGCCCTGTTTTGAATGTGAGGTATTTGATGAAAGATGATGTTGTCAAAATATTGTTTGAAACTATCTCCCATCTGCTTTTATGGGGCGATATTTTCATCTTTGGTTTCCTAGTCATCATTAACTTGTCAAAATACCATTTGAGAATCACCATAAACTTGTAGGTGCTTAATCTTCCATTTGATTACCATTTGTAATCCTATTACAAGTGACTTGTAGACATCAAATCTGCAAATGGTTAACAATCTTAACATAATATCATCATGTTAGTCCTTTCAAAAACATTAGATTTAACATCCCTATGAAATACTTGACTATGATAAAATATGCAAGCTAGATCAAACAAAGATAATGAAATTGAAGCATATAAAAACACAATCAAAACTTTATTTCATAGTGGATTGGTGCTATTTTTGAAAATAGCCCTTTCCCAATCCTTGATAAATAAGCTAGATGATGAAATGCCTTGATGATGATGGAGTAAGATGGGCAAAATCAGTTCTCAAGGAAAGTGACTTTGCAAGAGATTGTGGAGGATTTGTGGAAGATTTGCTTGAAGAATGATGGCTCTATTTGTAGATTTTCTTGATGAGAGATTAGTCAAATGGATGAATGTGGGATAAAGAATGGACCAATGATATGAGGACACTTGTCATCTTGTGATTGGTTGATGCATGTGCAAGATTTGGGAAATGTGCCCAAGAGGGGAAAATTTCAAATTTGAAATGAGAGTTAATGTTGAGTGGGGGACATGTAAGAGTTTATTAATTACTTTGTTGGATGTACATGCCCACTTGGTTTTGAATTCAAACTTGATGGAATATTCCCCAAATATGCCATGTTGAGTGAAAATGTTGATTTTAATAAATCAATAAATGGATTTATTTGTGCAAGTGGAATATCTAGAGGATGTGACATGCATTAGATTAGATTTAATCAGGATTAATTAGCTAGGATGATGATTAGGTGAGTTTGACCAATTTGACTCAAATATTTGATTTATTTAAATAAGAAAAGAATAGAAAATGACTTTTTGAGATTTTAATTAAATAAACTCTTGGTTTATTTAATTAAATGGATGATGCAAGATAAAGGTTGAATGATTTATGAGAGATGAAATGTTATTATTTGATTAAACTATTGGATTGACGTGTATGCATATTTTGCGTGTCTACATTTTTCCCCTCTTTGAAGCAATGTACTTGTTGTGTTGGTTCAAAGAATAAACTTGTCGTGATCAAAATTCAAAAAAAAATTGATTTTTTCGGTTGCCCCGACAGAAAGAGGTACACTAGTACATTGCCCCCTCGAGAGATCGAGAAAACTGATTCGATTTGAGGGTTGATCTCACGATAAAGAGGTTCAAAATGGATGGTTATGGATAATGATGCAAATGAGGTGATTTTAAGATGCTTAGAATAAGAAATCTATATTATCCTAAACAACTTAAATGATGATATGTTGTGAAATGGATGAGATTGATCATGTGATATGCTATGATTATGCAATGGATGATTTATGTAGATGCTTAGACTAATAGATTTATATTATGATGATGATGCAAATGCAATGTATGTGAAATTATCGATTTTTCCTATTATGTATGATATGTGGTATGCTGACAGTTTTCAGGATGTAGGATGGATGTATGATGGATGCATTGGTGATGTTATGTTAGTGCGGAAATGAGAAGATGACAAGAGGATCCAACAAGTCCATGATCTAATGAGACTTTATTAGAGATGATGATGATGATTCACTTATCAAGGATTGGGATTTTAAAAAGGGCTACTTACCTTATGCTTGATTACACACATAGATACGATGCATCAAGGTATAAAGAACTAGGATGGTGTTGTACCTAGTGCGATGGTCTTTGACTCGACAAACAAATAGGAGTATCCTTGTTCACACTTGACATATGGAAACCTTGCTAGGACGAACCTAACAAAGCAAGTATTCGCCAAGTTATTTTGCAAGAACGTCCAACAAGCACAATAGACAAAAGATAAAGATCGTTGCCCCATTCCTATCTCTCTAAATCCTTCATTCGGATATCATTGGGAGGTCCTTGGAATGAGCACAATAAAATAAATCAATAAGACAAGATCAAGTATGCAAACAAGTCAATGTTCTTCATATCTCTAGCCAAAGGGATGTGTTTTGATAGGATAAGAATCCAAGGTGATATCCAAAATGATGCCCATTGTTGGAACGATATATCTTAGGACATGCATTGTATAGGATGATGATGGTTTGATAAGTTGATTGATAGGCTATTGATATAAGTTTGATTGACATGTCTGAAAATGATCAAGATTTTGATTTTGTGTTTAAATAGTTTGTTGCTTCGATTTTGATTTTACGATTGAAGTTTTGCTTCTGCTGACTGTTGTGATTGTTTTTGTTTGTTTTGCCAAAGGATGAAGGTGGCGATCAGTTTATTATGGATGATTGATTATTACGGGTGCAAGCGAGAAGGGATGGATGGATTTTTTTAAATATTTGGATGTTTTTGATGTTTTGAAATGTTTTGAGGCTATTTTTGGTATTTTTGGATTTTTCAAATGTTTTCATTTTTTATTTTCAAATGTTTTTGGATTTTTTTGTTTTTTGAATGTTTTTGGATTTTCATGTCTCGGAGGCTGATCAAGGATTAGCCTTGCCTAAATTTAAGCTCAGAGATGAAGTAGTTCGAATTTCATGTTTTTTGATTTTTTGATGTTTTTTGGATTTTTTTGGATTTTTTGATATGTTTTGGATGTTTTTGGATTTTTCGCATGATTTTGACGATTTGGATATGGACATGTGTGATGATATCAGTGCTCTATTTTGGATTTTGTTGAAGACCAAGCTAAGGTTGATTGATCAAATTGATGGATTGATGATGATGATAACATTGTTGAAGATACACAACAATGCAAGGATTTGATTGGTCAAGATTGATGACAATAACATTGTTGAGGATGCACAACAATGCAAGGATTGATTGATCAAGATTTGATGATGATAACATTGTTGAGGATGTACAACAATGCAAGGATAGTGTTAAGCAACACAAGGATCGGGAAGGATATCCCAAGCTGATGATGGATTGATGATGATGTTTTGATTGGATTTGATTGAATAGGATTGTTGAAGCTTGGTTTGGAACAAAAGATATTTTGGATGATTTGATGTGACATTGATCGATGCATTAGATGCGATTGATAGTGATTGTTTGGATCGATGTTTGATGAAAGATGAAGTTTGATAAGGAATGTCATCTTGTCAAAATATGCCATGGGCTAGTGATTTGGATTTTTTTCTCACAAGTGGTGGACCAATTTGATTTCATGTTTTCTAATGTTCAAATCACCACATAAGTCGAAGGATACATATCAAGATTTATTCCTGAAGCAAGATGTACATATCTGCCCCCAGTGTCTAGCAATGTATGGAATGTGATGGGTGGATGCTTGGATAGGTGTATGGATGGATGAATACACGAAGGATGCCAAGGATTATATTGCGATAAGATAAGGTGTTCTGATAAAGAATGCTCATTTGGATAATGCTGCATAGGATAGGATCAATGAAAATGACCCATGTCAAGATGTTTACCATAAGCAAGTGTAAAGTGTGCCCCAAACTTTCATCAAGATCAAGATAACTTGGATGATGGATGCAGATGGATGAAAATGGATTGGATCAATGGTTTATGGATGGATAGATTTATTATGGATGAGATGGATGGATTGTTGGATTTATTATGGATGGGATGAGATGCTTTCAACTGAACTGGTGCACGTAGATGCTCAATTCTACACATGATGCCTATTTGGCATGTTTTCATCGTGGTCTTGCCCAAAGCTCCACCGTAGTGGTTTTCACTAGAGGACAATTTTTCTCTTTACTATTTTCAATCCTTTTTCTGATTTTTTTGGATTTTCATATTTTTTGATTTTTTTGTATTTTTTTTAAAGATTTATGTCGACCAACCTAGTGGTGTCGATGTAGATTCTTATGTCATTATGTGCCATTGATATCCTACCTGAAAAAGTTTCTATGCTAAGATACGTGCACTTGAATGAAACTTTTGAGATTCTTGATATGCTTTGTCGATACCGGAGTCAACTTTATCTTTGTGTGCACATCGCGATAGAGTGCCTTCTAAATCCTTATGATAAAGGGTTGTTTCCAATACATGGTCAATGTGAGAATTGGATATCATGTGTGGAGGCATGGATGGAGTGTGTTTAGGGATAGGAGATGGATTGGTTGACAGTTTGGAACCTTTGACTCTCCAAACTTGGGAAGATGAGCAATGATGGATGGATACAGAAGTGTGCATAGAATTAGGACCATCTGCTTGATACACTTTGTACATCACTTGAAAATCCTGCTTTTGATTTTGTGGAAATATTTGATGGATACTTTTCCCTTTTTGTTTTTTCCCCATAGTTTCTTTGCCTGATGGATTTTGATAAGGATGATATTTCTTTGTATTCTTTGGTATCCATGCATATTTGATTTGTCCATTATGCTTCTCAGCTTCTTTTTCTTTGATAACATTCTTTGTACTTTGATTCAAATCTTCCTTTTGACGTTGGTCCCAATTTGTGGATGGGGTGATGGGTGGATGAAGATTCATGACATGGCTAGTTGTAGTATTGACAATGGTTTCACCATAAAGATTCTTCATGCTCCCTATGTTGACGTTTGCTTAGACGAAGCTATCCCCAGTATGGTGGTAGTAGTATCTTCATGCTTTGATTCTGCTTGTTCTGAGAGCTTTTGTTTAGAATGAATTCTCTGATAAATGACCGTCGTATGTGACGTTATTTCCATTTGTTGCTCTACTAACTCTAGAATATCCTATTCTATCTGACTTGTTTCCTTGAGCGGATAATGTTGGACATCCACATACCTAATGTCCTCAGTCTGAATTTGGGATATATTTGATCCTGATGTTGATAATTTAGTCTCACTGTAGGAGTTGATAATCTGCTCTTTGTGTGTAAAAAATTTTTGTTCTAGATGAAGATCACCTACATGTCGATCCATAGAAAGCATCTCATGGGTAGATGGAGGAGTATGTCCTACATGGATATGATCATCTTGCATAGATAGGAGAGTTTCCATTAGATTGTTATAGTATCTTGAAGATACAAATTCTTGATCTTGAATGATTTCAAAGTTGCTTTTGACATGCTTTAGATCAAATTCCTGACATGGATCAGTTTCAAAGGATGGATTGCTTATAAATGGCTCTTGGATGTTGTCATTATACATGGGGAATAGCTCAATATCCCCTTGATCTTTGAGTGAATTTGGATTAGGTGTCAAGTTGAAGATTCCTTCAATATTGGCAATCATGAGGTCGAAGGATGTCAATATGTCTTGGAAAGGACCATTGCTAGAATTTGGTGTGAGATATTGATCATGCTTTGGAATAAATTCTTGAGATATTCCCCCTAACTCATTAGGTGATGTAGAGACATTTTCAACTTGGTCATTGGTTGATGCTTCATTGGATGAGACGAAAACATATTTATTAATGGATAGATCGTGATCATTGTTTTCAACAATTGTGGTGGAGGGATTTCCAATGTCTTCAACCATAGGATCAAGTGATGTCAGCATTTCTTTGATTGGATCAATTTTGGTTGGTGGAATTTGATCATCATTGAAAAGTGACTCTTGACATATGTTGATTTGATCATTGGATGAAGTAGACACAACTTCAAGGTGCTCAGTGATGGGTTGATCTTGATCCTTGTTCTCAACAGTTGTCATTTTTTGTGTTTGTCCTTGTGTTTGTTGGGTAGCTTGAGAGGCTTGTTGCACTTGTTGAGCTTGTGTTTCCTATTGCATGGCCTTTTGGTAGGCCTAGTGATCTTTTAGCACAATGTCATATCATCTTGTTGCATTCAGTTTTGGTGGTAGTGGTGGAGGATTCAGAATTATGTTGGATGTAATGACAAGTGGTTGAGATACGCTTGGAGTGATCATGGTAGTGAGTGGTTGATGTATGATGGGTGTGAAAGGGGTGTTTGGAGTGATCGAGGTGATAGGGATGGTTGGAATGACTGAGGTGATAGGCCCTTGGGAGACCATGTTTTGGTTTGTTGGGATCAATATTGTTCCCCGATTGAATACCAACTGTTGGTGCGATGTCGATGGTATATTCAAAGGATTTTATGTGATGGCTTGATTGGTGTTAGGTGGAATTATTTGGATGGGGTGATTGGTGCTAGGTAGAGGGGGAAGCCCTAAACCAATGAATGATGTTGATATGGGTAATGGTGATGGAGATTTCTCTTGGCGTAATGACTCAACTATTTTGGTAAGTGTAGCAATTTGATCTAGCCAAATTTGTTCTTGATTTTGATCTTGACTCCCTTGATATAGTTGATTTGGCTTGTGTTTAAGCATATTTGGAATGTGTACTTGTGTTTGATTTTGGGCAATGTTCTAATTTGGGATGACACTCAGATTTGGCATGATAGGTTGAAATTGAACATTGTTGGTGTTGGGAACCACATTGTCATGTTTTTTTATTTTGCATGGTGTTACCTTGACTTGGATTGATACACAAAGTCATTAACATCTTGTTTGGACTTTGAACAACATTCGTATGATTTGAAACCATATTTGTCCCAAAGTTTTCAGGATTCATGTTTTGAAAACTTGTTCTTGGTACATTCTCGTTTGTCATGTAGGGATTTGGTCGGATGACGTTGTTTGTTTGAAGGCTCATGCATTGAACGTTCGGTTTACAAACTTGTAGGTTTGGATTTAAATTTTCCATCAGGAAATCTGTTCCAATCTTTGATTTGGGCATACTTACACTTGTTGTGCAATTGACATTTGTAGAAGGTAATGATCCCATGTATGGATTGTATAAGTGTGAGTTTTGATAATCAATAGGCATTGTAAGGCTTTGATAGCTTAGTTGACTTGGACTACTCATGATGTATGGATCAAGTTTGTATTCCATGTTCTCCTTGTGTTTTGACCTTGCTGCAAAAGCAACATCTAAGGTTCTTTAGGACTAATGACGAGATGAAGGATGAAAGGTGTAAATCATATGAGTGATGAACGTTTAGGGGCTTTGGATCAATGGTATACTTAGGATTTTATTTTGATTGTTTTTTATTGGATTTGGATAGTGAACTTGTAAACCCTAAGATGTAAGATGTTATCTTAGCATGAAATTGTTCAAAGGATTGCTAATTCAATTAAATGTATAAAAAAGGATGCATTCCCATACACCTAACTAAACGAGGTGATTTTGATTATGATGATCTACCTAAGTCTAGAATGATGTTTTCAAAGCTCTAAAGTTGTTTTGGTGGGATGGATTTTGATAGATGTTTGAATGACTGAAGTGTTTGATTTGATCCTAAAAGACTTAGAAAGAATTTGTTTACAAGACCAAGATAGTGAAGAACATCCCTTTCTCTAAGAGTAATTCAAAATCAAAAGATCAATATTTGCATGAAAACCATATGACCAAAAGATTCCAAGCATATGTTTGGGGTCCAATTGATTTAATCTTTGCTTAATGGATTCTTTTTACCACAAACACACTCTTGATTAGGTTTTCAATTGAATGTCCAATGTCCTAATTCCCTTTCATCCCACAAAGTGCATTATGCGGAAATCAAGGAAATCAAGGCAAAGGTTGCCTAAAGTTGAATTTAGTAGAAGAAAATTGAGATGAAATCCAAATGTTTAGATGCCTCTAAGGACATGAATCCCAAGGGCAAGCTATAACATGTGAATTTTTTCAAGGATATTTGCCTCTCCTAAAGGGTTTGCAATTTTGATGATTCGTTGAATGTTGGTTTTCCAATGTTTTCAATTAAAGCACTATGTTTTCAAACTGACTCACATGCAATATAACATCCTAGCTCAATTGGTACATTTTTCTTGGTGGGCTTGCCTCATGCCCTTAATAGTAGAAGAGATGATTTTACATGCAACCAAGGACAAAATATAAAGGTATGTTAAGAATGAAGTCTTAACCTCTATATTTCAACCAAGATCAGACATGGCAAGTAACTTATTGGAATCTAAGTTCCAATGCGCCACTTTGATAAACTCATTGGATGGACTGGTTGGCAACTACAAACAAGGTTTTTAATGACACAACATCGGGGACATGGCACCTTGCGAGTGTCCAACAAACCACTAAAGGCTTTAATCAATCCTACTAGGGGCTCTTATACGTTTTATTGTAGTACCCCATTCTGAAAGACACTGTACAACTAAGGCCTACATACCATGAGGACTTGACAGTTTAATCTTATCCATTTATATACTGGCCCGAATGAAAAACCAGTTGGAGTCACCCTCGAGTTCTCCTTTCGGATGTGTCTCTTAGGCAGGCCCCTCTAAAGGGGACTCAAAGCAATAAAATGCATTTTGAGAGTTTCTCTTGCACCCTAGATTGCACGAAACGCAAGGCGAGAGGATACACATTCAAAATGCACCAAAGACAAAATCACACAATTCAGACACTTGTTCGTTTTAGCCTCAAAGCAATGATGAATTTATTATAAAGCACCAAGATGAAATGTGAAATTTTCCTTGTTCAATTTTAGTCAAAAAACGTCTAGTATGTTTCTAATGTTCAATTTTAGCCCATTTTTGAAAAAAAATCAATGCTCTAATTGGCCTAAAATAGAAAACAAAAGCAAAAAAAGTAGTTTTAGGCTCTAATAAGCATTAAGAAATGCTTTCAATTGTCCAACTCCAATTTGCTTGTTGTTTTGTTTGGATTTCTTCACTTTAATCCTCCATCATCTTCACAAAATTAGGATTATTAAACTTCCTCGAATACCTCCTTTGATTTTTGATCCTTGGACTCTAATAATCTCAAAGCTCACAATAATGTCATAATAGAATTGGTAGGAGTGAAACCACATTCTACAACCTTTGATCACAACCTCCTTGTGCTAAGAATAATGTTTTTGTAAGAGATTACGGTCACACATCAAAACATAGATAAGAGAATATTTTAAAATGTTGTAGTGGTGACTGCCCTTGTAAAAAAGCCTTCAAAATATGGAAGCATAGACAAGGCAAGTGAACAGTTTGTCAAAATGCATTAAAGAAACGTTATGAGATTGCAGGACATGCGTAAAGTAGATTTTCCCAAAAAAAAAAAAAGAAACTTTCAAGCAAATGCATTCATTAGGTCCAAAAGTCATGCCCACAATTATCAGTTGGGAACAAATCAATGAGCTATTCTTTTTTCTGATGAGAATGTTAATTATCCTTTCTTCCACACATCTTTCTACTTCCAATCTCTTAAAATGCAAGACTCCCTCTGCCGCCAAAATCACTATGGTGTTAAAGTAGCAACGCCCCCTTCAGTTCAGAATGGTAACAAAGTCTTGTAGAACACTTCCTTTCAATACGGAAAGGGTAATGAATGCGGTTTAGAGGAATGAAGATGGCCTTACAAATGCCATCGAGGACCTAGCATATTCCATCAAAAAGTCTCTATACTAGCCACTACTTTAATAGATTACTAGGTGCGGTCTACAAATCCAATTAAAATCTCCTTTTATCATTTCATTTGGATTTGAAACTTTGTTTAATGTAGCATCCTTTGCATTTTGAATTGATACGCTAGGCAACGTGATCCAATCTTGATGTTGAAAGACTGACTCAAAGACTATCTAGCATTGTCATCAATGACAACATGATAAAAAACCATTAAATAAAATTCATGGCATCAAATCGCGCGTTGATTGAGTGAATGGAAACCTAGAATGAAACTACAAGATGACATTATTGATAGCAGGACGATTTGACACAGCCCTAAAAAGCTGTCCACAGGTTCTAAGTCAATGACAAGAAATATGATAGACAAGGCATGATATCTAGTTGACAAGATGCTTTAATAAGAACTAGAGCTATTGGTTATGATGCTTCAAGAAAGTGGTGGCTAAGGATTGAAAGCGGTGGTTGGAGTCACTGCAACTCTGATTAACAATTCAATTAGCTGCCATATTAAAATATTTTGCAGTTTTCATTAAAATCTTCAAAAGAAATTAAAAACTCAAATGCGTAGTTTAAAATCTATGAGTCATCATTCCTCAGCAGTCAATAATGATTCTCTTAAATCATTTTAAAACCAAGCCAACTATATTTGACTTTTCAAAATCTGTATAAGACAGGGTGTGCAAAGTTTGAATTTGACAAAATCAAAGACTTAATCCTTTCAAATCACTATTAAATTTTTCTTATCGATATTAAATTCTTTGAAGTTTGGAGTGTGAAGATTTCCTTTCAATGCTTCAATTCGATCTATCAAGTGCATTTCTTACCTCCCTGGCGTCTGGCAGTATTATCAGCCATCATCTGTAGCCTCCTATAAATTTTGTGAAGTTCAACAAGGCACATGGCTGACACATCTTGTTAGTTTCATTTAAATCAGTAATACAGTGTATCATTTTGCAGTGTTCATAAAATCTAGGTTTGGCTCTAGAGGGAATCCAATGTGTATAACAACATAGCCGTGCATATGTATCTATGTGCCTTTATTTCCTACAACAACTCCAATCTACAATTCTTCAAAAGCTTGCAAGAATTAATGATGATGGTCTATGTCCAAAGTTATGGATCTAGTGCAAGAACGGAGGTTAAAGGAAAAACCAATCTATCGTGGAGTTAGCCAGAAGTTCAAGATTTGCAGAATCAGGCTAAGTGTAGACCAAATGCATGAAGAAAATAGCACAGTGCACACTGTACATGCTAAATGGAGACCAAGCATAGATTTAGAACGTAGTAAAATCAGATCTATTGGATGGAGTAGACCAGTGATTAATGTGTGACAGAAAATTTGATAATACCTGATGCCAAAGCTACCTTATTCAATGCTTTGGACCAATGACTCTAAACTCAGGCACAACCACAGTAGATAGGGGTATTATTGCTACAAAGACACAAAGCATTAGAAGTTGTATTATGCTCGATCAAAGGCTTACCTTATCCTGCAATGTATCTGGGGGGCATGATCTACAAGGGCTGTCGCTGCCTTAGGTGGAGGGTGCAGTCTCCACAGTGAGCTACTTGCTTTTCTTCTCAAATGATACCGCTTTGAAACTGAGAACCTCCATCAAATCAAGACAAACAAAGTTTGTTAATATAGAAGCTACAATTTCCCTTCTTTCCAAATGGAATAATCAACTACTCAAAATTACTTCAACAGTCCGCCGAATAGGAAGATATCAATCTACTATTACTCCAATCCCTTCTACATAGTTCCCAAATCTTGAATCTCGCAGCATACGCAAGGTATAGCATATATGAGACTCTAAGATGTATGAAGGGTACAACTACAAAGATAGCAAGGAGACATTTGACCAAGATGATAGCTATGGTTGGAGGGGAGCAGAGAAATGCATCGGCCACAAACGTTGAAAAATGGCAAGAGAATTATGTAACATAAACCAATGGTATGAATTTTTGGACTATTGGAAACAAGAAGAGAAATGAACAAAATTCTATAAGAAGAACTAAAAATGCAATGACTTACGTGCAGTTCGAAGCTGGAGAGTCTTGTTGGCGTTGCAGTGCATAATGTTTGCATAAGGAAATGACCCATCTATCACAAATGGCTGAAACACACTTATGTTTCTGCACTTCTATGGCAAGGCAACTACCCAACACAGTATTTACATGCAAATTTTCTCTTCTTTCATATATAGACTTGTGATGCAAAACTAGGTTGTATGTCTAAGAACTGTATGATGAATGGCATAATCTACAAATCTTTCAGTGTATCAAAAAAGAAAACATGAATGGTACTCTTAACTACTCAAAACTTCAAGGAATGATCTTTGTTTAAAGTTTCTAGCACATAATTTAACCAACAATTTTATGTAAATAACATCTACATAGTAAAGAACTCTAATTTAAAACTAGAGAAATCAGAATAACAGTAACACAACATTGAATCTCCATGAGATGCCCTCCTTCTAGCGCCAGAATGTAGACATCAAATATGCAAATGGTTAACAATCTTAACATAATATCATCATGTTAGTCCTTTCAAAAACATTAGATTTAACATCCCTATGAAATACTTGACTATGATAAAATATGCAAGCTAGATAAAAAAAAGATAATGAAATGTAAGCATATTAAAACATAATCAAAACATTATTTCATAGTGGATTGGTGCTATTGTTAAAAATATCCCTTTCCCAATCCTTGATAAATAAGCTAGATGATGAAATGCCTTGATGATGATGGAGTAAGATGGGTAAAATCAGTTCTCAAGGAGAGTGACTTTGCAAGAGATTGTGGAGGATTTGTGGAGGATTTGCTTGAAGAATGATGCCTCTATTTGTAGATTTTCTTGATGAGATATTAGCCAAATGGATGGATGTGGGACGAAGAATGGACCAATGATATGAGGACACTTGCCATCTTGTGATTGGTTGATGCATGTGCAAGATTTGGGAAATGTGCCCAAGAGGGGGAAATTTCAAATTTGAAATGAGAGTTAATGCTGAGTGGGGGACATGTAAGAGTTTATTAATTGCTTTGTTGGATGTACATGCCCACTTGGTTTTGAATTCAACCTTGATGGAATATTTCCCAAATATGCCATGTTGAGTGAAAATGCTGATTTTAATAAATCAATAAATGGATTTATTTGTGCAAGTGGGAATATCTAGAGGATGTGACATGCATTAGATTAGATTTAATCAGGATTAATTAGCTAGGATGATGATTAGGTGAGTTTGACCAATTTGAATCAAATATTTGATTTATTTAAATAAGAAAAGGATGGAAAATGACTTTTGAGATAATAAATAAACTCCTGGTTTATTTAATTAAATGGATGATGCAAGATAAAGGTTGAATGATTTATGAGAGATGAAATGTTATTATTTGATTAAACTATTGGATTGACGTGTATGCATATTTTGCATGTCTACAAGACTCATATTCTGCTATATTATTGGTGCATGGAAAAGAAATCTTGAATGACTTCAGAATAGTGTCGCCCTGTTGTGTGATAAACAATATGCCAAGCAGGTATGTGCAGGATCATGATGGGCCAAAAAGTGGCAATATGATGGGTATGTGGCTGATGACTATTTTTTTGCCCAAAATTGATGAAACGAAAAGGGTTTTTAAAGGATATTCTCAAATTTCCACCAATATAAATTATGCTTTACTTTGAATTTAATAAGTAATTATTATTCATTTTCTATTCAAATTACAACTAAAGTCTTGATTGAGGTTGATTGAAAAAAATCTATAGCTTTCAAATGGTATAACATTTTTTGAATCCAAAACATGCATCACATTCTATGCTTCTCATACTATAGGATTAAAAAATAAAAATTGAATTTCATGAATTTTTGACCAAGTTAAGGTGGTTACACATACGATTTTTTATATTTTTTAAAAAGTTGTAATAAAAAATTCATAATTAATTATTTACTTGGAAAAAAATTACAAAAAAATATACATCACATTGGGGTATGAGTCCTCTACTTATATCTAAAATATTATAAAAAATATTATCATTTTATTGTGGTTAGGGTGGTCAGACATACACCTACTTCTTATTTTTTCACTGACATTTAAGTACCACTACATTGAAATTTCAAATTTTCACCAAATAGATTTTTTTTTTAAAACAAACCTATTAGTTTAGAAACTACATTCAATTTGCTATGTCAAATTGCCTAACTCTGATTTTTCTAAATTTTTTGCCACTTAAGGGCTTATTTTTTCCATGATGATCTTGCACATACCCAAATTCCCCTGAACCATGATTTGTGTGGGACCCATCAAATTATAACTTTCATCTCATTCCCGTGTCAAGAGTGAAGATGAACTCATCAGGAAAATTTGAAACTAAAGGATGATCTACTTTAATTGGTGCATCTTACAGCTGGTCAACAATAACTTGTCCTTTTTATAGCTTTTCTTTCTACATACTGGATATTGTATTCACTAAGTACCATTACCCATTTAGCCAGTCGTCTTTGTTAATGCTACTTTACTAAGGAGATACTTCAAAGGATCTATCTTTGCAACCAACATTGTTTGGTGGTTTAACATGTAGTACCTATGTTTTTGAGTAGCAAAAACTACTTCAAGACAAGCATGTTCTATGGTACTGTAATTTAGCTCATAACCTACCAAGGTGTGGTTGATATAGTATACTCCCCTTTCGTGGATTTCATTATCATTTTATGCAAGTAAGAATCCCAGTGCTGATGTAGTCACTGAAATGTAGAGTATCAAAGGTTTTCCATCAATAGGTGGCACTAACACTAGTGTTGTAATTAGGTAATCCTTGATTTGTTGAATAGCTTCTTGTCATTTACGTGTCCATACAAATGACACCCCTTTTCTGAGTACATGCTAGAAGTGATGTGTTTTATCCACTAACTGCACTATGAATTGTCTAATAGACTACAGTCTCCCTTGTAGTGTCCGTAGTTGACTTATATTGTCCGATGGAGGCATGTTCATTATAGCTTTTACCTTTGTTGGATCCACTGCAATGCCTCGTCTAGAAATAATGTATCCTAGAAGTTTTCTTGATTGCATGCCAAATACACATTTTTTTGGATTTTTTCTTACTTTGTATTCTTCTAGTGTTTGAAAAATCTTATCTAGGACCCGTAAGTGATCATCCCTTGTCAATACTTTAGCTATTAGATCATCCACATAGAAAACAAATGCATGGAAAAAAAATTGATTTTAGGGGTTCATACGAGCCTATTGGTTCGACTGAACCTAGGTTCGGGCGAACCCTCCTAATACTTTCCTACCAAAAAATCCATCAAAACTCCTTATAGAAGGGGGTTCGAATGAACCCTGGTTCGAGTGAACCCCCTTTATTCCTCATCCCCCCCCTGAGACACAAAAAAAACCTAAATTTTGGCACTTCAGAGCTCGGGTTGAGGATGAAAATGGAGGAATATTCACAAACCCAACTTGAATCGGTAGTCCTCAGAACGAGCTATACAATGAATATAATTTTAATATGTTTTGGTTTTATTTTGTATTTGTTTTTTTATTTTTATTAAACATAGGTTTTTCATCAAAAATGAAGGTTGTTGTTCTGCACATGTGGAAATATAGTAGATTATCAAAAAAGAAAAGAAAATATGAGTGCACCAAATATTGAAGTCCTTGATCTAACAAAATAAATAAAATTGAATTTCGATATATACAAAAAAAGTTGTGTTATACGGTCATGCTATGTCTGAATTGTAATTGGTTTGACTTCAAAACTTGATTAAAGAAAAATTATTCAATAAAAAATTTTCTAACCAAGTTGAAGCACTAGATATTAGAGATTCAAATCTAAATTCGAAAGAATTAGAATTTTATCCTTCATGGAAAAAAATTTATGCGTTATACGGTGTGCATCACTTGTTAAAAATGTTTTTTTATGAAAAAAATTAGTTTTCATGGGAGATGGAAAAAGAAGTGCAATCTGATTCCAAAAATTTTGAAAAAAATATTTTTAGAATCTACAAAAAAAAAGTGACGAGACTCTAGTTTTCATCATCTTCAAATTCTTCATGGTTTAGCTGCTATAGGTGCCCGAATGTGAAGATTTAGTTTTAAAAAATAATTTTAGTGTCCAGTTTGGCCAAAAATTGTAAACAACTATTGTGGGGTCACCCCCATGAGAGTGTGAATGAGATAATGGAAAATGGTTGTCATGGCACATTGATATGTTGCTATGTTTCTTAGGTAATGCCTCTCTATGGGTAAGCTTAATCCTAGGGATAACCTATCTCTTAACACAAACCTAAGGTAACACCACTCATTAAGAAAAGTACTAGTTCCCTCCCTTCACTAGACAACAATCTGAGGAGTAACCTAATAGCTATTTAGCATAATCAAATATCTAGATATGAGTTTCCCTTAAGCTACCCATGTTTAATCATATCTAATATAATAATAATACCTATGACAAGCAATCTCTCCTATCATGGAGTAACTACAAGAATTTCACAAATAGAGTAAACAACTTCCACTTTTCTTTCAAAGTAAACATTACTTTTCCCTAACTAAAAGTATCAATAATAGACTTCAAACAAACAAGAAATAACTCTTTCAAAACTAATGCAAACAAAGGAATATTTTCCTCATGCCTATGATATTCTTTCCAATCGATTGGCTACAAACACAACACTTCCAGAATAGCAACTAGCCTAGTATCGATCCCTCCAAAAAAGTCACAATAACCTCTAACTCTCAAGTTGGAAAAATACCTCTCAAAATAATAATAAACTCTCTAATGTTCAAATCTCTCACTCACTATATTAAGTAAAATAATGTAGAAAGGAATGTTAATAGAATGTTGAACCATAAATTTTTGGGGATAGGCACTTTGTTGCACTTCTAGGGTTTTGCACCTAAAAGGAGAAAGGTATCCCAAAAATATAGGTGGTTCATTCCAGACTAATGCAAATATGATTGAAATATGTCTAAATAGAATATCCTAAATGAAAAGAACTAATAAAAGAGATGGATTATTAATGCCACACTAAGAAAACGCACTATGTTTGAAAACACATTATGATATGCAAACATAAACTAAATGACCTAGAAATGATCATGAAACAAAACAAAAAACTATAGAACTAAAGAGGTGCACCTAGGAATGTGTTGCAGTCTGGAATGGAGACTAAAAATTCTTGTTGATCCTAGAATTTATCCTACTAGGAAATTTACACCATTTTGGGTGACTTAGTCCTAGATCTGGAAAACTACATCGAAGCTCGTTTCAACCAAATGGGTATCCAAATCTACATAAATCTTTAAAAAACATGTGCAGTGGGAATAAGTCACCATTGATGGTGACTTAGTCCACTTTGACTTTTCTGAAAACCTAAAAGTGGAAACAAAACCTCTCGATCTACACTTTCAACTCCTCCAAGTGTACGGTTCTGAAACCCTGATTTTCGGAACTATAAGTGTCTTTTTGTGGATATTTTAACCTATCCAACAAGGAGATGTCTTCAACAAGTTTGCAACTTGTCCTTCAATGATTTCCAAGCCTTCAAAGTGCCTAAATATACAAACACACAAATAAAGAAAGAGAAATGTTGAATGTTAGGGGATGGCGGTTTTCTTTGGTCAAACCCCTTTTAGGTAATTAAACCAATGAAGAAATAAGATGAAGCATGGAAATGAAATGAATGAATTAGAAACTTTCCATGATTATTGTTCATAATTTTCTCTAGCAATGGATGAAGAATCAGCCCTTGAATGCCTTAGAAAGCTATCTTAATGACTTAGAATGATAAAACCCTAGCTTGCTTGAATTGAGACAGATGATGAATGATGAATGAATGATTAGGTGAATGAATTAATGAGTGAATGGATGAAATGAGAGGGAAAACCCTATATTTATACATGACTATACAAAATTTCCCAAAAATACCACATCACAAGCCAACCTTAAGGTTTAGAAAATAATATCCTGCTAGAATTTTGAAATAATTTTGATTTTTGTGCCAAGTGGGACTAAGACACCCCTAGTAGCGACATGGTCCCACCAGGGAAATTTTAATGGGTTTCAGGAATTAAAGTGTATTAAATGATGTTTAACGAGATTATTCACTAAAACACACTTTAGTAGGCCCTGTAAGTGTATTAAGGGGCCATTTAAACATAAGAAAAGGGTCAAATTATTAATGAAAAGCCTAGAAAAGCGTGAAAATTTGTTACAAAACTTTATAACACTTTGAAATAAGGCTTGGTAAGTGATAAAAAAAAGGTTATGTAAGTGAATTATATTAAGAAGGTCCTAGAAAAGTGTGAAAGTGTGTTACAACACTTCACAATACTTTTATAAGACATCATAAAGTTCTTATTGATTCATAAGGGTCCAAGACCTAATGTGAATGTGTTGACCACATTACAACATTAAATATAGGAAAAAATAGGCCAACATTCATAAGAAAGACCAAATGAGCATGAAAATGTCCAAAGATACATTGTTTTGTGCTAAATTTAGCCCCCACTTTAGTGAGAGGATGAACTTGCTTCAAACTCACACTAAAGTAGACATTGAAGAGGAGTTGAATTGTGCTGATGTAGATGGTTTAGGATAACAAAGATGAAGGAGGTGGTCAAGCCCCTAGAATCCAAGATCCTAAGTCAAACCGACATAAGCATGAAAGGACAAACACACAAGGTGAATGATTTGCACCAAATCAAGATACGCAATCATGCAATTAAAAGAACTAGAACGAAGAGAAGACAAAAACTAGAAAGGTGGATCAAGCTTCGACTATTTTTCTAACACGATGTGGATCAGATCTAGGTTGTTTGTCCAAAAAGTATACTCACTTTGAGGTGACAAAAATCTTGGTTGTCTGTCAATTGAGAAGTCCTCGAAGGTGAGAAACATGCACTCATGGCTAGTATGCATTCACACACATAGGTGGCTATGGGGAAAGTCATTCCTTAGAATGGGCTTCCCACTCAACCATACCAAAGTTATACCTCTTGATAACTTTGATAAGGTGCCACAAAAAAATGATTTTCAAGCTCTATGAGGCAACCAAGACTTTGTATGTTTGAATCTCATAGACATTGTAAATGAAAAATAATGTGAGGAATGTTCAAAGGGATTTTGCTTAGTTTGTGCAAGGTCTCATCTTAGGGAACATCATGCTTAATGTCTCCAAGAGAGGAAAGGTGCAAATGGTCTCATCTTGTTTCCAAGAGAGGACAAGTGCAAAGTCTCATCCTGGGCAACATTGTACCTAATGTTTCCAAGAGAGAAATTGCAAGAAAATCACACAATGAAATGTGAGTGTTGATGTATTCCCCCACTTTAAAGTGGTTTCTAACACCATTACTGTGACCAAGTTCTTTAAAGTATAAGAAGGAGACATGAAAGCTTACTTAGAAATACCTAGTTCAAGTCATATGTTTCCTATAAGCTACGTCATGCAATATGGTGGAAAGGTTTCCCCAAAAAATACAATGCTAAAGATAACTCACTACATCACATGCGACCCAACTTAAGGCATGTCGTCCATGTCCCAAGATTTATCTTAGATGTAAATGAAAGGTCAATGAATAGCCAAAAGGGACAATGACAAGTGACATATGAGAACAATGCTACTTAACCCCTTGGCCCAACTTAGTGGAGGACAAGGACAAGCCTGAAATGATTGAGGAGAAACATGCTAGAGTGAAAATCAGTATTGATTAGAGGAATGAGGTGCCCCCACATAAGGAAGAGCACCAAACCCCTTAATATGTTGGATTTTACTAAAATCCTTACATTCATTAGCTGAGTGACTGTGAACTCTATGATATGTGCAAAATGAAGTCTTGTAACAAAATTTCATTCGAGTTTTGGGAGGAAGGGATATCAAGTGATCTTGGAGGAGTCTCAACAAGATACCCTACTGATCGATGGTAGAAGGTGGTCCTATAGTTTGTGACAAAGAAACTTCTTTCTTAGTACAAGATGTCATACTCACGCAAGAATCTTTAGATTACGAGGTTTTGTTCTCTCCTTTATAGGAGTGTGTAAAATCTAACAAACTCAAATCTTTAGTGTTTTGTGGGATAACATTTACATTAAGAAAATATTTCTTTTTTTGCTAGATTTCTTGTAAAGGATAACTTTCAAGACCACTAGTTTTTATGAGTTTAGGATGTACTACTATAAAAGTTTTCTGACAAGGGTGTTTTGTGATAGTGTTGATGTTGAGTGAATGCTTGGCTATTTCTATCAAAGGAAAATAACCAATACCATGAGTTGTTTCTTACGTGTTAGGTTAGATGGGGACATAGATACCTTGTTCTCTAGCACCACATCCTTTTCTACTATATCCAAGTTGTTTCATAAGCTCATAACATTTTCTATAAAGCTTTGTCATTGCTTTGGATTAGGTGGTTGTTTGTGGTTAATGTCATCAAAGTTTTTCATGTAATTTTCTTCTTTGTCTAAAGTGGTTGAGGTGGATTCTTTCGAAGGGTTTTCTAAGTTTTGTGTTGACATGACTGCTTTTTCATGTCCCTTATTTTAATCTTTGTTGATCATCTTGTACTTGCCCATGAATTTATGTTTTAAATCTAAGGAACACCAATCATCTTCTGCTAGCTTTATCACTTGCTTGATATCCTTTTTGTTGTCTTTTTAGTGCACGGTTTCCACTTGTGTGGTTGGTGTTAATGTGTTCAAGGGATTTTTTTTTTTTTCTCTCAAGTTGTAAGACACTATAAGGCTCAGGATCAACGTCAAGTGTGTAAATTAATTACACCGAGCGGTTTTTTTGCAATATTGTAAGAAGATTATATGAAAGTTCATGAGGAATAACATGAATTTTTGTTTCCAATGTGGCCTTCCCAACTATAATGGGTAAATTAATTACACCGAGCGGTTTTTGCAATATTGTCAAATCCCTTAAGAGATAAAGAATTAGTTTGAACTTGTGATTTATCCACATGAAGCCTATCCAAAAATTTTACACTACACAAATTAAGGGATGACCCATTGTCAACAAGGGTTCACTTTATCCCTATGCATTTGTATTGAGATAGTATTATGAAGGATTCATTTCATTTTTGCACTTCCAAAGGGGGGAGTTCACTTTGTTGGAAAACAATGTCAGGATTCAATCCTTGAATTAGGGTTGTTATGTCATTCAATTGTGCATTAGAAGGGATAGGAACTTGTTGTAAGGATGTTTGAAGCATAGTTTGATAGTTAGGTGAATTTTGAATTAAATCCCATAGGGATATCTTTGCAAGAGTATTCTAAAGTTGTTCAACAAGATCATACAAAGTTAATTGAGGAGCACAAGGCAATATAGGATTAGGAAAAGGTAATGGTGTTGAGGTTAGTTGTGGAGGTTGCAGATTATTTCTATTGGGATATGTATGAGCAATGGTATTATGACTTAGTTGCTGCGAAACATTATTTTTAGGTGGGTAAAGGATGAGTTCGGGTTTTTTTTGAGTTTGTTTCTTGTGTGATGGTGGGTAAAGAATAAGTTGAGGTTGAATAATATTAATGTCCCTTAGTGAAGGAGGGTCTATTGTTGCCTAATAATCTTCTTCCAAAGACACTATATCATTACTATGATCGTTATCCTTTTCTTGCACCATGATATCCTTCCTAGGAGGAGAGTTTTTAGGAGAACTACAAACCACATGTTCTTGACATTGAGGGTTGGTTCTTCTAAAATGACTTCATCACAAGTAGGGAAATGATCAATTGTTGGATTTTCTTGTTTATCAATAGTGGAGAAATTAGGAGAAGACTCTATTTTATTTTCCTTTGACTCTAATGTCTCATTCTCTTGTTCCATATTATCTACCTGAACCATCAATTTTAGGTGGAAATCTATGTACTTCTCTTGCACTCTTAGGGTTTTTCACCTAAAAGGAGATAGATAGACCCCAAAATTGAGGTGGTTCACTCAAAATAAGGAATGTATGATGGAATTATGACTAAAAAAAATGATTTAAATGAAGCTAATTGATAAAATTGATTGATTATGAATGAAAAACTAATGAAATATGCAATGTTTGAAAACATGGTGATGTTTGCAAACATCTTAAAAAGATGGACAAAAATGCAAATATAACTAAATAGAAAATTGTAACTTGGAATGTGTATACCTATAAGATGGATGAAGACTTAAAATCACTCTAAAAATTTGGAAAAGTGGACCTTTTGGCCGATTGGGACTCATTCGCCACCTTGGGCGAATAAGTCTCAGGTCAGGGTTTTCTGCTCAGAAACTGATTTCTGCTAAATGGGTACTGAAATCTACCATTTAACTCTGACAGTCACCTCTAGGGGGACTCATTTTCCATCCATGGTGAATCAATCCTCTTTTAGTTTTCTATAAATTTTAATCTCAGATTTGTACCTTGTCACTTGCACAACACTTTTTGATAGAAACCTGAATCAGAATCTCAAAAAATCCTACAAAACAACTTAAATTTTTTTGTCTAATGAGGGGTGGTTTTCCTTGGTCAAACCCCTAATTAGGTAATCAAATCTTGAATGGATAAAAATATGCATAAAACCCTAGCCTTAATTGTGTCAAAGACTAGGAAAATCTAAAGTAAGATAAAACCCTATTCTAATGTGCTAGAATAAGATGAACAAATGTGATTTGAATGATGCAAGAATTCAATTAAAGAAACCATAAAACATATCAAATGGATGTAAATAACATGCAAATGTAATGCAAACCTTAAATCTGAAGATAGAGAGAAAATGGAAGGTGGAATCACTTTGAAAACAAGTCTTTATGTGTGATTTGATGGCTAGTTGCATCTCCTCAACCTAGATTTCTCTATGATTCACCATAGGAATCCATCATCAAATCTTTGCTATGTTGAATATTGAACAATAAGTGAGCATGAAGACCTGCAAAAATCCCTAGTTTTGCTCCCCTAAAGCTTCAACTTTGTTGTAGAAATGTTGATGAAACTTATTGTGGAAGATTCTTGATACTTGACTTTTAAAATTGCTTTGTGAAAATAACTAAAAAGATGTGAAATATGTCCTAAAATATGTATTTATAAGCATCAACACCTAATTTTCCTGTTATTTAGACCTAAGAGGCCAACATCCACCAAAAAATTAAGTTGAATTGATTAAATTCCCACTCAAAATTGAATTTTTCCCCAAAAGGGACTCATTCACCACCCTTGGTGAATGGGTACATCAAGAGGGGACTCATTCATTCAAGGTGGTGAATGGATCCCACTAGTGGTTTTTTGGGATATTAGTGGATTAAATGTTGTTTGTCAAGATTTAGATGATTTTTAATTGAAATGGGCCTCTAGATCAAAAATAGTAGGTCATAGGGGCCTATAAATGTTTTTTTGAAGAATTAATGATGCAGGGGTACTCAAAAGTAGGTCCAAATTAAGCGTGAAATTGTATCTTTTCTCAAGAGTTTCCAATTTTCTATGCCACGCTACCCTAATAGGAGAGCTTACAATATGTTCATCATGTTGGCAAAACAAGGGTAGACAACTGAGAGGGGGGGGTGAATCGTTGTCACAGAAACTTAAACTTATTAAACTTATTCTCATATCTAATTAATAACCATGAAAGAATAAATCATTACCACATCAGAAACAAACATAACACCAAGATTTTTACGTGGAAACCCTATTAGGGGAAAAACCACAGTGGAGGTTAATCCACAAGATTATACCCTGTTAAAAGTATAAAAGAATAAATGGGGAATGCAAATGCATTCAGGCACACTGCCTAGAGCTCACTGCTCAAATACATCAATGCTTACTACCCAAGGAAGACACACTTTATTATAGAAATATTTGGATTACATCCACAAGATTGAACTGAGAAAATAGCATCTACTCATGCCTAATTACATTTCTAGTTAGGCCCGTAAAATCTTCTCTCTTCTTCACACTTAACTTCTACCTTGGAATGATTAGAAAATTATTCACACAGAAGACTCACATACTTTTCTTCACATAATCATACCTTCAAATGATAAAAAAATCACTCATATATATTCAAAACCAAGAATAGCATCATCTACATGTCATCTTCAATAAAATATAAAATGAATACAAATTGTCAGCCCAAAACATAAATAATTATTAATGTGATTCAACCAATGTCGGCCACAACATAGTGAGGACCCAAAATAATATGCTCAAACACAAAACATCTTCAAAAAATGATCCTTGAAGATCCACAACATGCTACAATCACCCTATTGGCCAAGAACATGAAAAACATGAACACGCAAGAGAAAATATCCAATCACGAGCACACCAATCAATACAGATGAACAACACAAATAGGGAATGATATAGAAACATCCAAAAGCATCATGAATCACTAAAGAAGCATCTGCAACACTTCATGTTACCATAATCACATCATCTTCTTTCAAGAACACCAACTAAAGCAACAAAGATTATGTCAGAACATAGATACTCATAACTTGATCAAATCTTCATGTAGATCTATGAAACTTAATGGGGATAAAGTATATATACTTGAAAAAAAAACCCTTTAATCCAAAAACTCTAATCATCAACATAGTGAGCTGGCCATCATACTGAACTCCACTGCACTATTGACAACCTACAACTTATTTTATTACAATTTTCTCAATATCCTCAACATATATGGCCTCTAATGACATTAACACCAATAGTGTTGACATCAATGACAACCACATATTAGCAACATCCAACAATCTCCCCCTTTGCAATTGATGGAAACACATGATGTGAAAAAAACCATCAACCCCACTTTCTTTTAGCACTTTCTCCCCCTTAGATTTTGACTCTTCTCCTCAAATAATTTATCTTTTCTCACATGACTCTTCTCCCCCTTTGAAATCAATGAAAAGGATACACATTACCTTTGTCACACAAGCTCTGAACCACATTTCTAAACATATGACTATTCCCCCTAAGTAGCAGCCACCACAACATCAATCCAGATCAAGATATGACTATGAAATACATAGACTAATGCAATGAATTGCATCTTAGTTCTGATTAGGATGGGTAATCTCCCATAGCTTCCCTCTAATATACTCAAAAGTATACTTAGGAAAAGGCTTAGTAAAGATGTATGCAATATGTTCCTTAGTGGGCACATACTCCAATCTAACTTCCTTTTCACTCACCTTCTCTCTCAAAAAGTGAAACTTGATAGATATATGCTTGGTTTTTTAATGCAACTCCAGATTCTTAGAAATGTTATTTGCACTTGAATTATCACAAAATATAGCAGTAGGATCATCATACATAACTCTATTTTCTTTCAACATCTGCTTCATCCACAATACTTGAGTGCAATTGTTAGCAGCAACAATGTATTTGTTCTCTATAGTAGATAAGGAAATGCCATTTTGCTTCTTACTTAACCACAAAATCAACTTCTTCCCCAAGAAAAATGCACCACCACTAGTACTCTTTATGTCATCCACATCTCCTTCCCAATCAACATCAATAAAAACACTCAAAGTAAAGTCATCTTCTTTAGGATACCATAGGCCAAAATCAACTGCCCCCTTCAAGTATATGAAAATCCTCTTCATAGAAGTCACATGAGATTCCTTAAGATCAGCTTGAAATCTTGTAACAATGCATACAACATTTATGATATCAGGTCTACTTTGAGTCAAATAAAGCAATCCACCAATCATGGATCTGTATCTAGTCTGTTTTGCTTTAGGAGAATCATCATCTTGAGTCAACTTACATCCGGTAACCATAGATATAAAGATCCCTTTGTCTAGCTAAGTAATTTGCAATCCCAAAAATAATTTCATTTCTCCAATCATAGAAATCTCAAATTCACTCTACATCTCATTAGCAAACTTCATGCACAAACTATCATCTCCTCCAAAAATTATGTCATCAACAAAGACTTCAACAATCAAATTTTTATAATGATCAATCTTGAAATACAAATTACTATTAACAGTACCTTTGTTGAATCCAAATTTCAACAAATACTTATCCAATCTGGCATACCATGCTCTTGGGGCATTCTTAAGTACATACAATGCTTTCTTTAACCGATAAACCATATCTCCCTAATTAGTCAATTGAAATCCATCAGGTTGCTCAATATACACTTCTTCCAGTTCACCATTTAGAAATTATGACTTGACATCCATCTCATAAACCTTGAATTTTTTGTAAGCATCATAAGAAAGAAATAATCTCACAACTTCAATCCTAGCAATAGGGAAAAAAATTTCTTCAAATTTAATTCCTTCCATCTATGAATATCCTTTACACACCAGTCTTGCTTTGTTTCTAACAACTTCACCTTGCTCATTCAATTTGTTCTAAAATATCCATTTAGTTCCAATTACATTTTTGTCCGTGGCTCTAGGAACAAGAATCCATGTATCATTCTTCTCAATTTGTTGTAGCTATTCTTCCATTGCTTCCATCCAATGTTCATCTTTGCATGCTTCATTGACAGTACTACGCTCAATCTTTGAAATAAAATAGTATTCTTCTACAATTCTTCTCCCAGTTTGAACACCTTTGTTCTTATCACCTATAATTTGATCTTCTGAATGATTCAGTCTTACATACCTTGGAGTCTTAGGATGTTCTTGAATTTCAAGCTCTTGTAATCTCACTTCTGCACTTTTACTAGTTCCTTCCTCTTGGCTTTCCTGATTCACTGGAATCATCTACACTTGATTCTGAGTCTAAATTGAAGTGATATTTTGATCATCTAAATCATATCCACATGTTCTGGATGGTCTAAATGTGTCTTCATCAACCTTGACATTAGCACTTTCAACTAGTTTGCTCAATCTCTTATTGAAGCACCGGTAGGCTTTACTTTTATTAGAATAACCAAGAAAGATTACTTCATCAATTCTAGCATAGAAAATTCATATATCTTCATCTCCTTTGATATAGCATTTACTCCCAAATATTTTGAAGTATCTAACATTAGGCTTATGACCAAACCATATCTCTTCAGGGGTCTTACCGATATCACCTTTGATATGCACTTGATTGAGAGTGTAAACAACAATACTAACAACTTCTCTCCAATAGATATGAGCGACATTTCCTTCTAGCATCATAGTCCTAGCAGCATCTAGAACTGTCATATTCTTCCTTTCCACAACTCCATTTTGTTGAGGGGTCCGTAGGGTAGATAATTATCTCCTTATCCCATTCTCTTCACAAAAATAATTAAACTCACCATTAATGAATTCACCACCTCTATCTGATCTCAGAAATTTAATCTTTAGAACTATCTTTTTCTCAACCATAGCCTTAAAAATATTGAATTTCTCTAGAGCTTCAATTTTTTTCCTTAAGAAAGCAACCCACATCAATCTAGACTAATCATCAATGAGTAACATGAAATACCTATCTCCTTGTAAACTTATAACTCTAGAAGTACCACACAAGTCAGTATGCACAAGCTTCAACACTTCATTTGAACAATATTGTTTGCTCTGAAATGAAACTCTAGTTTTCTTCCGCAATTGACATTCCTTGCATATGGTATTAGTAGGCTTTACCAACTTAGGAAGATCTCTCATAGCCTGAGTAGAATTTATCTTGATAATATTGTCAAAGTTTGAATGACAATCTCCTATTCCATAACCAACTTTCATCAACTTAAGTAATCAAACAACTTTTACTAGAAGCACTTAGGTGAAAGATATTACCTTTTATTTTTTTACCTGATGCAATCACATTTCTGGAACTCCCCAATATTCTACAATTTCCATCCTTGAATTGAAGATTGTATCCCTTGTCAACCATCTATCCAACACTTAAAAGATTATGCTTCAAACCTTCAACATATAGAACATCATCAATATTATTCTTACCATCAAGAGAAATGGATCCTTTCCCATAGATTACACAAACTTTATCATCACCAAATATTACAACACCACCATCATAGTTTTCAAGACTCACAGATTTACTTTTATCACCTATCATGTGATGAGAGCATCCACTGTCAATCACCCATTCATCCTTTTCTTCAATTCTGGCTGCCAGAGCTTTCTCTAAATTCATGCAACTAGTAGATTTAGTAGGGACTGGATCATTTTCCTTGATAGAAATAAATACCCATTCATCTTCACTTGCAATCCATTTATTAGATTCATCATCTATCACACCTTCATCAACAACATAGCAACACTTTTTTTGGAATCTAGGCTTGTTAGGTCCTGGCTTAGGAACTCTTTCTAGACACCTTGAGGAAAAATGACCTATCTTATTGCAAGAAAAAAAATTTAGAAGAAATTTCCCTTTATACTTACCTTCTCCTCTGGGTACTCTCTTGAAAAGAAGTGCTTCAAGCTCATGTAGCTTTCTCTCTTCTTCTTCAATCTCTCTCATTTCTTCCTCATACTTGAACACCTTTCTAGAAGAACTTTCTCCTAGATCATATCGCTTCTTATCTTTTCTGGAGGTAGTAGCTTTGAATGCAGATTCTATCTTTGGAAGAGCATCATCAAACTCACTTAACTAAAAAACATCAAGCTGACCAATCAACATGTCTCTAGTTACATTTGTCATAGTCTAGATCTCCTCAATAGCAGCAACTTTGTGCTTGTATACAAAAGGAAAGGATTTGAGCACTTTAGAAACAATCTAGGATTCTTCCAATTTTCCACCAACACATCTGATATTACACACAAGTTCATTCACGCTCTGCATAAAAGTAGTAATGTTCTCATCTTCACCCATTTTCAATGTTTCATATTTCCCTTTCAGAATTTGCAACTTAGCAATCTTCACATGGGAATCACCTTGATACAAAGTTTCCAACTTTTTCTAGATCTCATTAGTAGTCTTCAAATCCATTACATTTGTCATCTCAGAATCAATCAAAGCACTCAACAATGCTTCCTTATCCCTGATATTGTACTTGACATCCTTGATCTCAATAGAAGTAAAAGGACCATTATGTCGGATGATATATCTATTCTTTGTAATGTTCCAATAGGATTCACCAATGCTTCTAAAATGATACTCCATTTGAGTCTTCCATAGAGAATAATTTTTTCCATCAAATCTCAGACTATCCTTCTTATATGTCGCCATCCTAGATCACCTCAAGCTATTAAACTTCTTCCAAGGAACCTGCTCTGATACCAATTGTTGGCAACAAAAGGGTAGACAACTGAGAGGGGGGTGAATCAGTTGTCACAAAAATTTAAACTTATTAAAGTTATTCTTACATCTAATTAATAACCATGAAAGCATAAATCATTACCACATCATAAACACACATAACACCAATATTTTTACATGGAAACCCTATTAGGGGAAAAATCATGATGGAGGTTAGTCCACAAGATTATACCCTATTAAAAGTATAAAGGAATAAATGGGGAATGCACATGCATTCAGACACATTGCCTAGAGCTCACTCCTCAAATACAACAAGGCTTACTACCCAAGGAAGACACACTGTCTTACAAAAAGATTTGGATTACATCCACAAGATTCAACTGAGAAAATAGCATCTGCTCATGCCTTATTACATTTCTGGTTAAGCACATAAACTCTGCTCACTCTTCTTCACACTTAACTTCTACCTTCGAATGATTAGAACATTATTCGCACTCAGGACTCACACACTTCGCTTCACATCATCATACCTTCAAATGATAAAACAATCACTCATATATCCGCAACCAAGAATAACACCATCTACATGTCAACTTCAATAAATTATAAAAATTAATGCAAACTATCAACCCAAAACATAAATAATTATTAATGCGAATCAACCAATGTCAGACATAAAATAGTGAGGACCCAAAATAATATCCTCGAACATGAAACATCTTCAAAATTGTTCCTCGAAGATCCACAACACGCTACAATCACCCTGTCGTCCAAGAACATGAAAAACATGAACACAGAAGAGAAAATATCCAATCGCGAGCACACCAATCAATGTGAACAAATAGCATAGATAGAGCACATTCTAGAAACATCCACAAGCATCATGAATCACCAGAGAAGCATCCGCAACACTTCACGTTACCAAAATCACATCATCTTGTTTTAGGAACACCAACTGAAGCAACAGAAAAACTATTAGAACACAGATACTCATAACTTGATCAAATCTTCATGCAGATCTCTAAAACTTAATGTGGATAAACTAGATATACTTGGAAACAACCCCTTTAATCCACAACCTTTGATCATCAACATAATGAGTTGGACAACATAGTGAAATCCACTGCACTACTGACAACCTGCAACTTATTTTATTACAATTTCCTCAATATCCTCGACATATACAACCTCTAATGACATTAATGCCAATAGAGTTGACATCAATGAAAACCACATATCAGAAATATCCAACACATCCAAGGTTGAAGTTTGTAAATTAGTTTCATCACAAGTGGGGGAGTCATCAAGAGAAGGACCACTATGATTTTCAAATACATTGTCCCAAACAGTAGGAGCATTAGGGAAGGAAGGGTCAAGATTCTCATGACTCTTAATAGGTATATCTTATAACACCAACCTATGCTTGTGGCATCCAGGAGGGATATTAGGAGAAGGACAATGTTGATTGTCATGGTTATGTAAACTAGGTGAGGTGATGTTTAGAAATGTTTCTATGATCTCATGTTCTTGTTGTCTAATATCTTTTAAAGGGGAATAAGGAGAGGGACAATCATGAACCTCAATGCTTTAATGTTCTTTCACCAAGATACTTTCATCACTAATAGGAGAGGTATCAGGGGAAGAAAAAGTATGATTTTTATTATTTTCTACAATACCATTCTTACCAATGGGAAATGTAATAATAAGAATTGTGTCAATGGTTTGAACATGTTTCTTAATGCCCTCATTGTTGTAATCAAAATTGAACTCATAAGAGGGGATGTTGTATTTATGCAATCCATTTTTAACCAAATCAAAGCCACATCTCTTGAAAGTAAACATGCTATCATGGAAAAGTAAAGAAAGTAAAATACAATGACATAAAGTGAAATGTTTAAATGCAATTTTTAGATATGAAATAAGGTAATTTTCTAACTATATTATGCAACAACTTGAAAGATGAAATTTTGTAAATGAAAATTTAAAATTAAATAATGAATGAAATGAGCTAATTTAAGCTAGATCTAATGAAATGAATGTAATAGAAACTCTTCCAACTGATATAGAAAGGTAATGGTAGCAAACAAAAGCTTAAAATAGGGTTTTCAATGCTGTGAAAGGAAATTTCAGGGGTGAAAAGGGACTAAGTTGCATAAGGTGGAAAATTCATCCCACTGGGGATTCTTTCATAATTTTTAGATTATTTTGATTTATTTTTATGTTTTCTATGTTGTATGATGTAGACCTAAGGTTCAAATGCATAATTTCAGAAATTTTCAATGATTTAAGATGCAAAATTGCAACCTATATGCACTTTCACTAATGCAAAATTTGAAACGCTAGAATACAAATTCATCAATGCAAACCCTAATGAAAATTTAAGGGAAGCTAATTCTAGTATGATGGTGAGCTCCAAATCAGAAAATAAGGTATTCGAAAAGTGGGTTCACCAAATGAACCATAAATTTTTTGGGATAAGCACTCTCTTGCATTTCTAGGGTCTTACACCTAAAAGGAAAAAGGTATCCCAAAAATCTAGGTGGTTCTTTCAAGACTAATGTAAATTTGATTGAAATATGTCTAAATAGAATGTCCTAATTGTAATGAACTCATAAAAAAGATGGATTATTAATGACACACTAAGAAAAAGCACTATGTTTGAAAACACATCGTGATATGCAAACATAAACTAAATGACCTAGAAATGATCATGAAACAAAATAGAAAATTGTAGAACTGGAGAGGTGCACCTACGAATGTGTTGCAGACTAGAATGGAGACTACAAATGCTTGTCGATCTTGAAATTTTGACCTACTGGGACACTTACGCCATTCTGAGTGACTTAGTCCCAGATCTCAAAAATTGCACCAGAGCCCATTTCAGCCAAATGGGTATCTAGATCTACAAAAATCTTTGGAAAAAATGGTCAGTGGGACTAAGTCACCATTGATGGTGACTTAGTCCACTTTGGCTTTTCTTTCAAACCCGAAAGTGCAAATAAAAGCGCTCGGTCTACACTTTCAACTCCTCGAGGTGTGCGGTTCTGAAACTCTAATTTTCAGCACTATAAGTTACTTTTCATGGATATTTTGACCCAACCAACAAGGAGATGTCTTCAAAAAGTTTTCAACTTGTCCTTAAATTATTTATAAACCTTCAAAGTTCCTATATCTACAAACACACAAAGAAAGAAAGAGAAATGTTGAATGTTAGGGGATGGGGGTTTGCCTTGGTCAAACCCCTTTTAGGTAATTAAACCAAATGAAGAAATCAGATGAAGCATGAACATGAAATAAAGGAATTAGAAAAATTTTATGATGATTCATCTTGATTTTCTGTAGCAATGGATAAAGAATAAGGCCTTGAATGCCTTAGAAAGCTATCTTGATGACTTAGAATGCTATAACCCGAGCTTTCTTGACTTAAGAGAGATGATGAATGATGAATGAATGATTAGGTGAATGAATTAATGAGTGAATGCATGAAATGAGAGGGAAAACCCTATATTTATACATGATTAAACAAAATTTCTCAAAAATACCACATCACAGGCCGACCTCAAGGTTTAGAAAATAATAACTTGCCATAATTTTGAAATAATTTTGATTGTTGTGCCAAGTGGGACTAAGTCGCCCTAGTGGCGACTTGGTCCCACCAAGGAGACTTTAGTGGCTGTTTGAAATTAAAGTGTATTAAATGATGTTTAACTTTTTTTTTCACTGAAACACACTTAAGTAGGGCTTGTAAGTGTATTAAGGGGTCATTTAAACATAAGAAAGGGTCAAATTATTGGTGAAAAGACTAAAAAAGAGTGAAATTTTGTTACAACACTTTACAACACTTTGAAATAAGGCTTGGTAAGTGATAAAAAACTTAGGTTATTTAAGTGAATTATATTAAGGTCCTAGAAAAGTGTGAAAGTGTGTTTCAACACTTCACAACACTTTTACAAGGAATCATAAAGTTCTTATTGATTTACAAGGGTCCAAGACCTAATGTGAATGTTTTGACCACATTAAAACATTAAATCTACACAAAACTAGGCCAAAATTTAGAAGAAAGACCCAAATGAACGTGAAAATGGACAAAGATACATTTTTTTGTGCTACAAATGCGAAAAATTGCTCATGGAATGCGTCCCAAACAAGTGAACTTGCTCCACTATTTATATAGCAATTGGAGACCACTGACCCTACAATTTTGGGATGAGTTCTATAAGCAATTAACATGCAAAACAACACAAATTTATCACAATTAAAAGGTGGCGAACATATAAGCACATACTCAACTGAAACAAGGTAGAAATAGACCTTGTTGATTGACGACAATTAGAGACTAATTAAAATCAACTGGATAGCTTTCCTCAATACCATATATCTGATATAGTGGTATTTGATCTCAACATTTTTTTATGTCATGAAACACTAGGTTGAAAGACAAATTCATAGAGCTTTGATTATCACAATGAATAATGGTAGGCTCCAATGATTGTCCAAACAATCCTGCAAGGAGCTTCTGAAGCCAAACTGCTTCTTGGGCTGCTACACATGCTACAATATACACTACCTTTGTAGTACTTAGTGCTACTGAAGACTGATTCCTACTACACCAAAAAATCATAGTAGACCCCAAACTAAAGAAAAAACCAAAGGTTCTCTTTAGATCAGCTACACTCCCTACCCAATCAGAATCAGAATATCCTTGCAACTGTAGATCTACACTAGAAGTATATTTCAAACCATATCCAACTATGCCACTCAAGTATCTCAAGATATGCTTAGCTACAACTAGATGAATTTTCCTTGGTTTGCACATGAACTGACTAAGTGCACTCATTGCATAGCAAATATCTAGTCTAGTATTTACTAGATACATCAATAATCCAATCAACTACCTATACATAGTGGGATCCACCAAATCTGAACTAGCTACAGACTCACTCAATTTCTCCAAATTGGTTTCAATTGGTGTAGACATGGATTTTCAATCCATCATACCAATCCTCTTTAGGATATGTATAGTATACTTCCCTTGACTCACAATGATCTCATCAGGCCTCTGCCACACTTCTAATCCTAGGAAGTAATGCATATATCCTAGATCCTTCATCTCAAATTTAGATGCTAACTCCTTACACTTGATAATGATATATTCTACTCAAGTAAGAAATAGATCATCAACATAAATAACCAAGATTAATGCCTCACCATCAACTAGCTTGAAGTAATTATTTGAATCAACATCATTCTTGGAGAAGCCCAAGCTCATCGTATATTGATCAATCCTCTCATACCAAGAAAGAGGAGCTTGCTTACAGCCATACAAAGCCTTCTTCAATTTACAAACATAATACTCCTTCCCATGGATCTCAAAACCATCAGGTTGCTCAATGTATACCTCTTCTTCAATTACACCATTAAGGAAAGTTTTCTTCACATCCATCTGATGTAGCTTTCATCCTTTAGTTGTTGTAATAGAAATAATGGTTTTGATGGATGTATAATGAGCAACCAGAGCAAAGGTTTCCTCATAATCTATTCCCTCTTTCTGAGAGAATCCTCTAGCCACAAATATAGCCTTGTACTTCTCAATGCTTCCATCAACCACATGCTTGATCTTGAAAAGCCATTTAGAAGATACAACTGAATTCCCTTCTGGTCTAGGTACAATATCCCAAACATCATTCTTGATGATAGATTGATATTCTTCAGCCATAGTATCTCTCCATACTTACTAACTTGAACCTTCCTCAATAGTAGAAGGCTCAGATTCAATGATATGACTCATTAATGCAACATAGCTTGGAAAATTATGTGGTCTTTTGCTTTCTCTGAATGTTCCTCTAGGAGCTGCAAACTTTTCTCTTGGCTCAACTAGATCACCATCCTCTTCTGGTTCAGTAGACTCCCTCTGAATCTCAAGATTGTGATCAATGTCCATGTCTCGAGGAGTTTCCTGGTCTTCATTATCTATCTCCATGCATGAACCTTTAGATCTCTTGAATGCAACATCTTCTTCAAAAGTGACATCCCTACTTATCTCTATCAGTTTTTAACCTAGAATATGAATCCTATAAGCTTTTGAGGATACAATGTAACCCACAAATACTCCTTTATTTCTTGATGGTTCTAACTTGGTCCTCTTATCTTAGGCACATGGATGTAAATAGGACAACCAAAGATTCTTAGATGACTAGTCTCAGGCTTCACACCTGTGAATGCTTCTTTAGGAGTCATATTCTTCAAAATATGATGAGGGCACCGATTCTGAACATACACTACAATTCTAGATGCTTCTACCCAAAGGAACGTTTACAAGTCTTGATCATGGATCATGGATTTAGCTGCTTCAACGATGGATCTATTCTTCCATTTTTTAACACTATTCTGTTGTGGATTGTAAGGGACACAAAACTCCCTCTTAATTCCTGCCTTGATACAAATGTTATGGAAGCCTCCAGAGATGTATTCTCCTCTATTATCATATTTTAGAACTTTGATCCTCTTCTCAGATAAATTCTCTACTTGAGCCTTAAACTCTTTGAATTTCTCAAGCACTTCTTTAGATTCCTTAGTCTTTAAGAAATAAATCCAAGTCTTTCTAGAGTAGTCATCAATGAAAATTGCATAATACAAGAAACCACTCAAGGATGCAACAGACATTGGACCACACAAATAAAAATGAATAAGATCTAGAATGCATTTAGATCTACTTTCACTACTATGAAAAGGACCTTTATTATTCTTACCCAATGTGCATCTTCGGCAAGTACCTTCATACTCCTAAGTGAGTCTTCGAAGTCCAGTAACCATCTTCTACATGGATGGAAGGGCTCTAAAATGGAGGTGACCAAGTCTTCTATGCCAAAGCTAACTTGAACTGTTAGAGTCATGCAACAATGCCTACATTGGATGAATGGGAAGTCTATAAAGACTCTCATGTTGAACCCCTATCACTCGAGTTGTCTTGATGCTAGAGTTCTTCGGCCAAGCAAGAAATTTTCCCTCTGAAAATGCAACTTGATATCCTTTGTCCTCTATAGCTGAAATTGATACAAGGTTCCTCTTGATACCTAGTACAAACAACACATCACTCAAATGAAGAGAGGAGGCTCCAACACCTTTCACTGAATAGAATGCATCATCTCCAATTATGACTTGAATGTTGGTATCTCTCTCCACCAAATCTAAAAGATGTTCTCTAAATCCAATAATGTGATGAGAGACGAACCAATAATCAACCATGTACTGCTATTGATTGGAACACTACTTGATAGGGCTGAGATAAATAGAAATTCACTTGAATTATATCTTGAATCCTTCTGAGGAGAGGCATCATTCACATCTACAGTAGAAGCATGATGTTTTGGAAGAGTTGCACAATCTCTCACATAGTGATCAAACTTGTCACCTATGAAGCACTATATATGGGAGAGATCCTTCTTCTTCTTAGATCCAGGAGCTCACCATCTGATCTTCTATCTCTATTCCTCTTGAAATTTTTGTTCCTTCCTTCTCTTCCTTTCCTCTTCGATGTTTAAGTAGCAAGAACACGATTGTCTTCATTGTTAGAACTTCGCCCATTACCTCTTTCTGCCAATCTTGATTTATCTTGAATATAATCTACCCTAAGTCAATCAAACTTAGGTAGCTTTGATATTCCACTAATACCTTGGATAAATGGATCCCAAGATTGAGGAAGACCATTGAGTGCCAACATGACTATGTCCTTATCATCAACCATATTACCAATGGCACAAAGTTGATCTCTCAACTCAGTGATCTTCATGAAGAAAGAGATGACTGAGTCTCCTTTCACCATCTTGATGTGATTTAGTTTTTGCCTCAATGCAAGAGCTTGACTTGTATTATTGATCTCATATAATCCCTCTAAGGTTTTGAACATCTCCCTCGCTGTCTTCAACTTAGAGATAATAGGCATAAGGTGATCCTTTAGAAAATCAAACAATATCTTCTTGGCCTTTGTGTCATTCTTCTCCCATTATGTCTTCTCATTCTCATCAGAAGGCTCGGGAACTTTTCTCTCCATGAACTCAATAATATCATTTTCTTCCAATGCAATCAGAACTCTAAACTTCTAATATGTGAAGTTAGAGCAGCCTTCGAGTCTATCTTCAACCTTGAGCTCATTCACCATTTTCAAAGATAGGATAGACACACTAAGATGAGAATAATAGAAGATAATGCTTCTTATATAAATTTTATCATGATCTTGCTTAAACCTACTTTGATACCATGTTATTTTTAGGATTAAAAATTAAATAAGCAAATTTAGTGCAATTTCAAACAAATAGATACAACATATACCCTGGGAAAACCCTCCAACTTGAGCGAGAAAAATCCAACAACAATATATCAATTATATATTGAATAATAACCAGTAATTCACTTTACAAAAGGCCAATCACAAGGCTGAATATCAGCACCATACTTGATGCAACTCAAGATAATATTGATCTCCTAGTAGATTATAATCTCAACCTTCTTGAAGACTTTGATCTAATGAAGGAAATGCTCAATCTCTTACTAGAATGCAAACTTGAACAAGTAATAAATGAATAATGAAATGAGGAGAGTGAATGCCTATATATACAATGTGAATGTGACTTCTCCAAGAGATGCGTCTCTCTTCAAGAGGTCGGCTATAAATGAAAGAATATGTCTCATACAAAGGAGGTGAATCCCAACATGAAGTCGGCCACATAAAAATAATTATTAATTAATCTTTAAGTGAAGCGCCTCTTCACAAATCACATCTAATAAATTAAATAGTCGATGGCTACATTTAATCTATCATTTAATAACAATGCCACTAGAAGTAGAGGCCTATAGTGGAACATTAACATGTATTAGGTTTGATAGGAACACAAATACCTTGTTCATGCTTTCCACACCCTTTTCTATTATATCCTAATTGTCTTACAAGTTCATATCCTTTTCCATAGAGTCTTTCCATTTCTTTTGGATTAGGTGGAGGTTGATAATCTATCTCATCAAATTTTTTTGTGTATGTTGTATTTTCTTCCAAAGTAGAGGAGATCGATGTTTGAGAGGATTGCTCAAAATTTTGAGTGGACATGATAATTGGTTATTCTTGATTCTCATCTTCCTTTTGTTTGATATGTATTCGCACATAAATGAAGGTGTGAATTCTAAGGATCCCCAATCATCACCAAATAATTTACATACTGACTCCTCATCATTGTGTTCAATTTCAGGAGGGTCAATATTGGATGTTGGATATAATATTTTTAGAGGACTTGTAGCTCCTTTTTCAACTTGCAAGCTACTTTTAGGCTCGTGATCTATTTCAACTTGATAAATGTGATTGTTATAGGCATATTTCATGATGCGATGAAGGGTTGAAGGCACTACATTCATCTCATGAATCCATGATCTTCCTAAAAGAATATTATACAAAAGATCATAAGGAATGACATGAATTGGAGTTTGCAAAGTAGCCACCCCAACTATAATAGGTAAAGTGATTATACTGAGCGGTTGCTTTGTTGTATTGTCAAATCCTCGAATGAAAAATGAATCAAGTGTTATTTGTGACTTTTCAACATGCAATATATCAAGGAGATTCACACTATAGACATTAAGGGTAGAACCATTATCAATAATGATTTTTTTAATACCTATTCAATTGAATTGAGCAATTATCATAAAGGCTTGGGTATGTGTAGGATTATCATGGAAAAAATAGGCCCTTAAGTGGTGATGAAATTCAAAAAAACAGACTTAGGCAACTTGACGTAAAAATTTGAATAATTTATCTATGTTTTTTCTAAACTACTAGGTGTATTTAGAAAAGAAAAAAAATCTATTTGGTGAAAAATTGAAATTTCAATGTAGTAGTACTTAAATTTCAGGGGAAAAATAAGAAGTAGATGTCTTTCTGACCACCCTAACCACAATAAAATGATAATATTTTTTAATAATACTTTAGATATAAGTAAAGGACTCATGTCCCAATGTGTTGCATATTTTTTTGTAATTTTTTTCCAAGTAAATAATTAATTATGAATTTTTATTACAACTTTTAAAAATATAAAAAATTGTATGTCGACCACCTTAACTGGTCAAAAATTCATGAAATTCAATTTTTTTAAATCCTAAAGTATGAGAAGCATAGAATGTGCATGTTTGATTCAAAAAATATGATACCATTTGAAAGCTATAGATGTTTTTCAATTAGCCTATCAATCAGGACTTTAGTCATAATTCAAATAGAAAATGAATAATAATTATTTATTAAATTCAAAGTAAAGAATAATTTATATTGGTGGAAAGCTAATAATCTCCTTTAAAAACCCTTTTCGTTTCATCAATTTTGGGTTAAAAAAAAGTCGTCAACCACATACCCATCATATCGCCATTTTTTGGCCCATCATGATCGTGCACATACCCACTTCATTTTATTTTCGCAACTCTAAAGCAGGGAGCTCATGTTGATGGAAATTAATGTCAAGATTAATTTGATTCATTACATGTATCAAAGTTGCCACACCATTCAGAGTTGTACCAGGGGGAACTGGAATTTTTTGTCAGGCTGTTTGAAGAATAGTGTGGTAATTTGGTGAGTTCTGATGTAAATCCCAAAGGGAAATATTTGTAGGATTATTCTTTAATTATTAAACAAGATCATACTCCTCGGTGTGTGGTAGGAATCTAAGAGCACTAGGTGGATTGGGTAAAGCTAAAGAGGGTGGGGTTGGTTGTGGTGGTTGTGGATTGTTTCGGGTATTGTATGTATGAGCAACAGTAACATTGTTTGATTGCTGCAACACATTGGTTTTAGGTGGGTAAAGAGTGCACTCAATTTTATTGGAAGGATGAATTTTATGTGAGGGTGGGTAAAGAATGAGTTGAGGTTGAATCACATTAACATCCTTAGTTTCAAATTTCTCACAACAAACCTTAGTGGGTGATTTAAGTAAGATGAAATCCTAAAGGGGCTCATCTAACAAGTCCAAGTCATCACGACTAGAAGGTTTGAGGGGAAATTTATTGTCAATTGTTGTAAGTTGTTCAGGATAAGCACTAGAGGTGTTATTTTTTGTTATAGTGGGTTGGTCACAACAAACCTTAGTGGATAACTTATGTGAGATGAAGTGCTGGAGGGCTTCATCTAACAAGTCAGGGTCATCACAACCAAAGCATTTGAGGGATACATTATCATTAATTGGTTTAGGTTTCTCATTGTAAGCATTAGAGGATGAAGTGAGTGAGAGGAAGTCTTGGAGAGCTTCATCTAACTTTTCTACATCATCACTACTAAGAGGCTTGGATGAGATGTTGTTTCTACATTGAATCATTTGTTTGAAAGGTTTTTTTGATGTTTCTATTTTTGTGTTTTTATGTAACGATGAACCTAATATAAAAGAACAAGGAACGAGTATTGAAAAGGAAATTTGCAAAAATATAAGACTATCCATAAATGCCATGAAATACAATGATGCTTATGCTAATGAAATAGAAGATAACTGAACTATGGAAAAAAATAAATTGTAGGAAACATAAATGTGCAAAGCAATAAACTAAATTCTAGAAATTCTTATTCAAAAATTACAGTGGGATTGATTCACCCAAGGTGGCGAATGAGTCCTAGGGGAGGTATTTTTAGGTTTTTTCTAATTTTTTTGACTTTTTTGAATGTTTTCAAGTCTGTACAATGTAGATAAGGATTGAAAGTGTAGATTTTTGAAATAAGGTAATGAAATAAGATGCAATAATAAACTCTAAATGATACTTTGACTAATGCAACTTTAAGAATCCCTAGGATGTATAAACAATGCAAAAGAAAATACAATTAAGTCCTAGGATGCAAATATAAATACAAATAAAAATGATATGATGTTCAATATGCAGGTTCACCAAAATGAACTAAATATTTTTGGGAATGAGGTTCATAGGCTACTCTTGCACTCTTAGGATGTTTCACCTAAAAGGAGAGAGATAAACCTCACTCAAAATTTATGTGGTTCACTCAATCTAATGTATGTATGATGTGATTAAGATCAAATGAAATGATCTAAATGCAACTAAGAAATGCAATTGATTGATTATGATTACAAAACCTAAGAAATATACAATGTTTGAAAACACAATGATGTTTGCAAAAAGCTTAAAAGGATGAATGAAAATGCAAATGAAACTAGATAGAAAGTTGTTTCTTAAAATATGTGTACCTGCAAAGCTGAAAATGAATGGAAAGCACTCTAGAAATCTAGCAATTTTCACTTTTGAGCTAACTGAGACTCATTCGCCACCTTGGACGAATCGGTCCTAGGTCAGGGTTTTTCTACCCAAAAACTATTTTCTGGAAACTAGGTGTTGGGATGTGCATCTAACTCAAAAATTCACCTCAAGAGTGACTCCTTCGCCATGCATGGCGAATCAGTCCACTTTCAAATTTCTATAATTTCAAATCTATGTTCTACAACTTGACACCTATACAACACTTTTTGATGGAAACCCGAATCGGGATCTCAGAAAATTCCTACAAAACAATTTAAGATTGTTTGTCTAATGCGGGGTTTTCCTTGGTCAAACCCCTAGTTGGGTAATCAAACCTTAAATAGAGAGAAATCTGCATAAAACCCTAGCCTTAAGTGTGTTAAAGACTAGGAAGGTTTGAAGTATGTCAAAAACCCTATTCTATTGTGCTATAATAAGAAATGCAAATATGATTTGAGTGATGCAAGACCTCAGCACTAGAAAATATCACAGCACATCAAAAATGGAGATAAAATGACATGTAAATGGAATGTAAATGAAAGGAAAAACTTAATATGAAGATAGAGAAGAAATGGAAGATGGAATCACTTTGAATCAAGTCTTTAGGTGTGATTTGATGGCTAGTTTCATCTCCTCAACCTAGATTTCTCCATGATTTAGAATAGGTGTCCATCATCAACTCCTTGCAATTTTAAACCTTGATCCAAAAAGTGAGCTTCAAGACCTGCAAAAACCCTAGTTTGCTACCCTAAAACTTCAACTTTGATAATGAAACTTGTTGTGGAAGACTTGACTTTAGAATTTTCTTTATAAAAATGACTAAGAGATGTGAAAAATTACCAAAAATGAGTATTTATACGAATCAACACCTAATTTTCCCATTATTTAGACCTAAGAGGCCGGCATCCACGCAAAAATTAAGTTGAATTAATTGAATTCCCGCTGAAAATTGAAATTTCCCTCAAAAGGGACTCATTTGCCACCCTTGGTGAATGGGTTCCACTAGAGGGGACTCATTTGCCGAAGGTGGCGAATGGGTCCCACTAGTGGTTTGTGAAGGTGGGTTTTCAAAATGTGAATGAACTAAGTTTTGTTTTTCGAGATTTAAGTGATTTCTCAAGTGAAACAGGCCTCTAGATAAAAAATAATGGGTTTTAAGGGCCTATAAATGTTGTTTTGAAGAATAATTAATGCAAGGGTACTCAAAAGTAGTTCCAATTAAGCGTGAAATTGTCTCTTTTCTCAAGAGTGTCCAATTTTCTATGCCACAATAGGAATAAGGACATGTGTCTAGGAGTATATATAGGGAAGAGTAAACAAGGGTTGTCAAGAAAAAGAAAAAGAGTTAAAATAACACAAAGTGTGTCCCATGTGTCACTATCTATTAATTTTGTGAAAGCATATCAATTTACAATTCAAAAATTAAATAAACGTTAGTATGAATATAAAATAATCACAATTACAATTATATTGTATTAAATAACTAATTTAATCAAAAAAATATATCACAATTATATTTATACATATTTATAAATATATAATTAATATTTATTTTTCATATTTTTTACTCGATTTAATTATGAAAAAAAACTTACATTGAATAGATTCATGAGAAAATATAGAAGTTCCAAAAGGATTCAATTTCTCAGTTATAAATACATTTTTTATTACAATTCTTTTACATATATTATGTAGGGAAACTTGGGTCCCAACCCCTTAATATAAAAGAGAAACCAAATAAGGTGGGGAAAACATCACAAAAAAAGTATTTCAACATAACTACATCAATACTTCTTGAACAATCAATAACATAAAATGACTAAACAAAATCTTTAAAATAATCTTGTAATTGTCATAACCTCAACCCTAGAATGGGATTCACAAGAAAATTTTGGAATACCTTTCTTCATTCTTTGGGTAGTGATCCTATAAATCTCATTATCTATGTCCATAAAAATAGGATAGAAAATGGGAAACTCTCTTTATGGCTTCAATTGTTGTTCATTAGGTAAGAATGGATTTTGAAAGGGCCCTGACCCTTTTACATCATGAAAGATTTAGCTATTAGTAAAACAAGACATGGAACAACAACAAAAAACTTCAAATGTAGCTAGCAAAACAACTGAACAAGGAAACAACAATAATGCAAGTAGAAAAGTTCACAAGGCCAAAACAAAGTTGCAGAACATCAAACAAAACAACAACCACCCCAAGGGTGAAAAAAATACAGCCCACAACCTTTTAGAAGAGAAATAAATGGGAACAAACAACAAAACAAGCCTCTTAGCTAGAAAAATATTCCTACAGGAACTTGAACCACAAATATTCTTTAAAATAGGATTCATAGTTAGCATAATAGAACAACAAGCCACTCTCCTTGTAGCCAAAATAGTTTCCTGAAACATCAACCACCCCAAGGGTGGGTAAGACAAACTATACTTCAAATCCGTACCAATAGGATTTAGAGGATCTTGAAACCTAAACCACCAGAAGACAACTAATCCAATCAAGACATCTTGAGAGAACCAAGGGATAAGAAAATAATTATAATAATAGGCCTACAAGCCACCCATCAAGCTGTAAAAGTAGCAACCCATAACAACATCCACCCCAAGGGTGGCAAAGACAACATGAACTTCAAGGCCTCTATAAAGTAGCACCTTTGATACAACAACACCTTTAAAAAAATAGTTCTTGTAAAAACTAATGTCCTTCACAAAAAGGGATCCCAAGAGCACAACAAAACTCAAAGGAACAACAACCAACTTGAAGCACCACACTGCCCAATACACCAAATGAATATCCACCTCAATAAAAGAGAGATCCCCTCTATACGAGAGGATGAAATGAGAAACAAAACTACGAGATCCAACAATCTCCTTCCCAAAAAAGTTCCACCTCAAAAGGAACTAGTAGAAAGAAAGGGGACACTCCACTGTAACTACAACAACCATCTCCACCTCAGTAGGAGCTATCTCCACCTCCATAGGAGACCCCAAATGTATCACACAGTAGGAAGCCGACACTCTCGTAGAATGAAAACCCACCTCATCCCACGGAAACATGAGCAACAAGTACCAAAAGAAAGCAATATGAAGCAGCTCAATCAATAGAAAATATTGAGCTAAAGCACCCTCCAAAGTGACAACACTCCTCAACAATAATAGAACCACCAAGATGGACTTTGAATAAAGCCCCATTAGAACCATAATGCGAAAAATTAGGAGATCCATAGCACCCTTAGCACTTAGGACAACTCCATCCACATAATGAACCAACAAACCAAAAAAAGTCTGCCTCTCCAAAAAAACTTTTTAAGTATAGCTCCAAAATGAATCAAAACAGTTTCATCCATAGAAATGGGGCACCACCAACCAAGCTTAAACACTTGAAGGGAAATATCCATCCTAAGAGAGAAAAGTGAGCACCAACACTCCAACAAGGAAGAGTAGAGTCCCAAAAAACTACATACCACCACTTTGCCAATGTCCCTATCTTTATGGACCACAAAAAAGAAGGGTTGTAGCACTGAAAAGGAACATCCCCACAAAAATAATTAGGAAGGAAAAACACAATCACTCTCAAGAAAAAGGCACCCCACAGACAAAACCAAGAGCCTCGATAAAGGCAGAGAGAAGAAGAACCCCAAAAGTTTAAAAGACCCAACTTTCCCATGGTCCCCAACCAAGATATAGGGAGAAAAAAAGAGAGGTTGAAGAACAAGAAAGGGTATCGGCCTCTTAGCCAAATACTAGAGAAAAGAAACAAAAAAGAATCCCAAAGCAAGGAAGAAGCACGAGCAAAGGAAAAACAACACTTCCAGAACCGACCAACCATCAGTAGAGCAATACCCAAGTGCGACGAACAAACCAGATGAGGTGAGGAACACTAATGAAAGGGCTAGAGAGGAGACACAACTCCAATAAATAGGAGAAACCCACCAGGAACCCCAACTTAGGCACAAGCCAACACCATGGACCAAGCCAATAATAGCCACAAAACAAGGGGCACTAGCAAAAAGGAAAGTCAGAGACCACATAAAGAATGAAATTCCCCTCACACAAAGGCCTAGGAAGCCCAAACCATTCCGAAAGGAGCCCACATCAAAGATAAAAGAAAGAACCCTCTTCGAAGAAGAAACATCGAAGCAGAAAAGTGCTTCAATCCCAGCAAGATCAATCAAAATGAGATCCTCTATAGCCAAACAAAAGGCACCTCTCCATAACACCTTAGCAACCGGAAAAGAGTAAAAACCACCAAAACAAGGGGAAGAGAAGCACATAGCAACATATAAGCCATCATCCTCATCCTCTTCATCCTAATCTCCTTCAAAAAAATTGAATCCCACTCCCTCGTGTCCTCTCCCACCCACACCCGTTGACACCATTTTTTAAAAAGGGGTCGAACATTTGATTATGGACTCAATTGTTAATTGAACATGAGGAGAGAAATTTTTAATCAAGGATGTCAATAGTCGAGAAGATTTTTCTGAAACTAAAGGAGGAAATCCATCAACATCCATACAAATGGGTGTGGGATCTAAAAAAGGGGGATCAACAAGAAAGAAATGTAGAGTAGGAACTACCACATCTTTAACATAAACAAGCTCAAAAACCTCTGGATAAGAAACATCCTTGACCAAATCCATAATAATATATCCATGTAGAGAATTATTCCACCATGAGGAAGATCATGGGGCCTTATAACAAGGATACAAATTTACCAAATGTCCCATAGAAAACCATTACCTATACGAAAATGAAATTCCTTCATAATCCAAAATTTGGCTACATGAGAAATTAAAAAATTTTAAAACAACCTCTACCAATTAAGGCTTAGAGAAATCAAACTCTAAAATAATACAAGAATAGGTTGTGTGAGAGACAAAATTAGTGGCTTGATCCACCATTATAAGTATACCATAGAGTTTCTAATACTAGAATAATAGGAATCACACCAAAAAGGAGAGAAATTTTCAAGAGAAAGTCCAAAATGAAAACCAATTGAAAGATTCAATGAGAAGGTTAAAAGAGGAAACCCAAGGCTTCAAGAGGAAGGATTTCTAGCTCCATAACTAAGAGTGAGTATCAAATATAGAATTATGATCAATGATTCAATTGAAAATAACTATGAAGAATCAATTAGCACAAGAATAAATTTCAATCTTCTCCTTCATTATAGGATAAACCTACAAAGAGATCCAAAGGTTTAAGTCTATTAAAAAAGGCCACACTTAATTGAAACTATAAATAATAATCTTTTGAGAGAAAAAGTTCTTGTCTTTATAACCTCATCAACCAAAACCACAATTGGAATAGAGAGAGCAAGAGAGATCATATATTTTTGTTTCAAAGAATAAATAGGAACTGCAATGCAAGAAATAATATCACACCATGAATGAGAATGAAAACCAAAGTCAATAGAGTTTGTATAACATATCTTACCTATAAATTTAGAAATCCTAACACCAATGACACTATGAGACTATAAAACTCTTCCAACAAACTCAGCAATAAACATAATGACCTTTGTAACATAATTTCATCCATATAAATCACTTGAAGAATAACTTGATATTTTACCAATAGAAAATATGAAAAAACTTTTGACACAAGTAAAAAATCCTCTATTGATGCCTCCAAGCCCACAACCATATCTTCAAATAGGTAGGGCCATCGAGCCATTAAGAGGTAGGATATATGTATATAGAATATTTGTTTCATGTGTTTTAAATGGTATGCCATATCTTTTGTGCTGATTTTTAATACCCCCACCTTTGTCATTATTTATATTAAAACTCTAATCCACTATATGTTGGGTACATTTAATAAAAATATTATCTAATTTACATTCCAATGATGATGAAATTATTAATGACATAAATATTTAAAACAAATTAATGGAGGGAACCATCAACATCAAAATAGACACTATGTGGGTGATATTTTTTATTAATTTAAATTGGATTAGATGTTATAGATATATATATTAATATTAATTTTCAATATTTATAAATTTTGAAAATTGTTTTTTATAAAAAGTATGTATTATAATTTATTTTTAAAATATGGTTATTATGTATTATCTTTAGAGGTGTTCTATAGTAGTATTATGGAGGCTCATGTCATGAGTGTATAAGTTTATGTTTTAAAAAATATTTCATGATCATTGATTAATATTAAAGTACAAGTTAAAAATAACTTGTTGACTACTATTGATACCATTTTAGAATAATTTATTTCTATTAAGCATCTCTCCTTTGGTTTTTCCTAAGATACTCTTGAAGTGGTTGATTCTATCCTTCTAATGGAAAATGATTATTTGGTTCCCACTCCTCTCGGGTTTGGGTTTTTTTCTTCCATTCCATACCATATTTTAAGTATTCTTAGGTCATTTCTCTTTTTTCAAGAATCTATAATACTCTCCTATTCATTCAATTCTTCGTTTTAGGGTGATGAAGGTAAATTCTCCCCTCTATCACCCTACATTATAGATGATAGTAACATTACTTTTGTGTACTATTATTCAAAGGAGGAAGGAAGATCTTTCTAAACATGTTTTTAAATCCCACATCTAGATCAATGTTGCATGGGTTGCCAATTCAAGGTTTGAAATAGCATAGGAACTTTTCTTCCTTGAAGCTATTGGTTTATTGTAATGTCACAACTTTATCTCATTCTAATCCTTTGATAGGCAAGATCTAGTTGGTTTTATGACTATTTTTTATTTTTCTTCAATAGTTTAAGCCATATCAATAACCTCCCTTATACCCTTTATGAAAAAAAAAAATGACTTAAAAATAAATCTGTCATTAACATACAGAAAAAAATATAATATATATAAAAAATAAAATAACAAAGTTAAAAATCACAAAGTAAAGGATAGAAATTTTAAAAAATAAGTGAATGAAAGGATGAATCATAGAAGTAAGAGTGATACAATATTAAAAATAAGATTATAAGATAATTTTACCTTCTGGTGAATAAATTTTTAAATAATTTATATATATTTTACAAAGTTATTAAATTATTATGCACAAAACTTTACCTAAATTTATAACAATTCTATCATTTAGGGAAACAATTAGGGGATTTAGTAATACTTATGAAAATTATTGAATATATGCCTCTTTTTGCTAGCAATGGTCAATCATTGGCTAAGTCTGGGGCTTAAGGTGCTCAGATTTCATAAGAAGGGTATCCAGACCCTGTAATAGATTTTTTCTAGACCCACCATGCGTATCATGTTGTGGGATGCTTTTCATGCCCAGTACAAGCTTCATAACCAGGACCGTGCTACTTATGATGGTTTGGTGAATGCCATTCCTGCTGAAATGCTTCATAAGGTTGGAATTCATGGAACCGAACCTTGGTGGAAAGACTAGAAGTGGTTTCCAGACACCCCTTTCAGGAACTACAAGCCTCGGCTTGGTTATAGGTGGCTCTCACCACATTTTCCTATGATTCAGAGTTTGAACCAGAGGAGGCTTCTTCAATCTCCCGCTCATGTCTGGCGTAAAATATTTGCTACCACTTGGTCTGCAAGTGTTGAGCTGAAGTTTGCCCATTTTTCTTGGTGTATTCTTTTCCAAGGCTTGCCTGTGGCTCTTGACTGGTCCACCTGGGGGTCCAGGACCCTTGTTTCCCTTTTTGTTGGCAGGATGAGAATTTTAAGCATCTTTCCTAGTTTTTTCCTAGAGCTTAGTAGCTTTGGACTTGGATTCATGACTTTTTTCGGCACTTTCGGCCAGAACCTTTCTCCTGGCATATGGTGTTGCTTGGAGATTCTCCAAGAATTCCTACAAAATTCACCCAGCTTTGGCACACTTTTAGGGTGGAAATTCTCTTCAATATTTGGAAGGACACTCTTCAATATTTGGAAGGACAAAAATGCTTGCATTTTTTCAAATTCTCAAATTGATATTCATGTATCTTTATATACTAAAGCTATGATTTTCTCTAATGTGCTTTTATAGGTTCAAGTGCAAGCTAACAAAGTTGCACTTGAGGTTGCTCACCTCCAGGTTCTCCTAGACCACTGGGGCAATGCCCCTTGTACTATTTCTCGAGTCCTCGCTTTGCACACCTCTCCATAGCCAGTCGCCCTCCGGGGGCTGACAACAAAGTGGTTTTGCATGTCCTCATTCACAACCCCCGCCTCGGTGAGAATCTCACACTCCTCGACAAAACTGCTCTTCTCCACCATGGGCTACTCAGGGGTGGCCTTTTGGGAGTGCTTTGGGGAGTGGCGGTGGTGGTGGGTGGCCTTCTAATGATCCTCCTACTTCTGGCTCTGGGTGGCTAGTTACTGGTAAAGCTTTCCTACGTATGGTGCTTGCAATCTCGCCCCACTGCGAGGAAGAAGATAAATAAAACAAGATGTTGATGATGGTTGGGATCCTCCTCTTGATGTTGCTCCAGACCCCGCTGATGTATGGGGGAAAATTTTGGATGACAGAGACCCTCCTGGCTCTGTTGGCACTGCTTTGGTCACTTAATGGCCTTTTATCTTTGTTATTTTTTGGACTTCTGGGCTTAGCCCACGTAATCTGTTAATTTTCTGGGTGTTGCCCATGTGACTCTTGGGGTGTGCCTCTCTACCACCCACCCTTTTTTTTGTAAATATGTATCTTTATATTTGAATTAATATAGATAGCTGCCTATTCATCAAAAAATAAAATCTTCTTTGATTTTTAAGTATCGAACATAACATAATACTCTTAAATTTTAGTTGGGGTAAAACATTTATTTGCATCAAGAGAAAATAATAATATATTTAAAATTTTACCAGAATTATAATTATTTCAACCAAAAATAGATAACCTATAAATCAATAAATTTATTCTTCTTATCTTCATTTCTCAACCCAATAACATTTTTTCTGATTGTATTACTTCAAAGTTTCTAGAAACTACCTTAAAATTGGTAGCTACTATGAATCCAATAATATATTTTATTTCATGTGCTACATTTTAACTCAATTTTTGGGTGCAACAAGAATGGAGTTGAAATCCTTATAAATTTCCAATTATGTCAATATGAATCTTTATGTTAGTGTGCTTGCGTGAAAAACTAAATTTATTTCATATTATGATATATAATATGGATCATATTATCTATTTATAGATTAAATATACTTATAGATATAAATTTAATAATATTATTTTTATTTTAGTGACCACTCAATTCTAGATAAAAATGAATATTATGGCTTTGTGTTTTGGGAATAGTTATGTTTTTAGGATTATATTTTTATATCAATATGAAACTTGGATTATTAGTCCAAGGAATGTCATTATGTTTACCGATAATTTTCTTTTATTAATTTTATGAGAGTGGATTAGGGAAAAGTAGGTGATGCATCAATCATACAAAATGAAAGACTAGATACATGTCTTAATTGAATTTCTAAGCAAGCTCATCTTGCATGGCTACACTATTTATGAAACTTTTCATTATTTTTTCCTCCTTTATATTGTACTCAATTTCCTAGAGGCTAATACTATGAACACACTATCCATCAAATCAAGCTACATACCATTTAAGTTTTGGTGCAAGTGCATCCAGGATTGCCAGCCAACCAAATATATTAGATTTTTGCTCAATTTTGGTGTGTAACTATTTTAATGGATATTTTAGAGTAATTTTAATGTTTTAATTTCAAAAAATCAGTTTAAATAATTTGGACACATTTTGGCTTGAACCTTCCCTTGGGAAATGTACCAGATATTATAACTTTTGAATTAAATTTACCTAAAATCAGCATCCATTGGCATGGGAGGATTTGGAGTTGTAAAAGTTCAAATTTGCAACTAATGCACATTATTCTATAGGCATGATTTGGACGCCCAAGTTGAGTGGGATTGGAAATTTGAATTGACAATTCAAATTGAAGAGTGGAAGAATTATGGTGTCAGCTAATGGTGGTCTTCCTTGCAGGGAGTGAATCCAAAATGCATTGGAGAGTCAAAAGAATGTCATTTGCTACCATTAAATAATTTTATAGAAGGGGGGCATGGATTTGGAGGAGTAGAGTTGATGAGTGGTATTGCAAGGTACTTGGTTAATTGTTTTTGGGTTATTATTTTTATTTTGGTTCTTGATTTTTTAAGTGAGAGGATTTAGGCGTAGCATTTATAAGAGGAAAACTTTTAGAATTAAAATTGTAGGTGGAAGTTAAAAATTAGTGGCAAACCTTTTGTTGACAGCATTGGAGGCTTTGTACTTTGTTTTCCAAAATTTGATTGCAAATGCAAGAAGAATATTGCAAGAATTGGGAGGAAGATTGAATTCATACGTAGTTGTTATTGTTGCCTATAACAAGGCATTTAAATCTGATTTATCTATTTATTCTCAGTCCTCTAGAATAGCTTTCTAATTACTTTTCATTGAATGTATTGCACAAAATTTTGCAAGTGCCATTGAGCAAATATACATTGTCACTATTGTTGATTTTTGGTGTCTCTATTTATTTTAATTCATCAAATTCTTGTGTGAGTTTGCAAGTACGGAGAGTTGTAGGAAATATCTCTTGCATTAGTGGTATCATAGCATGGTGAGCCTTCTACACCAAGTTTCAAGAAACATTCTCAATCACATACGCTTTATCCAAGTTGTCAATTAGGAGGCTAATATTATGAACTCGCCATCCTTCAAATCATCATAGATACCATTAAAGTTTCATGACACCTTATCAATTACATGATATAGATCTACGTGGTTAGTATATTCATTTATCAAACATGAATTCTTTTTTAGCTATGTATCCATTCATAATTGCATAAGAGTATTTTAAGTGAATTATATATTTTTCTAATAGTTTATATTACTTATATTTTTCTCTATAAGTTTTGTGGCAACTAGTCATAAATCAAAATGAATATCATGTTTATGTTTTGGGAAAGATTAATTATTTATATCAATATAAAATTAGGGTCATTCTCATAATTTAAATAATATTTGCACATAGATTTACAATATATATTTATGTTTTATATTTGTATGACTATATTTTTAGTATAATAATTTATTTTGGAAGGGCATGATAATATATATTTCAACTAAAAATTGATATCAAATACATTTGTTAAAAATGTAGTAAGCATAGTGTAAAAAATGTATTTCTACTAAACATACTATTTAATTTGATTTAGACATGATTGATTCATTAAAATAATATTTTTTACATAGTTGTATATGCTATTAGCACATCTACCGTATAAAAATTTATGTAAAATACATTGAAAGTTATTCTTTTCAATGTACATAATTTTTAAAGAATTTATTATATATAGGAATCTTGGGAGGGATATCTTCGAAGATATGCTAGTTAGAATTTCATGAATACAACTCTTTCTTACAATAAGTTAAATGTAAATACTTATGTCAAAAACTTAGTTGGTCTTTATATAAATATTATATAAGAATAATGTTTGAATACTTAAATATTTTTTATTTTATTTTTTAAAATACTAAATAATATGAGAAAAATAGATTTTATTTATAGAAAAGGAAATGCAAATTTACAACCATAAATAAAATTTTACTTTAAAGATATAATTAATTTAAAATTTTTAAAGAGTAGACAAATAATTTTTTATTTTTATTTTTTTAAATTAATGGAATTGAAAGTCAATGTCATTATATATATAAAATTTTCAATGACTTAACAGGTTTATAAAAAGAATTGAAAATATTATTCACACATTCATTAACAAGCAAAATAGCTTTGAAAACATCATAATGTGTTATTTTTAGCTCAGACGCAATTCCAATTTTCCATAGAACTAAGGAATACACTTTTTTCCTATAATATAATCTCAATAATGATCACTTAGGAATCTATTATCTTACCGAATTTAATTTATTATTTTGTATAGAAAAACTTATACCTGATCTATAATGATTGGAGGAGATTTGACCACCCTCACTTTTTATTGGATTTTTTTTTCTACAATATTTTTTTGAATGCATAGAAGAAAAGACTAGTTCAATATTGTCTCGATATGGGGACCAAGTAATAATAAAAAAAAATTTAGATACTCAAAGAGGAAATATAACATAGTTAATGTGGACATCATGTACATTGAATAGGAACAATTGTAAATCAACAAGACAAATGAAAAATTTTACAATAGAAAATTTTCTTTGCAACAAGGAGCATGGAACCATAAGGAAAATCAATAGTTCCAAGAATATTAATAGTTTGAATTCCCTACAAAAGAGATTTCCTTTTCTTACCTTCATGTAGCACCATCACTATGGTAGAATATATCATATTTTGAATCATGATTCAAGGAAAACTACTTCATGTATATCAACTTCAAGATACTAATTTTCAATTTTGACAACCATCACATTTATGGTTTTTAAGTAATTATCCCTACTATACCCAAAATTGTACTTAAAAATATAATAAATTTTAGAAAACATAATTATTTAAAAATGTACCTAAGTATGTAATGTTATTATGCATCAAAATTATAGTTTTTTAGACACATATATAAAATCAATTAATAAAACCCTAAATGAATAGATGATAAATCTTATGATTGGACTCACCTCTCCCAAGTTAACAATTACATAATATATGGATAGGGGCTCTGGCTCAATTGGCTAAAGCATCCTAATGTAAGGAATAGGTCATGCGGTCCAATCTCCCCATGTCCTTGTGGCATTGGAGGATGTGTCATGTCGCACTAGTGTCTCTTTAGGGGTGCTACCTGATTCCTACAATCTAAAAAAATAATTAGATAATATGTGGATATACTTGATATAATATATTAAGGAATAAATTTCAATGGAAAATCGTAAGGGACATGTTTCAAGAAATGAAAAATCCTTTTGTCTCTTTTTAGTTTCTGCCAAAGAAACTATAGGCGAGGCATGTTCTTAACTAGTTATTAATAATTCTTTTTCTAACCAATGAGAACTGAAATAGTTTTTCTATTTAATTTTTTTTAGCTATTGTCAATGTATAGATTCCAATTTTATAACAAAACATTTTTGAAAAATTATTTCTCTTCCATCTAATTGGTAGGAAAATTTCACCCGATAAGGGTGATTAATGTGCTTCCATTACAATAGTGCCTACAATAGTGGCAAATGAAAAGGGAAGTCTCCTTATTTTCAATTGTATTTATTTCTTCTATTTCTTTCATAATCTAAGAGGAAGCATAATTAATATTAAATTATTCAATTAGTTATACAATTCTAACCCTTTCTTTATATAAAGTTGTATCTTCTTTATCATATACATAAATATTTCCCATTAAATGGATTTAAATAAAATTTCTTGCTAGTAATAGAGTTTGTTTTTAACTTTTATAACAAAGTTAAAATTATTTTAGGGTTAAGTATAGTTGGAAAAAACACAATATTCAAATTCATTTTTTGTTGAATTTTATTGGGTTAAGTAATAAATTCTTGCAGTTATAACCTAATATTTCTCTAGAATGTTCAAAATATTATAAATTTAATTTACATTTGACAAGAGTTATTTTTTGAATAATTTTTAAAACAATTTCAAGAATGATCATTAACAAATGGTTTTTATAAAAAATTTAAAACTAATATTTAAATTTTCCATAAGAATAAATAAAAATGAAATTATATAGATTCCCAAAACAAACATGTAAATTAATTTACTTATTTGAAGCAACAAATTTGAAAAGTAAAAAATATCATGAAAATTAATAGCTACAAATTTACTTTTAAGTATAAATGAAACACCACAATGCTAATGCTAAGTGGCAACCACCATGAGAAAAATGGTTTTAACAATGCATATTTTAATAAAATATAATCACAATTCTAACCATTTTTAGTAGAGTATAGTTGGTACAACAAAATCACCAAGTGACTCAGAATGAAATTTATGTTTATGATGAGAAGATTTCCAATATCTTAACGTAAATTGATTTCTATAAATATTTGAAGATAAAAATTCTAAATTAATAAATATTTCTATAACAAAATATTGCAATAAGATGATATATTATTATAAATAAAAATTGATAAGTAGGAGGTATTTTTCCACAGCGAGTCAAATTATGATATTGCTATCAGGATTCAACTGTGTAGTTTGGAGTCAAACTCATTGACTCATGAAACATGGGTCAATGAGTTTGACTCAAAACTACACGGTTGAATCCTGATAGCAATATCATAATAAATAAAAAAATTATACTATATAAAGAACTATATAAAAATACAGCAAGTCAAATTATATCATCTAATATATTTTAAAATTTTAAAACACACAAAAAATAAAAAAATAATGTCTATTGATAAGTAACAAAAATAGGATAAACAAATAATGTATACAATGGTTAGAAGGGACAAGTTGTTAAAATGGGCATTATTTTTTCTTAAATAAAAAATGGGTATGTAAACTATTTTTTTAAAACTACTATACTAGTCAAGTAAGTGGTAGAAAACATTAATAAACTTAGAAAAGAAAACATAATGTTAGGGTTAAATCATAGTTAGAATTAATTTTTTAATTAAAAGCATGAGTTTAAAAAAAACATCAAAAAAAATATATGGATTTCAAAATGTTCAAAATTCTTTTAATTAGGTTACTATTAGAATTAGGGTAAGAATTAGAGTTAGGGTAAGCATTAGAATTATAGTTAGGGTTAGGGTTTAGGGTTTAGGGTTTAGGGTTTAGTTCAATTTTGATTAGTATAAGAATAGGATGAGAGGTCTCTTCCTATACAGCCAATATAATTGACAATTTTCTTTTGCATCAAGAGGCACCAACTCAATTTTTGTTTAATATTTATTGATTTACCTTCTATAAGCAATTCCACTTCTTTCTTGTCATCAACTCCCCTAGTCTGAAATGGGTTTGATTAGAAGTGCTATTTTTATTGTTTGTTCTTTCAAAACATTAGTTTTGATTACTATAAGAACAAGATGGGCGGTCTATTCCTATAAAGCCAATATAATTGACAAAAAAAAAAAAATCCTCAAGAGGCACCAACATATTTGTTTGATATTTCCTGATTTACCTTCTATAATAAATTACACTTATTTCCTATCATCAACTCCCATAGGATGAAATGAGGTTTATCTCCTTGAATCTTGATTCCATGAAAATCATTAGCTTTCAAAAACTATTCTTAAACATCAAATAGTTTAACATTCAACAATATTTTTTTTCCAATAAAAATAAGTCAATATTATCATGAGGAATCAAATTGGCATTATCAACTGAGTATTCCTTGGGATTTCTAGTATCGTTATTTTGTAATTTTCTTTCATCAATGGTCCTTCTCGGATTCTTTTCTGAATTTCTCATAAATTATTTCTTCTAGAAAGCAAGAAATTGTACTATCGTTTAGCAATGATCAAATTCGGTCAATGGGGATTGAAAGTACATTTGCTTAATCTGTGACACCCCTTCATTTTGTTATGTTTTTCTTGATAGCTCAGATACTTTGTTTGGCCATATTTTATGTTATGGTCATTGTATCAATGACAGTGGAGCGATGATAGACTATATGGATGTGATGATACATTATATGCATGGTGATTGTTGGAAAATGTGCCTCAATCTTACTGAAATGTAAACTCCTGAAAGAGAAAAGTTGGTGAGACCATCTAGAAGTCTTACCGACTAGCAGCTGTGTTCTAAATGTTTGAAGTGCTCAAGTTGCTGAGACTTTGTTCTTGTCTTGCCGACCAGATTCATCCGCAAGACATTTCGATCATTGTGAAAGTTCTAACTCTTTCTGCTCGGGGAGATCTCTTGCTGATAGGTTGGTCTCTAATGGTTATCAGGGAGACTCGTGGCAACAAAAGTCCTCGGGGAGAGGCATGAACACTCGGAATGACTCATTCTGACAAGATATGTCTCACCGACAGTTATACACTCAAATTCATCAGAGTGACATGAAGGCTTGATAAGATTCTAAGCAATGGTTGTGGTCTCACCAAAAGGTTTGCACTTGATATCATCTCTTGTCGATGGTGTTTCTCTCGCCAACAGACTGGTGCATTTGATATGACCTCTTGGTGATAGAGTTTCTCTCGCCGACTGTTCTGTGATAGGTGTGAACTCTTGATGATGGTTATTGTCTTACTGATGAGTATGAACATTGGTATAACATAAAGTTCTATGAGACTCTTAGCAATAGCAAAACTCTTGCTGATAGTTCTACACAAGATGGATTTGTATTCGGTATGATGTTTTGCCGATAACTATAGTCTGGCCGATGGTTTTGCAGTGGATATTGATATGATGTATTAGCAATAGAGTGAGTCTGGGTGACAGTTTTGAAATGGATATGACTCTTTCCGATGGTGGTGACTCTGGGCAATAACGAAAGTTAGGCTTTGTGGCATCAGGGAGACACGGCCTAGTGTCTCACTAACATGCGATACAGTTTGAACGCCTTGACTAAATGTCTATCCTATGTGGTTTTTTGTCGACCAATCAGAGAAGTGGAAAGCGAACCACTAGCAGTTGGACTGTTGTGATCATTCCTGTGAGGGAGATGAACAGACTGTGAGAAAAAATGACTATGTTGGCAATGGTGGATGACGATGAACATAGTGAGATAACGAAGTGTTGTTTGATTGAACATGAGTTGTTCTGAGTGAATTCGTTGGATGTTTCTATTAGAATTTATGTACAAGGTTGATCAAGGAAATTTTGTTGTTGTAAATTGACATCAGAAAGTGGAGTTTGTACTCTGTATGTATTTTTTTTACTATAATACAAAGAGGCTCTTCTTGGTGTGGTGGGTTTTTCTCCCGTAAGGGTTTTCTCACATAAATCTGGTGTCCAAATTATGTATGTTCATTTCTTTGTTTCTGTTATTTCTTTCATGAGTATCTTAATTAAATTGTAATCAATATTTAAAGTCACCTCTGCATTCTTCCCTGAGGTTTTGATGTTAGGAGAGTTTGTTCCACACCTAAGCTTTCCTTTCAAGTGGTAGTAGAGCCTGGCCAGTTGTGTTATCCTTGTGGGTACATTGGGTTTTTTGTGTTAATTCTATTCAATGGGAGTCTTCTAGAAGTATGGTATTTCAAATTACAGATTAAGATGGCAAGCATGTCAGGAAAGATTGAAATTGAGAAATTCAATGGCAGCAATTTTTGAGCTGGGGAAACTTAAAATGGAAGATTTGTTGGTTGATCATGATCTTTGGCTTGTTGTGTTTGGAACGAAGCCTACAAGCATGAAGTAAGAGGATTGGGACCTTGCAGATCAAAAATCAAAGGGGTTGATAAGGCTCTATTTAGCAAACTCTGTTCTTCTGAATATTCATGAAGAAAAGACTGCATCTTCTTTGTGGAAGAGATTGGGAGCTATTTATCAAGGAAAGTCCTTGGTGAATAAGTTTTTCTCTAGGAAGAAGTTGTACTCTTTGAAAATGTAGGAAGGAGCCTCTGTTGTTGATCACTTTAATGCTTTCAACATGTTGATTGCTTAGTTAACATCTGCGGGTGTGAAGATTGATGAAGAAGATCATTGTATGTTGTTATGTTCTTTGCGAGAATCTTGGGATCACTTGGTGATGGCTATTGCGAGTACAACATCCACTTTTAAGATGGAAGATGTTATTGCTTCTTTGTTATTAGAAGAAATGAGAAGAAAATATTCTAAGATGGTGAAGGAGGCTCTTGTTGTTCGAGTCAGATCAAAGGAAAAAGGAAAGAAGAAGGACAAGAAGTCCACATCCAAATCAGAGGGGAGATCAAAGTCTCTTGGCAAGAAGTCCAAGGTGAAGTGTTGGAATTGTGGGAAACCTAGTCATGTCCAAAAGGATTGTAAATAGGAGAAAAAGAAGAAGAATTATTCTTCTGACAATGATTCTTATCAGAGTGATGCAGATGCTTTGATTGCAACCTTGGCTACATAGACATCAGATGATGTCTGGCTGATTGATTCTGGAGCATCTTTCCACATGACATCTCATAGAGACTAGTTCACTAAGTATGAAAAATACAATGGTGGAAGGGTGTATTTGGCAAGTGATTCATCTTTGGAAATAGTTGGCTATGGAAGAATTAGAATTATATTCCCTAATGGAAGAGTGAAGGGAATCAATGATGTAATGCATATACCAGGTCTGGCTCGAAATATAATTTCTATTAGTAAGCTAAATGATATTGGAGTGCAAGTCACGTTCTCTAGAAATGGCTGCAAGATGACTAGAGGCTCAATGGTGCTAGCTAGGGGTGCTTGTATTGGTACTTTGTATAAGCTGGATGCACATGTTGTGCAATGCAATAGTGTCTCTGTAAAGTCATAGAAAGCTACTCATAGAGAAAAAGAGGAAAAAGTTCCTGATAGTGCAAACTCTATGGAAGTTAAACTTCCAGTAGAAAAGACTATGCTCTGGCATCATAGGCTAGGCCACATTGGTGAAAAAGGTTTAAAAACCTTGAAGAATAAAAACATGGTTGAAGGGCTTAATGATTGTAACCTCAAATTCGAGTTTTGTGAACATTGTATATATGGTAAACAACACCGTGTTTCATTTTACTCCAGTCCTCACAAATCTTATGATTTACTTGATTACATACATTCTAATGTTTTTGGTCCAGTAAATGTTCCTTCTTTGTCTAAATCAAGATATTATGTATCGTCCATTGATGATTATGCAAGAAGGGCATTTGTTTATTTTTTGAAAAGTAAAGCAGAAGTGTTCAGTCATTTTAAGGAATTTAAAAACCTTGTGGAAAATTAGACTAAAAGAAAAATAAAATGTTTAAGGACTGACAATGGTGGTGATTTTTGTTTTGATGAGTTCGAGAGGTATTGTAAAGATCATGGGATTAAAATACATAAAACTACACCCTACACTCTGCAGCAAAATGGACTTGCGGAAAGGTTCAACATGACAGTAATGGAAAGAGCAAGAAGTATGGTGAGTAGTGTTGGCTTGGAGGAGAAATTCTAGGCTGAGGTAGTTGCAACAACATGTTACTTAATAAATCATTCTCCTAATTCTGCTCTTGTTGAGAAAACACCTTTGGAAGCATGGTCTTGAAAGAAGCCCTCTCTAAGACATATTCGTGTCTTTGGCTGTGAGGCATATGCATATGTGCCAAATGAAAAAAGATCTAAATTGGAGAACGAGGTTGTTAAATGTATTTTTATTGGTTATAGTGCTGGCATAAAAGGATACAAGCTTTGGAATCCTAATATAGAGAAGGTTCTATATAGTAGAAGTGTTATTTTTCGTGAGATGAAGCCTTCTACTTTGTATCTATAGTCAAAGACAAAATTAGAAAATAAAAAGAATGTAGTTAAAATTCCTCCAACACTAGATAAAGAGGAATTAAAAATTCAAAATGTACCTAAAACTCAGGAGAGCTCAAGTAGTTCTAAGAGTTCTGAAGAAGAAGATCAACCTCAACCTCAACCTATGAGGAGGTCAACACGTGAAAGAAAGAAACCTGATAGGTATGGGTTTTCTTTGATAGATTCTACTTGTGCCTAATCTTTAATTTCTAGCACTGATGAGCCTAGGACTGTGAAAGAGGAATTTAGAATTTCTTATTTAAACTCTTGGTTGGAAGCCATGAATGAAGAAATGGCATCATTAGAAAATAATGATACTTGGAGTTTGGTGCCCTTGCCTGAAGGTAGAAAAATTGTTGGCTATAAATGGGTATTTAAAAAGAAAATAGGTCTGGATGATAGTGTGGAAAAGTATAAGGCAGGGTTGGTTGCGAAGGGTTATTCCCAGGTAGAGGGAATTGATTATGGATAAATCTTTTCTCCTGTACCTAAGCTGACGTCTATCAGATTTCTTTTGTCACTTGTAGTAGTGTATGAATTAGAGATTGAACAGATGGATGTGAAGACAAAATTTCTTCATGGTGACCTTGAAGAAGAAATTTATATGTCCCATCCTGAGCACTTTGTGGAAAAATTTAAAGGAAAATTGGTTTGCAAGTTGAAAAAATCTATGTATGGATTAAAACAATCTCCTAGAATGTGGTACCAGAAGTTTGATACTTTTATTTTCTCATTGGGATTTGTAAGATTGAAGTCTGATCATGGTGTGTACTTCAAAGCTAAAAGTGGTTGTATTCTTATTATTGCTCTCTATGTTGATGATATTTTGTTCATAGGCAATAGTAAGTTAATGATTTTTGATCTAAAATCTTGATTGTCTGCAAAGTTTGAAATGAAAGATCTTGGTGCAGCCAGGTATATTTTGGGAATGGAAATAACTAGGGATAGGAAAAGTAGAAATCTTTGGATCAGTCAGAGTAAGTAAGCTAATACTGTTATGGAGAGATTTTGTATGAATGACTGCAAGTTGTTCCAGTTTTGCAGGGAACAAAGCTATTTATTGAAGACTGTCCAAAATCTCCTACTGAGATGGAGGACATGACCAGAGTGCCTTATGCTAGTGCAGTTGGAAGTTTAATGTATGCAATGGTCTGCACAAGGCCAGACATTGCCCAAGCAGTGGGAGTACTTAGTCGCTTTATGGCAAATCCTGCAAGGACACATTGGGATGTTGTGAAAAGAGTGTTTAGATATCTGAAGGGAACTTCAAAATATTCTTTGTGTTACCATGGAAATTTGGTTGAATCATAGAGGACTCTCAACATTCGAGGCTATGTGGATTCTGATTAGGCAGGGGACATTGACAGCAGAAGATCCACCAGTGGATATATTTTCATGATGAATGATGGTGCAGTTAGTTGGATGAGTAAGTGGCAGGTTGTAGTTGCTTTGTCCACTACAAAGGAAGAATACATGGCAAAAACACATGCCTGTAAAGAAGCAATCTAGTTAAAATGTTTGTGTTCTAACATTAGGTTTCATGCAAGGATAATTAAAATTTATTGTGGCAGTCAGAGTGCTATTTGTTTAGAATAAAATCCTACTTTCCATGCCAGGACAAAACATATTGATGTGCAGTATCATTTTGTATGAGATATGGTGGAGGATGGAAAGGTCTCTTTAGAAAAAGTGGATACTTTGGAAAATGTTACAGATGCATTAATGAAGCCAATGAGCACAAACAAGTTCAGGTGGTGTACAAGTTTGATGGGCCTTAGTACCCATGAGTTTTAGTAGTTTTGTTGTGCTCTAGAGGTGTCTGTAAGATCTTCATCAAGTGGGAGATTGTTGGAAAATGTTCCTCAATCTTACTGGCATGTAAACTCTTGAAAGACCAAAGTCGATGAGACCCTCTGGAAGTCTTACCGACTAGCACCTGTGTTCTAAATGTTTGAAGTGTTCAAGTCACCATGACTTTGTTTTTGTCTTGCCAACAAGAGTCATCGGCAAGATATTTCAACCGCTGTGAAAGTTCTAACTCTTTCTGCCTGGGGAAATCTCTTGCTGACAAGTTGGTTTCTAATGGTTATCAGGGAGACTCATCGCGACAAAAGTCTTCAGGGAGAGGCATGAACACTCAGAATGACTCATTCCAACAAGATATGTCTCACCGATGTTTATACACTCAAAATCATTGGGGTGACATGAAGGCTCAATATGAGTCTAAGTGATGGTTATGGTCTCGCCGAAAGGTTTTCACTCGATATGATCTCCTACCGATGGTGTTTCTCTCGCCGACAGGTTGGTGCATTCAATATGACCTCTTGGCGATAGATTTTCTCTTGCCAACTATTCTATTATCGGTGTGAACTCTTGTCGATGGTTATCATCTTGCCGATGGGTATGAACATCAGTATAACATAAAGTTCTATGAGACTCTTAGTGATAGCGAAACTCTTGCTAATAGTTCTACACAAGATGGATTTGTGGTCGCTATGATGTTTCATCGATAGCGAAGGTTTGGCCGATGGTTCTGTAGTGGATATTGATATGATGTCTTAGCGATAGAGTGAGTCTAGGCAATAGTTTTGAACTCAATATGACTCTTGTTGATAGTGGTGACCCTGGGTGATAACAAAAGCGGCTGTTGTGGCATCGGGGAGACACAGCCTAGTGTCTCACCGACATGCGATACAATTTGAATGCCTTGACCGAATGTCTATCCTACGTTGTTTTTTTTTTACCAATCAGAGAAGTGGAATGTGAACCGCTACCAGTTGGACTATTGTGACCATTCCTGTGAGGGAGATGAAGATACTGTGAGCAAAAATGACTATGTTGGGCAATGGCGGATGACGATGAACAGAGTGAGATAATGAAGTGTTGTTTGGTTGAACACGAGTTGTTCTGAGTGAATTCGTTGGATGTTTCTGTGAGCATTTTTGTACAAGGTTCATCAAGGAAATGTTGTTGTTGTAAATTGACATCAGAAAGTGAATTTTGTACTCTGTATGTATTTTTGTTTACTGTAATACAAAGAGGCTCTTCTTGGTGTGGTGGGTTTTTCTCTCATAAGGGTTTTCCAACGTAAATCTAGTGTCCAAATTGTGTATGTTCATTTCTTTGTTTCTGTTATTTCTTTCATGAGTATCTTAATTGAATTGTAATTGAAATTTAAAGTCACCTTTGCATTATTCCCTGAGGTTTTGACATTAGGAGAGTTTGTTCTGCACCTAAGCTTTCCTTTCAGTGATTATGTTTAATATGCTTCATGTTTGCATAGATGCTTAGTTGTGATGACATTGCTGTATATGCTTATTGTAGTTTAATTGATATATTATCTTGTCAGTTGATGTGACATTGTATTGGTGAAGAGAACGGTATTGCATCACTCACTTGTGAGTACCCTGTGATTTCCATGATTCTCTCCTCATGTTGTGTATGAATTATTATTTGTATACATGTACGACTTTCGCTTTTGTTGTAGGTTTGAAGGTACAGGACAACGGCTTCACTTGGTTTCATAGGTTTGAGCGTGTCCACTACTCAATAGTAATGATTGGGAGATAGTAACTGGTTAACCTTGTCAAATCTTTACCCTAGCAAAATGTGTCATAAGTCCTTATGTTGGTCTTGTTATTTTATTTATCGTGCAAGTTTAAATTGTAAGGATTAAATTACATGTTGTGTTTAAGTATTTAATTAATATGGAGATTTTATTATAAATTAATTAATTTAATTTAAGTTATATTATTAAGTAATTTTAATTATTAAATTAATTGGGAATTAAAATAAATAAGTTATTTAATTGTAAATTAGATTAAATAAATTGTTTTTAATTTTAAATGCATATTTGGGAAAAAATCTCAGAAATATCTTGGTTTGTTAAAGAAAAGATATTTGTTGTGTGAACTAGAAGTTAGAAGGATTTGTTTTCTTATTGTCTTAAAATTGATTTATGGAGAGATTGATTGAAATTGGTGAGAAAAGAGGAAGTTGTTTTCATGGGAAAAGAAGACAGAGGTTTTTGGGGAAAGAAAAGAATTGTTTTGTGTTTTGAAGAAATTGTAGATATTAGAAGCTTTCTGATAATTCTAAGAATCTAGTTTGTTATATTCTTGACTGTGGATTTTTTCTGTTCTCTGGGAAGTGGCAATTGTCCTGGAGAAAGCTTTGGCAACATTGAAAAATTGAGGTTACAAAGAAGCTTGACATCAATCCTCGAGGCAACAATTCTTCTAGAACAGGTTCTTTAATTGTTTTTGTGAATTTTGATTTGAAAGAGTTATTTAATTATTGTAATGCAAATTGGAAAATATTAGAAGAGGTTTTCATTATTGTAGAAGCTTTTGTTTTTAAAAGATTGCCATGAAAATCAAACCTTTGTAGAAAACAATTTAGATCCTTTGTGTAAATTGATCAATTGAAATAGATTGATACAAAAGGAAATTATAGATCTCTGTAGAAAAATATCATTTTTTTTTGTTTCCCTATTTCTTTTAATTGACTAGGAAAATGAAAAACTCTGATCTTTCCTATAGAAAACTTCTTCTGTGAAAATTTATTTCCCAAATTGAACCAGTGCTTGGATTAATTTATATATAAATATACATATATATATATATACATATATATTGAAATATAAATGTACATATATATATTATATAAATATTTTATTTTATTTAAAGCACTATAAATTCCCTGTAGGAATTTTTATTTTGAAACGAAATTGTAAGAAATCGTTGTACAACGAATTAATAATAGTGATGAAATTAAATAAATTTAAGTTTGTATTTTGGAGGCATTGGAGATTAAACACCATCGCCACCTCCATATTATGGTGGGGATGGACTTGCTGTGGCAGTGCCCTCCACACATGTGTGGAGAAGGCGTTGACACAGACAACATCGTCTCCCTTAATAAACTCTGACGCGGCCAGTTTGAGCGTTGCGATTTTCATATGATGCTTTCTTTAATGGTTATTTTATTATATATAATATATTTTTATATGTATATATATGTTATATATATAATATATAATATGCTTATTATTTATAATATGTATTTTATATATTATGTATATTATATATATATATATTTGGAAATTGTATTGTAATTATTTTTAAATGGAATTTGAGAAAAATATAATTAACTTTATAATTAAATAATATATTTATATGTGTATATATAATTATATTTAATTATATATATACATATTAAATATATTTATTTAATGTGTGAGTAATACAATAAATATTTGCAAGCACGATTAATTAAATTGAAATGATTGATTATTTTATTGCTGAATTTGAGTTAATCTTATGAGTAGTTGTGAACTAAAAGTAATCATATAGTTTAAATTCATTGTTGACCTATAAATAGCAATTATGTTTAAATGGTGTATTTTAGATATGTGATATTGATTGTTTTGGATTTAGGAAATCTAAATAGTAGTGCTTTTAATTACTTGAGACTGTTTATTTTAATTTCTAGTATTTATGTAATTGGGGCATGGTGGGGAATATTTGTTGTAGAGAAAATATAAGTCTTCTAGATTATAATTGTGATGGGGTTGTTATTTCTATTAGTCGCCTTGAGATTTCCTTGGGTAGTGCATGTAATTGGATTCAGTATTGGACATCTGTAGGGATGTGTTATCTCTTGTGTTATGTTATTGCCAGTTAGTGCACTATCTACCCTTGGGTGTAGAATGAGTTATTGTGTTGTCGATAGGGGAGTGGCTTTCAACGGGGGTTGAGACACAAAGTGGTCCTAGGATAACTCATGTGGAAGCCAGTGTAATCAGGGGAAATTAAATAACTTACATTAGGCAAATGGGTAGTTAACATTTTTAACTTGATAATTAGCCTCGCTAATTGGCTCAAGGGCTTTTGTTAGACTTGAGATGAGTCAGGAAGGCCTGGAATGGCAAGATCATTATCTTGTCTTCTTGAAAGATAATCGATTCCACACTGGTTTGCATGTGGGGATGGAGTTCGTAAGAGGTTACCAAGATAACCCAAGATGGGGTTTGGGACCTAGGAAGCTCTCCTTAGGATAACCAATGCAACCTTTGTGATGACACTTCTCCTATGACAATAGTCAGTTTTTGTTGTAGAGTTATTTTGCTTGATTTTGTGATTTAGGAAGTAATGTGACCTTTTGTTTTTGTTTACTAGTACTATGTTATTTTGTATATTGCCTATTTCTAGAGGTAATAGGTTTGTCTTGGTTACCTTTTACTATCTCCTAGCACGGGGGCTGGGACTACAGGTACCATATGGTTGGGTGGTGTGCACCTTACACTATTTAGCTTTCTCTTCCTATTCGTGATGGCAAGATATTCTTGTTCGAGGAGCTCGTGTGGTTCTATGGATTTGTACTTCTCTTTATTCATTATAACTATGGGACACTATGTAATTGTAATCCTCATTTGTATTGAGAACCCTTGTGATGTAATTGTAACATTATGTATGATTTATTCATTATTAGATCAAATGGTATATTTGGTGTTATATGGTGTTTTATTTGTGGAAATATGCTCATTACATTTCTATGTGTTAGACTTATTTTGCAAGGAATTAATGCTTTGATGTATATTGTATCTTGAGTTAATTCAATATAGTATGTTTTAGAATAATTTTGTAATTTTTGAAATTTACATATAGACGTGTTGTGTGGCCTAGAGGATGTATGTGTTAGAGTAGTTTACTTCACTCATCATTGTTATTTTTTTTTAGGAAAAAAATAAATTAGTTGTGCTTCTGCAGTGTTGCATCATCCTCTAGATTGCGGGATGGGGCTTTACATAATCATTGTTTCAAGGCACACTTTGTGATCTATCATAAGCCAAGAATGAATTCCTTGTAATTTGTGACACTATTTTATTGTGCCCTCCTTTCTCACTGTTCTCATTTGGATTTCTACCTGTTTTGTAATTGTACTCATCTTCTATTTTATGAGGTTTAATGCAACAAGGATGGGAAAAATAATGCATATGATTATGTGATCTTATACCAAGGGAACTTAATTCATATAAACTTGAATGAATGATTATGTACATTAGATCTATAGGTTTACTTTATTTATGCAAAAGTAACTCTGATTCTAAAATTGTGTTACACTTTATTCAATATTTTGCAAATATAGTAGTCTCTATTGGCTTAATTTCATAAATCTATCTTAATTTTTTTAGTGTACTTCCTATTCCATTGCTTTTCTCTAATTTCTTCAAGGTTTGAATGAGTAATTTTTTTGAAGTTGTCTAAGGTATAGAAGTGATTCCAGTTGGTACCCTCTTTTTAATCTTGCAAATGGTTTCATACTTGAGATTTGTATTTGAACAGTTTGATGTTGTATCTGGTTTTGTGGATGCCATGATTGACTATTTAAAATAAACAAACTTATGATTAAAGTAGGCCTTGGAAGATGGCATGAGTTTTTTCATAACTGTGAGGATGGATGTGCTTGTTTGTTTCTCAAATTAACATTTTAATGTTTATTTATGTTTCATTGTGAGGATCATAGGGTATGTGCAGGATCATCATGGAAAAAATAGGCCCTTAAGTGGCAATGAAAATTTAGAAAAATCAGAGTTAGGGAACTTGACATAAAATTTTGAATAAGTTATCTATATTATTTCAAAAATATGTAAGAATAGAATCTGTGGAAAATTGAATGTAGTTTCTAAACTACAAAGTTTATTTTATTTTTTTAAAAGTCTATTTGGTGAAAATTTGAAATTTCAATGCAATAGTACTTAAATTTCAGGGAGAAAATAAGAAGTAGGTGTCTGTCTGACCACCCTAACCACAATAAAATGATAACATTTTTTTACAATAGTTTAGATATAAGTAAAGGACTCATGGCTGGATGTGATGCATATTTTTTTGTAATTTATTTCTAAGTAAATAATTAATTATGAATTTTTTATTACAACTTTAAAAAATATCAAAACTCGTATGTTTGACCACCTTAACTTGGTCAAAACTTCATGAAATTAATTTTTTTTTAATCCTATAGTATGCGAAGCATAGAATGTGACACATATTTTGGATTCAAAAAATATGATACCATTTGAAAGTTATAGATGTTTTTCAATCAGCCTATCAATCAGGACTTTAGTCGTAATTCTAATAGAAAATGAATAATATATATTTATTAAATTTAAAGTAAATAATAATTTATATTGGTGGAAAGCTGAGAGTCTCCTCTACAAACCCTTTTCGTTTCATCAATTTTGGCTAAAAATAAAGTCGTCAGCCACATGGACGAAGTCTAGAAAAACAAGGTGAGTTGTCAAACATATTTTTTTCATTGACTTCTTAGGATTGACATGTCCAAGCCAAATACCAAACCAAGCCCGAGGCTAATCCCTAGGCAATAAATTCTTTGTCAGAAATATCAGATATCTGTTTCAAATTGGATATCTATTTCAAATCGGATATTCATTTTGAATCGAATATCTATTTCAAATTGGATATCCATTTTGAATCGAATATACGATTTGGTTGATATATGATTTTAAAAAATGTTTTACACTTTATAAGATATGATTTAGAAAATGCAATAAATATTTTATAGTTTATTTTAATATATCTACTTAAGAATATAAAATATAGTTTATAATTTAATATATAATATATAATATTATTATGTATAATATTTAAATATTATTTCTATATTTTAGTTAATGTATATATATATATATATTACTAATATATAAAATATTATACAACTAATGCATATTACTAACATATAAAATATTTAAATATTATCTCTTTCCCTCTCTCTCTCTCATTATTCCCCTCCTAATTCTCTCTCCCTCTCTCTCTCTCTCTCTCTCTCTCTCTCTCTCTCTCTCTCCTCCTCCCACTCTCTCTCATCTCTCATCTTCCTACCCCTCTCCCTCTCTCAAGGACCTCTCTCCTCACCACCCTATGTCTCCACTCCCACCCCCAGCCCCCACCCTTAAACCCCACCCTATCCTCTCCCACCTCCCTCCCAGCCTCTCAATTGTTTCGACTTCGATTTCGGATCTTTTACGATTTCGACGGACCTTTAACCTGACTTCGATATGGATCCGGATTTGATTCCGACTTCCTTTGTTCGATTCTTCGACTTTTTCGATTTTGATCTTTATTTTGACGGACCTTCGATTTCCGACTTTACTGACCTTCGACGAGGACCGACCTGAACCTGAATCCCCGGATTCGAATCCCGGAATCCCTGACGCGATCTGATCTGACGACGACTTTCCTTGACTTTATCGACTTTCGACGGACCTGAACCGGAATCCGGAATCGAACTCGAACCTGAATCCCCGACTTTCGAAACTCGACGACTTTTCTTTGTCTTTTCGACGGACGATCGACTGATTCCGGAAGTTTGATCCCTGACGGATGGACTTTGATCTTCGACTTTGATTTCGACGGATCCTTTCGATCTTTTCTCGATTTCTTCGCTTTCGACGCTTGTTTGATCTTCCGGATCTTTTATCTTTATTTGTCCGACGAGTTCTTCGACGGAACGATCGGGACGGACCGGACCGGAACTGATGAACCTGATTTTACTTTGACTTTGATTAACGATGATCCTTTGATCGATCGATCGACGATTTCTTTGAAAGTTCTGATTTTATCGATACCTGATTTGATCGATTTGATTTCGACTTTCGACCCCGGATTCTTTGATTTTGATTTCGACTTCGATCTTTGTGACTTCCGATTTTCGGATCGACGATTTCGATCGACGTGGACCTGAATCCTGAACGACCTGAATCTTTGATTTGTTCGACGCCGACGACGCGATCCTGACCTTCGACTTTATCGACGACGATTTGATCTTCTTTGATTTCGACTTTTGATCTTTTCCGGATTTGATTTAATCCTTTTGATTTCAATCGACCCCTGACCTGAATCTTTGAACTTTTCGACTTCGACGGAATAACCTGAACGACCCGGAACCTGATCTCGAAAGTGGACCTTTGTTTCGATTCCCCGACTTCCTGACTTCTGAGTTCGACGATTTCGATCTTCGACGGATCCTGGATTTCGATCTTCGAACGATTTTTGATTTTCGACGGAACCGGACTTCGGAATTCGAACGGACCCTTGACGGAAAGGACCCTTCGACTTTGATTTTCGCCGATCCTGAAGTCGACCTGACGCTTTGTTCGATGACGATTGACTTCTGGATTTTGATCCTGACGCGATTTGACTTTGACGCGCCGATCGACTTTGACGACCTGACCTCGACCTGAACTTTGATTTCGACGCGATTTCCGATTTTGACGATTTATCGACTTCGATCTTTACTTTGAATCCGGATGACGGACCTGACCTGAACTTTGAATCCTTTGAACGACGGGACGGACGGACTCTGATGCTGGATTTTTCGATTGACGACGCTGATCTGATGTGATCTTTCGGACTCGAATCCTGAGATTTTCGACCGGACTTTGATTTTGTGGATTCTGAACGATGATTCGACGACGACGATTGACGAAATTCTGATTTTGACGGATGACGATTTTGATGAATCCTGAACGATCGACGCGACGGACTTTGATTTTTCGATGATTTGATGACGGATGATGATTGACGATGATTTTCCTGATGCCTGGATGCCGACCTGATGGATCTGACCTGATGCGCTGACGGATGATTTCGATGGATCCGATTTTTTCGATGAAAGCCGACTTTGATCTCGACGCGGATCGATCTGATGAAAGCATGACTTTGATTGACGATTTTTCGACGGACTTGAATCCCGGACGGATGAATCTCGGACCGGACGCGATGATTTGAACTGGAAGATGACGGAACATTTTTTAAAATTTTTTAAAATGAATCGGATATTAATTAATGACTTGTACTTTTCCATAGAAAATCCCCATAATGGGCCATTTTGTCCTTTCAATGGACATTCCGGAATTTCAGATAGGAAGAGACATAAGATCATTTGGCATCTTCTATTCAAATTTGTTTGATTTTTTAGCATCTTTATGAGGTATAATGGGGAGCAGCAATGTCAAGCAAAAACATAAGAGAAAGCTTACAAAAGAAGAAGAAATTGAAGCTATTATAGACAAAGAGATAGAGAAAGTCATAGGAGTAGAAGACAAGGTATGTTAAATATTGGTGATCCTAACCCCTATGGTCTTTCAAGTGAAGAGGAAATTGAAGATGTTCAAGGTGAAAATGTTGGAATTGAATATGTTGAACATGATATTCAAATTAGAAATGAAATTATTGAAATTGATAATGAAAATGTTGAAGGTGAAAATGTTGGATTTGAAGATGTTGATGATATTGAAATTGGGAATGAAAATATTGAAATTGATAATGAAAATGTTCAAGGTGAAAATGTTGGATTTGAAGATGTTGAACATGATATTGAAATTGGGAATGAAATTATTTAAATTTATATTGGAAATGTTTAAGGTGAAAATGTTGGAAATGAAGATTTTGAACATAATATTGAAGCAAGTGTAAATTATGTTTCACCAAATTTCACGAGAAATGAAGAACCTTGTATGGAAGAAAGACATATTCCAATTTCAAGACCTTCAAGAACCCCTAAATTGTTACTTGAATTTGATGAGAACATTATAAACAATTTTGAAGGAAAGAGGTCAACACGAACTGTTTGGTTGTAGGCTAGAAGACTTTTCAACCAATATTTTAGTGATAAGACATTGACCAAGCAATGCCAAATTTTTGTACAATTTCTAAAGATGCAAAAGATGAGACCTTTGCTATCCAAATTGAAGATTCGTGTGAACATCAAGACCGAAAAAAATTCTATTATTGTCAAAAAGCTTTTTAATGCTCTCAATTCTATTGGAAAAAGTAACAAGGAAAAGGATAAGAGAGCTACTCGGATAGTCATTACAACTACCCTAGTAAGCCATCAATTGAAAAAGGCTCGCTTTATGAGACAAACTTGTATTGATGTTGACATAAATTGTAAAACTTTGGATAGAGCACTTTCAAGAAGAGAAAGAATAGATGATCCTCTTCAAAATGATACATGGGATTTTTTCGGGAGGCTTCCTCGTGTTGATAAGAAGCTAACCGATAATGTAAAGTTGGTAATTCAACAATTTTGGCATGATAACTCTAGAGTATCACCCAATGAAAAGGATGTTTTAAAGTTAAGAATTGGAAATCTAGACCGTACACCACATCCTAAAAATTTCTTGGAATCAAGCCAAACAATGTTGTTCAAAATTTTTATTGAAATACATAAAAATATAGAAATCTCGTAAAGGACTTTTGAGGGTTTGAAACCATTTTATTGTGTGCCTCTTAAGATTCGTAATACTTGTTGCAAATACCATGTAGAGTTTTCAATGTACCATGAGTTGTTATGCTATATCTGTTCTAATTTGCATACTAATGAAATGTTACAGGAGTGTGGTGCAATGCATCTTCTGAAATCATCAAGGGACTTGCTAGATATATTTTTATGTTCTAGAGATGATGGTTTTTTCTATAGAAATGATTGTTCAAATGCAAAGTGCTCATAATGTGGTGGCTTGTCAAAGTTTTTTCAATGTTTTCATGAGAGTTCCGAACATGAATTTGGAAAGAAGCTTGTTAAGAAAAAGAGATATGAGATAGTCAAATATACTTTGCAAAGTGGAGGTGAAGGTTCTAGATGTGAGTTGGTTACAAAAAAATGCAATGTTGCTGATTTTATTTTATATTTGAAGGACAATCTTTTTACAAGTATGCAAGGAATAGTCATAGGCCTCAGTGGTTGGATCAACAATTTAGGATGTGTAAGGACTCTTTTCTGATTGGCACTATTATATGAGTGGTTGTTTTTGCAGAAAACTACACATTGCAACCACAAAATGAGGTACAATTTCAGTATTGTAATTCCATTCAAATTGCTATTTTTGTCCACATAACATTTAGACATGCACCTGTTAGTACAGAGGAGGATCGAAAGATAATTAGAGAGTATCATTTTTATATGAGTGATGATAGATCTCTCTCATCTAAGTATGTCCAACATTGTTTCTAGAATTTTTTTGAGTTCTTGCAGGAGCATGATATATCATTGGGCCGACATCTAATGTGGTCAGATAATTGCACAGGTCAATTAAAGATTGCTTGTATGTTTTATTGGTTGAGTAGAATGCATGTAGAGAGGGTTCTACCTCATATTTAGAGTTTTTTTGAAGCTAGAAATGGGAAAGGGGAGCATGATGGAGCAGGTGCATGCATAAAGAGAGCTGTAATTAAGGAGTGATTGAAGATTTCAGGAGCAAAATTCAGCGATGCATGTTCTATAGTTGATTGGTGTAGTTCAACATTCTCACAAGGAGGGACACTTGATTCAATAGTGCACAAATTATTTTGGTTCATTGAGGAGGGTATAGTGGGAGGAAGATTGGATTGTCATACAATCAAATATTCTTCAAAGATGCATTCATTTCAAAGCTCAGATGCAGGCACATGGACCATTTAGACACGAGAGTTGGCATTTTTTTGTCAAAGTTGTATTTAGTGTGAATGGGATCAATGTGAATCAAGTGAGTGGGTGGATACATGGGTACCATAGTATCTAACTCCTTTATCTCAAACAATATCCATGACAAATGACACAATGGAAAGTTCAATTGATTACGACTTGTATTCACATCTACTACAACTAGGACATATTTTTGCAGTTGTTGCACTGCAAGGGAATGAAGACAGATCAGACTATTGGTTGGATTGATGTGTGCGGGTAAGGCATAAGCTAACACAACCGATGGAAGATGATGATGGTTTCATGTATCCTACATGTTCAGTTGTGGTTCCAGGATCTTAGTTGCAAACATACATGATTACAAAGAATGGCATACTTGCATTTGAAGACTACGAGAAACTCAAAACCATTCTCATGTATTCGCACCTTGTTATAGAAACAAATGTTAAGTTGTTGAAGCATCATGCCAGTCCAAAGACAAAACAACTATGGACACTTAGTAATGTTGATCATGAAGCAATATTGGATACTCTTAAGCAAAGAGATGACCCTTCAGGCACACTTGAATAGAATTTTCAAGAATGGAAGATAGAATGCTTATGTTCATTATAATTAAGTTCATTAGTGTTCTTTATTTAATACTGATATTTTATATACTATTGCAATGCAGGTGTCTTTAATAGTGATATTTCATATGCACTTTTGCGATATTTTTGGCAAGATTGATCATGGACCTGCTACAACAATATCCAACTCTGATCCTTTCGAAGAGGCATGCATCTTTTATAGTTTGCATCAACAACTCATCATCATTCAAGTTGTTTAGATTAATATAGATATGTTAGTCTAAGCATCTTTTCTATTGTGACAATATAGATTTCTCATTTTCCCACTTTTGTCATATTCCTGGCACGATTGATCATGGACCTACTGCAACAATAGCCAACTCTAATCCTTTCGAATATGTATGCATCTTTTATAGTTTGAATCACCAAATCATCATCATTCAAGTTGTTTAGATTAATATAGATATGTTAGTCTAAGCATCTTTTCTATTGTGATAATATAGATTTCTCATTTTCCCACTTTTGCAATATTCCTGGCATGATTAATCATGGACCTGCTGCAACAATCTAGCCAACTCTAATCCTTTCGAAGAGGTATGCATCTTTTATAGTTTGCATCACCAACTCATCATCATTCAGGTTGTTTAGATTAATATAGATATGTTAATCTAAGCATCTTTTCTATTGTGACAATATAGATTTCTCATTTTCCCACTTTTGTGATATTCCTGGCACGATTGATCATGGACCTACTACAACAATAGCTAGCTTTGATCCTTTTGGAGAGGTATGCAATAGATTACAACAATATAGATTGGTTATTCTAAGCATCTTTTATAGTTTGCATTACCATCTCATCATATTTTGTGTCATTTAGAATAATATGGATTGGTTATTCTAAGCTACCTTGATGGTTTGTATAGGTGCTTGTCAGTCTAGAACATGAACATACTACTATTGTTGAAGACTATGCCCTGAATGCCTCTAATAGGAAAATTTTGTAAAATTTGAATTCTCAAATTGGAAACAATGTAAAACAGTCGTAATTGTGTATGGGCATAATCTATACCCAGTGATGTTTTTTGAAATATGGGTCAAATTTCTAGCATTGTATAAAGGGTATGTTTAAAATGTAAAGGGGTTTGTATTTTGGAAACTCATAGGTTTTGTAAAGGGGCCTATTTTTGTACTTAATCAAGCTACAACCAAAGGTTTTCTTCCTGGTTCTTTCCTGTCAGTATGCTCATTTGACCCAGGTTTTGTTATACTATCTAGTCCTCTCCCCTACTATCTCTTACTCTATCTCTTACTCAAAGAGTAAGGAGAGAGCTTAACCCATCTATGTTTTTTGAAGAGACATACATATACTAGCAATCACACATGAGAATGTAATGGGCACATTGGTAGGTGCAATATGAAATTATGTATGCTACAATTGAAGTAATTGCAAGAAGTCTTGTTATGGTTAAAGTTTTATTAGAGAATACATAACCATGTTTTCTTAAAGAAGAAGTATTAATAGGTATTAATTTTGAAGTAAATTTATAACATATGTAAAGCATTTGTAAATCAATATGTGTGTAATTGTACCAATAAAATTTGTGCATACCATGTCATTTCCCACACAATTTTGTGTCTATTTTGAAGAAATGTCTTGATACATGTATGTAGTGACTCAACATGTAAATTCAAGCTCATATCTCTAGCCTTTTATCAATTTGCATACTTAAATCACTATACAATTAGCCCTATCCTATTCTTATTCACACACATCTATACATTTACCTTATTTTCCCATTTATCACATTCACCAATGGGTATGCCCTCATTTATCCATTAGCCACTTGGAATTGATTGTTAGCCACTTAGATTTAACTATTAACCCATTCTAGGACACTTCTTCAATTGCAAGGGTGACCTCATGGTCACAAACCTATTCCCTTCCATTTTAAAATTCAAAATTCAAACTTTTGGCTAAGTGGCATCATTCACCCACCTTGAGTTGACTAAACACATGTTTGGAATAATTTGATGATATACGCTAGCATTAATAACATACAATATATTCATTATAATCATGAAAGCATTCATTTATCTTAGAGCATTGGAGCAATTAATAGTGAGGTATTTTGATTCAATGCAATAAAAATGAGTAACAAATTTGTACATCTATAGTGCTTGCCAACTATTTTTAATCTTGTTTCACTTTTTGGGGATTGATCTAGGAAAACTTGCCTCCCCATGAGAAATCAACAACCCCTATGATATTTCTAAGTACCACCAAGTCCCTAGATATTCAAGAGTAGATCAAAGATAAACATTCATACCCTTATCAACCCTTAATTATACAATACCCCTATCAACCCTTAATTATGTTAGGTTGATTGTGTTTCATTGATTGCATTTACTTAATTATCCTAGGTTAAATTCATAAATAAATTAAAAAAAAAACTTTATATTTTGTTGAGCCCAACCAATCCTACACTTGATCCAACCTTCTTTTTAGGGTTTTACATTATTAAGGTTTTCAAATCTAGAGTTTTCTAAATTTACATTCTATTTTCAAATTTGAACTTTCCTATACATCCTTGTACATCATTGATACAATTTTATATTAGGTTTTGCATTTTTTATGTTAAGATATAGTAAATTATATTCACTTGCAATTTGATTGCAAATCTCTTGTATTGTTAGAATGAGTACTTGAATGATCATGAGGTGTTGAGGGAAATATTGTTTTCATTAGTATTCTTTGGAATGCTTGGGATATTGTTGTAATGGCATTGAATAAATAAGGTTATCAATGGGAGTCACACAATCATTGCCATCAATGAAATTGACCATCTCTCACATGTAATGCTTGGGAGTTACATTGGGAGAAGTGGATCATCTTTCCATAATGTTATGGGTTCCTACTTAGTTGATATGTTCATAGTGGAAGGCTAGTTTTGGGAATTTATTCTCTCGACAAGTTATTGGTCAAATACATTATCTATTCATGGATTCTATCTTGAGTTCTATCATAATTACACGTTGGGGTGGTTCGTGGTTTAAAACTATCAAGAATGGTTTTGGGGCCAATTAGTTTGGGGAGACCACTTACATGGTTTTATCTTCCCATTGCTTTGTAAAATGGAGGAATTATATGGAGATTTCATGGGTTATGCAAGTGTACTTAAGGCCTTCAAGGGCTCGAGACAAGTTTGGTTGAAGGAGTTTTTTTCTTTGAATCAATAAAGTTTCAATTGCTCAATTCATATTTTACTGTTTTTCTTGTGTTTTCTACCTGTGTACAAGCTGTTCAAGCATTTTTGTATAAAAAATTTATGTAGAAACTTTATTACATGTCTTGACATTATTTCAAGAGTGGAAGGCATGGAGAACTGGGATTTGAAATAAAATGAAGAGTTAAAGGTCTAAAAATGGTGGTTTTCTTGCTTGAAAATAGAGTTTTTACCCTAGGGTTTCAAAAAATCTCTGGGATACCAAAAGTTTCTTTGTTTTCTAAGCATATTGGGGCCTAAATAAAGGTTTCTAAGGTGGTGGCAGAGTCTGAAAGGTTGTGGAAGTGCTACATCCAATAAACCCTCAAGAATTACACTAAAAATAAGGGTTTTTTGATTTGACAGTTACAGGTCCGTACAAATGGATTCCAATTGTAGAATACTTGTTTTCTTGGAAACTTATTTGCTTCCCCAAGGTTTCAGGGGTTTTTGTGGTGTTTTAAGGTATGTTGCTTTGCATTTTTGCGCTAATTGAGTAGCCTAATCAAGGGTGAATGCATAGAAAGTCAACGCTGGTCCAATGGAGTCTATGTTGTTTCTCATATATGTTGTGTAACTTAGATATGGTTGTTTGAATAAGTCATGTGTTTGTCTTGTGTTTTGGAAATTTGTGGAGTAATTGGACAAAAACTAGTTTTTCACTATTACAAGGGTTTAAGGGGTTAAAGAGGGAAATGTGTATTTAGTTGCTTGTCATGCTTTAAGGGAGTTTTGGACTGTCCAAAGAGGTCCGAATAATCTTGTTAGATGCTCAAATAGGAAGGTTGTAAAGAGTTTGTCATTGCAATAGAGGACTATCCCTAGCATAAACGTACCCATCCAAACGTATTAGAACTGAAGCACCATTCAAAATCTACACAAACTCTAAAACCTCAAACATGGGTTAGCTGCATACAAATTCATCAAATGCTCCTATAAAATAACATCTTATGCTTCAAAATGCAACAAATTACCAAAGAGATCAAAAAGACATTACGAAAGCATAACAAGTACCTATTCCATATTGGATTGGTGTCAAATGTGCTAATGACCCTTTCCCAATCCTTGCTAAAACTGAAATGATGCAATGCAATGGTGAGGGGAAAAATTACTTCTCAATTTAAGAGAGTAACTTTTCATGAAAGTGTAGATAGGTTGATGAAGAATGAGGCCTTTCATTTATAGATTTTCAAGTTGGAAGAAAGCTCAAAATAGAGCAATGTGGGATAATGATTGGACCAATGAGATGAGGCCATTTGTCACATTATGATAGGTTGAGGAATGTGCAAGTTTTGGCCAATGTGCCAAAGAGGAGGAGATTCAAATTTGAAATTGTGAATTAAATATTGAGAGGGGGACATGAAAGAGAGAATTTATTGCAATGTTGGAAGGGACAAATCAACTTGTCTTCATATTCAAAATTGAGGGAATATTCCATTTTTATGCCAAGTTGAAAGAAAATGATGAATTTATAAATGAATTAAAATGATTTATTGGTGCAAGTGGGAAAAGCTAGAGGATGTGATGGGTGGTTAGATTAGGTTAATTGAGATTAGATTAGCTTAAATGATGATTAAGGGATTTTGGCTTATTTGACTTAAATATTTGGATTTATTTAAATAAAAAAGGGATGGAATATGCATTTGGATTTCAATTAAATAAAGTTTGGTTTATTTAATTAAAAGGTTGATGGGAGACTTAAATTAAACAAAGTTGATTTATTTAATTTAAATGAATAACCGTAGGAATGAATTAAATAGACTTGATTTGCTTGGTGAATGGATTTGATGAGCTTGATTAATTTAATGAGCGGATGAATATGAACTAAGTGCATAATGCTAATTTCATGTGTCTACATTTTTCCCCTCTTTGAAGCAATGTACTTGCTGCATTGGTTCAAAGAATAAACTTGTCATGATAAAAAATAAAAAAATTTCTAATTTTTTTATGCCCCAGTGGAAAGAAGTACACTAGTACATTGCCCCCTCGAGAGATTAAGCGAAAAGATTCGATTTGAGGGTCGATCTCGCGATAAAGAGGTTGAAAATGGATGGTTTCAAGATGCTTAGAATAACAAATCTATATTATCTTAAACAACTTAAATGATGATATGATGTGATGATGGATGAGATGGATGATGTGATATGCAATGATTATGCAATGGATGTTTTATGCAAATATATGATTTATGAGATGCTCAGACTAACAAATCTATATTATGATGATGAACATGCATGTGGGATTATATGCAAAATGCTGATGGTTTGTGGATGCAAGATGGATGCACTGGTGATGATGATTAATTATTCATGATGTGATGTTAGTGCGGAAAAGAAGACGTTAGATGATGACAAGAGGATCCAATAAGCCAACTTTATGAGAGATGATGATGAGAAATGATGATGATAGATGGATAATTTGCTTATCAAGGATTGGAATTTTAAAAGGGTCACTTACCTTATGTTTGATAACATGCATAAGTACGATGCATCAAGGTATAAAGGACCAGGATGGTGTGGTACTTAGTGTGATGGATTTTGACTCGACAAATAGATAGGATTATTCATGTTCACACCTGACATACGAAAACCTTGCTAGGATGCACTTGAGAAGTTTCAAACACCTCGGACCAAAACATGGAAAGGTATAACCAATCAATGCAATAGTCAACAAGCTGTCCAAAAAATCCTCTATACATATCTAACAAAGCAAGTATTCACCAAGGTTATTTTACAAGAACGTCCAACAAGCATAGCAAACAAAATGATAATGATCATTTCCTCATTCCTATCTCTCTAAATCCTTCATTCGGATATCATCGAGAGGTCCTTGGACTAAGTGCAATAAGATAAGTCAAAAGACAAAGATAAAGCACACAAACAAGTTGATGTTCTTGAATATTGCTAACCAAAAGGGAATGTTTTTAAGGATAAGAACCCAAACTATTTCCAAAAGATAAAGCCCATTGTAGGAAGGATACATCCTACGGCATGTTAGTGGATGGCAGCACATCATTTCGTTTATCCAAAGTGTTCTTTCTGATAAATAATTCCCATTGTAGGAAGGATTCATCCTAGGACATGATGTTATCAGATGATTGATATGGCACTATTTGGATGATGGACTATCGACACAAAGAATTGGCAAAATTGTTTATGTACTGACCTAAACCTGAGACTTGACATTTTTGAGTTTTACTTTTAAGCTACTAGACTTGTTTCTAACTGTTTCACCAAAGGTTGAGGATGACGATCATTTTATCATGGATGTTGTTATTGCATGTGCAAGCGAGATGAGATGGATGGATTTTTTCAAATATTTGGATGTTTTAGATGTTTTGCAATATTTTGAGGTTGTTTTTGGTATTTTTTTAAATTTTCAAATGTTTTGATTTTTGATTTTCCAATGTTTTTTTTTGGGGGGGGTTTCTAAGATTTTGACCAAGAGACTAACCTAAGGACCTATCCTAGGGGCCTCAAGGGATGATCAACAGATTAGTCTTGCCTACGTTATACACGTAGAGACCACGTAGTTTGACTGACGACTTGACTAATTTATAGATGAAGATATACATGATGAAATGTCATTTTATTATGACAGACTCCTAAAGGACTGACCTAAGTGTCTCGGGGGATTATGAAAGATCAACCTTGCCTACGTTCAAGGCTCAGAGACCCGTAGTTCGATAAGACGACTTTGTTTTTGACTTTTTGACTAACTTTTTGACATGTTTTGAATGTTTTTGGATTTTCTAATGTTTTGATGTTTTTGGATTTTTTGATGTTTTGATGTTTTTGGATTTTTTGATGTTTTGATGTTTTTGGATTTTCTAGTGTTTTGATGTTTTTGGATTTTCTAATTTTCTGATGTTTTTGGATTTTTTTATTTTCTAATGTTTTTTGGATTTTATGATATTTAGGACTTTAAGAATATCATGAATCTGATCCAATAAGAACATGCCCCCAGCATGATGCAATAGACTACTCCGATAAAGGCAGGACAAATTGACCTTGAGGATGTGCCGAGTAGTACTAGGAGGGATCATGATATGAAAATAGGACCAAGCTATGGTGTGGATGCGAGTGGATGAGTGATGGATGCTGAACAAGCCATAAAGATCCTAGTGGATGGAAAGTGCTTATTTACACAAGGCACCTGTTTGACAGGTTTTCACCAAGGTACTTGTCCAAAGTGCCACCGAAGTGGTTTTCACTAGAGGACGATTTCTTTCTCTTTACTATTTTTTGATCCGTTTTCTGATTTTTTTGGATTTTTTTGCTTTTTTTTTTGTTGCCACCAAGACACCTGTTTTCCAAGTTTCACCGAAGTAACCATTTTTTCAGGACTTTTTCTAATTTTTTTGGATTTTTTGGTTCTATACATTGAAATATTTAGGCATAAATTTTTTGGATATGAGATCTATTCATGGGCTCTTGCAGAGGTTCCCCTTTGGGTGTTGATAACTGATATGTCCCCGACATATAATTTGCTATGATGACGAATGGTCCCAACCAATTGGGTTCAAACTTGCTTTTGCTGCTTAGGTTTGGGACATTCTTTTGATTCTCTTTTAATACCAGTTCTCCGACTTGGAAGGTCTTGCTTCTTATTTTCTTATTGTAACTCCTTTTGAGTCTATTCTGGTAGACTTTTAAATGATTCAAAGCATCTATTCATTACTCATCCAGTAGCTCCAGCTCATTCAATCTTGACACTCAGTAGTCTTCATTAGTGATAAGGTTTTGCAATGATATCCTAAGGGATGGGAGCTCGATCTCTATGGGGAGTACTACTTATGATCCGTAGACTAGGGAAAAAGGGATGGCACTGGTGGGTGTGCTGATGTTGGTTCAATAGGCCCAGAGGGCAGGATTAAGCTATAAATTCCAGTCACAACCTGCGTCATTGACTGTTTTCTTGAGGATTTTTAGAATGGTTTTTTTTGTAGCTTCTGCTTGGCCATTTCCTTAGGGATAGTATGGGGTGGAGAAGCAATGCTAGATTTTGAATTTTTCACATAAGTCACAGAATTTTTATTCTTGAATGGTGTCCCATTATCCAAGATAATGGCTTATGGAACACCATAGCGGCATATGAGATAGTTCACGATGAACTTTGAAATCTATGTCCCAGTTATGTCCATCATGGGTATAGCCTCCACCCACTTAGTAGAGTACTCTATTGCAGTTATTATGAATTTGTGGCCATTAGATGAAGTGGGAGTGATTTTTCCAATGAGATCAAGTCCCCACTACGAAAAGGGCCATGGTGTGATGATAGGATGAAGCTCTTGAGCTAGAGCATGGATGAGGTCCCCATGCTGCTGACATTCTAGACACCTTCTGGCATAGTCATGTGCTTCTTGTTCCATTGTGTCCCAATAATACCCAATCCTTAGCAATTTCTTAGCTATGGTCATTCCATTCGAGTGTGAACCACATATACCATTATGTACATCATTTAGAGTGGTCAATGCCTCCTCAACGTTTAAGGAGAGTAGTAGGGTTCCTTCTATGCTCCTACAATATACGGTATCCCCTAGGATGACAAATCTAGATGCCTTTTTGACAAAGGTTTATTTTAGGTTTGATGGTAAGTCAAGGGGTATGACTCCTATATGAAGGTATGTGTAAATGTCATGGTACCAAGGATCACCGAGGCCAACGATTTCGCACACAAAATTCTAATTCTGGTACTTTGAATGTGGGCATGAGAAGCTGCTCTATCAGGGATTCATATTTTGGAACATTGTTGGGGATGTCGAGTAGGGACCCAATTGTTGCCATGGCATCTGTTGCTCTATTGTTGGCTCTAGGTATCTGCTCAAATGTAATTTTGATGAAGGATTCTTTGAGAGTCTCCAACAATTTCTTGTATGGAGTGAGCTTGTCGTCCTTGGTCTGATATTCATCATTGACTTGATTTATGATCAACCAAGAGTCTCTGTATACTTTAAGAGCTATGATGTTCCATTGCACTGCTATTCTGAGACCTATGGTTAAAGCCTCATATTTTGTAATGTTATTGGTGCAAGGAAATGCTAGTTTGTATGACCTTGGTATGTAATCCCCTTGTGGCGTGATGAAGAAGACACCAACTCCTGATCCATGTTGCGTGTATGAGCCATCGAAGTATAGTTTCCAATGGTTAGCTACGTTGAGATTGAAAATGGATTCATTTGGAAACATTGAGACAAGAGGGTTCTCATAATTTATTGGTGCTTCTACCAGTTGGTCTGCGATGACTTGGACCTTGATTCCTTTCCTCTCCACATAGTCAATGTCATATTTTGATAATATCATCACCCATTTTTCCATTCTTCCTATGAGCATTGCCCTTGATAGTAGATACTTGAGAGGGTCAATTTTGGCAATGAGTTTTATTTTATGTGCCAACATGTAATGTCTGAATTTTTGTGATGCAAATACTACTATGAGTCATGCTTTCTCGATGAATGAATAGTTTAGCTCATGCCCAACCATTGTTATGCTGATGTAATAGATAGCCCTTTTTTATTCCATTTTCATCATGCTGAGCTAAAAGAGCTCCAAGGGCTGTTGTTGTTGCTGACATGTATAGAATCAATAGTTTTCTTAGGATTGGTGGCATTAAGACTAGTGGTGTCAGTAGGTATTCCTTGATTTTTTTGAATGCCTCTTCACACTTGGTATCCCTTTTGTACACTACTCCCTTGTGGAGTAGGTGAGAATATGGGTTCTATTTGTCCACAAATTGTGCTATGAATCATCAGATGGATTGGAGTCTACCTTGGAGACCTCTCAACTATTTTAATGTTTTCAGTGCCTCCATCTTGAGGATTTCTTTTACTTTTTCTGGATCCACCTCAATGCCTCTCATTGATACTATATATCATAGTAATTTTCTCAATTGTACATTGAATATGCACTTCTTTGGGTTTAGTCTGACCTTGTACTCCTCCATCCTATCAAAGATGGAACTAAGGGTTGTTATGTGATCTTTTCTCTTTCTAGACTTGGCGAGAATGTTGCCAACATAATCTTCGACTGTATTATGGATCATGTCATGAAATATCAATGTCATAGCCCTTGGGTATGTTTCTCTTGTGTTCTTTAAGCCAAATGGCATCATGTTCCAATAGTATGTCCCCCATGAACATGTGAAAGTTGTTTTATGTTGGTCCTCTTTTGCTATCATGATTTGATTGTACCCTAAGAATCCATCCATTAGTGACAACATTTCATGTCCAGCTATCATGTCTACTATCATGTCGATGTTGGGATGTGGGAAGTCATCTTTTGGACATGCCTTATTTAAGTCCTTGAAGTTTGTGCAGATTATGATATTTCCATCAGGTTTTCAAATAGGTACCAAGTTTGATACCCATTTTGGATAGTCTATCATTCAGATGAATCTTGCATCTAATAGCTTCTTTAGCTCCATTTTGACTAATAGGGCGATCTAGGGATGCATTTTTTGAACCTTTTGTTTGACAAGCTTTGCTTCTGGATAAACTACTAAGTGATGAACCACGGTCTCTAGATCAATTCCTCGCATGTCAGCATAACTCCATGCAAATTTTATCTATCTTTCCATTAAGAAGGCTGCTAGGATCTCTTCCTCTTCTGATAGTAGTGATTCTTCATAGAATGTGATATGCGAGGTCTCCTCTGTTCCTAGGTTGACCGGATTGCATTTTTCTACCAAGACTGCTGACTTTTCCTGATGAATAGCTCTTAAAGGAAGATTGAATTCCCCATCCTCAGGTGCCTCAGAGAAGTTTTCACCATTGGATGCATCCTTTCTTTTTACTTTTTTCTTTTCAGAGAGTGCCACAGTGTGATTTTCACTCAAGGACTTGGATATTATTCTTAATTTCTCACTTTTGCGACTAAAGGATTCAATCGTTTCCCCATAATAGGAATGTGTGTCCAACTCCATTATAAACCATGCTTTGTGACCCCCATCTGGAATGTTGTCCCACAATCCCATGAATTCTGAGAGTGCCTCATCATTTTTGAATGTATTAAGAACTGGTGGTCCTCATTGGTCATAGTCGATGAGTTGGGGATATACTAGGTAGATCTCATGATTTTGGTGGTCTGTTTCAAAAGATAGGGTGCTAATCATGCAAAGAGTGGTATCCTCAAATAGCCTAGGTAAGTTAGTCAGGTGATCCTCGTCATCACTACTACTATAGACATCGGTTATATCAAATGTAAAGTTATCTATGACTCTACCTATAGACACTAGTAATCATAGTTTTGTTGTGATCGGGTGAGGAGGATTATTAACCGTTCTAACCGGAGGACTTCGGCCACGTATGGTTATACTCGGAGGGGTACATCCAAGGCCAATATTTGTTATCGGTCACGTCTCTAGAATGATAGGTGTTATAACCCCATTGTCATTTTGTCCCAGTCTTTGATTTTTGTCATAGCCCATTGCGAGCATCATTTGTAAGCCCTTGATTCTATCATCCATTGGTAAGTCCGCTACTGGTCTTTCATCTTAATCTAGCATGTGAGATGGATCTGCCTCAATAACTTCTCATCCTAGATCTCCCCAAATTGTGAAGGTGGGATAGTTTTCAAGAGACGTTTGGGATGTGGAGGCTTCATTTATTTGTCGTTGTCCCCATGATCTAGGAGATTGTGGTAACTCTCCTACCACAAAATCATTATTAGGGAGCTTGTAGTTTACACATCCATTATCTTGGATGATGAGCTTGATGTCAGAGATGGTGGGGATGGTGGGAGTGGCGGGTGTCTCTATCGAAAAAGTGGATGCGAGAGTGGGGGGATCGATGTATGGTGTGGATGGGCCCTCATCATTTTTTGGTACTTGGGGGATTTTGTAATACTTTGCTTCAAGATTTTTACAATAGGATAAGGGTTCAAGATCTCCATGGATGGTAACTTATTTTCCATTATGTTTAAATTTCACACATTGGTGGAAAGTTGATGCTACTACTTTCATCGCATGAATCCATGGGTGTCCTAGGAGGATGTTATATGGCAAGTCGAGGTCCAAGACCTGACAAGTGGTTTCCATGATGGCAGACCCTACTTGAATAGGGAGTTTGATCATGCCCTAAGACACTCTTTCTTGATCATCATATGCTCTTATCATGATACCCTTCCCTTTGTCAATAGAATCTTCTAATATTTTCAACTGCTTGATGAGGTTGACAGAACAAATATTCAAACCCGCACCTCCATCCACCAAGACCCTTTTTATTTTTCTTTTATGTACTATGGCTTCCAAGTGAAGTGCATGGTTGTGAATGGTTGACTGGGAAAATCCTAGTCAGAGAATGTAAGAAGATTAGGCATAATGATATTTCTGACCATAGCTTGGAATTGCTCTACATCAAGATTTACTGGGACAGTGGATGAGGCCAATGCTTCTTCAAGGATTTTGCTATGGGCAGATGAGATTTTTAGCAACTCTATGATGGAGATTTGTGTTGGCATTCTCTTGAGTTAATCTAGGACATTGTAGCCATTAGGAATAGATCTAGATGCAGGGACTTTGTTTGGCTGGGATGATCCTGCGATCATTACTTTACAACCTCTTGTGGTGACTCCACAATCTTTGTAATAGGTGCCCTTGATAGTAATGACCATGTAGTTTTCATCTAGGGAGGCGACAACTGTTTCATACACAGGATTTACGTTTGAGTGGGTTCCTTTCCCTTTATCTTTGTTATTGTTATTTCCTTTCTTGCCATGATTAGGCATCGAATTCATGTATATCTTAAGATCTTGGTTTCCTATAGGTTGTTCCACATTTATGATTCTTTTATCGATGAGACCTTGAATGATGTTTTTCAATCTCATGCAAATTTTCATGGTATGACCTTTGATTTTATGGAACTCGCAGAGTTGATTCTCGTTATACCAAGGAGGAATCACATCCGGTTCTTGGTAATTCTCAAATGTAGGATCTTTGATGTGGTTTTTGTCTATCAGCTTTTTCATTATGTCCTCAAGTGGTTCCCCCAAAGTGGTGTATTTTCGCTTGGGATAACTCTTGCATTAGGGTGGTCCTCTTTGATCATTGAGATTATTGATTATTGGATTTTTGTTCGGTTGTTGTATTGTGTGATGATTGTTTGGGTGTATTTTGGCGAGGGGTAATAATGACCACCTTGGCATCGATGACACTATCATTAGTAATGTTTTTGTTCCTTTCCCATGTGCGCGGTTTATTGGTGTAATTGGAGGATGGGTGGTTGTTTTGTTGTTTGGGGTATGAAGTTGATCCTGCGAGTTGAGTCATAAGGGCTCTTTCGATGCTAAGAACCTTGGGGATCAACTAATCATATGTGGTGATGCCCTGAACCTTGAGATGAAATGCCAAGAGGCCTTCAAGGTTGGCTATGATGGTGCAAACTTGTTATTCTTCTGGCATGGTCCACTTGCTCCGATTGGCCTTGGATCACCATCGTTGTAGGAATGAAGCAAATGATTCACCCTTTCCTTGTTTCAGAGCTAAGAGTTCTTCTAGACTAACATCCATTGCAATGTTGCATGCATAATTTTTAATGAATCCATCTATAATTTCTTGGAATGTTCTAATGCTTGAAGGTACGTGAGAAAACCATTCCATAGCATGGCCAGCCAAACTCCTAGGAAATAGCCGCATTAGATGTGATCTTCAGGGTTTCCCATCCCATGATATTTGTCAAACTTGGGGATCTCAAATCCCTTGGGGAATGGTTTCATCACTAGGCTCCTGTCGATTAGGTAGGGACACAAGTTGCTTGGTGTCTTTGTGGTTCGCCCTGATTGAAGATCAAGCACTTGTTGCGAGAGAAACCTGATTTTTGTCATTACATTATTTTGTGGATCAGGGGGTGGGATGAAAATGTTTTGGGGTGTTTCAATTGTGGGTTGGATGGGTGGGTTTTTCGGTGTGTTGTTTGATGGTATCTGTATGTTCTGCTGAGCTAGGTAGGTTTCCACCTGCTTTTGTATGAACAACGCTCGTTGTTGATCTTGTTGTTGTTGCACTAAGATTTGTGCTTGTTGTTGTTCCAACAATGCTTGTTGTTGGGCTTCAAATTTGGTTGCTTCTTTCTGCTCTTGATATTACTTAATTTTTGTTTGATATGCTTTCATTTTTGCGACTTATTTTTGTGCAAGAAGTTGTGCATGTGCTTGTGCTTGTTGAGCTTGATATTGGGCATTTTTCTGAGCTTGAGCTTGTGCTTGGGCTTGTGTCGCTTGTTGTTGTAATAGAGCTTGTGCTTGAGAAGCCTTTTGTGCTAGCAATGCTTGCACAACTTGAGCAAATTTTTTTGTTGTTGTTGCAATAACACTTGGGCTTGTTGCTCTTGTAATGCGACATGTGCTGCTTGGGTAGGTTGTGCAACTTGGTTGACTTGTTGAGAAACTAGTTGTATGGCTTTTTGTTTTTGCACTTGTTGGAATCCCCTTTGAAAAGTAGCTTGCAATGTTGTGTTGTATTGGTTTGATGTGGTGGAAGTTGGTGGTAGTGGGGGTGGTGGTGGATTCAGAATGGCATTTGTGGTAGTGGTGAGCGATGATGTCATGTTAGTGTTTTGAGTGATGGATGGTGGTGTTTATGTGTTGGTTGGTCCTTGAGAGACCATGCTTTGCGATGTTAGGGGTGTGTTTGATGATGTTTCAATTTCTTGTGAATTTTCCATATGTTGTTGCGATGTCAACGTCAAATTTTGAGTGTTTGGCATAATGCTTTGATTGATATTTGGTATGTTGGTTTGGTTGATAGTTGGTAGGGGGGAATCCCTAAGCCAATGAGTGGTGTCGATGATGATGGTAAAAGTGGAAGTGGTGGAAATGTAAGAGGTGTGAGTCCTTGCAAAAATGTTGTGGTGTCAAAAATGCCCCTTGGTCCGAACATGTCTCCTTCCTCTTGCAAATTTGTGAGGAGAGAAGTTTGAGGTGTTGCATGAAAAAATGATGATGATGGATCATGATGGAAAGTGAGAGGAACATTCTTATGTAATGGGTTCTCGAGTATGTTTTGTTCCAAAATGGTATTTGCATCCAAGCTTTGATTATTAACAAGGGGGTGTGTTTGAATAGCATTAATAAATTCATTTCCCTTATTAACATTGGGTTGGGTTGGAGCAAAAGATTTCATGATTTGCGAAATGTTTTGAGTGATATTTTGGGATGGGGGTGTGGATGAGATGGGAATGGTAGATGAGATTGGAGTAAAATATGTCTCCACTATGGTACTCATGTCAAAATCTGAAGGAAAATTTTCCCCTTGCTTTGCTAGTTCAAGCATGTATAATGAAGGGTTAAGCCTCATCATTATATTGACGATCTTATGGTTTTCTAGATTTTGAAGCATTTCAGTTATTTCGTCATTAGACATCCCAAAGGTGAGGTCTTCTCCTTGGGCTTCTTCTTGTGGGTTTTGTGATGATGTTGGGAGGTTAACTGTGAGATTTCCAGACCCAATGGGATTCATTTCAGGAGTAGCTTGACTTAAATCAATTGAAGCGGGTGTTTCTTTGTTGGCTTCCATGCTCTTCTTGTATTGAGATCTAGTTTGAACCATAAAAACAAGGATCAATTTTTAAGAATGGGAGATGAATCTCTTGATTTTTTGAATTTATCTTTATTTTATGCCTCAAAGTGGAAAATTTTAGGATATCTTAAAGATCAAGAGGTGATATGATGATGATGAAAGGGATGGATGATGTGGACGTTATGATCTTTTGGTAAATCTTGAAGGAGATACTAGGATTTTGGGTCTTTCGGATATGTTTCAGATTTTGATTTTGATTTTCCCTTGGGATTTGTCCTTGATTGATTTTGATTTTGAACAAATAGACCCTAAGATGTTTGGATGATTATCTAAGGGATAGATTTGATCAAAGGATGATAATTTGAATATGTGCGGGGAGAAGGATGCATCTACCCACACCTATTCAAACAAGATGATAGTTTCACTAAGCATATGAAGAAGGATTCATCTACATATACTAAGCTAAACAAGATGATTTTGATAACTTTGACTAAGCATATGTAAAAGGATGCATCTACACATACCTAGCCAAAGGTGATTTTGATAATGTTTTCAAGGATTTAGTCTCAAGGATTTTGATGATTTTGATATTTCCAAAAAAAGACTAGTATTTAAGGATGATTTCAAGATTTTTCCAAAAGGTGATGGTGAGATGATTTTTGTTTTGATGTTTGAAGGATGGATGAAAAAGATTTTTATTTTCTTTGATCCTAAGACGAACCTAAAAAGGACACTTTGTTTTCCTAGACCTAGGTATTGGAGAACATGCAAATGCTTCCTAGAGACCTTTATAACCAAAGAATGATTCAATTTGGACATATATTTTCAGATTCAAGAATCATGAGGCTTCAACACACATGAAAGCTCATTTTGCTTAGCTTTGCTTAATGGCTTCATTTTACCAAAAACAATTTCTTTGATTAAGTTTTCAAACTAAGATGTCCAATGTCTTAATTTCTTCAAACCCCACAAAGTATGTTATGTGGAAATTTGATGAACTCAAGGCAAGGGTTTACCTATTGTTTACTTAAATAGAAAAATTGAGATATAATCCAATGTTTAGAAATCTCTAAGGATGTGAATCCCAAGGGAAAGCAATAACATATGGATTGAGTCAATTGTATTTGTCTCCAAAAGGGTTTGAAATTTGGATGTTGATGTTAAGTGTTTGTTTTCAAGATGTTTTCAATCAAGCAATGCATTTTGTAACCCAAGAATAAGTACACCTCTATCGATGTGTAAGACAATATTTGTTGGATTCCCACTTGGACAAGTGAAACTACGCTTATCTTTAGCAAATGGTTAGATGCTTGACCCCACTGGCTCCCCTCCATGGCTCATTAACATCAATCGAGGCAGCCAAGTATCAACACCCATGAAACTCCCATGGCATTCTTTCCATTTCTACTAAAAGACCCGTAAAAGTGTGAGGTGGCTTCAGAATGACCATTCTTGCACCAACAAATAGATTAAAGGATTTTGGAAAATTCTAGCAGATGGGTTTTAATAAGGACTTTTCGTTCATGGAGATTGACCCACACAGCAAGAGTCCCCTTTCGGATCCATCTTGTTAGAATCAACAGTGCGATATTGGTGTTTACTTCAATACCCACATTTATATCCTGGTTGGAAATACTCTTGGCTTTAGAGTGTTACCGGTTGAGTTGTTTCATTGGGTGAGTATTTTTTCCCCAAGGCAAGCGCTTTAGGATTAAAAAAAAGTGAATAAAGAACAATATTCGTAGCTCGATCAATCTTTGTTGCCAACAAAGAGACAGAATATACGCAATAATGCCCCCACTCACACTCGCACAAGATTTTGTTCAATTTTTAAACCCAAACTGAAGTGTGGAGGTGATTGCTTTATCTCACCCTAAAGTCATGAAAAAGGCCTTTTGATTCTCAAGATCGCTATAAAGCTCGAGAGAAGCGCATGCATCCTTTTTCAATACCTTTAGTTTAAGTGAGCCTTCACGAAAAACAAAGTTGTACTTGTTCTTTTTAAATCCACAAAGCAAAATGTGAGTTCTTTTTAAAACACCAAATGAGAAATGAGAGACATTTTGTTTAATTGTTAACCAAAAACAAACTTTAGTAAGTTGTATTCCTAATGTTTATTTTAAACCTTTGCAAAAAATTGGAAAGATTCTTTTTAAACCCAAACAAAAATTAGTGTCCTAAGAAAGAAGAGATAAAAATTTTGTGAACAAGTGTTAAACAAACACTAAAGTGTGTTTTAAAAAACACTTTGATCTTGCGAAATATCTTCCTTATGCTTCTCTTTCTTTCATTTTCCTTTTTTTTCCTTCGTCTTCCTCCTTTGCTTTCCTTCACTTTACCTTCCTCGTTTTCCTATAAAAAGAAAAAAAAATCATGTGAGGATTAGAACATTAAATTCATTATGATCACTAACTCCAAACAATAATATGATTTCAATTTTGAAAGAACAAATGATTTGGATGATCAAAAGTATTTATAAGTGGATCATGCTTTGATATTGATTGCATGGAGAAGAAACCACACTTGTTAGATCCATTCTCTCCCTTATCATAATCTACATCACTAGAGGTATTGAGTCAATAAATCAATTACAAAGAATAAATTTCTCAAAAGCCTCCTCATAATCTTGAAATATCCATAATAATGTGATAATCATAACCTCAAATCTAATAATTATCTCAAATTTCGGTTATCAAAATAATCATAATAAATGTGATGATATAAAATTATGAAATTTATTATAAGATCAATAAGTATATAATACGAGAGAATATTGAATTATGAGTGAATAAAACTACATTCAATCAAATCAAACCAATTACTAAAGATCTTCATTAAAGACATACAATTAAAAGCTTGTCGAAAAATGTTGCTTTTAAATTTCAATATTGTTGGTTGACTTTCTATACGCCAAAGACAACAGCCTATTGCCAGCATCTTCATAGGAAAAAAGAAGTCAGATACATCTCAAAATTAAATACTTGTCACATCTCCTAATGAAGCTATCACTGAATAGATTTACCCACCCAATCAGTAAAATATCAAAGCAAGTGAAAAAGGAACAAGAATTTAATGATAAAATCAACAACGTAAACAATAAAATCAGAGAACCAACTCTATTTATGATGGCATGATGTGCTTGCAAGAGACACAAATCCTTTTAGGAATTTTGCGTTAAAGGTACAGGAATGATGACATCAAAGAAGTGTAAGGAGTCTCCAATTTCCTTCCAGAAAGTGCGCCAAAATCAACCATATCTCACAATCTACTTCGACATGTTCTTAGCCTTTGTCAACACATATTTGATGGGATGTGAGTACCATAAATAGTCGCGCATCATGGCTATGCGTATAAAGTTCCCAAATGGTAGACTGCCTGTATAAGACTACCAAAGTCAAGAAAATGACACAATCAAACACAACTATCGTATTACTTAAATGCTTACTTAAGATAATTTATGAAGATATTGCAAGCTTGTCGAGTCCATGATTATGAATGTGACATTAAGAGAATTGGTTTATTATCTCAGAAATCATACCATAAAAATATTTTTATGTACCTTTAATCATAGACATTTCTTTGTGTAAAAATAGTGCCTAAACAAAACCAAAATTTACTTAAGAAAGCCTAGGCAAGGCGCTGATTATTTGTCAAATAATGCTCTAGTGCCCAGATATCACGTATGTCATGGTCAACCTCTAGATGGCCATATTCGGCTTCATTGATTATGCATAACTAGCAGTTCAGAATGGAATCTCAAGTAGAAGATGTGCTACATAGGCTCCCTCCTGTTTACCTAAACCAATAAATCTATCAGAACATAATTTAGATTGATTGAGAAGCCACCTTCAATAATATTGGTGCCCACCTATATCTTTAGACAATTTTCAAGATATGAGACATTTATTCCTTGCACCTAACTGGCAGTAGCTTTGTTTACTATCTAATCTCTCTTATTTTGTTTACCAGATACAACACATGTTTGAGCTTAGGAGTGATTTACAACTCACCCATATGTAGACCAATGTATTTAATGATTCATTTGCACAAGAACTTAAAAATTCCAAAGAAAATTCACCAGATGGTTTGGAGGATGCAAACAATTCAAAACAATATACTATCGTCGAAGCTAGTTGATGGTCTAACAAAATCATCTTCTAGAAAAAATGGTTATATATCATTATCCGACCATAGACCTGGTGAAGTTGCTATCGTTTATGAGTACGGTGCAAACATTGAAGCCCTGATGCCTAAACTATGACATTCTAACTACTATACATAACCAAAGATACAAAAACTAGTAGCAAAAGAATGTGCTGAATAAGGTTATTGCCGCCGGCTTAAGGACTTTGTTGTTTGGAAGGAAAGGCTACGGGTCTATTCAGTTCATTAGAGAAATATATGTTAGGCGACTGGATTTAGAGACAAAACTATCTCACATAAGACATCTTTGTGAAGAATGTGCATAAGTACGTAACAAGGTATTTTCCAAATTCAAGACTTAGACTCAAACAGTGAATGAGAAACATATTTTTACTGTCCATCTACTAAAACACACTTCCCTACTAGAAACATGTGAACACATTAGTGGATCATACAATATCATAGCTTTTGATGCTTCAGCTACGTGCCAGATAAAAACAAAGCATGAGAGTCTCTACCATTTTAGATCAATCAAAGAAAAAGAGACCTTTGGTGACTGTGTGTGACAAAGCATAGTTTGTCTCATGAAACAGAAATAGACGTTAACAGATTTGTGCATGGATGAAATAGAAATATCATCAAAATAAAAATAAAAATTGACAGCTATTTGTCATTCACAAAGACAAAGAGATCCACGAGTTAAACAAATTCGTTTATGGGAGCTTGCTCGAAATTTTCTGACATTTGGCGAAGACCAGACGCCATAATGTACAATAAGAATGTCACTCAGATTCTTAATGTAGTTACACTTTGAGGATGGAAAAATACTCATACTCACAGAGAAGATAGAAAATAAGAACATACAATTCAGAGTGCAATTTTAGCATATATGTTTTCTATTTTCAAATAACTTATTGTCTCACATCAAAATGCTAGTAATGAAAGATATCAGACAAATTAAGAATAAATCTTCTTAATGTACGAGCATTTAAAAAGAAAAGCATACACAAGGCATGCAATCTGTTTGAGGGAATTCTTCAAAGAAATATAAGTTGAAACTACCTAAAATAGATTTATTATAGAGGTTGTAAAACCTTTCATAAATTCTATGCCAATAAACACTTAGAAGTAAGCTAATGCATAGCAAATGTGAAAAAAATAAAAATCCATGGCCCCTCCCTCTAGTGCCAATATTAAGCACCATTCAAAATCTACACAAACTCTAAAACCTCAAACATGGGTTAGTTGCATACAAATTCATCAAATGCTCCTATGAAATAACATCTTATGCTTCAAAATGCAACAAATGACCAAAGAGATCAAAAAGACATTACGAAAGCATAACAAGTACCTATTCCATATTGGATTGGTGTAAAATGTGCCAACGACCCTTTCCCAATCCTTGCTAAAACTAAAATGATGCAATGCAATAGTGAGGGGAAAAATTAGTTCTCAATTTAAGAGAGTAACTTTGCATGAAAATGTAGATAGGTTGATGAAGAATGAGGCCTTTCATTTATAGATTTTCAAGTTGGAAGAGAGCTCAAAATAGAGCAATGTGGGATAATGATTGGACCAATGAGATGAGGCCACTTGTCACATTATGATAAGTTAAGGAATGTGCAAGTTTTGGCCAATGTGCCAAAGAGGGGGAGATTCAAATTTGAAATTGTGAATTAAATATTGAGAGGGGCACATGAAAGAGAGAAGTTATTGCAATGTTGGAAGGGACAAGTCAACTTGTCTTCATATTGAAAATTGAGGGAATATTCCATTTTTATGCCAAGTTGAAAGAAAATGATGAATTTATAAATGAATTAAAATGATTTATTGGTGCAAGTGGGAAAAGCTAGAGGATGTGATGGGTGGTTAGATTAGGTTAATCAGGATTAGATTAGCTTAAATGATGATTAAGGGATTTTGGCTTATTTGACTTAAATATTTGGATTTATTTAAATCAAAAAGGGATGGAATATGCATTTGGATTTCAATTAAATAAAGTTTGGTTTATTTAATTAAAAGGTTGATGTGAGACTTAAATTAAAAAAAGTTGATTTATTTAATTTAAATGAATAACCCTAGGAATGAATTAAATAGACCCGATTTTCTTGGTGAATGGATTTGATGAGCTTGATTAATTTAATGAGTGGATGAATATGAACTAAGTGCATAATGATAATTTCACGTGTCTACAAGAACAGTCTGTTTGGTCGTACAAGTTGCAGAATGAAAGGTGCACCACTTTGCAACTCTACACTGCTTGCATCTGACAACTTTTCTCTCCACTGAAAAGTCATCACCATAGGAAAACACCTCTGAGATAGAAAAAACTAAGAGATGTTTTCGTAGATGGTCCCAACATGATCCCATAGCCTCAGACGGAGAGTCTGTAAGAATCATGGTCTCTGAGAAATAGACCTTGAAAGATTGTTGCCTTTTAGCACTTTGGACTCTTAAGGGAAATCGTCAGTCCAATGTAGCTTGGATTGATTCGGCATATTTGGGTACAACAGAGGACCATCCCTAGCATAAACGTACCCATCCAGACGTGTTGGAATAGTCCATTTGGTCATATGAGTTGTGGAATGAAAGTTGCACCACTTTGCAATTTTACACTACTTGCATCTGGCAACTTTTCCCTCCACTAAAAAGTCATCACCATAGGAAAACGCCTCTGAGATAGCAAAAACTAAGAGAGGTTTTTGTAGATGGTCCCAACATGATCCCATAGCCTTAGACAAAGAGTATTTAAGCATCATGGTCTCTGAGAAATAGACCTTCAAAGATTGTTTCCTTTTAGCACTATGGACTCTTAAGGGAAATCACATGTCCAATATAGCTAAGAGTGATTCAACGTATTCGGGTGCAAGAGAGGACCATCCCTTGTGTAAACGTACCCATCCAGACGTGTTGGAATAGTCTGTTTGGTTGTACGAGTTGCGAAATGAAAGTTGCACCACTTTGCAACTTTACACTGCTTGTATCTAGCAACTTTTCCCTCCACTGAAAAGTCATCACCACAGGAAAAAGCCTCCGAGATAGAAAAAACCAATAAAGGTTTTTGTAGATGGTCCCAACACAATCGCATAGCCTCAGATAGAGAGTCTGTAAGCATCACCATCTCTGATAAATAGCCCTTCAAAGATTGCTGCCTTTTAGCACTTTGGACTCTTAAGAGAAACTAGTGGGCAACATAGTTAACTTCTTCACAAACTTGGTTTGAAGTAATTTCATTCTTTTTTGTGCATTTAAAATGGATTTTTAAGCCTTCCATCCTAAAAGTGACCTCTAAATAACTTTAAACACCTTAACTACCTCATTCTTATTCATTTGTTTTGCAAATAAGCATTTTCATTCCAAGAGGCTGAGCTTTCATTTTTTCTTGTTGGATTGAATGCAGACTGTGACACAACTTTCTTTTTTCAAAATTTGTTCAACATCATTGAACTAAGAATTCATCACACATCCACAGAGAAACAAAGGAGTACCACAAACTAAAACACATTACACTTCGGTTCTCACTGACTTGATGTACTTTTCAACATCTCTCTTCTCTAAAAGCGACCTCTAAATCACTTCAAACAACTTAACTACCTCATTCTTATTCATTTGTTTTGCAAACAAGCATTTTCATTCCAAGAGGCTGAGCTTTCATTTTTTCTTTCAAAGAAAAATCTTCCTATGCCACTATTACACTACACAGGTAAACCAGGTTTTGTATTATGGACCTATATTAAGCTACCACTCTCAAGACCAATGTAACAATGATACAAAATAACTTTTGAGACTAAAAGAAGATATCTGATAACTCTTGAGTGTACTAAAAGAATTCTTATGATTTTTGAAGAATGTTGATAACTCTACTTAGTTGTCTTATTTTTTCAATATCATACAAATTGAACCCTGGCATCAATAGACTTTGTATATCAAGCTACCACAATTCAAGTTTCAATGATGAATATTTATCATGCATGTTTTAAATGGCATTCAAGTTTATAGTGGTGTTTTTTTTTTATATGATGTTATGTGATATTCTAATCGTAACTCATGATTCTAGTCTACACATCTATATATATTATTTTTACATGTTTTCTCCATTGTTCAGCCCCTACACTACAAGTAAATGGTTACATAGCATGTCGAATGAGGGGGCAGCAAGCGTGATACCCCTTTAAAGTTTGTTTGAGTGCTTTCTTTTCATTTTTTGTGAGTTTGTGCCAAGTTTCCTCAAAGAAATGTGGTCTCATTGAATTCCATGACAAGCTAATGCAATTGATAGCTGCTCCTAGTTATTATTAGAAACCAAGATTAGATTTGCAAACTAAAAAGACCTTCCACATAAGAGAAAATCAGAAAAAGCAGAGAGGTTGCAAAAGAATGTGCAACATAATATTATTCAAGAATTCAATAATTACATGATAATGATTTTCTTTATAAAAGAAAAAATATGCATAACCCTAATCTTATCTTGAGCAACAAGATAGCTCAACAAGATAAGGATGACAACTAATTAACCTAGGAATTAAATAATTACCTAAGTAAACTTATGTAAAGTGTAATTATTTATATTAATTACACCAACACCCCCCCATAAGTGCAACTTAGGGAGAAGCAGATTATTATGCAAATATGAGTTTCAGCAACAAGGCCTGATCAGGTACTCATGTACAAATGAAAAGAGAGAGAAAACCCAATGGGACAAACCCCCCCTCATTGAGATGAACTACTATGAAGAATCACTAGAAGAAATTTGAAGAAGCAACACTGGAAGCCCAAATCCATCAAGCAAGGAAAGATACTTCTATTTGCAAAATACCATATCAGAATCATGAATGCAACAACAGACTCGATGCCAAGGAACACTAGAAACTCACATACTGGATCAACCCTGGAATCTGTAAGCAATAGTAGATGAAAGGATGAATGAAGCCCATAATGATGACAAATCTGGAAGTTGTGTCTCTCAAAGCCAATGCAAAACTGAAACTAAAACTGCCCATAGGATGAGTATCATCAAGATTCTAGAACAGTAACCATAAAAACATGGCCTTCAAACTGAGAAAGATTTGAACCAATGAGGATCAAGAACCATTAAATCCCAATGTGAAGTGTGAACTGAAGCAAACCAAAGATGTGTCCAACGAAGCAAGAAAGAAGCTAAAAGGAGACAACATGAAACTAGACAAACTCATGCGAGTTTCCATCAAAACAAGATGGATATGGAGATCAAAGTGAAAAATACACTCTAATCAGATTATTATGCAAGAAACCCCCCCTGAATGGAACTTTATCTCAGTTCATTTATTACAATAACCCAACAATTATAAAAGGAGAGAATCCTAAATGTGCATAAATATAAAATTAAATAGATGTCATATCTGTGTAGAGGACATAATCAACTTTCTGATGCTGCTAAAATGATGAAAAAAGGATCACTGAGTCAAACGATATGCCTTCCGAAGCGAAATCTGAACATCTGACTTCAACTTGAAAAAATCCCACCAAATAGAAAATTTTATGAGAAACAACTACACCATCAAAAAATTGGGCTCTCTAGCTTTCCGACAATATCTCGTTTCAAAAAATTCACCTCTAGGGTCAAAAGTTATGACGAAATGAAAAAAATAACTATAGAAGGGTACTTCAGGGTATGGGCAGGCTAACCAGGCACAAAAATATAGCCCCTTGGTGCTAGCGGCTAGTCCGCCATGTGACCGCAGTCTCCAAAAAACCAAAAAAAGAACCTGGCACCAGGCAGGTGGTGGGCGGGCTGAGCAGAGGTGGCGTCGCTCTTGGCGCCACTGGCTAGGGAGCCCCCCATGGGATGGGCAATATGACCAAGGGCCTAAAATTAGGGGCATGGTGGAAGTGATGCTTTTGATGGTGGAGGAGGAAGGCATCGGCCGGCAGGCAAAAAAGAGGCCAGAGACATTGTTGGACCAACAGTAGAAAGAAGGCAGCAAGGGCCGATGAGAGGCAGCAGTGGCGGTGTAAAGCTAAAAAAGAATGTTGGTAGATGGGAGGTGTTGACCGGTCGGGGGAAAGAGAAAATAAACGCCTGTGTAAGGATGGTACGGGCTGCCGAAGCCTAGTACAAAGGTACCAGGCAATAAAAACAAACCCCACAAAAAACAAAAATAAACCCCCATCAATAATTTAATCTGCCACATTTTTTATTTATTTTTTTATTGCAAGCCCCCATAAAAAAAAATTAAAAGCCAAATACAAATAAAATTGTAGAATATATAAAGATTTTTTTATTCTACGAATTCGTACCCCATGTCTGGTAGGCCGTACGGTCTGTCGAGTAAAAACATTTTGCCTCACAAACACCCGACGTAGAATATAGGCAAGTTATATGTCATTTTTCATCTCTCAGATGCTCTGGATCTGATGGCGAGGTCTGATGTGCCTGAAAATGCACCAGAAGCTTCGCAACTCCCAGATCTGGAAAATCTTCAAACCCTCATAACTCTGGCATAAAATGTCGGATTCAGGCGAAACAAAAGTTGATCTTGACTTTTTCAACAGCCCTAAACTCGAATATGAGCTCAAATTTCCTCCAACATGTGCCAAAAGTAACCATGCAAGAGCACCCAAATAGAGAGACAAACTTGAGGTATGAAAACTCTCAAGGAATCCCGAACCAACTCTTCAATGAATCTCTCCAGAAATCTAAGAAGGGGCTGCAAATCAAGGCTCTAATACCATGTTAGAAACTAAGATTAGATTTGAAAACCGAAAAGACCTTCCATAGAAGAGAAAATTAGAAAAAGCAGAGAGGTTGCAAAAGAATGTGCAACATAATATTATTCAAGAGTTCAATAATTACATGATAATGATTTGCTTTATAAAAGAAAAGATATGCATAACCCTAATCTTCTCTTGAGCAACAAGATAGCTCAACAAGATAAGGATGACAGCTAATTAACCAAGGAATTAAATAATTACCTATGTAAACTTATGTAAAGTGTAATTAAATATTAATTACACCAACAGTTCTTAGTTATGTAATGTCAAGTAATTGCATAACTGCTTAGGTTGACTTTGTAAAAAATGTATTGTTATTGAATTTTTTTCATCTATCAGCATCTAGTTGTCACTTATGTAGTGTGAAGTAATGTTTTGAGTTTGAAAGATGTGCAATGCAATGTAATTAGCAATATGAATATAAACTACATAATATTTAATCATTCTTTTTATGTTATTGTACATTGATATTTAACCATTTCTCACTTGATTAAATTTTCAAAGAGTTTAATCATGCACATGAGGAGGAAATTAAATTTTGATTGTCAACTTCTATATATATCAAATTATCCAATAATCAAGTGTATGTCCATATACAAAAATGGCATCAACGCCAACTCAAACAAAGTTTTACAATATGTGGCATATGCCATCTCGGTATCTATTCAAAATTTACATGCAAAAATGTCTATCTCATCCTAAACTACTGGTGGATCATCAAAATGCAACCTCTTTGAAGCACTCGTTGGCTCTGAAGGTAGCTGCACAAGAAAAAGTCAAACCACAATTGAGATTAGTTATACTATATAATTTAAAATCAAATAATTAACATAAAAATACATACACATTGAATTATAATTGAACTCTAAAATTGAAATCTTGATTACCTGAAATATACTTCTCTTCGAAGGGTCGGGAGTCCTAGAATATACCCCTCTCAAAGAACTAACCAAACCAACTTTTGTACCATCAATCTATATATGTGAACAAAAACATGAAATTGATCCAAGTTAGCATAGAATTGTTAGTAATAAGAACATATTTACCAAGCACAAAATAAAATAAACACATACCTCTTTAGGTTGATCTTTTTATGTATCTCCTTTAGGTGTTTCAACACCTCCTCCTTGAGGTGTTTCAACACCTCCTCCTTCAGGTGTTAGAATACCTACTCCTTCAGGTGTTGTGGCACTTATCAACAATTATGTATAGCTCACAACCACCTGTACATAAAAATGACAAGTACATATGAAACTAAGAATCTATGTCAATGTATGCATAATCAATAAAAGATCTTATAAATCTTAATTCAATCAAATTTGAGTTCAATTACCTTTCCCTTATCTAACATTATGCCTCAATAGTTTGGAGAGCATCGCACCTCACTCGCACTAGGTGTTTCCTACAAGCAGAGAATAAGATAAACATATAAGTTAATATATAATTTCATTAATGACAATTCAAATGACAAGCAAGTATACAGTAAAAAAATGTAAATGAGTGAGGGAAAAAATACATATTGTGTGCATCTTGAGGCCAAATGAAATGGCCCTAAGGGTGCTATCAGTCACTCGTGTGAGCTCCTCCTTAAACATTAATTGTCAAATAGACCATGTAAATAAATATTAGTACTTTATCTACTATCTTTTATTAATATTCATTTTTAAAAAAATTAAAGTTATGAATTTACACCTTAAATGGTACCTATGTAACTACTCCAGTGTCCACCTCTCTAGCAGGAGAGGACTCTATAGGGTGTGCTCCACTCCCCTATGTGTGATCATCTATAATCTCCATATCCTGGATGTCATAATCAGAAGTTTCTAATGGATGCTCAGGGGGCTGTACAATAGGACCCAACCATATTTGTTGCCACGTATTGCAAATATGTGGCACACAAATATGTGGACCCGAGGAGGATGATGCAACAGCACTGGATCCATCGCCAAGATCACCAGACTGTGGCTGACCTACTGAAGAAGCATGCACTAGTAGAATTTGGAAAATAAATGACTACGTGACTAAAAATTTTAGTCACATGACTAAAACTTTTAGTCACGTGACTAACACTAGTTGTATTTCAAAAATAAATGACTAATTTGGTCATTTATAAGTGACTAATTTGGTCATCAAGTAAAATCACAACTAAATGACTAAATAAATGACTAATATCAAACAAATAAAAATGACTAAATAAATGAATAATATTAGATAAATAAAAATGACTAAATAAATGACTATTGCTCCTCTATTCATTTTTCTTTCGAATTTGATCATAATCCATAGAGTTTAAGCCCCCCTCGTGGGACCCCTACCTAAGCGGGCCATTTAGCCACCTAGAGTGCTTGGTGCACCAAAAATACCTATTGCATGGAAGGCATTGCCTCTCGGTGCAGTCTTAAGTCTTTCACATATTTTATAAAAAAATTTAACATTTCACTACTAAATGGTAATCATTCCTACATCCATGTGTCACTACTATATAAAGGGAGGATTTAAAACATTAATTTAAGAAAAATATTAATTTTGTCTTAAATATATTTACACCGAAGGCATATCTTATTTGAAGAAGACAAAGCTGATTTTGTTGATCAATGGTTGGTATCAATTTGCTGGCCATTAAACGAATCTCAACCGTTCATCATTTTTTGTGATTTTTTTCAACTATTTTCTACCATTTTTTCGTTGCTTTCCCCACTGCTCCTCCAAACTCTTCCTTGCTGGTATTGACCATTCACTTCTCCAATTTGGTGAGCTATAGCCTGAAAATAAGGTTTCAATGAGGGTTTTTGAGTATATTTATCAAAATATTTTTTTTTGTCCTTGCCTCAATAAACACCTCCACTTCATAATGATTAGGGTTTTCTTTTGTTTTTATTTATTTATTTATTCCTATCCATCACTGTGAATACTCTCTCCACTATAATTCTCCTGACAAAAATGTCCAAATGGAATGACACTGATTATGGAAGTCATCATAGTTGAAGGATCATGGCCTTGTCTGCTAAATACCACAATCCATTTTGCATCCTACAAATATATTGTTATGACCTTTTAGATGCTGACAATGAAATTACACCTTTATTTTCTTCTGAAACAAACATAATCTTAGATTACTGAGATAGATCATTGTGTCTTCATTATTCATAATGAGAACCACAAATAAAAGGAAATCTATGAATATGAACTACTGAAAGAGATTCCCATGGATTGAGGCTGATATAGCCTATAAAAGCAGGAAAGTAGGAATTAACAAAATGAATTGCTCTTAAGCTCTTAACAAATAATACAGTATGGGTGTAGGTAAATGAACACAATAGCAGTTGATATAGGGATAATTACTGGTGAATGCATTGTTTGTTTTTATGTAGAATTTAACAGGGTAAATAAAGATTGAATAGTATAAATTGCTAAGTACACTATAGATTCTACCAACCATGTAACAAAAAAAAATATAATATTTAACTTAATAAATGCAATGTTGATTGATTCTAAAGATAATACGATACAAGGCAGAATTTTTAGAGTAACAGGATATGTAGATTTTTAGTCTATATATAGAATTTCAGTAATACTGACAAGATTCTATGATTTGGCAGTTAGATAGAGGAATGAAATGAACAACCAAGAAAATTTTACATTAGGGTGATCTAACAGAACTATTAGATTCATATCATAGCTGACAAGAAAAGGATCAACTGGAATAAACTCAAGTAGTACATCAATGGGGCTCCCGTAGCAAAGCTTTAGGTCTAATTCACCGTGAGACATTTTGAAATTGACTGATAATCTACAACCAATTTTGCATCCAGAAAATCTCACCGATCAAAGCCACGAAGAAGAAGTGGACAAATTTCTAAGAATTGACACCTCAGCCATGGCATTAAGTTTAAAGTGCAGCAATTTACTATTAAAAGGAATATTATAATGAGACTTCAATTTAAAATGGTTTCTACACTACTACATAGAAAGGGGATTTAAGACATTAATTTAAGACAAAATATTCATTTTGTCTTAAATATATATTTTATGTTTAAATTATATTTTTAATTTTTTAATTGTCTTAAATTAAGACAATAAAAAAATCTTTTTTTAAAATAAATTTTTTTATTTCCTCTCCTCATCCATTTTCCCTCCCTAATTCATTTTCCCTCCCTTAGCCTCGGTGACATGCATTTTGGGGTTTTGAACCAGGGCTATGGTTTCCTAGGATTTCAAGTGGACTATATAGAGAGCCCTGGGTTACATGTACACATAAATGAGTATAGGATACTTAATGCTTCCTTGATCTCTCAAAGAAGAATTACCATAGTAAACCAAAAGCTTTTCGAAGCCTGGGACTACCCAGACATCTATGATGATCTAAAAGATTCTCATTTTCTTGTTTCACATCAGAATTTTAATGTTACAGAGCTTCGAGACTATGGAAAGAAAATACCCAAGCAAATCGTTAAGCTCGACTGCAATAGGAGTGGTGAATATCACGGGTGGTATTTGGGGTTTGATTTAGAAGAGCCTGAGGCTTGCTCTAGAATCTATTTAGTCCCTGTTATGGAAAAGCATAAAACGGTGCCCAAAAATAGCTCACAGTTTATACAGCTTTTATGGAGAGGATTCCTGTAGAATGGCAGGATCCTAAAATATTCTTTCCAGATTGTGGCAAGTGTGAGGCAACAAACGGGTAGTGTGGTTATTATCCTTATACTAAAACTTTATGCTGCCACTGCCCAAATGGGAAGACACATCTTTTTAATTGCTCAAATGGTAAGTTAAATTTATCTCTTTTTTAGTATTATTTAGTGTGCAGAAGCATTATGGGCATCGTAAGTTATATTTGAAGTTAAATTCTAACATCCTCATCATTTTGTATCTAAATGAAATGTACAACCGATAGAATTAGCCCTAGTTGCAAGCATTGGCTTCAATTTTCCCATCCCTGAAGATGATGAAGCACAAAGATTTCAAGCATCTGACACTAATTGTCATATATATTTTCTTTAAGAAGCTTCTGACACTATGATGCACTACAAATAAAATATAGGTTGAATATTCAATTTTAGTTGCTCTTTACAATCCTCTTGCAACCATTCCATTTTAACTATCAACATCAAGCTTTGGTAAATACAACCTATTTGCTAACCATGGCACATTGTATTCAAAATGCTAGCCTGTACTCCTATCAAAGCCACTTTCTACTGAGAAAACTAAGAAGGCGGTCTAAACCATTTTAGATCTTGTAGTCCAACATCATAGTAATCCCATTCTGGGTTTCTGATTTAGTATACATAAATCTTTTAACTTGCTCCTTACTAAAGAAAAGAGCTTTTCTAGTTATTCCATCTGCCTTTTCCACTGGAAGATTGGTACAGACTACAAAGTTTAATCTGAATCGAATTGACATGGGTAGTCCAACACTTTTATAAGAGGGGATTTTCTTATACAGATTTTGCTGCCCTACGATGATTAAGTTAAATCTCACATACATAAAATAACATTTTGTGACCAAGATTCTGGCAGTAAGATTCTTTTGCAAATTGGCCATTTGTTTGTCAGATAAAGTTACCTATTGATTTGTTTGATTTTTAAACATGTTATTTATTAATTCTCTTCACTGTGAGTAGGCCTTGGAATAGCCATTCCATATCGCCGGAAGAAATCCATCAGTGCTGGCATAATAATAGGTAAGAAATGTTCATTTTATTTTAGACTATGTAGGTTGCTCACAAAATGCAACCAAGTAGTACCCACTAAGTTACAAAATAAATTTCATAATCGATATATCATTTACATCATTGCTGTGAGCAAGTGAGCTACCATTTACTTTAAACATCTATTTGTGGAGATATGCAACTAATTGTTTAGTGACAAGTAAATCTTAATCTTCTTTTCCTATCATAACAAACTTAATGACTGAACAGAATACAGATAGATTTCTATTTATTTTTAACTAGGCATTCGAGATTTTGTAGTGACCCATTATCAGGATGACTGAAAATATTAGATTATAGATTTTTGCAGCTTATATTAGTTAATAAATTTCATTTAACATATTTTAAAGTAGTTTACGGTCTTGAGATTGGATTTAGCAGGTCCATTTCAGGCTTGGATTTGGCCATAAATTTGATAAAGCTTTGTAAATTAAATCCAGTAAACTTGTTCAAATTATACTGTTCAGTTCTTGCCTCTAAAGGCAACAAATTTCAATTATGTAGATACCAAATTGATGTTAAACATCCGCAATCAAATTTTTTTGACAAAACTCAATCAAAATTTACCAAAACAATGAGAAAATTCCCTTTTAATAAACCTTGCATGCTCCAAATCCTATTTTTCTCTTCTTGGTGTTGGATAAAAATTTAGATTTTACAATGACGGATAGAGACGCAGCTTGCTAGTTTTAAGTTACTTTTTCCTTTTGGTTGCGTGTAATATATACAGTGTTAAGAATAGATTTAGCTGCAATGGAAAGAGCTCACTCAAAACTTCAAAATCCCTAATCCGCATAAAAAGTCATTAAGCATCTTAACAAATAAGCTATTCCATCATTATGAAGCTCTGAATGTTTAAAAAGCTTAAAAGGCTCTTCTATTTTTTGTTTTCCCCTGCCCTGTTTCAAATTGTGAACATATATAGTCTACTACACACATCAAAATTTTCTTCTTCAGTATATAAATCGTTCTGTGCAAGTGAATTTTATTTATCCCGATTCTAATGATTCGGCAAACGACAACTTTTTATGCTTTTCTTTCTTTAACACCATATCCCCTATTCATTGCAGGTGATAGTATTGGAGTGCTGGGAGTGAGGCCTGTGCCTTCTCTAGAACATTTAAGCTTGTGAAGAGGCCACTCTCCTCTGATTTCCAAGGGGCCTGGTAATGTATTTTTTGAAGACAAATTCTTTGAATCATTGATACTTTTTCTTTTCCTCTTCCTAATGTTCGTCACTGTGCTAAAGGTTATTCAACTATGGTGTCAAAATACACCTTTTGGAGTGCACTTTTGTTGATGATCTTCCTAAGAAATTTGAGATCAATCTAAGGGATAACCATATCTCTTTCCAGGTGGGTTTACTCTTTTCAAGCAGCCGTCTCCAAAACACTTTGCATTTATTTTCTAGTAATTTAACGCTAAACTAAATTATTTAGTAGTGTGATGGTTTATCAGGATCGAATACATAAGTTTATATCAGTTTCCATTGACCCATGTTTTATAAGGAATGGTTTACTATGTTCACCGAGGTGGCTCATAACTAGGCAATATAAGGTGTAAATTAATTCCAGAAAATTTGGAGTACATATATGCCCTTCTAGTTTTTGATTATTCTTGTTGATAACCATTCATTTTTTTATACTTATGTTGTGGAGAGGGAAAAATTGGAGGGAAGCTTCATCTGTGTGAAAAGTTATAGACAATTTTGTTACCTTTTTCTTTTTTTTTCCTAGAATTTCAGATTGAAAGATTATATTTATTTAAATTGATTCTCTTTCTGTGTTTATAATTTTAGGATTAATTTAATTTTGAAGGGTTTTTACTCTATTGTAATTGCCAAATAATTATGTTTATCTTTCATTCAAGATCCTAAATATTAAGAAATTAAGAGAAATTGAGTTCATTGAAATGAAATTGTTGCGTTCTTTTAATCTTGGTTAGCCATGGCTTTGTAGATTTTTATTTTTGCATGCCCTATGTTTGAATAAAATGTTTGTTGTTTTGATTTATAGTCCCAACCAAAGATTCAAATATGCAATATACTTCTTGATTCATAGGGGCATTGTTCCTAAAAATTTGTATTTAAAGGGCTTGAGAGTGAGCTAGTTGCGATCAATAAGGTATGCCTCATGAATCCACACTTCTTTGTTTTGAAGATTCAGCTATCATGTATGGCCTATTGTTATTGTGTGCTCTGTAAGTTTAAATAGTTCTTTCCTCTGTTTTTAGCTTGATTTTATAATTTTACTGTCAAAGTAGGGTCACTCTATTCCATGGAAAGCCCTACTATGATGTAAAATCTTATTAGTATTATAAGAGTGATGGATTTAAGGAACTCAAGGGTTTACAATTGTTTCTATTACTCTTCATCTACTTTTCAGAGGTCTCTTGCCTGTAATTCTTTGACCATTCTTATGTATTTTATTCACTGTAATTAATTTCAACTTAATACTATACATTTAATAGAATCCTCAAGCATAATGATATCACTAGAATGGGACGAGGTATAAATCTTCAAATTAATTGGTTTGGTTTTTCCAATATCTTCTATAGCATGCAAAATATATCCTTCAACATAAGTTGCAGCATTTTTAGGATCCAACTAAAAAAGCAATGTTGCTGGAAATACTTAGCCTATATTCATATATGATCCACATGTACCACAGATTTAACTAGCATCTTAGTAATAATGTTTAGGGTGTCCTCAATATAGCCAGCATGGGCATGAAGGTCAACCATGCACACCTAATGATCAAGTATATATGTAAATTGTAATGCAATAAGGTTTAATAATGTGTGAAGTATGTGCAGCCCTCATCCACTAAACCTACATGACTGCATGCACCTAGAACCCAATCTAAAATTGATTCCATTGACAACCTGTTGTAGCTGCAACACTTGAATATAATAGAGTGTGGAGGTTTAAATAATCTCCCTGATTCCATTCGCAAGTTGTCACAGCTGCGGCACTTGAGCATAGAAGGGTGTAAAAGTTTAAGTAACCTCCTTGATTCTATTAGCAACCTGTCACAGTTGCAACACCATAGAAGATTGTAGAGGTTTAAATAACCTTCCTTATTCCATTGGCAACCTGAATGTCTGCAGTACTTGAAAATAGTATGTTGTAGAGGTTTAAATAAACTCCCTAATTCCATTGTCAACCTATCGCAAATGCAACACTTGAACATAATAGGAAGTTTCAAAGGTTTAAATAACCTCCTTGATTCTATTGGCAATCTATTGCAGCTGTAGCATTTGAAACTAAAATATTGTCATGGTTTAAATCATAGCAACAAAAATCTTTTGGGGAATAAATCGGCAAACAAAAAGTATAAGATTTCTTGAAAAAATCAGGAAAAAATAAAGAAAAAATTGGATTTAAAAAAAACATAAAAAATTGTAGAACAAGAGATAGAAACTATTTTTTTTAAAATTGAAAGGCATTTCCATAGCATAGAGATATAGAGAGCAAATAAAATAAAGAGTTTAACTAATGAAATGTAGAAAATAGATTTTTGTAGTTTATATTCATATCGTTGATTACATTCATTGCATTGCACATCTTTCAAACTCAAAGCATTACTTAACATTGCATAACTAATAACTAGATATTGATAGATGACAAAATTTCAATTACAATATAGCTTTTTACAAAGTCAACCTAAGCAGTTATGCAATTACTTCACATTGCATAACTAATAACTAGGAGCAGCTGCCAATTGCATTAGCTTGTCATGGCATTCCATGAGACCACAATTCTTTGAGTCATTTTTTTCAAACAGTTCACTGTCTTGTCTATGCTACGACATTTTTCATACATGTCTACCAAAGCAGTTTATCAAACAGTTCACTGCTTTGCTGCTATGGCTAAAAGCCTAAAACAATTTTGAACAAGCTATGGATGTTTGAAAAAAATCTATCAAAGCATAATAGTAAGCAATAGCATAGACAAGGCAGTGAACTATTTGAAAAGATGCCTCAAAGAAATGTGGTCTCATGGTGATGGAATTTCATGATGAATGCCTATGGCGATGGATTGTCATGGCATTCCATCACCATGAGAACACATTTCTTTGAGGCACATTTTCAAACAATTCATTGCCTTTTCTATGGTACAACATTTTTCATACATATCTACCAAAGCATTTTATCAAACAGTTCACTGCCTTGCTGCTATGTCTAAAAGCCTAAAACAGGTGCTTTCCAACAAGCTATGGATGCTTGGAAAGATCTGTCAAAGCATAATAGTAAGCAATAGCATAGACAAGGCAATGAATTGTTTGAAAAAATGCCTCAAAGAAATGTGGTCTCATGGTAATGGAATGACATGACAATCATCACCATGAGACTGCATTTCTTTGAGGCATTTTTCAAACATTTCACTACCTTGTCAATGCTACCACATTTTTCATACATGTCTACCAAAGCATTTTATCAAACAGTTCACTACCTCGCTGCTATGGCTAAAAGCCTAAAACAAGTGCTTTTGAACAAGCTATGGATGCTTGGAAAAAATCTATCAAAGCATAATAGTAAGCAATAGCACATACAAGGTAGTTAACTATTTGAAAAAATGCCTCAAAGAAATGCGGTCTCATGGTGATGGAATACCATGATGAATTCCTATGGCTATAAATTGTGATGACATTCCATCACCATGAGACCACGTTTCTTTGAGGCATATTTTCAAACAGTTCATTGCCTTGTCTATGCTATGACATTTTTCATACATATCTACCAAAGCATTTTATCAAGCAGTTCACTTCCTTGCTGCTATGGCTAAAAGCCTAAAACAGGTGCTTTCAAATAGGCTATGGATGCTTGGAAAAAATGTATCAAAGCATAATTGTAAGAAACAAGCTATAGTCTCATCGTTTTTTTTTTCGCATGAAAATCAGCACAATTTTATTTGTGTTTTTCTGTAGGTTTTAAACACGTTTTTTTGCAATTTTGTAGTTTTAAATGGGAAAAAATTGTTGACCAAAAGGTCAAATATTTTTTCAAAAAATCGGGGAAAAAATCGTCTAGCCTGCAGATTTTAGCCTGCAAATTTTTAAAAAATCATGATTAATCAAGTTTTTTTGTAGATTTCTGTTACTATGGCCAATAGAATCAGGGGGGGTTATTTAATCTTTTACACATTTCTATGTTCAAGTGCTACCGCTATGACAGGTTGCCAATGGAGTGAGGGAGGTTATTTAAATCTATACACCCTACCATGTTCAAGTTTTGCAGTTGTGACAGGTTTCCAATGGAAACATGAAGTTTATTTAAACGTTCACAACCTTCTATGATCAAGGTTGTAGCTGTGACAGGTTGCCAATGGAATCAAGGAGTTTATTTAAACCATGGCAATATTTTAGTTTCAAATGCTGCAGCTGCAATAGATTGTCAATAGAATCAAGGAGGTTATTTAAATCTTTGAAACTTCCTATTATGTTCAAATGCTACATTTGTGATAGGTTGACAATGGAATCAGGGAGGTTATTTAAACCTCTACAACTTACTGTTTTCAAGTATTGTAGATGTGACAGGTTGCCAGTGGAATAAGGAAGGTTATTTAAACCTCTACAATCTTCTATGATCAAGTGCTGCAGCTGCGACAGGATGCTAGTAGAATCAAGGAGGTTATTTCAACTTTTACACCCTTCTATGCTCAAGTTTTGTAGTTGTGACAACTTGCCAGTGGAATTAGGGAGCTTATTTAAACCTCTACAGTCTTCTATGTTCAAGTGTTGCAGCTGTGACCGGTTGCCAATAGAATCAGGGGGGCTATTTAAAATTTTACACATTTCTATGTTCAAGTGCTACAGCTGTGATAGGTTACCAATGGAATGAGGGAGATTATTTAAATCTATACACCCTACCATGTTCAAGTGCAGCAGTTGTGACAAGCTGCCAATGGAATAAGGAAGGTTATTTAAACGTTCACACCCTTCTATGTTCAAGGTTGTAGCTGTGACAAGTTGCCAATGGAATTAAGGAGGTTATTTAAAGTGATAGTAACAGAAATCTGCAAAAAAACCCGATTAATCATGATTTTTAAAAAATCTGTAGGCTAGACAATTTTTTCCCCAATTTTTTGAAAAAATCTTTGACCCTTTGGTCAAGAATTTTTTCCCATTTAAAACTGCAAAATTGCCAAAAAATGTGTTTAAAACCTACAGAAAAATGCAAATAAAATTGTGTTGATTTTCACACGAAAAAAAAAAACGATGAGACTATAGCTTGTTGCTTACAATTGTGCTTTGATACATTTTTTCCAAGCATCCATAGCCTATTCGAAAGCACCTGTTTTAGGCTTTTAGCCATAGCAGCAAGGAAGTGAGTTGTTTGATAAAATGCTTTGGTAGATATGTATGAAAAATGTCATAGCATAGACAAGGCAATGAACTGTTTGAAAAAATTCCTCAAAGAAATGTGGTCTCATGGTGATGGAATGTCATCACAATTTATAGCCATAGGCATTCATCATGGCATTACATCACCATGAGACCACATTTCTTCAAGGCATTTTTTCAAACAGTTCACTACCTTGTATGTGCTATTGCTTCCTATTATGCTTTGATAGATTTTTTCCAAGCATCCATAGCTTGTTCAAAAGCACTTGTTTTAGGCTTTTAGCCATAGCAGCAAGGTAGTGAACTGTTTGATAAAATGCTTTCGTATACATGTATGAAAAATGTGGTAGCATCGACAAGGTAGTGAAATGTTTGAAAAAATGCCTCAAAGAAATGTAGTCTCATGGTGATGATTGTCATGGAATTCCATTACCATGAGACCACATTTCTTTGAGGCATTTTTTCAAATAGTTCATTGCCTTGTCTATGCTATTGCTTACTATTATGCTTTGACAGATCTTTCCAAGCAACCATAGCTTGTTGGAAAGCACCTATTTTAGGCTTTTAGCCATAGCAGCAAGGCAGTGAACTATTTGATAAAATGCTTTGGTAGATATGTATGAAAAATGTTGTACCATAGAAAAGGCAATGAATTGTTTGAAAATATACCTCAAAGAAATGTGTTCTCATGGTGATGGAATGCCATGAAAATCCATCGCCATAGACATTCATCATGAAATTCCATCACCATGAGACCACATTTCTTTGAGGCATCTTTTCAAACAGTTCACTGCCTTGTCTATGCTATTGCTTACTATTATGCTTTGATAGATTTTCTTCAAACATCCATAGCTTGTTCAAAACTGTTTTAGGCTTTTAGCCATAGCAGCAAAGCAGTGAACTGTTTGATAAAATGCTTTGGTAGACATGTATAAAAAATGTCGTAGCATAGACAAGACAGTGAACTGTTTGAAAAAATGACTCAAAGAATTGTGGTCTCATGGAATGCCATGACAAGCTAATGCAATTGGCGGCTGCTCCTAGTTATTAGTTATGCAATGTGAAGTAATTGCATAACTGCTTAGGTTGACTTGTAAAAAGCTATATTGTAATTGAAATTTTGTCATCTATTAGTATCTAGTTATTAGTTATGCAATGTTAAGTAATGCTTTGAGTTTGAAAGATGTGCAATGCAATGAATGTAATCAACGATATGAATATAAACTACAAAATCTATTTTCTACATTTCATTAGTTAAACTCTTTATTTTATTTGCTCTCTGTATCTCTATGCTATGGAAATGCATTTCAATTTTAAAAAAATAGTTTTTATCTCTTGTTCTACAATTTTTTACATTTTTTTTAAATCCGATTTTTTCTTTATTTTTTCACAATTTTTTCCCGATTTTTTCTCGATTTTTTCAAGAACTCTTATACTTTTGGTTTGCCGATTTATTCCCCAAAATATTTTTGTTGCTATGCAGTATTGGCAACCTATCACAGCTGCAGGACTTGAACATAGAAGACTGTAGAGGTTTAAATAACCTTCCTGATTCCATTGGCAACCTGTCACATCTGTAACACTTGAAAATAGAAAGTTGTAGAGGTTTAAATAACCTCCCCAATTCCATTGTCAACCTCTCACAGCTGCACCACTTGAATATAATAGGAAATTTTAAAGGTTTAAATAACCTCCTTGATTTCATTAGCAACCTGTCACAGCTGCAACACAACACTTGAACATAGAAGGGTGTGGACATTTAAATAAGCTCCCTGATTAAATAACCTCCTTGATTCCATTAGCAACCTATCACAGCTGTAACACTTGAACATAGAAGGGTGTGGACGTTTAAATAATCTCCTTGATTCATTTGGCAACCTGTCACAACTGCAACACTTGAATATAGAAGGGTGTGTACATTTAAATAAGCTCTCTAATTCCATTGGAAACCTGTCACAGCTACAACACTTGAACATGTTAGGGTGTATGGATTTAAATAGCCTCCCTGATTTATTGGCGAGTGGAAAACAATGAGATTAGGGCTAGTTTGGAGGAGCTCCTTAACAACTCAAAAAGGCAGGAAGATGAGGTGGCAGAGGTGCCCCTCAACTGCCATAGGGATGACCTCGTACCTACATGGTGTCATAATTTTTTAATTGAAGGAAAATAGTTAAACATAAGAATGAAGAAAAGAGTTGGTGGGGGGAAGGGGCACAAACTACCCTCATCCCCCTTATTAGTGGGCCCTCCACACTCCGTATCAAAATTTATAGTTTTTTATTTTTATTTTTAGGGATGTCTCCTAAAAACAACAGGCAGTTCTGGAGACTTCTTAACTATCCCCAACCTTTCTTCCACACGAGATGAGTCCCAAGTGTTTGGAGATGCACTTCCCACTTCCACTGTTTAAGTGTTAATAAGTTATATACAATTGGGGGTAAAAAATATGCCATCTTAGGTACCTAATTTTTCAGAACCACCCCTACTCTCTCTTGTACCCATATCAGTTCTTGATGGTATCCAAGATCTGGTTCTCCTTGGAGAAGTCCCTTAGGAAACTTTAAATGAAAATAGGAAAAACTTAACCTAAACTAACCCAACTTGTTTCTACCCTTGTTCCTCCAACCCTCTTGCACGCAGGCCACAAATTTTTTTAGCATTTCCCATACTTCTTTGTGGTAAATTAGATTTTAATTTGTTATTCTTGTGGAGATCATTCATTGCTCTTTCACTCTATTCCATTGATAGATTATCTGTACTCTTCAAGTTTTGTCATGCTTTATCACTATGTTGAACTAATTTAATGTGTATTTTACTAGTTTTGTTGTGCTCTATTAGTGTTCCAGTTATAGTTTAAGCATATTATATGTATTTTTCAAGTTCAATATTATGATCTAATCCAAATATTTCATACCAAAGTCTTGCAAATGAGAATTCTGTAGAAAACTTTTACTGATTGGACATGTATAAAGGTGTTTATTCATTCACAAATACAAATATGAGTTTGAAGAGAAACTGGATCAGAGTTAGCATAATTATAAAGATTTCTTAAAATTCTTCTTTGCTAAAGTGTCATCTTATTTTATGAATTTAGAACGAGTACAAGCAAGGGATCAATGCCTGGAACTTTGATCTTGAGGACTTAAAAGCTCAAGCTGCTCTAGTATGGAATATACAGTCCTCCTGACAACTAAGTGGGAAGTTTGGTGTAGTAATGCATGTTTACTTTCATTGTATTGATATATATTTAAGTATTGATAAGATACTTTTTGTGTCGTTCTTATTCTATGTCCATGCCTTGGTCTAATTTTGTTGCCTTACACATAGATTAAAGATGATGACAAACTTTCCGCCACAAAATGAGGTGGAGCCTCAAATTCCAACAAAGAAAAACAAGGACCAAATTGATAAACCATCATATATTCAATCTGTCGTTTCCCCCCTCACACATAAAGATGAGACTGTTGAAAAGGTAGGGGGGCTTGTTTACCATAACTAATAGGTAATAGTTTTGGAATAGAAGGCTACAATCAAATACTTTTACGGAAGAGAGTTTTTACCCCTTGACACTTGATAATTGGGTTATGAATGTGTAAAGATTATCATTTTGTTAATTGAAAATGATAATCTAGAGGCCACAAAACATTTTTGTAACACCACCGAGTTTACAAGATGGAGGCCATGTGACACGCTTTCAGCTAGGATCTCTGACATCTACTTTACCACTTCGGTGTCTAAATGGTCTCTAGTATGGAATTTTTGTTTTCAAGCTATCAATTTCTTTTCATTTTATTTTGAGGATAATACAAGCACAATGGTTCCATTTTTTTAATAAATAATAAGTTATGTGGAAGCCAAATAAAGTAATAATCTGTATCAATAGTGGGATCTTTGAGTTTCCTCTAGACAAATAATATCTACATATGGTTTGTTTGTTGATATTATAACTACTTTATAATTTTGATTTATAATCATTTTTAATTAGATTTGTAACCATTATTTAAAGAATACATTTTGGATTAGAGGATGTAACTGAAATTGGTTTTAAAATTAGAGATCTTAATGGTTCTAAGCTTCAATAGAGTAATGACTAGTTTACAAAGTATAACTGAAGTTATAAGGTTTTTTCAATGTAAATTTTGTAGAGGGCAATTTGATATTATTGATGATTATCAGTGTGATAGCCCAACATGGAAGGAATGCCAATATACCAAGTCTAAATTTGGTAGAACACAGGATATGCAAATCCAGAAAGGTAATGTAGAGAAGTTTGAGAATGATGATAGAAAGTTGAAGCTTCTTGAGGATGGAATCTTTGCTTCAACACAAGGTCGTAAAGTATTGAGTCGGCCGCTTGTACCAGAGCATGTGTAAGCATCTTACAGATTACGAGTTGGAGATTTTAACAGCAAGATTCAATATTTTGGTTTTTGGAGCTTTTCACTAAAATAGTAATATTTTATTTGTACGTAAGTGTAGGGGAGTGGATCTAACATTCAAATATGGACTTTCTACTACCCTATTGAGTGAATTCCTGGTATTTATCAGAATGTAAACAATATTTGTCATCCTAGCCTCACAAGATCCTTTTCATTAAACAACATTTGGGAACATTGAATGTAAGAGGAATTGTAAAGTATGGATTGGGTTGTGAGATGCATACAAATTTATGATAAGATCTGTTCTAAGGACATATGAGTAAGTGGATCACATCTTCAAATCAAGGAGATCAATTGTGCCCATAAAGTTCCTTGAGCCACTTCCTACTTTGGTAATTTGCGGCTATTAATCAAATTTCTTTTTGCTCTTTTTTTTGGAAACTATAGAGGCCTACAAAGTGGCATAGCTAAAATTTGATGTCACGATTTGGAAAAAATGTGTGTTACATGGGGATTTGTCTTCCCTATTTCCTCAGATCTATCCTCGATGACGATCATGGGACACAAGGACAGCATGGGATGTCCCTAATAGGGCATGTAATTGTGGATGCATCGCAATCACTGGACACTTGGTTGTATCTAGGATGACCTAGGACATCCAAGATGCCCCTCAACTGCTACAGGGATAAACTTGTATCTCCATGGTGTCGTAATTTTTTAATTGAAAGAAAACAGTTAAACATAAGAATGAAGAAAAGAGTATTTGAGGGGGAGGGGGCATAAACTAGCCTCATTCCCCTTATTAGTGGGCCCTCCACACTCCTTATCAAACTCTAAATTTTCCCTAGAACTAACTCATAGTTCTATTTGCATCCACTATTGGTTGATGTCTCCTTGGACGAATCACAATTTATATAGGAATTGGTTCAGAGGTAGAGGCCCATATTGATAGTGACAGCCCAAATAAAGCTCAACTATAGGAGGTCTAGTTGTATATTTGTATATCTATAATCTTACTGGCATGCCTCTTGTTGGACATTTTGTAGCCTTTGGGTCTTTTGTCATTATATACTTCAAATTTTCAATGAAAGCAATGACTTTTTTTTGCTGCTTTTTTTGAATCAATGAATATTGAGCATTGGATCTCCAATTTGATGCATTGTGTTTATGTTTAAACTTGAATCTTGATGTCATGTACAACTAGGCTTCTAAAATTTTACATATACTTGCGTTCACACACACATAATTTTTTTGTTATATTGCATAGCATTTTCAGGAAGGGGATGACAAGACATGCTTCAAGGATAGCAGTCAAAGATGCCAATTTTTGGGGATGCCACAGACACCAATATACCAGTTTTTGGGGATAGCCTAAAAGTGGTGTAGGGATGGGGACTATCAAAAACAAACTCAGACTAGTGCATGAAATGTTGGAATGTTTATTTTCTATAATCATGATTTGAAGCAAGATAGTTTGCACACCCTGTGACCAATAGTAGCTGTAATAGTCATCATTGGCAACCTTTCATAGATTTATTGGGAAAGCTCAAGCCATGTGACCAATGGTCGTTGTAATAGTCATCATCAATTTATGGATACATTGGCCATTTGTATTAAATAATACATTACTTTACATCTTTGGTCTATTGCCAGATTATTGATTAGTTCTACCATTTTTGGTACAGTGTTATATTTTGATGAGAATGGTGTGCTATAGTTTAAATTTTATTTTTTACTTAGTCCATCAAAACTTTTCACAGTTATATTATTGATTCTTTTCACATCACAATATCTATACATTGCTATGGATGTTTATAGCAAAGGAAATGTGTTCCTCTTGGGATTCTAAGTTATAATGAGTTCTTTTTCTATATACCATTTCACAACAAGCAAAAGGTTTCTAGTTGCAGCATGGATTATGAGCATGGCATAGCCTTCAAACATGCCATGTGAACCCTCTAAGGAGGAGTTTCATCTATGTCTAAGAAATGGACTTATTTTGTGTAGCTTAATCAATAAGGTTCAGCTAGGAGCAGTGCCAAAGGTGGGAGCATGTTGTTGACATTGGCTAGTTAATTTCATTTATCAAAATTTCATAATTTTTCAATTGACTTCTTGCTTTTCTGCTTTATTACATGTTGATAATCATGATGATAATGTAGTATAGGTGGAAAGCAAAAATCGTAGGTTGTATTTTGGCTTTGAAATCTTACCATGAATGGAAGAAATCTGGAGGAAATGGTTCTTGGAAGTACACAGGCCTTTTGAAGTCCACTATGCTTCTCAGAAATGCAGGATCCCCTCAATTTACCTCTTCTTGTATGGTTGCAAAGGCCTTTGAAAACATGTCAAATCCAATAGATGGTAGCATGTAGAAGAATTGCAGGTAGTTAGATCTTTTAGGATGTGAAAAGCCTAAATTTATAGATGTAGTGAAGGTTAAAGAACGTGTTCCTAAGATAGGGCAAATTCAACAAGATGATGTTGACATAGACTCACTGAAATCTCACACTGTAGAGGTCATATTCATGACCTATTTGTAATGAAGGGACTAGACTCCATTATCTCATGTTTTTCATTGTTATTTCATGTTTTGCAATGCTTGAATTGAAATATAACTTCATTCCTAAGTACATGATGAGTTATTGCATGTTTATGGTTGGCAGATCTAATTGGAGCTTTGCTAAGGAGTTTTGTTATAGGCATTGAGAATTCAAAGGAAAACATTAACCATAATCTTTCTGAACTACTACAAGCTACAACACTAGTATGTAACTTTGTTGTCATCCATATTTTTTGAAATTGTCATTGGAGCTTACCATTAGTGTTGATTTATTTCAAAACAGTAAAATAAATAAAAGCATTTATATAGTATATATAGGTTATTTTGTAATGTATGCCCTTGCTAGATATGCCCAGATGGGCTAAACGTGTGTTGTTTGCATTTGTAACAAGATTCTGGTAAAAAAAATTGTACATTTAATTTCATCAACGTTCTAGATCACACTCCATGACCCATCATTAGGATAATTTTCTTTAATCTTGATGATGGATCACTGACTATGATATGGATTGTTAATGATATTAAATGTTATTTTTACCAGAAGCTTGTTTAGTATATCATAGACTCTACAAATTTCATGTTTATTATGTTTGCATGTGTTAATTCTTAGTTGGTTGTATGGTGTTTTCCTAGAGTTGGGGAATGCATTTAACAACTATGGGATAAAGTTGTAACAGGTCTAGCATAGTTTTAATTTCTATCCATTAGCCTTTTGTACAAAGGAGATAGGAATGGAAATTACTTTGTATAGGTCTCTGGAGAACTTACAGATGCGTCTTTTGAGTGTGTGGATCCAAATGGTAGTACAGGTGGAAAGTGAGTTCATTCACTCCCTTATGCTGATCCAAATAAGCCAGGTATTTAATTTTTATGTTTCTTATGCTATAATTGGATATATGCTTACATTAGATGATTGTAAAGTTTAGGGTAGTTTTGAAGGTCATTCCCAAGTGGGAAACTAATTTGGTGTATCAAAGTAATTTTGCTCCTCTCCCTATTTGTTTGTTATCTTTGTCATAATAAATACATTTTATAGGATCTATTGTTGACAATCATACAATTCTTTTTAAAAATTTCTTGTTCCTTTTTTAATTGTACCTTCCATGTTCATCTTAGAAAACTCAAATCTTAGATTTTGGACAATTGAAGTAAGATTTATTTTTATGTTTCTTATGCTCTAATAGGATATATTCTTACATTAGATGATTGTAAAGTTTAGGGTAGTTTTGAAGATTACCAAGTGGATAATGAGAGAATGTAATGAGCAGATATGAAGTGTTTGAACTCAGAAAATGATACAATGACCAAGTAAACACAATATATGTTTCCAAAATCTGCTACAACAACACTAACCTACATTTGCATTGATTTTTTGTTCATTTATTATAAAGACAACAAGAATCCCAACCTGGTTTAGATGTTGGAGTTGAGACAGTGTTGTCAGCGACCTAGTAATAGATTTTACCCTTGAATAAGGGCAACGACCAACCTTCTAAACATTCATGAAGCCACATGCTTGGCTGGTGATGGTCATCAACTCTGCTTTGTCTTTACCACTAAAGCAAGTCCATAGAATGAAATTTCTCTATCTTAAAATGTAAAAGAATTTTTGCAAATAGTTTGTAAGTTTACATTTCCAATACCTTGTATACCTATCAAACGTGGTTTTCTAAATGTTGAAATAGTTTCATTCCTAGTTAAAAAATTCCCACAAGAGCAACAAAACAAATGTCTTTATATTGATGTTTAATAAAAAAATATGAAAGTATTGCTTTGGAATTTCCTAAAATGCTTTTCTTTCTTGCAAAGCTGTAGATTTTGAGATAGGAATGGAATTTTAACAGAGTGTTTGTTGTTTCCTCTCTTTAATGTGATAATTTTGTATCTTTCCAATGGTCATGTATTTGGATTGCCTTTGTCAAGTTTTTGAGAGTGGGAATCCCAATGCAAAAGAAATAGTCCTTTCAAACATGGCAACAACTTTTGACCAGATTCTATTATAGTTTGAGGTTTGCTGCTTCAAATACTCTTTATGTAATTTTTTATGCTTTAGTTCCTAAATGATGTAAAGAAAAAACAATTAACACATTACACTATATTTATTCATTTGAACAAATGCATAATTTCTTCTATTTCTTCCTTTATTTCAGGATCCTTTCACATTTTCTAATTATCATAGAGCAATACAGGAGCCTTTTGATTACTACATGTTTGGAAAAAATTACATTCGTCCATTGATGGATTTCAGGTATTGTTGTTGTGATTCCCAAGAAGGTTTTAGTTCTTGTTTTTTAATTTGATAGGATTGGTTGTATCTCATATGAGGGTTTCTGATTGTAGATTTAAGCAGTATTTGATCACCCCTAATAATATAGAGGTAGATTATTTTTCCTCATGCTTTCTCCATTGAATTTTTTTCTATTAACTATGTAGTTTTGACAAATGAACAATAAGGTTATTTTGATTTCTTAGACTAAAGATGACATCCTTGAGTAAATTTTTGAATGTAAAGGAGGTTGTCTATATGTTAGGCTTGCTAGGGGAATTGGATTGCTCAACAAGAAAAGATTTCTAAATTAATTTAGCTCTAACTCTATGGGAAAGATGATAGTTTGATGGACATACACAATTCTACCTGTATGGGAGTGATGAGAGCTAGATGGAACATCTAAAGAGGTTCCAGATGTGCTAGAGGAAAGCTATGAGGAAACTAAATTGATAATGTTTGAATTTTTTCTTTCTTTCTTAGATGTTGAGTCTAATTAATAAGTTTAATGTTGTGTTGCAACTTGCAGTTGAGTATGTTGATATGATAAAGTCTAGGATTGTCGATCCTCTAAAAGTTATCAGAATTGCATTAGTTGATGTAGAAAGGTAAAACTATTTATCTTTATTATAATTAGTAGAACTTGCAACTACAATATCTGATAAAAATCTAATTCCAAATATGTTTTTGACGTGCAAATTTTGAAACCTTATTTTTCAGGTTGCAGCTCCAAATTGGAGAAGTAAAAGGTGAATACCAGTAATGAAGAGTTTGGAGGAGTCAAAAACAATAGCGGCGGGAAAGTTGTGGATTTGCAAGGGGATTAAATGGGTCGAGCCCCTATAGGAGGTGCTACCCTTCCAAAATGACTGCAGTTAAGGAAGGGGAAAACAATATAAGTATATGAAAATAGGAGTATTATGTTTATATAGTGTCAATAAGTTGTACAATATCACTGAGACATTGAATGTAACCAATGAAATTTTGATTTTCCAATCAGGCTTAATAAAGTAAATTTTTAGAGTGGTTTTTTCTCCACTCATAAATACTATGTTGTTTGTGTTTGTGTTTGTGTTTGATCAATCATATTTGTTCAAGAATTTTATTCTACATTTCATGGTGCTTCTTCAACATTTGAATATCTATGATACTTGAATTTCATATGCATTAATTTGTGAGGATTAATTAAGTTAGATTTTATTTGTAATGACTAAATATATAACTAAAGTAATGACTTACATGACTAAATTAATGACTAAATCAATGACCAAATCAATGACTAAATAAATGACTAAATAAATGACCAAATCAATGACCAAATCAATGACTAGATAAATGTCTAAAATAGTTTAGTCATAAATTTGGTCGCGTTATAAATGACCGGCAATAAACTACTAATGGTCACGTGACCAAAATTAGTCACATATATGCAATTTTTAGTAGTTTATTTAGTCATATATTATTTTTTTTGTACTAGTGATGGGAAACCAAAAGACCACTCAAAGAGTGAATGACCTGGATAGTTTGTGTGGCTGCATCCTCCGCAATATCTAGATGTTGTACTGGAGGTGGCAGAGGAAGGGGAGGACCGGGAACATGTGGGCACCTAACTACTCTAGTTGCCCTTGGCCTATCTTGGGGTATACCTCCACCAACGCCGTAGAAGGGTTTAATGTCAAAGTAATTGACATGATGCCCTAACAAAAACTCAGCATATAATTTTTTAATAAAGTAAAAAGGTACATCAAGATTATTGTTGGGTGGTTTATCAAAAACTATACACCAACGATCCCAAAAGTTAACTACTATTCCCCTATGTGTGCACCATTTTATAGAAAGTTATGGTTTGTTAACATTAACTGGCAAACCAGTGTTGGGGTTAATAAATAAAGAGGCTATTTTGGATTTTTTTATTTGGAGATCTTTCACATCATCATAAGACAATCCACATGCATAATATTCCCTCACAGTTTCTCGCCACTAATGAAAGGCATTATGTTAGGTGGAGAGGGTTTCTACATTTATAATTATTCCTGTCAATGTGGTTGGCATACGAGATAATCGAGGGACTTTCTTATAAACATCACAAATGCCCCTCAATTGCTCCAATTTCTCATGAATTAAGTCTTCAATTGATGGCTGTGGAGGTGGTGGAGCATTTGGCATTTCTGCATTTTGATTCTCAGATGGTGGATTTTCATTCTCAACTAGTGGAATTTGGCCATTCTCATTCTCAGCAGCCATAATACCTGATTAAAGTTAAAAAATAATTAATCTAATTAAAATTAGATAATATAAATAAAAATATTATAAAAATACCCTAGTTTTTAAAAAAAACCCTACTTTTTAACAAAAATCTATAAAATTCTCTTATTTTTAATACAAATAAATAAGAAACACTATTTTTAAATCAAAATCCATTCTAAACTCAATTGTTTCATCAAAATTCAATTAAAAACCCTATTTTGAAAAAAATTCACTAAAAACATTCATTTTTTTTTTATCAAAATCCATTCTAAATTCAAATTTTTCATAAAAATTCAATCAAAACCCTATTTTGAAAAAAAAAAAAAAACATTCATTTTTTAATCAAAATTCATTCTAAACTCAATTTTTTCTTCATAAAAATTCAATCAAAAACCCTATTTTGAAAAAAATCCACAAAAAACATCATTTTTAATCAAATTCATTCTAAACTCAATTTTTTCATAAAATTAATCAAAACCCTATTGAAATTATTCAAATTTAATTCAAAATTGAATCAAATCAAATAAAAATAAAAAATAATTACCTTTTCAAATCGGATTTTGGCCAAATCAGATATCTATTACGTGAAGAATCAATTCACTCTGCCCCCGTGGGTTGTTGAATGTGAAATAACTTTAAAACAGCGACAAAGTTTTTTTATATATGCTTTTTACAAACCGGATATCCAATTTGTAAAACTAGATTTAGTGTTTGCTATGGTGGTGTGTACTGACCCCGAGCCTAAAAAAAGTCAACACAGTATTTTCACATTTTTCGGTCAATGAAAGACGTGTTTTTTTCCTCATTGCCACTTTTTGGCCCACCATGATCCTGCACATACCCCATAGCATTATATTTTTAATTAAAATTTATTTTATGTTTTTGATAACTACAAAAATCAACCAAGCAGTGACTCTTGGTCAAACTTAGGTCTTCATCACCATGATGTCTTGAATTGTCATATTGGCAAAAATTTAACAACGATCTAGGTGAATAGTGGTCTCAAATTTTTTTTAGGGTAATGAAATCATTTGATGATTGAGCACACACAGGTTATCTTGACCTAGGTCATAGAGAGATGCCTACAATGAAATATGGATACATAAGTGAACGTTAAAGAAAGAAATTGATTGTATATTAGAAGTCCTATATTAAGTTTTGTATGGTTTCTAATATTATAAACCTTTAAAATTCTAATATATTTCACATTTATTTGAGTCTTATCTTTTTAAATTTTCACAAAAATTATAAATTTTTAATGCTAGAATTAATTATGGTAGTTTGAAACCTTTTTAACTTTAAATTATTTTTTTCATTATTGTAAATTTATTATGTAGAATTTATTTAATCATAATAAATTAAAAAGCATAATGGTGAAAGAAAATTCAAATCAAATATATCTTGCATTAAATAATAGTATAGTATAAACTTTAATATTTTTTTTTAACATTTCATTAAGATTATTAATTTTTCATATTTATCACATACAACTAGTATGGTAATCAATAAAATGAATAAATACAAACATTTTCAAGTAGTCTCACATCCATTTAAATATTCAAATTTTGATTAAAATTTGTTAGAATTATATATATATATATATATATATATATATATATATATATATATATATATATATATATATATATATATATATATATATATATATATATATATATAGATATACATATACATATACATATATATATATGTATGTATATGTATATATACATACATACATATATATATATATATATATATATATATATATATATATATATATATATATATATATATATATATATATATATATGTATATACATATATATGTATATATACATGTACATATATATATATATATATATATATATATATATATATATATATATATAAATTAATAATGATTAAGTAAAATATTGAGCACAATTTATCATTCTAAAAAATAATTTTAGTTGTTAGTATATTAAAATGTATAAAATATATTTGTAATAATAAATTTAAATTTTTGTTAGATAACTATATTGTATACAAAATAAATATAAACAAAATTTTAAGAAAAATATTACATAATACAAAGACATTATAAGAGAAACTTAAGGAAAATGAGTATAGAAGCTTTAAAAATGCTTGTCCTCTTCAGTGAATCCTTCAACAATTGTGGAGTCTTTCTATTTCTACACCACACAATCTTCATATATATTTTCCACACAATCTTCGTATCTCCATTTTCCTTATATTTCTCTATAATGTATTTATATCATATAATTTTATCTCAAAATTATATTCATATTAACTTTGTATACATGTATACATATAGCCATCTAATTAAAACTAAAATTTATTATTAAAAAAAATTATAAATTCAAAAATATATTTGTTTTTAATTAATAAATCAACAATTAATTTTTTTAATATAAAATTACAATATTAAGTGTAGTCAAATTAATTACTTTTCTCCCAATCTTATTTACCAAAACAACTTTTAAATATTATTATTTTTAAGTAACACTATAAATTAGAAAAGGACGTGTCTTTATTATATAAAAAATATAAATTAAGTGTTTAAGAAATATCCAATTCTCGTCTCATCCGCGGTGCATCCTGCAATAAACAACGAATATAAGCACCAGTCGGCCAAGGGATGGGAGTGAAGGATCAAGGGACAAAATTAAATTCCTACAGAATGCTCTCCCCAGACGACTTCAACAGACACAACACAGGGAGTGTTTTTGTTGTGAAAACTCTTAACTGTGGGAGTGGGTTTATATAGGAGGGAAAGTGGGGTATAACCTTCCCTCGATTTAGCGCCACTGTCCACTCACCAGCAGTTCATTTCTATTTCTGTAGATTACACTTCTCAAATTTGTACTGATGAGTGGATTTTGTTCGGAAGATGAAATCTTTTGATTGTATGGGCGTGGAGACAAATAATATAAAAATAAGAAAAAAATTACAAGCAGGAATATAAATTATTGTATGAACATTAATATCATTTTGAATCTAGTGTCGAATGTACTTGTTGCACTATTCTCTCTATTTACAAATCACAATTGATGTTATCTATATGATTTAGTTATTCAATATTACCTCTAATAATTTTAAATAGCTAAGATAGGCGTATGCAATTTGAAGCAATTAATATGTAATATTGTAGAGATTGACATTTTTAAAAATAAAATATATTTAATTAAATAATTATAAAATATTTTATAGATACAATATATAAAGAAAGCTTAATTTTGTTTGAAAAATAATATTAAATAATTTAAAGAGTTGTTTAATCAAAAAAACATATCTATAAAATAATATGGTTACTTTAATTGCTTGGTAGAAATAATATCTCATATTGTTGTACAATTATGAAAATTCAATTTGTACCCCACAACATAACATCATTAACAAGTGACGCAAGCGTCGAGTTCCTGCCGAGAGATAAAAGTCATGTAGCTTTGAGTTACAGAAAGTTTGGAGAGAGGAAATTGGAATATAAATATATTTAAAATGTGTAGAATGCATGGGGAACGTGGTTCATGGGGACATGTAAAATGGAAAAACTTGTGGACGGATGAAAGGTTTTTTTTTTGTTTATGGGTATCATGAAACAGTGGGGTTTTGTATAGAAACATTCAGAAACATTAGTAATGCAAACTATCGGAAACATTTGTAATGCATGAGACATATACGAATACATGTATGCACGTGTGGACAATGCACAAAAGTGTGAGATGCATAGTTGGCAAGTGAAGGAATCTTAAAGCAAGAGGAGACGCAGTTCACATCTATAGTATTAAATGAAAGAGAATAGGAGAAGTAAACTATTTATGACTAGTGCAATGTATTTTTTTTAGAGAACCTGTTCATTCAAAAATTCATTAGTCATTTTAAATGGAAAAAAGTTTTGATGTAGAGATATTTGTAATTGAGGTATTTTAGTTTATTATATTAGAAAATGCAACTGCTAATAGGAACAGTAGTATTAGGCAGAAGATTGATAGGGATAGCTAATTTGAGTATAAACTTTTGTAACATTAACGAATGTTTTATATATATATATATAGTGTAAAGATTAGTAATATATAAAGCTATTGATTTTATTATAAATAATATTTAAATCCTGTGTATTTAATATGATAACATATTTTCATGTATAGAACAATGTAATTATATTACATTAAATTGTTAGATGAATGACTAGAAAGGTATTGATTTTATTATAAATAAGTTTTTAATATTGTTTATGTAATATGAATAAAAATTTGTGTTGATATAATAAACAATAAGTAATTTAGAAAAATATAATAAAGAACCTTACTACGTAAGAGTAAATTTGTGTATAAATAACATAAAATGTAATAAATGAAATAAATATTGGATGAAACTATACAAAGGTATTGATTTTATTAGAAATGAGATATGAATGTTGTTAATGAATTACAAATAAAAAAATAATTTTGAAAGATATAAAGAATTTTATCAGGTAAGATAAAATGTAGATACAGTAAAATAATAAACATGTTTGTAGCAGTTGGCATGGAAAGATTAAATTATTATAATAATGTGTAGTACAATATTCTTACAATGTTTGGAAAAATGCGTGAAGCATTAAGTAAACATGGAGACATGTAGACATTTAAGAATGTGCATGGAGTGCACCAAAGAGTGAAAAGCAACGACGGCACGAAAGCAATCCTGAAAGCGTGGTGAAACTGAAATTGCATTTACAGTATTAAATCAAAGAGAACAAGATAAATAAACTAGTTAGTATCAGTGCATATATGAAAGAAAAGCATTAAAATATGGATCCATGTAAAGACATATGCATGCACAGATATGTACATGTGTCGATTCAACTTGATATGTTAAGAAGAATGTATATATGCCTGCATCCATAAAGCTAGAGATGTTAGAAACAAGTTATAGGTTAAAGAAGAAGTACGAAAACCTTATGGAAAAGACGTTTTGAAGATGTAGACATTATGGTAAACATTAATGCATGCATCTATGTGTACATTTGTCCATGGAAGTTGGTAAGTAAACAAGGATGTATATATGCCTATGTGGAGAAAGCTAGGAAATGTGTGGAACAATTTGCATTTGACAGATATGAAAAGAACATTTATGATCAAAACAAAATTATCATACATTATTGTTGTGTGACCAAGTGTAATAAGGAAATGCAATAGTGCATGAATGCATGCGTATAGTATAAAATGTTTTCAAAGCAAGTCGTAAATAAAAGTTTATGTTCTCATAGTTATTTTGAAAGCCCTCAGTGTTTAATTGCATAACCTTGATATTTTTTCCAATTTTTCCTTTGGTATGGTGTGAACTCTGTTCTAATGGATGAAGGTATATTTGAGCTATAGATAGATAAAGATATGTACGGGTGGTAAAGAAGTATGAGTGATGTACGTGCAAGAAAGAGAAGGAATTGAGAGAGTGATGTGATGCAAGCAAGGTATATGAGTGCCTTATGGAGAGTATTAGATATGCGAAGGAACGATATGTGAAATTGGATGTGCGAATGAATGGAATGTAAATGATATGAATTTATCATTTTTGAGCTATATGCTAAAAATTAAATGCAAGTTAAGAAAATTTGAATTGATGAATTGGATTGAGAAAAAAAAAGGAATGCAAGACATTGGTGTGATGCTAGAGAAGCATATAAATGTATTTTGAAATGTATTTGATTTAAGAAGAAATGATGTGCACAGGTGGAAATGGAAATGAGTGGATTCGATAGGGTATGAAATCAACTTTTGTTCCAAGGAAGGGTATAGGAATCTGTATTTTGTTGTTGGTTATGCTTTTTAAAATCATCATAGGGCCGAGTGTCTGAATAAAAATACAAAAGAAAGACTGGGGTCTCATTTCTCACTCTCCTTTGGACTAAACAAAGCTCCAAGATCCTTGAGCCTCCTTGAAATGTGACAAGAGATGAACAGATATAAAAAAATAGTATTAGTACCTTTACATGGGTGCATTTCTACATTTGCAGTTACAAATTTCCTTGATGACCTTTTTGAGAAAGCCAAAATGTATTATTATTTTGTTTGAAGTATTCAATGGAAATAATCCTAAACATTTGTAACAATGCTCAAGGTAAGTAGTTATGCATGTATCCATGTGCAGAAAATGCAAAGAGTAGAAAGCGTAGATGACATGTGAATGAGAAATTTGAATGTAAAACAGTTAAATCAAGTAGTAATACAAATCTGTAAAAGCATAGTGATGCTCAAGTAGCATTTGCAGAAGGAAGCGAAAGGAAAATAGGGAAAACAAATTATATACCAGGAAACCATATATCAGAGGAAATGCATAAATATTTGTATCCTTGTAAATATTTGTACATAGATGGATGTGTAGATGTGTCGATGTAATTTGGTGCACAAAGAACAATGTATAAATGCATGTGTGCATAAAGTGAGAAATTCTGGGGACAATCTGCATTTGGAACATATAGAATATTGTTTTGTGAGCAATTGGATAAAGGATACGTAATGATCCATATGAATGCAAGGAAACATGTAAATATTTGTTAAATCTGATTAGACATAGCAGGCTTGAACAAACTGTTAAACATGCTTACAGGGATCTATAATAAACAAGGTTCAAAAAAGGCATGATGAAAATAACTATTGAATACAACTATATGTTATGAGTGTGATTTTTGAAGCCCTCAGTGATTATTTGCATAACCTTAATATTTTCATCATCTTTTTCTTTGCTTGGTATGGTGTGAATTTTGTTGTGATGGACGAGGGTATATTTGAGGTGTAGATAGATAAAGATATGTAAATGTTAGAAAGAAGAATGAGTTATGGAAGTGGAAGAAAGAGAGTGAATTGAGAAAAAGATGAGATGCAAATAAGGTGCATGAATAAGTTATGAAAAGTATTTAACATGGGAGACAAGGATATCGGATAGTGGATATGAGAATGAATGCGAATGTAAATCGTATGAATTTATCTGGATTTAGTGAAAAAAGGTACGCAACACATTGGTATGAGGCAACACAAGCAAATAATTGGATTTTGAAATGTATTTGATTTGAGAAGAAAGGATGTGGAAGGGTGGAAATGGAAATAAATGGAATCAATAGGGTATGAAGTTATTGTTTCTTGCAACAAGGGATGGAAGAATGTGTAGTTTCGTATTGGTTATGCTTTTAAAAATCATCATGGGGCTGAGACTGTCAATATAAACATAGTAAAAAGGTGCATGTTGCATTTCTCACTCTCCTTCATATTAAACAAGGTAGTGAGATCCTTGAGCTTCCTCGAAATGAAACAATAGAAGAGTGGATATAAAAATATAATGATATTTATGAATACAACAGTCAAAACAGAAGGCAAAGTGGAAGTTCTTATGCGTATAATATGGAAAAAATAAATATGGAAGAACATAAAAACACAGAACATGTAAATACTGGTGGAGTGGAGAACATTAAATACATGGAGGAATTGAAACATAGAGCTAATGACAGGTATATGCATAGATGCATGAACAGACACATGTAAAGAGAGAGAACAACACTAGTTGAAGAAATGGACATATGAAGACATGTATACATGGATGTATGCATATTTGGATATATGTACAAATGCGTATGCTACATGCAAGAATGTATTCATATACATATGCAAATATGAATGAAGCCATATATGCAAATTAAATACATTGAAATAACAAGATATATGTAATTCATAGGTGCATATATGCATAAATGAATGTATACATGCACTCATAGATACAGTCATACATATATAGACAGATGCATGTAGAGATGGCAAGATATGCATAGATCGTTATATGCATGGTTGCATCCATGGATACATAGATACATAAATCGTTATTGTTACAATGTATTTGTATACTTTGACTATAAAATCATAGTTTAGATCATTTTAAGTGTTATCCATTCGAATCTTTTCTTGAAATACGAAGGATTCATCTCAGTCTTGTAGGTAATGTACAACTGTCCTACAAAGAGAGCTTTGGAACCAATGAGCTATCATATTTACATGAGTGCATGAGTCGATAGATGCATATATACATGTATCCATGCAAATTATTGGTAGATGCATATATACATGGATGTGTGTACGCAATTCATAGGCCCATATATACATAAATGAAGGTATACATGTATCCATACATACAGGCATACATATATAGACAGATGCATAGAGAGACAGCAAGATATATGCATAAATCGATATACGCATGATTGCACCTATAGATACATAGATACATTATGTAATGAAGAAAAAGACACATTTATTTATGCATTTATTTTGAGAGTTTGATTCTGAATCCATATGCATACTCCGATTAAAACTAGTGGCTGAAAGTACACAGTTCATTGATACAAAATTAACACGTTGAATTGCATCTGACTAAACGGGAGGCTGTTTGGATTGCTAATTAGTCTTTCAATATATAAAAATTAAAAAAGATAAAGAAGTATAATTATCCTTGGGAACATTGCACATTTTGACTTTTCAATGAGAATGAATTAACAAAGTAGCAGTCAGACGTAAAGAAGATTCAAGGACTATGGTAATATAAAACTATATTTTGGACAATGCCCAGACAATCTTTTGAAATTGCTTTAAAAACTTTGGAGCAAATGGATTTTTCATTCTGTTTATTGTCATTGTACATGTTAAATGGAAGTTGGGTTTGCGATTGCTGCAGTGCATTTGGATACTTTGAATATAAAATCATAGTTTATATCATTTTTAGTGTTATTCAATTGAATCTTTTCTTGAAAGACCAAGGATTCATCTGAGACTTGGAGGCAATGGACAACTATGCTATAAAGAGAGCTTTGGAAGGAATGAGCAAGTAAAAGAAAACTGAGGTAAGAAAGTGTATTTGCTCACATTGCTAATGTCACTGTGTGCTTTAAACCTGCAAAGTAAAAGAAAACTGAGGAAAGAAAGTATTTATTGCCTCCAGTAACTAGTTTCTGGTTGTGTAAACTGTAGTTATATGTGTACATGTAATTATGTATATATGTTAGACAGTATGTATTTGTGCAGAGGTACATAAGGATGGTATGAATCTCTAGAATTTAGATTGCATAGGAAACATGTTGTTCATAGTCATCTAGTTAGAGTAATATGATGACTTTGTGCATATTGGTATTTAATTCTGGAAGTTGATGTTTCCAAAATTGTTTTCTTTGAATCTGGAAAGTAGTATTAAGCTCTTTTGTTGGTTATGATTCAAAGTAAATGCATTAAACAGAATGTGGATTTATCATGTAATATAGATTTATGTGAGAAGACATGCATTGTGACTACTCTGACCATTTTATTTTTGTTATTATGTGGATCTGTGTAGTCACATGAGATGATGTTGCTATAGAGTGAAGACCTAGAACCAAGCTACTTGATACATGTATCCTCATATACATGGACATGGACATCTATCATGGTATCCATAGATCTGTAGATACATGTATCTATGGATAGATGTATTCATAGATACATTGACACATATATGGATAGATGCATGTATACATTTGCACATAGGATGACATACATAATAGCGTAGATGCATCTATAGGTAGATAAATACATAGAAACATAGTTGCATAGATAGATAGATAGATGTATAGCTGAATACAGAAATGCTTAAATATACATGTATCGAAAGTATACTTATGCATTCGCCCGGAATGCATTAAACCAGCAACATGAACGAATCACATTTGGCCATTTAACATATTGCCTATTTTTTTGTACAGTTTGAATTTGGAGAGCTCTTTTATATATTGGAAAACTAGCATTTATCTATTTTTCTATTCGTCCGAGTAGCTTTATAAATCATTTCCATTTTTTAAAATTCGGGGAAAGGCAAATGCATAAATTGATAATGGCGGGTAGATGTACGTGATGCATAAATAAGAATTAAATGCATTGAATGGCATCTGGCTCGGGGTGAAGGTGGTGGAGTCGCTTGGAGGCCACGCATGGCAAGGGTGCTTTGGTCATTTAATCTAGAGTTGAGTTACTTGGTATGCATTTCTGTTACTTTACGTGTGTTGCATAGATACTTATATCCATGGCTACATGTGCAGAAAGGTGCATGTATTGCAGTATAGATGGATGCATCTAGAAGTGTATGTGCAAATGAGATGCATGGTTGCATGTGAGGCTTGTAAAGTATGTATTTTTTTAATTACTGCAAAGCAGTCTCATAAAGAGAGGTTTGGAACGAGAATTATGTCAACATGAATGGTATTCAGAGCTTTTTCCTTTAACCTTGTTATATATTGAAAGAGTAACTAGCAATGCAAACAGCGCTCCCTCTAGCCAGATGCCATTCAAAGCATTGAGCTTGCATCAGTGGACTATGTATCTTTATCCAGTAGTTTGAATAAAAGTTTGCATATGGATTTAGAATCAAAAGCTCTTTTTGTTGAATGTTTTTTAATTTGCCTATGCATTTGCCCACAAAACCTAGAATTTGCAATTGCTTTGAGCTTGTTTGCTATGATGAAAGCACACAGGATAAAGGAATTTTGTCACCTGTTGTAGTTAATGTTCTCATAGGCACATTTGCAAAATATGGAAATGTATAGAAGGGAAACGAACTATACAAAAAAAACTTGACAAAGAAATGTGATCCCATGGAATGCAACAAGTGTTCATAATGGACAGTTTGGTTTTTGCGTGTTAAGTTTGTCAGATAATACAATTTGGCATGAACAATGTTGTAGGCATCACATGAACAACAGAACTATTCAACACTAAACTTTATGCTTGTAATAATTATTGGAAAAGTTGTAAATGCCATAGATGAAATAATATGAATAAAATTCTAGTTCCTGGTATTCTTGAAATGCAATGAAAAAACTGCTATAAAGGCATAAGACAAGGCTGTATAACATAGTGCCATTCCTGTATCTAATTTCTTTGAACACAAATGTTGTACACACTTGATTGCAATAGTAACATGTCTACGAAAAATCAGACAATAGAGATCATAAATCAGTAGTTTTTAGTGTCTTGGAGCATGGAAGGGTGAAACAGTAAAAGTCTGAACAATGTAAATTTGTGCTCCTCTATTCCTAGTTCATGTAAAGCCAACAAAATACTATGTATTAGAAACATAGTTTGTATGGATAGTGATTTTGAGGTACTGGTTCAAAAGAAAAAAAGTTTACATATGAATGTCTTAATTGCAAATTGCGTATGCATTTTCGTAGCACCAACTACCAGCGCAACGACTGTGCCAACTGGGCACTCATTTGCAGTTGGTAACAATTGGCTGATAGTTGTACTTGGGATGAATTTGCATTGTTGATAGAGGCGAGGAATGTTTTCAATGTTGCATATGGCTGCTAGAATCAAAATGCAATCACAGTCACCTTTGTCATAATCTATCCTAGGTGCAATTTGGAAATTTGATATTGAAATAGCTGATCCCAGGACTATTTTAGGCTCATGTTGATACAAGAGGTCTCCACTAACATTTAACGTGGTTGTCATTTCTGATTTGCGATCTATCAAATGAGCACATAGCATTTCCCGTGTTTTGTTGGCCTTTTCCAATGTTGCTTTGTAGACAACAAGGACATCACCCTGGAGGGTGCCTCCAGCTCTTTTTACATTTAGTTGTTCAATTGAAACTATTCTAGGTTTCTTGACTCTCGGTCTACAAGGAAGAAGGATAATGTCAATAAAATGCTAATTGTATATTAGCAACTTGGGCAAATGGCAGCACATTATAGAACGAAGTACTTTACCGTTGTGCCAATGCTTGTTGTCCAATTTGCACCTGCCTGGCTTGTCTTTTTGATACATCTTTTGGTATCCTGCAAAGAATTGGAACAATGCTATTTGAATATTTGTGATTTGGGCAAATGAGTATGAAGGCATAATACTATGAGCACTTTACCATTGTGCTGATTCTTCTTGTGCAATTTGTATTTGCTTTGACTGCCTTTTAGTTTCATCCATAGATCTCCTGCAAATAATGGATATGGCATTGGAAAAGACATTGCAATGCATAAAGGTGATATAAGGCTATAAGCTCTATAAAGCTGAATTTGTCTATTGTACAACATGCAATTTTTGGGAAATTGGATTGTAATCAGTCCAATATGCTTGTAATATATAGGTAGAGCATATATTTGTAGCCATGTTGGACCAAATGTGATCAATGACTGAGTTACCTATGTTGTGTTGTTAGTTCAACATAAATTGTATGTTGTTCTATTGCATATAACTAAGAAGCATTTTTTTGTGCTTTTGCTTTTTGAATACGTGTCACCCCACAATCCACGTTTGCTTTGGTCTGTGCATGCGCTTCTAGGCAATTGCATCTTGCACAAGTATGTTTCTTGATCTTGTACTTTGTGCAATGTATATAGAGCACCAGGGTTTAGTCCATTGCTATATGATTTAATTGCTTCTTTGTCCTTTTTTTTGAAGGAAGCGAAGGAATAATCTATAGCTCCATTGCATAATTGGCTTGAGGTGTTCTCGTTGTTTAATAGCACTTGAAGCGAATCAAACAAACAATCACAACATTATATGCAAATGTGCTTAACGTATAAAGGCCTTCAGCTCTAAGGGCATTGTCAATGTTTGGTATTTGAGGATACCTTGGGCACAATTTTTTAATCTCATGTGAACTTATGCAGTATTTCGAAGTTCTATTTTGTGTTTCAATTTTTAGCAATGGTTCAAAGTGTCCACTTAAAGAATTCATGCCATCAAATAGTATAGAGACTTATTCTGTGTAATCAGAACTATTGAGCTGTAAGCACCTTCTTGCTATTGTCCTTGACCAAAGGGATATTTGTATCTTCAACCATTAGGGTCTAGTTCATAGTTATGGGATTTTATTGCTTGTTTGTCCTTGTTTTCAAAGTAGTACAAGAAGTAATCTATAGCTCCATTTCGTAATTGTGGAAAATGCATTTTCTTGTGTGTATAATTGGGAATAGTTCTCTAAATCATTTATGTTCAAAGAAATGAGGAATACAATATGACAAAATGAATACATGGAAAACAACTTTATGCAGTTATTATATTGAAGAATTTCAATTGCATTTCAAGAAAAGCAAAAGGACAATTTGGAAAACTAACCTTGTAATCTGCTATCAAATGATCAAGAATACTTGTAGAAAATGTACAAATAGTGATGGGGGCAAGCAATTTTGCCTAGTGTAGTTTGTGCGTGATTGTTTAAATAGAGTTCAAAGCATTGATCCCTGTCACAAGGACAAATCAGACAAATGAGTACAGTGAGTGACATATAGTATGCTATTCATAAAAAGAAAAACAGAATTTTAATGTAGATTCATTTGTCTGAGAAAACAATGCAAGTAAGAACTTTTGTTTCTTTAAATGCAAATTGCTTTTTCTATAATTTTTTAATTCACAAGTGTAAACATGGTTCCCTACAGGCTTTTGCTATGCATTTTATTTTTTAACTATATTGTTGTTTTCCATCGAGCTTAAAGAACCCTGTAACTATGGTTTCCAAACAGATTTATATCAATGAACGTAAGTCAACAAAGGTTTCTAATTACACTCAATACTTGAATCATGAAGCATCATTGCTTCAAGCTATGGAAAAAGTGCAGACAGGGACACACAAGCAAATTCAACAATGACATCATCGAACAAGGATTTGTTTGCTACTACTATGACTAACTAGTGAACTCAATTGACTCATCAGTCAAATAGCTTGATTCATTATTGACCTAACTTGTTTGAAAGCTATCTTGTTAAACTGATTAGTTAATTTCATTAGTGAGTAAAAGATAGATTTGACTTAATTTGCACAAGGTAACTGTAAGATTGACTTGTTCATTAATTGACTTTGATTAATGGTTCAGGGACAGATGGGACAAATTAAATTGTCATAAGCAAAATGTGAGATGGGCTTATTAGCTGTTACGCCACATATACTATGACATTTGAGGTTTCATGAAATAATAGCGAAAGCAATAGAATAAGCAGATGGCTTCAACATACATGAAGAGATACAATCAATATGAACAGCTATAGGCTGTTGAGTATTTGTAGCATAAGGAACGGAAAGGAAGATGTTGCAAAAGATTTTGTAATTTTGGTTTACAGTTGCCTTTGCTTTCTTGTCTATAAAGCCTTCTCAAGAAGTTCCTTTTTTTTTTTGCATATGAATGGCCATGATTGGTTTAATTGATTTGGTGTACAGAGATGGCTTATAATTAACTGTTATTCGCTTTTCCAATAATTGGCTATGACCAACTGTGGAACACAATTAATTCATCAGCCACTTAGATTCATTTAACTACTTGGAATGCATTTAACTACCAGCATTGACCAATCACATTTTGCAATTTAACATATTACTTATTTTTTTTGTATAGTTTGAATTTGGACAGCTATTCTATATATTGGCAAATTAGCAGATATCTATTTTTCTATTCATCCGAGTAGCTTTAGAAATCATTTTCATTTTAAGAAATTTAGGAAAATGCGAACGCATCAATTGATTAAATAAATTTAAGCAGAGGCATAGTTTAAAAGGTGGCGGCTCGAGGTACGTTATCCATGAATGCAGGTTAAATGCATTAAAATATCAGGAAACCGCGAGTGCAAAAATTGATTAATTAAAATTAAGCAAAGGCATAGTTTATCAAGGTGGCATGTAGACGTATGTAATGTATGAATAAAAAATTAAATGCATTGAATTGCATCTGACCAAACAGGAGACTGTTTGAATTGCTAAATAGCCTTTCAATAAAAGTCAATGAACAAAGTAGCAGTCAGACCAAAAGAAACTTGAAGGACTATGAGAACAGAAACTGTACATTTTAAATGAAAGTCAGGTTTTGCATTATTACAATGTATTTGTATACTTTGCCTATAAAATCATAGTTTAGATCATTTAAAGTGTTATGCATTTGAATCTTTTCCTGAAATACGAAGGACTCATCTGAGTCTTGGAGGCAGTGGACAGCTGTCATATAGAGAGAGCTTTGGAACCAATGAGCTGTCATATATACATGTGCGCATGAGTTCATAGATGCATATTTACATGTATCCATGCAAGTTATTGATAGATGCATATATACATGGATATATCTATGCAACACATAGGTACATATAAACATAAATCGAGGTATACATGTACCCATAGATACAGTCATACATATATAGATAGATGCATAAAGAGAATATAAGATATATGCACAAATTGATATATGCATGAATGCACTTATGGATACATAGATACATTATGAAATGAAGAAAAAAGACACATTTATATGTGCATTTATTTTGAGAGTTTGATTCAGAATCCATATGCAAACTTTGATTAAAACTAGTGCCTGAAAGTACACAATTTATAGCTGGTGTATTTTGATGTTTGGACTATTAGTATCCATAACACTATCACTGTCATCAATTGCAATTATAATTTTGCCAGTTGTTTGCACAAATGTGTTTTTATGCATTATGAAACCCAACTTGTACTTCAGGGACAGAATGAAGCAAAATAAATAAAAGTAGCAATTTGTTGCCTTGAGTAACTTGTTTCTTGGTATTCATTCAACAAGCGTAGGTGTGTTTGCTCTGTCACTGTAAACATCCACTTTTTTATTGGTAAAAGCTATCAGTTTTCTAGCCTATGTCTTTGCTTAAATTTATTTGTATATGTCATCTTGTTCCAGACTCTCATTAAATAAAGGAATCTCCATATTCTACCAGCAAAGAAAATGCATTGATGTCAAACGAGTTTGAAATTCAAGATAACAAATCTAATAGCACTCACTTGGATAAATTGTTCTCTATTGTGATAATTTTATTAGCCTGTAGCGTGAAGGCAAGAATACTTATGCATCTGGTTGAAATGAGTTTATTAGTTCCTGCTGGTAAGCAAAAATACTTATGCATTCGTGCAGAATGCATTTAACCGTCACCATTGGCCAACGACATTTCGCCATTAAACATATTGCCTATTTTTTTGTATAGTTTGAATTTGGAGAGCTATTTTATATACTGGAAAATTAGCATTCATCTATTTTTCTATTCATCTGAGTAGCTTTATAAATCATTTCCATTTTTAAACTTCGAGAAAATGCGAACGCATATATTGATTGAATAAATTTAAGCAAAGGCATAGTTAAGTTACTTGGTATGCATTTCTATTACTTTGTGTGTGTTTTTTTTGTCTTCTGTAAGCGGTGTTCTGAGGGAGAGCTCTAGCGACTGAGCAGAATATGTTATAGTTGCAGAGTCCAGACCCATAAATGAGTTATTTGAGGTGATAATTTGGTAATTTCCAGAGTGCCATTGTAGAAAAATGCTGGACAGTGAGGTCATAACAAGTAACTTTTCATTTTGAAGTCTATTTCATACAAGAAATGTAACATTCAGCATGACATTTGAGTTTCAAATAAGTCTCATGCACACAAATCTGTTATCATGCTAAAGCCATGTAAACATAGATGTTCCAATTCCATGAGGGACCATTTTATTTCCATTTGTCCAAGTTCATTTCATTCCATTATCAAGAACCAATAATTAAATGTTTAAACCAGGGACATGTAACCAGGAAATGCAAGAAAGGTTTAAACAATGAGATCATCTAACAAGCATACAAAGACTATGTTTCATGGGATTATTGAAGAGTTGACTTGTTTTCTATATGCTTCCATATTTTGGACATGTGCCTCTGATGACAATAACCATAATATTTGACGGTATTCCTCTATCCTTGATGACAGTTCAATGGTTCCAAAGCTTTCTCTATAGGACAGTTGTACATTGCCTACAAGACTCAGATGGATCCTTTGTATTTCAAGGAAAGATCTGGATCAATAACAAGTTACTTGAGACAGCAAATGGTTATTTCCATTTATCTTTTACTGCTTTTTATGCTATTACTATAAAGATCTGGATCTACACCCATTAACAAGTTACTTGAGAGAACAAATGGTTATTTTCATTTAGCTTTTATCATTTTTTTTATGCTATTACTGTAACCAAGTCTTGGACCTGCTTTAATGCATTGTACTTTATAGCAACTTTTCCATCATGCACTCTAATGTATAGCGCACACTCCTGTATACACAAATCCATATGTTGCTTATGCTGCATGCATGCATATTTACATGTATATATGCTTATACGTCCATATGCACATATGCACATTTTCATGCGGCCATGTACACATTTAAACCTATACGTATTCCTGTATGCAACTGCATATACATGCGTCCATTTACTTATGGATCTGTCAGTCTAGCCTTGTACCAATTTATTATGTTATATGGATATTGCATATAGTAATACTAATTAGCTATTTCACTGTATATAGCAATTGTATTCATGAATGCCAGATCAAGCTTATATGTGTCAGGATACATATACACTCACACTAAAAACTATTGAGTTATGATCTCTATTGTCCTACTTTCGTAGACACGTTACTATTGCAATCAAGTATGTTAAGCATTTGTGTCCAAATAAATTAGATACGGGAATGGCAATATGTTACACAACCTTGTCCTATGGCTTTATAGCAGTTTTTTCATTGCATTTCAAGAAAACCAGAAACTAGAATTTTTTTCATTTCATTTCATCTATGGCATTTACAACATTTCCAGTAATTATTAGAAGCATATAGTTCAGTGTTGAATAGTTCTATTGTTCATGTGATTCCTCTAACATTTTTCATACCAAAATCTATATGTTTCCATATTTTGCATGTGTGCTTGTGAGGACGTTAACTATAACAGGTCACAAAATTCCTTTTTTGTTGTATGCTTTCATGATAGCAAGAAAGCTCAAAGCAACTACAAATTGTAGGTTTTCATAACACAGGCTTACAGAACACAAAAACAACACACTCAAAGTAATGAAGATGCATAGCAAGTAACTTAACTCTATATTAAATGTCTGAAGTATCCTGTTCATGCATGTTCACCAAGTCACTCTGGCACACTCACCTTCAGCCAAATGTGAGTTAATGCATCTAATTTGCATCTATGCATTACGCTCACATTTTCCTAATATTTTAATGCATTTAATCTATATCCATGGATTATGTACCTCTAGCCACCAACTTTCAAACTATCCTCAACACTCTCTTTTCCATTATCAATTGTATTCCCAATTTCATCAATGAAGAATATCCTCAAAGATATAGAATACATGGAAGCACAAGCTAAAGAATTTCTTCATGGATCAAAGATATGGAATCCATTGATGAAAGAAATGGAAACCATGGTTCAAAGCGATGGCTAATAACAGGATCTAGAAGTTGAAAAAGTTCTTCATGGATGAAATTGGGAACAAAATTGATAATGGAAAAGGGAGTCTCATGCAAATCTGTTAGCATGGTAAACGCATGCAAACACTGATGTTCCAATTCCATGCGGTCATTCTATTTCCATTTGTCCAAGTTCATTTCATTCTATTATCAAGAACCAATAATTAAATGTTTAAACTAGGCACATGCAAACAGTAATACAAGGAAGGTTTCATAGTGCTTTGAAGACATTGTTATACTATAATTATAAATTCATATTTGAAGCCACTTTTAGTATTATTTATTCGAGCCTCTTGTTGAAATGCAAAGGTTTCAGTAAACACATGTAATAATGGCAGCACTTGAACTACGAGTAAACAGGGTATTGCTTTGAGCTTTTCCGTTGTCATCAAAACATAAAGGGTAGAGGAGTTCTGTTTAAAGCTATGGTTGTTGTCCTCATAAGCATAGACTTGTATGGTAAACTACTTTTTTATTTCATGCATACGAGCTAACAGTGTATTTCTTTTAGCTATTCCATTGTCATCAAAGTCATGGTTGTTGTTCTCGTAGGCATAAATCGGTATATTAAACTACTTTTAGGATTATCTATTTGAATTCCTTGCTGAAATGCAAAGGTTTCATGTGCGTTTGATAGGTATTATGCAGAAATCCTCTTGCTCATTTTACTTCATGCATATGAGCCCTCCAGACTTTGGATTTTCCTAATTGTTGCAAAGTGTTCCCATAAAGACATCTTTGGAACCAAAATTATGTCAACATGTGCAATAGTGAGAGCTTTTGAAAAATTAGTCAACAGTGTGTTGCTTTGAGCTTTTCCGTTGTCATGAAAGCATAAAGGATAGAGGGATTGTGTTAAAATTCATGGTTGTTGTCTTCATAGGCATAAATGCAAACAATGGGAACATAAAGAATACAGTAGAAACCTTTTCCCTGCCAGCAAGCATAAAAGTTCTGCTAGCTGTAGTCGTTACTATTTTTTTGTCTTAAGAGTTTTAAAAAACTATGTCAAGAAATGTTGTAGGATCCAAATTACAATGTTGCCATAGAAAAGTTAAGCAATATTGCTTCTTCCTTTTTAGTCTGCTCGATACAAGAAATCCAAGTAGGGTTTCATAGTGCTATAAGGCAATTGCATACTTTGATAATAAATTCGTATTTTAAACTACTTTTAGTATTGTTTATTCAATTTTTTTTTTTTAAATTGTGAAGGTTTCATTTGCGTTTGATGGGAATTATTGTTTATAAGATGTTGTGACATACATTAATTGGATGTATCTCATCATCTTTCTTATCAGGATGCTAACAACCTTGATTTGTATCTGCCCATGAATGTATCTGGATGTTATGAACTATGAATACAACTTGCATATCACTTGGATGTACAAGTAATAGTAAGTGCTACATAATGGTACAAATCACAACTCATAGTATTCATATACACCCATGCACAAATACATGGTACTCAACACTTTTACACAAACATGGTTTTCTAGGGCTAGCTTGTTAGTTGCATTTGATTAATAGTTCAAGTGCACACAAAGCTGTTTGCAATCATTTATTTCTTTCACTTAGTAGGTACTTAAAGGATAAGTAGCAATTACCTAATTATTTAGATATGGGACAATACAAGGATGAATAAGGAAATATGAACTTGCCTAAATGATCATGAATGATAGAGCTGTTTGGTAGAATGCTACACACACTATGACATTTGAGCTTCAAATACTGCCAATGAACACCAAAAGCTTCAGGGCTCTTAGTTAACATGTAAAGCGCTGAGGAAAATTGATCTGCTAACTGAATTGGGTCATTTTACTTTCAATTATTTAGCACTTATTCTTAATTGTTTAATCACAATATGACTGGATGGCTAGCTAGAGCCATACACAAAAAAGCATTTCAAACAAATGCAACAGTAATCTGTTATACACACATACACACATGGCAACACAGATACATGCATTCATATATACATAATTACATGCGTACATATATACATGCAAACCTGTATGCATGGATGCATACAAAGACTATGTTTCATGGGATTATTGAAGAGTTAAGTTGCTTTCTACATGCTTCAAAATTTTGCATGTGTGCCTATGAGGACAATAACCACAATATTTGACAGTATTCGTCTATCCTTGATGACAGTTCATTGGTTCCAAAGCTCTGCCTAAAGGAGCGTTGTACATTGCCTACAAGACTCAAATGAATCCTTTGTATCTCAAGGGAAGATTTCAATCAATAACACTTAAAATGAGCTAAACTATGACTTTATAGTCAAAGTATCCAAATGCATTGCAACAATGCAAAACCCAAGTTCCATTTAAGATGTACAATGAAAGTAAATAGAAGGGAAAATGCATTTTGCTTTAAAGTTTGTAAATCAATTTAATATCGTTCTCTATCAGCATAGTCCTTCAATCTTCTTTAGGTCTAACTGCTATATTGTTAATTGACTTTGATTGAAAGATCAAAAACTGAAATGTGACAAAGGATAATTATAGACAGTTGTACATTGCCTCCAAGATTCAACTGAGTTCTTGGTATTTCAAGTAAAGGTTTGAATCGATAACACTTAGAATGATCTAAACTATGATTTCACAATCAAAGTATCCAAATGCATTGCAACAATGCAAAGCCCAGCTTCCATTTAAGATGTACAATGAAAGGCCAAAATGTGAAATATGCACCTCTAGGCAATAGTTTTAATCATAGTATGCATATGGATTCAGAATCAAACTCTCAAAATTTGGAAAAGTTAATTTTTTGAAACGGAGATCTACTTTTGAACCCCAACTGCTTAATTTTTATGAACCGTACAGCATATGCCACTCACAATACCCATTTGCAAAGATTGTCCTTGTAACAAAAAACAGCGATATGATTACAAGTACAATCAATATAGTGAGAATCTTGAATTAACCTTTTTCTCTGTCTACTATATGCAATTGTAAACAAAAGAGAAGGTTCATTCTAGAAACTCACCTTGTACTACTTGCTTGAAGGATTTACCATAGCTGCACTGTTGCACGACCTCTTTTCTTCCAGCCAAGAGCATTGCACCATGTAAACAACTTTCATTAGAAAACAAAAACCATGTCTTTGTTTTTTCTAAAAGAATAGCAATATAAAGTACTCCTACTGCCATGGATACTAATAGCTAAAACCATTTAAACACCACCGAGCATTTTTATAGGTTCAAGTGACACAAGTATAAACACAGACAAGATTAACTACACAAACTAATTGTGATAGGTTATTGGACCACAAATCTTCTAGCAATGAACTTGACTGCTCTTTTGCATGGAGCCTAAAACTGTTCTATCAAGCAATATTACTTAACTGCTCTATGGCAACATTGTAATTTGGATTCAACAACATTTCTAGCATAATTTTTTATAAGTCCAAGATACAAAAATAGTAACAACGACATCTGACAGAATTTTTATGCTTACCACGAGGAAAAAGGTTTCTACTGCATTCTCTATGGTCCCATTGTTTGCATTTATGACTACAAGGACAACAACCACAACTTTTAACAGAATCCCTCTATCCTTTATGCTTTCATGACAACAGGAAAGCTCAAAGCAACACACTCTCAACTCATTGTTCGAAAGCTCTCATTTTCGCACACGTTGACATAATTTTCATTCCAAGATACAAAAATAGTAACGACGACATCTAACAGAATTTATATGCTTGCCGAAACCTAAAATGTTTCTACTGCATTCATTATGCTCCCGTTGTTTGCATTTATGCCTACGAGGACAACAACCACAACTTTTAACAGAATCCCTCTATACTTTATGCTTTCATGACAACTGCAAAGCTCAAAGCAACATACTGTTGACTCTTTGTTGAGAAGCTCTCATTATCGCACACGTTGACATAATTTTGGTTCCAAAGCACTCTTTATGGGACCACTTTGCAACAATAAAAGAAATTGAACCAGAGGATTTCTACATAATACCTATCAAACGCAGATGAAACCTTCGCATTTCAACAAAATAATTTGAATAGATAATACTAAACATAGTTTACTATACGGGTTTATGCCTACGAGGACAACAACCATGACTTTTAACGGAAGCCCTTTATCCTTTATGCTTTGATGACAACGAGAATGCTCAAAGCAACACACTGTCGACTCACATGCATACAGTAAAATGAACAAGAGGATTTTTACATAATTCCTATCAAACGCAGATGAAAACTTCGCATTTCAACAAGAAATTCGAATGAAAAATACTAACAGTAGTTTAAAATATGAATTTATAATCAAAGTATACAAATGCCTTCAAGCACTATGAAACCCTACTTGCATTTCTTGTATCAAATAGACTAAAAAATGAAAACTTACCTCTTCTAACCTCAAGCCATCCGTCTCTCACTGTCCAGCGTTTTAATGTATCGAAACTCTCAAAATTACCAAATTATCACCTCAAATAACTCGTTTCTGGGTCTAGACTCTGCAACTATAACATATCCTGCTCAGTCACAAAAACTCTCCATCAAAACACCGCTTACAGAAGACAAAAACAACACACGCGAAGTAACAGAAATGCATACCAAGTAACTCAACTCTATATTAAATGACCAAAGTACCCCATCCACGCGTGGCCTCGACGCGACTCCACTGCCTTCACCTCGAGCCAAATGCCATTCAATGCATTTAACTCTTATTCATGCATCGTGTACATCTACCCGCCAATTTGACAAACTATGCCTTTGCTTAATTTTAATTAATCAATTTATGCGCTCGTTGTTTCTAGATATTTTAATGCATTTAATCTGCATTCATGGATTACATACCTCTAGCTGCCACCTTTTAAACTATACCTTTGCTTAAATTTATTCAATCAATTTATGCATTCGCATTTTCCTGAATTTTTAAAACGGAAATGATTTATAAAGCTACTCGGACGAATAGAAAAATAGATAAATGCTAGTTTTCCAATATATAAAATAGCTCTCCAAATTCAAACTATACAAAAAAATAGGCAATATGTTAAATGGCGAAATGTGATTCGCTCATGCTGCTGGTTTAATGCATTCCAGGCGAATGCATAAGTATACCTGCCTACCAGCAGGAACTAATAATATGAATAAGCTTCTTATAAAGTAGGATGTTGAATTGAGTACTTAATATAAGTACCTAGCCATCAAGTTCTTTCTTATTGCAACCCTCCAAAATAAATTTCACAACATTATTATATTGTATCTATATTTTTTGTGAAAATATCTATTTTGAATGTCTTTGGTATGTTGAATTGAAGTAAATAGCCATTGATAAATTATTAGAATGCTACATAATTCATATTGTAAATATTGCTACTATGTAATTATTGCTGCGAAGTAAATTCTATTATAGCTGGTGGTACTATCTATAGTCTACTTTTTTATAATTTTGTCTCGATGAACTACTTTTCTCTTATGTAACTTGCATTTATTCAATATATATAAAAAAACTTATTGAAACTTATTCCTACACAAAGAATATTTAAAAAAATAAAAATAAAGAAGAATGAATTTCAATTAGTCAATTCAATTGGTTTTGTAATTTAAAATGACTAGCACAACTATCAAATCTAATCAAGTGGTACATAGCAATGATGTTGCTATTGATATTCATTTAGAAACATGGAAAAAGAATTAGATACATAAACTTCTACATGTTTTGGGTTATCATGGATGTCTAGGTATCTAATATTATTAAAAGTTCATTATAAATTGTACTACAAAAACAATCCATCTCAAAATTTACTTGTCTATAATACACATACATCATATCTATCAACTGTTATATATATTTTTTTTTGACTAATTTTTCTATTTTAATTTTTTACACTCTATTATTTCCTTTTATAAATTATATGTGAGGCTCTCTATAAATTGAGCCAAACATAATATAGAAAGTGTTCAAAAATAGTATTAAACTCATCCAATTGTTTATTTTACTCCATCCTATAATAATATTTATAAATTGATATAAGACCTACAGTATCTATTTTTATTATGAAAATATTATATATGTTGATATACACTTCATATTCCAATCTATATATTTGAATTTTATATATGTAGATATACACTTCATATTCTAATTTATATATTTACATTAAATATATATTTCGTAATGGAGGAAGGAGACTCTTTTAAGATTTAGCAATCAAATTGGTGTCAATGTCATCCTTTCTATTCTCTTTTGATATTCTTCAACACAATTATTAGTACTACAGTTATACAACTTTTCATATTCTTCAAGAGCATTCATTTCTTTGTCTCTTATGAAAATAATAATTTCATTGCATACCATACTTTGGTGTCCACTATGATTATTTTTAACATCTAACATATTTATTCAACACAATTATTAGTAATACAGGTCTACAACTTTTCATATTATTCAAGAGCATTCATTTCTTTGTCTCTTATGAAAGTAATAATTTCATTGCATACCATACTTTGGTGTCCACTATGATTATTTTTAACATCTAACATATTTATTCAAAGTTATGTATAAAGAGTTTAAAAAAATATTTTGAAGACTTTTTACATTAAATATGTAATATAAATGATCTTTTTAATATATATTATATATTTATTTAAGATAGATATAATAGTTTATTATTTTATTTTAAAAGATATTTATTTTTAATTATTTTATTTTATTTTAAAGAGGGCTAAACTTATTGAAAGCATAAGCATTCAATAGTTTTATTTCAATGAGTTTTGAATATTCTTGAGAAAAACAACAACATCACATTTAAACCATCACATTATGTTTTGATTAGAGGTAAAAAAATGGGTTTTGAAGGGGCCCGAAACCATTTACAACAAAAAGTAGCTGATATAAGAAGATAACAACATTAATCAGCAATCAACCTGATGACAACCAACCAACAGCCAAAAAATAGCAAAAAAGAAGGAACCAACCAACAACACTACAGATTTTTCAAAGTCTCAACAACTTCCATTTCACTAGCAGCCAACTTCTACACATTATCCACAGTATTAGACACCTCAATACTCGAGGCTCCAACTTGAGCTTTCATTATGTTTCTAGTTTTGGCCCCCGGCCCACCAGTTTTTACCTCACCACTCAAAACACTACCTTTAGCAGTACCTTTCTCACTAGCACACACCACATCCATTAGCTTACCCCCAATAGTAGTATCCTCATCAGACACATTCTCCTTTCTCTTTTTTGCAATAGTCACAGGGGAGATCACCTTGGCAGAGTCTGAAATAGCCCATATCTTAGAGGCATCTCCACCCTTCATCA